>OY751105.1:16490432-17096932 GCA_963564075.1 Eupithecia subfuscata
GGTTTCGAGATCGGAGATCGGTTTCAAAACCCTTACGGTCTCGCCCCTTTGTTTATATTGGTCAGGACACACGGAAGGAATAAGAAAGCTAAGATAATGAGCTAAGAACAAATTATAGGTTTTTTGGCGATTAACAGCAAAATAGGAGGACAACCAGGAGGTCTACTTTGAAAAACGATCGAAGTTGACAGATGACGTCAGATCGCACAAAACGAAGGACGGCCGATGGCCGAACCGTTCTTTCGATGACCTCCCTACAATAAAAACGATGCTGACATTTTATTTCTTAGAAACCCGAAACAAATAGTGTCAGTTGGTGACGCGCCCGAAGCAACTTGGTGGTAAGACTGTTCCTTTCGACACCATCGCTCGACTTCGTTCGTCTTTCAATGCAGACCTTCAGATCAAAATCAAAAATCAAAATCAAAAACTCTTTATTTCCATAAATACAATAAATGTACACTTAGAAAAGAAAGGTCAAAATATAAAACTAAACACTGACACGGAAATAAAGTGATATTTTTTGATTTCTGTCGCTTCGGTATGTAGACTAAAGTAAAGAAGCGACAAAGAAACCTTTAGCCTGTTAGTTGTTATTTTTCGAGTTGGAGCAAAACCCGTCCCAAGCTTTTTTATCCTCTAGATAATCTGATATTTTATAGTAAGCCTTTTTGCACAGCAAGGTTTTAACAATTTGTTTGAATTTATTTACTGATAATTTTTGCCTAGGAGTTTTGTTGTAGAAGCGTATACATTGACCTTTAGAAGATATTATTTTAATTTTGTGTAGCCAAGTTTTGGGATCAGACCGATTTATGCAACATTTTTATCAAGCTGTGGGTGTGAGTCGTTGTTGTCCAGGGGTGCCATCTAGGCACACCTTGAGGGTTCAAGGTGCGCCTAGATGGCACCCCTGGGAGCTTGGTACCGGGGGTAAACCACCCGGACCCAGTCCTCTGTAGTGTTCTTAGTAACGGTTGAATTGTTAGCTTTGCTTCGTCTAACAACCTGTAACTACTAAGTAGGTACTCTTAAACAGGTACCTACTTCTTCTTAATGAAGGCAATGATAATGACTCTAGTTGTATCTAGCCAGCTAGCCACCACGCAAGGTGCATAACCTATACCTATCCACGAGGCCACCAACGAAAAAATAGCGAATCGTGTTTTTTGTTTGCATGTCGACAATTATTTCCTATTCTAGACGTTCAGCTATGGTAGTGGAAGATTCCATTTTGAATGTAGGTAGGTAGGTACTTGCGAGTATATGTATAATTCAATTGTTTTTACTAGAGGTGCAGCGAATAGTGATTGGGCCGAATACCAAATATTCGGCGTCCGGATATTCGGCGGGAGATTCAGTGCATTTCATGCATTCAAGAATACCTTTCGTCACCTTGCAGTAGTGTACTGTACATGCAGTGAGCACATTCAATTCAATTCGTTTATTCATGTCAGACATGGTAAATTACACAGTTGGTTTTATAACTTTATACTCATTCTCGCCACATTCCTGGCATTTGCTGGCACTAACGCCGTGCCTACCCACAAAATGTGCTAAATGGGTAATTAATTTATAATTATGTTCATAAACGCATTTATTTGTAATTGCCTGGTGCTCTCTCTAATCCAATAATGATTTAGACATTGGCATCTTTTAATTGTCGCCAAACACACATTCAACATAACAATATTTTAGTTCTGTGTCTCGCTGCTCAGGTTTCTAGTTCTAGGAATATTAAATGATGTCTAGAAGTGGCACTCACCTCTCCTCCCGTGTCCCGTTCGCACCAACTTCACTTTTTTCTCGTCCCTCCTGTGATGCGCTTCCAACTTCTGCTTGTGAACTAATGTGAACCCTATGAAACATACAATTAAGGCAGTGTATACTATAAAACAATTGTTCTCTAAAGTCCAAACCGCGTACGATATAAAGTTCATTTTCGTAATGTATTTAGTTTGAAACGCGAACGTTTGCGAGCGCCGCGCGCGTGCTACTGACTCGGCATGTCAACAATTGCTGATAAAAAAAATGCCGCTTAGACTATTATAGACCTAATTAATAAGCGATGAGGTTGATAATGGTAGTTCACGATGCACTTATAGGCATGCATTTTCTTTTTGTCAAGCATTATCGTCCTTGACTTTATAGTGAGTTATGGATCGATTATTATTTCTTTCCGGAGAACATAGCCTGACGTCACAAGTGTATCAGAAAGAACCTTGCCTGTATAGACATAAAGGTCACCATGGAACTAAGTCATTAGAATATATCCGCCTACAAGAGAGGATATTTACTCATTCAAGATTGTAAATAGACCACCAATTAAAAAATACAAACAAGAATTAGTAATACAATTAGATTCTAAGGAACATTACCTTCCTCTAACCCTGAATGATGCGCACACGCAGCTGTGTTTGGTGTATCAATAATACCTAGGTACAATACCGGTATTTTAAAACAGCACTTGCACTGTTCTCGACAATTTTTGTTGTTTCCGTCTCTTTTTATTAAAAAGGCGACTGAGGCGAACCTATAAAATACTCAAAACAGGTTATGATGAGAGATTATTTTTATCAAAGATTACTTTGAAGACCCAAACACACTAACATTATAGAAACAAACTAAAAACCGCCTTATTAAACTGAATACTTACCTCGTTGGAGTCATCGTACGTTCATATGGTGCCTTTTAATAAACTCACATTACGTTTATGTGCTTGGGAAAAGTTAACTTACTTCAGGCGCTTTGAATTGAAACACCCGTCATGGTAGGTAATAAATATTTCATAAAAAAACATTGAAACTAGCCAACTGGTCTATTGAGGTCAACCGAAACCGATTTTACCTATGAATATTGTTAAGGTCATAGTAGTTAAAGCAGTTTATTCAGTAACGAATTACATGTATTTGTAATTGTATTTATGGTTGTAGTAACTATTGGAATTCGATGATGCCCGCAGAGTAGTTTTTAGTAAAACTGTCTCGCAGACACTATCGCCCCCCTCACAGACATGGTGTTCTATTACATAATTTTTAATTATCTACATAGATATACACCTTACACATTACTTTTTTTTCGATGTAATCGGTAGTATAGGACACGTTTTGAGAAATTGTTAAATTAAATTAATTCCAAGCAAAACGTAATTATTTTAAATAAATGTAAATTTCATATTCTTCCTTTTATTTAAAATGCTATGTTATTTGGATAAAATAATCCTTACGATTGAGCCTTTTGATTGGTATCGTAAAATTACGGGTGTTTTTAAACAATTTAGCGGATTCAATTCCCGGTTCAGACAGGCGATTATTCAAAAAAATTATGAATGCAGTTTAAATTGTTTTTAAAATTAAAATGAAGACTTCTCTCAGTAAAATTTTCTATCTACAATATTTTGAATAACTTTCCCTCCATGTGGCATAGCCGTGGGAGGACGCCCTGTGCTATAATAATAATTGTCCTGGTAAAGGTACCAATTGGGGACAATTTTGTTCTTCTAATTTGTTACTTACTTTAAGTATTTTTATATAAAAGAGAATGAAATAGAAAACCATACGTTTATCGAATTGGTAGGTTCATTAAGTACATACCGAATCCTAAATTGCTAGCTAAAAGCTGCCTAAATTAAGATTTATAATAACCACCAAACTATTTTTAAAAAGTTCGTTCATCAAAATAACATAAATACATTATAAGGATGCATAGCAATTGGTTTTCAGCTTGCAGACTCAAAGCGTAAGGCGCTGACTTCATACAAATCTTGTAGATAGGTATTCATTTTATTTAAATTTCGTCACTAGACAAATTTAGCATACAAATTAATTTCAAAAAGGCGAAGACCGTAGGTAGGTACATTATAAAGAAATGAATTTCATTTATATTTGCACAAAATTTTATTTTTTGCTCTTCATTGGATTAATGTATGTATATTATGTACCTACGTATGATATATGTATTTGCAACTTTTGGAAGGATCCATGTTCAGCGAACTTTATATGGAATACTCCAAAAAATGTAATGTGTCGGGTGTGGTAGTGGTACTGTTAAGTACAATAATCGCTAACCTTCCAAGGCATTTCAGGTATGAAGTTTTTTTGGGAAATAATAGTAATAATGTTTTTGTTTCAAATACTTGATCCATAAACAATTAAGTACATTTAAAGAATAAAATAGTCAGATAACTACACAATACAATTAACACAAATAAAAAAATAAAATACTTAATGTACCTTAACCGTACCCGTAACCTACATATGAGTTCAGGATGCTAGTTCCATCCACCGTTTGTATTCATCTGTCTGTATCAATCGGTCTGCCAGACTAGACATAATACTATTTTTCCACCTGTCATCTCTGTCTGCATAAAAATTTCACTATGGGGTTCTTTACATGGCCTCAAAGAAGCTTACTCTTGCCTCAAAGAACATCCCAAAGGCGCTGCAGCTAGTCCTAAGAACTGTCTGAAGATGTTTTTGTAAGCAACCCTGATGCCTCCGAGCGCTTTTTTGGTGTAGTGTGTCCAGAGTTGACAAGTGTAAAAAGACTGACAGCACGATCTGAACAGCGTCAGTTTGACATCTTTTGCTAACTGAGCTCTTATTATCATATTTCCGACTGTGCAGAGCGCTCTACGCTGTCGCTCGATATCCTCGTCGTCTTCAAGGCTCGACGTCACAATATGACCAAGGTACTTGAAGTACCTACTAGCTGTACTCTACGAGCTGAATCAGCTGTCCATTGAAATGCTCAGAAATTTATCGTCGGCTGTCTAGTCAACGTAAAAAAAGGTTTAGGTTTTTGAAAAGGTAAAACTAATTCGCTATGATTGGTTGAATCGTGTCCAATCGCGTGCAAACTCCAACTAGTTTTTTTTAATAACTACTTAATCGATACAATCAATGGTGCATAAAATAAAAATGTATATTATTTTGCGATCAAGATGGTGCCCGTACGGATTAGTTTAACTCTACGACAGGTTAGATAATAGTTTCTGGTTACAGACGTCATAGTCACAAAAACTAGGTTCCAAGGTACCAAAGACAGATTAACATCGTCACCTTCGCTATGCATAAATAAATTAAATAACAAATCTTTGATCTACGTGGTAATCAAGTTTTTAAGTTCCTGACGTCATTGCAAATTTTCTAGATTATGTACGAGTTTTCACTTGGGCTCGTGCGATCCGAAGACCGCAAGATTTCGGATCGCGCGAGCTAGGCCTACCATTGCCTATACCTAAACAAACACGTCGTTATTTTTATTAAATTAACTAGATATAGAAACCGAATACTATAAACTAAGCTTTCACTGCCACAGAGGCACATGGACGCCTTCCACCAGCAGCAGTTGCGGGGGTGCCCCTGCGGGTCGCACCGCACAGAACGACAATATTTTTTTGTGGTAAATGCCTATTTTATTGCTAACTGTAATTTTTTTGAGGATCTGTGAATGGGGATCGTTTCTACAAAAATTATAGAAAGACGCCTAAGACCATTTTCCTGTAGCTTCACCGGTTCAGGTACCTCTTCTTACTGCCGCGTCCAAAAATCTCACCCTGTACGGAAATTACCCGACAGTTTAGAGTTTTCGTTGGCGAAGAAGATCAAATCCCTCCAATGATGTTGATTGGTTCACATTAACAATAGATTCAAATCCTACCTCGGTATTCCTGAGAATTTAATGGATCGTTTTTTTCGTAACAGGGAATCTATGTTTGTATAGGACTAACTCGAGCCAGGTGTCAGGTGGACCCAGTCTCTTCTGGGAAGGCATTTACGTAACAAAGTTTGATTAATATAGTTAATCGCAGATGTGGAAACAAATTCCTAGAAGCAGTTAAGTTAATTCTGATTTCTGTTTTATGAATTTTATATTTTTGGCAGTTCTTTGACTCCAGTTGTTTAACGTTGCTATTAAATTAAATGTATAAAAATAACCCCCAAAAATATCTACCTTTATTTAATGATGTATGAAGGTGATAGTAGTGATTTTGTTGACACAAAACCTAAGCGTATTCAATTAATTGTGGAACACAGTGTGGTACACTGCGAGGCCACAGTGGAGGCCAGACAAAAGACGCGGGAATCAAGAGAACGATTGAGATGCCTCAATGAGACTCTTCATTCCCGTCTTTTCAACTCAACCCCATCCACACCTACAGAAAAGCGATAAAGAAGCTGGCATTTACCAAAAGTCCTGCTTCAGGACCAAGGAGTTGGATGTCAGTACAGATCCCAGTTCCCCACTTCACTTAGAATTAGATACCTTGGCCCAACGCCCGCCCTGGCCCCCTGTGGACAGCTGCCTTCAAGTATCTACTCATCCAACAGAGCGACATTTTGCCGAATATTGGCATCACTGGATTTACCGGATTACCGGATCCGGTTTTCCTATTTGCAGTCTTACATTACCTACATAGCCTAGGTATAATGGTAGGTATAACGTCGTCGCAGAGGAAACCTAGCGGTTAACAAACAGTCATCTCTAAAAATAATATTCCTAAAAATTAACTGCATAAATATTGACATTTGAATACAATTCACGCCTCAACGGGAAAACCAAAGATTAGTAATCAACTCTAATTAACTGATATGTCAAATTGACACTTTGATCATAATCAGATACAGAGACCCAATATTCCGAGGTAAAGTGTGATGTTGTAAACATATTTCAGTGTAAATAAAAATTCTATTTTGAATATTTCGTAAGGGTAGTATTCAGACGAAAATGAAAATATACTGATTGCACATCAAAATACTCAACTTAAAATCGGGCTCGGGAAACCGATCCCCGCCCCCTGCTTCGCGGGGAGGAGGGGGGGGAGGAAGGCTTTAGGTTCAGTTATACATATCCCCCCCCCCGTACGCCTCCAGGTCGGTACGCTCTGGTTAATTTGCTGTGCAGTCAGTAATAGTTTGCTGTGCAGAAATTGATTGGTGATTATTTAAATAAATAAATAAAATAAAAAATAAAATAATTTATTCAAAATAACTTAGGACCAGAAAAATAACAAAGAGTTTCATCTTAAATTCTATGGTGTTAAATAAATTTAATTTGATATAAATTATAATAAATAATGCTGGACAGTTCACACAGCATTATCTAGCCCCAAGCTAAGCAGAGCTTGTGTTATGGGTACTAGATAACGAAAATGATAAAAATGATATACATAATATGCAATTATTAATATCCTTTTCATAAATTGTTACGATCCTCACGCACACTGGGTAATATTAACGCGAAATTTGGGTCGACTTGAACTGCTCTCACCATGAGAAAGTCCCTCTAGCAACGTTGGTGTTCTTCCAACACACTGTAGGTTTACGAACCTAATAAGTATGCCCGCTTGCATTCGTAATAAACCCACCCGCTGTTGAGTAGTAGGCCTGCTCCATAAATAAACCACCATTAATTTTCTTTCCGTATTCATAAACATACACTAACGCACAAAATGTAGAGCAGAGAGTAATTAACGACCTCCTTTAAAAATATGTTTTTGTAGGGCATAATTATTTTTTAAACCACGAAACCATGAACTAATATAATTAAGTTAGTACACAGGACTTAATAAAATTAAGTGAGCATTCCAAAATAATAACGTAAATAAACTAATTATCATCGCAATTACACATTCCTTTGCTACGCCGTAGCTGCGTAGCTCAAACAATAAACGAACGTATCAATTAGGTTAATAATAAATACAAATGTTGAATTAAAATTGGGTATTAATCTCAGGAGCCAATTTATTAAGCACATACAAAATTACAATAATAGAATAAAACAATCACAAGTAGTATTTACCTACATGTTTGTTTAAGTTTGATTGTTATTTGTGCTGTCCATTTGTGAACCAAATAAACCATCTATCTATCTAGTATTTACACTATATTTGGTCATTTGTTTAGCATATAGAAAATGACATTAATTAGTATTTACATTCATACCTTATTATATATTATTTATTTATTTATCTATTTCTTAAAAATCTAAGCCGTCACCAGAAGGCAGAGTGCCCAGAATGCTGGCAGCATTGCCACGTTGAATGGCAATGCTATGCTAATTCGTTGACCGAAATAGAAGCCAGCATTCCGATCACCTGTGAACTCTATAAATAGTTTGGTAGGGTCTTAATACTCTGTTCTAGAATCCAATAATTATGTTATGTCCACAAAGAAATTTATGGATAAACACTTATCAAGAACTAATAACAATGATGAATAGCAATGAATGAAATAAAACTTTTAAATCCATCATGGTTATTAACACTAAAGTCATTAACAACGGGATATTTACCATGATTTGAGTTTTGAGCTTTCCAATATTTCGGCACAGTTTCATGCGCCATGATCACGGAATAACTGACGGCACTGCGAGTGAGTTGTTATTGGCAGATATATCTATCTACCCTCATTTTTTGTCTTTTGCTACGAACGTTACTACTACCACCGGCTTCATTATCGAACGCAACTCGATTACGACACACAACACTAACTAACGGTAAAAAATCTGGCAACAGAGAAGTCTGCCATAGCGGAGCATCTTCTCGAGTCTGGTTCAAACCACTGGATTGAGTTACACAATCCACAAGTAATCTCAACAGAGCGACATTCTCACAGAGGGCTAAATGACCCATTTTCTAGCATCTACTTAAATATTCACATAGACTCGTATACTTAAAAAAAACAAAACTCAACAAAAAATAATATGGAGATCTAAAAGCTGAGTAGGTAGGTAGAGATAAACCATTCTAAAAATGAACGCCGTTTGTATGACGTTTAGTGGAGGGGGCGTGCATTATTCGTGCATTTTTAGAATGGTTTAACTCTACCACTACCTACATAAAGGTGGGTGTCAAATCGAGCTTTGTTGGCGTTACGTTACGAAGTGAGGGAAATATTGAAACGAGTCGGTATCTATTAATGGAGTCCTAGGCCCGCGTCACACATTCTACTTGTCACTTCGAATGCGAGAAAACAAAATACAAAATACTTGTTCGTTTTGGCGCCCTTTAAGAAAGTCAATTTCTTGATCAATTTGTTCATATTAAGGGCGTCAATGCAAAGAAGTGATCAACTTCTTTGCATTGACGCCCTTTGAGAAAATCAATTTAATAATAAATTTTTGAACAAAATAAATCCTTAAACAGTTTCTTTGACTATCAAAGTAACTATTTGAGGATTTCTAGCAGTATTTGTAGCGCCAATGTATGTCTATCTTACGAAAATAATGTTGGTTTATTTATTTCCTTGCGGTGTGGTGCCGGCTTAGAATCTGCACCACCCCAACTCTTCCCGCGGGTGCTGTAAGAGGCGACTATGGGATATGCACCAGGGGCGGGCAGCAGCTCCACTAAGGCACTTATCAGGGGAAGGCCTGCGTCCAGCAGTGGACCATTATAAGCTATTGAGGTGAGGTTGAGGACTTATTTCCTTCGTTGAGTATCTACTTACTTTTAGTAATTTAGTTTTATCTAAGGTTGAGCTCGATCAAACCAATCACTCGCGCAGAAAAAAACTACTTTTTACAGACCGTAGTTCATCGCCATGGTTAACAGACGAATCGGGCTGAAATTTTACTTATCATAAAGTACCTACCTAGTCTTATAGCCAGAATATTCAGAAAAAAAATCAGCAAATGAAAACTTGGTTTTGTATCCAGAAATGTGTGCAACGTTGCTGGCTAAAGCTAGTTGTTCTTATTTCGGGGGCTGCATATAATAATAATAATAATGCTGGACAATTCACACAACGTTATCTAGCCCCAAGCTAAGCAGAGCTTGTGTTATGTATGGTACTAGATAACTGATATACTCAATACAATAAACTACATAGATACATCGTTTATATCGATGCATAGATAGATACTTTTTTTATTATACATAGAAAGCATCCAGAACACCCTGAACAAAATATCTGCAGATCGTACAAACATTTGTCCCGAGGCGGGAATCGAACCCGCAATCTTCTGCGTCGCAGGCGGACATTCGCCCGCTGCGCCACAAAGGTCGTCATATAGATGAATACTTACGCTGACATTAAAAAAAATCGCTGGTGCTAAACGAATCAAGCGTTAAAAAAAAGAAGTTTCTTTGTAATCGTTATCCGGCCGTTAAGTTATACAGGGTCGTAAAGCAAGTTTTGAACGTGTAAAGTCTAACTTAATTGTACGTCTAACAACCTATTACGAATGACGTCTTGTCTGACTGCTATTACGTTTTGCATTAGACTCACGAAACGAATTAACGTAAACATATTTTGATCATTGACTTGACATGATCAAAATATGTTTACGTTTATCCATTCTCATTCAGAATGTACAGGTTGCCACGGATTCTGGACCCCGAGGGGATCAACTTGTGAATAACGATTTTTTGAATTTAGATTGTTTTTTTTTTTTTCAAATTAAATATTATTTTTCTTATTTGTTCTTTTAAACGCACTCTTTCATTATTTAACATATAAATATTACACAAATGTTTTTTGCCTGTTTTTTAGCAAAACCAGTGCATTGTCATGAAATTATTAAATTTTTTTTATTTAGAACCTTTGAAATATCAAATAAAGCGTCAAGTGCGAGTCGAGCTCGCGCACTAAGGGTTCCATAAGACCTTGTGTCTTGCCAAATTATAATGATCCTAGGTCAACGGGAAGTAGGTACCCTTGTAGTATTTGGTCCATAGCAAGAATATTTTTATTTTGTGAATAAACTACAAATTTACTGTTTCTGGACATTTCTCTTTATGGGTACAAGACCTTGCTTGTTTCAAAATTTTATGATTCTAGGTCAACGGGAAGTACCATAAAGGTTTTGGTCTGTAGCAAGAATCAAAAGTATTTTTTTAGTGACTAATCTACAAATTTACGGTTTTAGGATTTTTCCTTTACTTGTGCTATAAGACCTTGCGTCTTGCCAAATTTTATGATTGTACGTCAACGGGAAGTACCCTATAGTCCATGGCGAGTATTAAAAGTAATTATGTAAGTAACATGTGAAATTTCAAAATATTTGAATATAAACGGCCGTAACTTTTGAGTGCGTTTGACTTAGAAGTTTAATTTATATCACGGTTTCAAGAGGTCACCTCCACGCGTTCCTGAGAAAAAAGGGTTGAAAGACGGACAGACAGACAGACAGACAACAAAGTGATCCTATAAGGGTTCCTTTTTTCCTTTTGAGGTACGGAACCCTAAAAAATAATATAAAGAACACGAATGTGAATTAAAATGTCTCTAATTTTTTTTTATTTTCTTTTTAATGGTCCTTATGCAATAAATTTAAGAACAAACGTTGATCCTCTCGTGTCCAGAATCACCCCCTTTCGGCTGAATACATGTGTTTCGTGGCATCCTGTATAATAATAATACTAACGTACCTACAGGTCGGTTGACCCGAAACCTTGAGGAAAAAATATCGTCGTATTTTTCCTTGGAAATCAAACTCACTACCTACCTTTCTAATTCGCCGTAGGTTCACAACAACACATACAAGGGAATCAACACCGTCACACGTCGGGTTAGAGTTTATCGTCTGTTTACGATTTTAATTCCATGATGTCTTTGCAAAAACCTGCGCAGAGGTCGCGGGTTCGACTCCCCCGTTAGCGAACACGTGAGCTAGGTAAAGGTGTTATTTAACGTAAGTAAACCTATTGAGGCTGTTTTCTGCTGAAGCTTGAAGAAAACGAGTTAAAGTGTTTTTCTCCCCGAGCCTCCCCAAGTTGTAGCGGCCCGGAGTCAGGAAGTGGGCGGTGTTACACTCTAGTCTCCCGTACCTCGGAAAGCACGTTAAGCCGTTGGTTCTGCGCCTGACCTCTTCCCGCGTCGGTATGCCGTCCCATCGAGTTATGAGAGAGAGGGAATAGTGCACTTGTGGTTATTGCAAGATACAAGATATAAGAGCACAGTGTGGATTTTCTTTGGTTTCAATATTTTTCTTGTTTGTAAACCTTTATTAACAAAGAAAATTACAAATTGAAATAATTGAGCTAACTGCAGACTATTGCAAACAAAAAAAAAAGGTAGCTCAACTTCTTAATATGTTCGGGTGTGGCGATTCCAATCCGATTTATGACCACTTATTTAATAGCGACATCAAGGTGCTTAGTCACCTACTTATGAGGATCAAAGCACCCTTGCTGGGTTGGCGCAAGCGGACCACCGCCACCGCCGCCGGTGCCTACTGCTCGCTACCGACACATTTGCAGCAGTCGCGGAAGCGCGCGACAGCCACCGGTGTTCGGAAGCGACCACATTTCATGATTTTATACGTGCGTGCGATGCGGAGGACGCCCAGCGATTAACTGAGTGAGGCTGAGCGGGGGGCGGCTCGGCGCGACAGTGGCACGGTAAAATTATTATAGGATAATATTACCGTGACAGTGGCGAGAGTCGGCGTCTTGCGTGGCGCGCAGCGGCGCGGCGGCAGCGGCGTCAAGTTTAGTGGTGAATCGCGATCACTGCTGTAGCGAGTTTCCACCACCGCGTACTGTGCTCACCACCGGTGGCTGTGGTCAGTGGTCCGTTTGCGCCAAGCCTAATTTTGCTTTGATTTGTGTATTCATAAATATACAACATCAACGGTAGAGCCTGGAAGGAAAGAGCCTACCCATACCATATCTTCAATATTTGGACATTGAAGACAAAAGCGATAGCTTATCGCTTGTAATACCTGTAAAGACTTCATTAGACATCTTGCTTTACGCCTCAGTCCTAATTGCTTCCTAGAATCAAATCATAGTAAACAATACCTGCATTAATCTTAATCTGTGACCTAAAGGGCGCTCGCGCCGCTTGCTGAGTAAACTACCTCTGTAAATTATCTGCAAGTCAAAATGTCTTGCGAGCAGCGTACAGACATAAACTGTGCAATATTTACACTCGTTTTGATAAATTTAGCTCGGCTTACAGTATTATTTAAATTGATAGATGACACTTCAGTACTTCGTACAAATCAAAAATGTCCTATAACATAATGATCTAAAGCGTCACGTTTCTGAGATATTATGTTATAGGACATTTTTTATTTGTTTATGTCTCTTCTATCCAAAATACATGACTTTCATGACCCATCTTCTGGGTCTACCTACCGACTTCCGGAAAACCGTGGGTTGCAACAGCTACAAGTGACAGATTCTGGCGCAGGATCGAGGCGAATGGCAAGCGTAGAGCGAGGTCTCAGCCCAGCAGTGAGCTTCAAACGGCTGATGATAATAATAAATCTCATCTTCCCATCTCTAACTCATGGACATGGAGCCTTTGCCCAGCAATGCATACTAATCCATATCCATATATTCACATTATAAATTGGAATGTAACTCTGTCTGTCTGTCTGTTACCTCTACACGCCTCAAAAGCGGAACGGATCTAGCAAATCTAGCAGGGAGCTAGTGGGTATCCCGGGACATAGGCTACCTTATATCGCGGTACAGTACGTGCGTAGCCGGGTACTGTACCGGGTATTATAAATTCGGTGTAAGTATTATAAATTCGAAAGTGACTCTGTCCGTCTATCTGTCTGGCTGTTTGTAACCTTTTCACTCCTAAACGACTAAAAGGATCTCAGTACGATTTATCAGGGAGGTAGGTGGTATCCCGGGGACGGACATAGGCTACTTTTTATCCCGGAAAAGCGCGTACGAAGCCGCGGGCAGAAGCTAGTGGGTACATTAACTGATGATTTTGATAAATCTTTTCTTCTAGGGCAGACGCTTTGTTACGCCGCAATGCTGACGGCTGAGCTGACAGTTCAGTGAACCAGGCACTCACCGGCCAGTGGTGGGTAAAAGTTCATTTCCTACCGGTGCCGCGAGCCGGTGGGTGTGACGTCAAACGACTAAAGTTGGTCATTTTTTCATATTACTCATTGTCAAAACAAGATGGCATAGTACTTGATGGGAAGTGGTATAACCCGCGCGCGGTCAGAATAGGGTGGGACCGAAGTGAAAAAAATCGGCGTGCCGCGGCGCGGGTGCCTGGACATTTAAACATTAAAGTTGACAGTGTAATACTGAAACACTTGCTTTCCTAGACTAATTTATCTAAGTAATGTATTGTATTAAGTATATCAGTCATCTATCAGTCATGTCATGAGGCATAGACGATCTCTGTGACGCAGCGGGCGTAGGTCCGCCTGCGACGCGGAGGTTGCGGGTTCGATTTCCGCCTCGGGACAATTGTTGTTCTGGATGTTTTTCTATGTTTAATAAAAAATATCTATCTATGTAGTGTATTGTATTATGTATATCAGTTATCTATTACCCATAACAGAAGCTCTGCTTAGCTTGGGGCTAGATATTGCTGTGTGGATGTCCAGCGTTACTTAGTCATTACTCATTACCTACAAGAGATAGATACATTTTAAATTATCTTAGGAATAACTTTAGATACTTTCTATTTTCTTTTGGCAAAGTTTCGTCAAACCGTGATAATGCGCGGGTTGTATGGTGGATGTGCCGTAAAAATATATTACTATTTTTTTATTTGTATAAATATGACAAGGTTCCGTCCCAAGGATGCTCTCCCCTGTACCCACAAACCTGAGGCTATATGTTGTTCATGTACCTCCAAACCAAAACACAGGGGGTAATGCCAATAATCCCCTCGCTGGGCATGCGGGTTGGGGATCGCAGTTCAGTGGAAGAATTGTTCTGCAGGATTCACTGCTGCACGCAACCAATCGATATCCCTTAGTCGCGGTTACCATACCTCTATTTCTATTGTTAGTTATCTCTAGTGCTTTTTGTTTTTGGGTCAGAGTGTGCTACTTAAGTATTTCCGTAACACTAAGTAAACCTATTTATTTAAATTAAAATTGGGTAAAGAGGCCACCACCTAGATACAGATAACACAAAAGATATTATGTATTAGATGCGTACTAAAACTTAGAGCTAATGCTCTTCAAACTCGCTGCGTTCCCACAATTAGGCTTTATGTACAGAATTAGTGTATCTTAGAAGTGGCATGTATACGCTTCTACAATAAAACTCCTAATGTGTTGCGAAAATTATCAATAATTAAATTCTGAACAAATTGTCAAGACCGTCGGTGCAAAAAGGCTTACTATATAATATCTATATATTAAAGCTTGGGGCGGGATTTGCAACTCGAAAAATAACAACGAAGCAACAGAAATCAAAGATATTACTTTATTTCCGTGCTACCGTTTAATTTAAGGAATTTGACCTTTTCTATGTATTGGTACATTTATTGTATTTATGGAAATAAAGAATATAATAAGTTTTTGATTCCTGATTTTATGATTCTTTACAACTCCTAAGCACATAAAAGAACCTAACTCGATGACACGAGGATACTATCGTGGCTGCCACTGCACCGCCTTACGAGACTTGCGCCCGTAGAGCTATACTCTAAGGTAATCTATTTCTTTTCGTAGATCTTTTCTAAGCAATCGATCAGCACTCATACAACAACGGCCACTGTTGAACGTGGCTACCCAAACAATGGTTTTGACAATCACCACGCCTGGCAGGCGGTTGGGTGATCAGATCACAGAAGAACACGCAGAAGAAAGCTGATGTGCACTCTGGTATTAGCTGATGAGTTCTTGCAATGAGGATTCGAAACAATCAGCACAGGAGTGGAGAGATTTTGTGGGAAATTTGAAGTCATCGCTCTTTAAAACTTCGCTTTACTTATTGTTTTGACCTATTCTGATCTCTGACGTAAATCTCACAGGTACCTGTAGGTAGTAGCTATTGTTTTCTAACACAAGTCCATGGACGTTAAAACTGTACCTAGGACTCGAGAGGTGACTTATCCATTCAAAGTCACCTCTCTTCAAGTTTTAAGTGGGGTTGGTACCTCACCTATTCAAAAGACATGGTCATTTTTGGGTTATTGTTTGCAGTGGGTTTTTTTTAGTGTTTGTAGTGGTGTTATTTTTAGTGTTACAAACACTAAAAATAATCCGCTTGGTTTTATTTTTAGGACAGGTCAATGCTGTGGTTTACCCACATTAAACGTCGCAATTGTGACAAGTAAGTAATAGTTTTTTTTTTTTTATTTGATAAATATTAAGTAGTAGCTTTTGCTGGTGAGTATCTGTCGCAGCGGATCAGTATTGCCAGCGTTATTATTATTTACAATATTAATTTACTGAACTTCCAATGAAACATAGGTAGGTACCCCATAAATTACAAAACAACTAGAAGAGCATGTACTCATAGACTGGTTTCCTCAAAATTATCAGCATATTATTCAGCTAAATATAATACAACAGTAGGGGACGCTTCCGATTGGTATATGAATCTACTTCCAGATTGATTGTAGTTACCTCAACTGTTTCAATTTTAAATACAAGTTCTATTTTGTTTCTTTTCTTTTATTGTTAATTTCATTTTTAGGGTTCCGTACCTCAAAAGGAAAAAAGGAAGTTATATTATAGGATCACTTTGTTGTACGTCTGTCAACCCTCTTTTCTCAGAAACGCGTGGACGTATCGAGTTGAAATTAACGTCAAATACTCGAGTCCGTAACCTCTTGAAGCCGCGATATAAATAAAACTTCTAAATCAACGCAATCAAAAGTTACAGCCGTTTAAGTCCGAATATTTTGAAATTTCCAAAGGAATCACATGCACACAAAACCTATAGGGTACTTCCCGTAGACCTAGAATCATGAAATTTGGTGAGCAGTAAGTTTTTATAGCCCAAGTAAAGGGAAAATCCGAAAACTATAAATTTGTTATTAATTTACTAAAAAAATTACTTTTAATGCTCGCCATGGACCAAAAGTCAATAACTCAAATCAATCTGTAATAGACGTAATACGTTGACGTTGTTGTTTAAAATCTTAAGAAACTTGGTTGACTCACAGTATTTGTTAAATCAGTTAGGTGTAAAATGTCCACGTATGAATGCTCGTAAAACCAATAAACTTTTCAAGTTTAATAGTCATAAAACTAATTATGCAGGCAATTCTTTTATTCCTAGAGTAAGTAGGTTGCACAATGTACAATTTTCTAAATGTGACATATTTTCGCTCACTAAGAATAACTTTAAAAACAAGCGTCTCTCTTATGTTAATTTTGCGTATTGTTACTAACCGAGCGGGAAAGACTCCTTTATTTGTCTTTGTTTGTTTATTCTCCAAATTAACGTCTGTAACGTTTTTGTGTTCAATTATAAGTAATGTTTCTATTAGTGGCATCTTGATTGGTATATACGTAGCTATACATACTGTTAACTTTAAGAAAATTGTATACTGTTTGTGCCATAATAATCGAAAAATAAAGTAAAATAAATTAAACCTATAGGGTACTTCCCGTAGACCTTAAATTATAAAATTTGGCAAAAGGCAAGGTCTTATAGCACAAATATAGGAAAAAATCTGAAAACAGTAAATTTGTAGTATATTCACAAAAAAGAATACTTTTGATTCTCGCCATGGACCAAAACCTATAGGATACTTCCCGTTTACGTAGAATCAGAAAATTTGGCAAGAAGCAAGGTCTTACAGCCCAAGTTTCTAAGTGTACATTTATTGTATTTATGGAAATAAAGAGTTTTTGATTTTGATTTTGATTGAGTAAAGGAAAAAATTGAAAATTTGTAATTTATCAAAAAACATTTTTTTTTTATTCTCTCTCTGGACCAAATTATACAGGGTAGTAGAGAGGTACTACATGTTGATCTAGAATTATGATACTTGGCAAAACAAGGTCTTACAATTAAACGGAACCCTTAGTGCGCGAGTCCGACTCGCACTTGACGTTTTATTTATAAAGTGTTTTACATAATATGTTTATCAACAGTGTATCCACAGTTACGAGATCCCATGATCTTTGCCTTCTTCTATAACTATAAAACACTGGCATAAATGGACAATCCAGACGCAAGTTACCGATAGCAAAGATTTAAATGCCGATTCAGACTTTAATTGAGAGTTCAAGACAAGCAATCGTTAAGGAAGGAACTCAAGGAATGCATGGAAACGTTAGGGTTCAGGGCAAAGTGGAAACGCCCAAATGTGGAAACCTTCCACTGGGAGGTCCACGCCCTGCGTCAATTACTCATACTTAGCGACAGTTCCTAAAATTCCGCATTGTCTGTGGCCAAGAATAGCCAGAGCAACTTTAATGCAAAGCACTTCATTTCCCAGAATATTAGTCGCCTGAAATGGATGCAAAAAACCACCCGTCAGAAGACACAAAAGCCTTTTGTAGATTCAAATTATGGCGAGTGTATGCGTTTGCATAGTTTAGTACAAATTTCTACAATCACCTTATTAACTTCTGTTCGTCTCGCCCGCCCCGCTATTCATTTTCGGTTTAAAGAGGTTTATTTCTCATTAAACCAAAAAGTTCTGTCATAATGAGATACAATATAATACACACAATGCTTATCATATCAATCATTATGTTACGCCTCCGAGGCCGGTCTAGAATTTTCGATTACCCACATCTACAGCGTATGTAATTATTAAAATAGTACATAAACATAGAATGTAACGATATCAAGTGTAACATCAAGTGTACCTACGATGGAATAAATAAATACAAAAAAATACAAAATATGCTCGCCCACTGCTGGACATAGGTAGGCCTCCTCATCAGCACGCATACGGCCGCACGGCCACGTGCCTGCCCCTAACAAGGGAGATTTTGCCGTAATCATTACTATCAATGGCTGTAATCACTTGGAAAATTCGTAATTTACTTACCTACAAGCAATAATTTAGGTAACTGTGTAGACTTGCAACAAGTAGGTACTTGCTTTCTTAGCCATCATCGTCAGCCTATATTAGTCCATTGCTGGACATAAGTCTCTAATGAGCGCCATAGCGCCCTGATCAGCTTGCCGCATCCAGCATCTGCCTGCAGTCTTTCGCAGGACCTGGCCGGAGGGCGTCCTACACTACGTTTGCAGTGAACCGGCCTTAACTCGCGAAGAACCAACAACCTGGAGTAAACGTGTTCTTGAGTGCAGACCACTTTGTTAGTATCACACACACATACACTATTATTATGTTCTTAATACAGGCAAATTATTTTATTTAATAAAACGTGCTAGAGTCACTAAACGGGGAAATATGATGGAGAGGTTTTCAAAAACAATTTATAAAACAATTATAAAAATGGCCAATAAAGTATTACAAAAACTGTGTAGAAGGTACGGATTTTCAAAATATTTAATTGTACATAATTTTATTGCCTACATAACCTACCTATCGCTCATACCTACTTTTTGACTTGTACTTACTACATTCTATTACCAATTAAATTACTGACCATCGGAGGATGATAAATTTGTTTGTAGCGTTTTTTTTACTTTTTTAAATGAAACTTACGTAGCCGCCTCTTACGCACAATAAACCAAGTCATAAAAGTCAAGTGATAAATCTGGTTAGTTTTTTTTACCGACAACTTGACGCAGTTGTAACACCAAAAGGAAACCGTGTCGGTGAGTTGGTGTCCTACTGGACACCAACTCACCGACACGGTTTCCTTACAAACCATAGAACCCGAACATTGCAATTAAATATTCTTAGGTCTTTAAAAACCTTAGTTACAAAGTACCTAACATTACCTAATCTGTGAACTAAGCTCCTATTTAATTTGATATCCACAGCATTCAAATAATTTTAGGGACATGAAAGTTTCGAGATGTAGGTACTATTTTTTTATTTCCATCAAAACACTCATTTATAAGTGTAAAAGTTAAAAAAAACATATACCTAATTTTTATTTTAAAAACTGCCAACAAAGCTCTGCAACAAATAAAACGGCAGATTTGCAACAAAGTTTACTAGTTTAACCAAATTCTAAAATAAAAAAAATTGCTAACCAACACACCTTCAAGTTACAGACGTACAAAAACGCACGAAAAATTTCAGGCAAAAACAAAACAGGCGAGGCGCTCCACCAATCACAAGGCGCCAAAACATGCCCCTAGCCACCTCGCAGAGCTGAAGCCTGCGCGGGCGCCTACGCGGGCGCCTGCGCCCATCGTGCGAGTTATATAGGGTGTCCCACCCCGTGCGCGCCACAGTACCTTACGCGCGGTTACGTGAAACGGTTCACGCAAAAGATTTTTTCTTGTTTAAGATAGAATTTGGAGTGTCAGTTTTGTGTTTTTTTTATTGGACTTTCGAGTTTTTAAGGTAAGAGTTTTTTTTATTATCAATTTTTTTTATTATATACAGCTAATGATGATATTAATAAAATCATGAACTAATTAAGATTTTTAATAACAAATAAAGTGACAATATCTTAGAACTAGTATTTACAATTTAAACAATTTTCCTAACTGCAGTCTATTGCAAACAATCTACAAGTACTTAGGTCAATTACTGATCCATAGTAAATAATAAGTTAACTTCCTTCATTTTAATTAATATTAAAAACATTGCAGCTATGATGGAGACCAAGATATAATATTATACAGATAAGTAACTGCATATAAATAAAAAAGGTACTCCAACGAAGGTCCCGGATTTTAAAATCGCTTGACAGTAAATTACAAAGTTTTATTTAAGAATATTATGCAAAAATTTCTATTAAAATCCAACTTTAATTAACATGTAGGAAGGAATAGATCAAAATATTTAAAAAAAAACATAAAAAATCCAATTAAAATCATCGAATTGGTGACGTCTATAAATTAATACAGATGACAAACTAATCTTTTTCCGCATCAAGACGCAAAACAACAAAAATATGTCTAATAAAGCTTCCTCCAAAAGATTCCTTTTATATAGAATATTATTGCAAAGCCAAGGTCAATGAACCACAAGGTGCGGAAATGCCGGTTGGCTAATTCGGAAGTAAACATTCAAATGATCTAAGAAGGTCTCTCTCCGACTTGACTAAAGATGATCGCTCACTTAGCCAAAAAAGAGTGACTAAAAGCGAAGCGAGAAAGACTAAGCGGGCAGCTTAATATAAATACGGTTTACTTTTCAAAACAATATTTTATGTAACTTACCGTGCATTTACTAGATTAGGTGGAATTAGGTAGGTAAGGATTTAGGTAAAATTTAAAGTTTATTAGGTACTTCAAATATTTAAATTAGTTTTCATTTCGTACCTAGTTAGTTAAATTATTTGTTTGTAGGTCAAAATATAAATATTATTTGAATACGTGCTCAAATTTATGTACGTATATAAAGAAAGGTAAACAGTGTTACTTAATAAATGACTTGTTATTATCATTAGCCGTACTAGACAACACCACTATCTCTCTTAAAAATATACTTGCTTACCTATTTATATAAGGATGACCAACTAATCTATTTACTCTCGTGACAAAGTTCAGTTACGATAAAAGTATCACCCATTTTTAGAGAAAAAGTATCATTATTAGTAATTAGTAAGTATTACAATAACCTACTTTCTAATCTCGTGCAAGATTACTTATTTCCTCATACGTGACTCTGACTAAGACTAACTACCATAATATGTATGTAGTTACGCTAATATGGCAATATTATCTTCTTTAAAGATTGATAAATATATGTATATCAGCTATCTAGTACCCATAACACAAGCTCTGCTTACTTTGGGGACTATTATGATGCTGTGTGGATAGTCCAGCATTATTTTATTTACTACTAATATTTTTATATTTCTTTCATCTCGTGTGCGACTGCATTTAAAGATGCAAATATACTCATTCAAAACTCGTTGACATTCGTTTTGTTGAATGAATAATCTTGCATAATTTGGAATCCCAAGCGCTTTGGGTCAGTGGGCTATGAATCATAATAGAGTCAATATTAGACAGGTAATGTAATGACAGTTCTATTAATTCCAGTGTTTTGGGAAAATACAATAAAATTGAGAATGATGTCAACTCAGAAATTTACATCCGTCCCTTTAGTTCTCAGGTCTTAGAACCCTGTATATCAAATGTGAATAAAATTATAACTGTTCTTCTCACGACTTCTTCTAACTTCACCATTTTCAATTTAAAAAATATCTAATAATGTTACACAGATCTAACTTTAAAATGACTAGTAAAGAAGTACCCGCAGCTTCCCCGCGTTGAATTCATAAATATTCATGTAATACTTAGGTTAGAAAATAGTCTTATATGGTAACGTTCAGTTTGGATATAATCATCTCCTAAAATAAAATCTAGGCCTATTATTTTTTTCTTAATTTGTGTATTATACAATTTTTATTCTAATTTTAGATTACAAATTAGGAAGAACATCCACCTACTAGCTGCCAAATGGTGCAAAAGGAAAGCATATTTTGCCATATGGTTGCTATCCACGCTGGCTGGCAGCTTACTGTAGCGCCCTATGTAGTCTTCTGTCGAATCTAAAATTTAAAGTATTTATTTTTCCATCACACAAACGTAAATTAAGGAAACCTTGAGATATATGCCATGGCTAAGAAAATCTTACCATAGCGCTGGTCTTCCGTGGTGACCATTTTGTACAAAAATATAAGACTTCCTCCGGTTTTACTTTGATTGTAACTCGCTAACGTGGGAACAGAGAGAGAGAGTTCCATTTAACATTACAAACTCAATAATAATTATAGTAAAATCGTAAATAAAATATTTTCCAAGGTTTTTGTTATTATACGCAAGCCCTCACACACAGTCCCAAAAAAATTTCGACTTCGACGGGACTTGAACCCGCATCCTTCCCTCAGTACGGAAAAGTGAAAAATATACCTCCCTCTGAGCTGGCACTCATTTCACCGCTCTCAATCGTATCACCTTTCGGTTTGGCAGTTAGGTATTACAGTTCCACACGTAGCAAAAACAGCCCTAGGGGGCTTAAAAAACGGTAACACTAATGCAAAAATGGCGAACGTGACTTTTGCCAGCCATCTGTCATAATGTGTGTAGCATGAAACTACTTAGTGGTAGCAAAAAACTAAAAATATTTACGAAATATGATTTACAATCATTGGAAGACTTATTACCAGTATTAAATTACTTGTAATTAAGGATAATGATATACTTGAAAATGCTACGCAGTTTTTTTTATCTCGCCTATAATGATTTTTAGAATAGTTATATTTATGGTTTAATTGGATCTTGGCATAGGATGAAACTTAATTAGGTACCTAGCTATTTTTTTCTTTGACATGTTGTCGTCTTTATTTTTCGGTGATAATTCTTATACAACTCGTCACTTGTAGGATTGTGAATAAGACATCCTACGGAAGATGATTGGGTGGCATCCGTTTGGTTCCGAGCTAATCTAATACTAATAACATTAACCTAATAATTTACCGTGGGACTAGGCAGGCATGTAGGAAACCAAATGACGGATATTACAATACAAACAAATAATACAAACTTTGTCAAATTTATGTATCTCGCATACGGCCTGCTCATTGTATGCAATTATAGGGTGGTATCCTAAAAAATTCTAATTAGTCCGTCAGTTATATTATCAGAGGATATTGGACACGTATTTTTTATTTTGTCGATTAAACAAAAAATAAAGTTATAGCCAGTTAAAGTTCCGTGTGACGTCACACCTTGCGACATTTTTTAGCAAGGTGTGACGTCACTAGCCCCCACTCCCAAACTTTTCGTTCGATATACAAAAGAAAACATATGTGTCCAAAATCTTCTGTTAATCTAACTCCATAGAACTTTTTTTTATTTTACCTAGGACTACCTTAATAATGAGTCACCGTGGGTTAAGAAAAAATTAAAAATTGTTTTGTCAAATAAGGTAAAGTCGCCTCGGTGGTGATACATGTCCGCGTCCCTCTCCTAAAAACATAACATCCGAAAATCACCATTAATTTTTCGTAGGCTAAATGTTTAACTTAATTCCCAGACCACATTTTAGCCTATAAGAACTTGATCGTATTTTTTTGGCTGTGGGGCGCTGCCAAAAAATCTAACTTCTGACGTTTTACTTTTGGAGCGTTCATCCGGACATTACTTTTTCTTAGTCTACAACCGATACCTACTGTAGGTAAGTCAACGAATAAGCGCGTTTCAGTGAACTCGCATCATTCGCATCCAGCTTCTACTGGCTTCTTCAATCAATTCAATTCCAATTCAATCAATCAATTAATTTTTACTTCTTTACTCGCTAAAGTAAGGTAAAGAGATTCAAGAGAGACTGAATCCGTTTTATGATTTTAGTCACAGGTGTACGTTATTCATTGTCAACACATTCTTTGACGAAACTGATAGCAGTCTATCTAGCTTGAAGTTTCGTCTGGAAAGCTTGTCGAACAGAATTTCTATAATTCTGTAGGCTAACTATTCGAGATAAATGACACTAGTGATAATTAATTTCTGTTATCCTACTAATCCAACTAATATAATAAAGTCGAAAGTTTGTGAAATGTAAATGTTTGTTACCTAAGATCTCCAAAACTACTGAACAGGTCATGATGAAATTTGGCAAACCTACATTTAGAACATAGCTCAACTTGGATAATAGGCTACTTATTATACGGAAAATACGCGTGCGAAGCAACAGGCAGAAGCTAGTCATTTATATTTCAGTAACTAAGTGTTCTCTTATACCCTTATGGTAAATAAGAAATAAATGAAATGACAGCTCCTGATGATGATCATGTCTACCCGGAAGTATGTACATACACAAGCCCGTCACGACAGACGCAGTGTCGAGCATAGTTAGTAGCGGGCAGTCAGAGGTGAGGCGCGGCTGGGACACGTGGCGCTGGGACACGCGGCGCTGGGACACGCGGCGCTGGGACACGCGGCGAGTGGAATGAGCCTCTATCGCGAAGAAGATACTGGAGCGTTTTACTGTAGAGTCAGATTATCTAAGAAGGTGCGTTCAGATTCAGTAACAAAACATGTCATGAAACGTAGGTAGTTATTGTTTTTTAATGTGGACGTGTTATATAACAAACAAGCTTCTGCCCGCGGCTTCGTACGCGTGTTTTCGGTATAGGGAATAAGTAGCCTATATATTGTTTCAGTTAGGCTACGTTCTAGTATGCCAAATTTCATCTTGATCTGTTTAGTAGTTTTGAAGATCCTAGGTAACAAAAATTTCACATTTTACAAACATTTGCTTGTATAATATTAGTATGAAGTATGAAGTTACAGTTTGCTTAATCTGGACGCAACTAAAGGTAACACACTAATATTATGAAGACGAAAGATCGTATGTGTTTGTACGTATGTTCGTTACGCCTTCACGCTCAATCTGCTAAACTAAAATGAAATTTGGTACCAGGAAAGCTTCCGGGATAAAACTTAGGCTACTTTTGATCCCGGAAAAGGGATGATCTAACTCACCGCGTGGGTCACACCGCGACGCGCAACTAGTAGAGCATAAAAACGGATTAGTACTTGGTAGGACGGTCTCTGCTAACTCGAAAAATAACAAGTAACAAACAAGCAAACTGCAAATAATGAGGTTATCGCTATCATCTTTCTCATCCGTATGTTACTGCAGGGTAGGTATTAGGCCTCCCGAATTGTGTAATTCGTGTGTTTGTTTTCAATTTTCTTTGGTGATGTGTCGGCTATATTCTTCGTGATAGAGACCCTAAAATGACCTGTAAGTATGAGGTGATGATCTCTCATAATTCGCAGCAGTTTAGGATTTTGTCTAAATATTGTTTTGAAGTGAATAATGACAGCGTTTATTCGTTTTTGCCAATGTTTTGGTTGATTGGCTTAGAATTGAAACTATGGGCCGAATTTAATTAGGGTATTTACCTCCGTACAGATTTTTTGCAATATGATTTGTAAGTTTTTTTTCATTCTACCTTGTGTCAAGTCAATGTACTATTTTTCTCTATAGAACTTCAAATATTATATGGTAAGTATATAATATAATAATAAAAATAATAAAAGCATTTATACAGGGTGCCACGGAAAGGGTGTAACTAAGCCGAAAGGGGGTGATTCTTCGTGGACATCGAGGGGCTCCACGTTTGTTCAAAGATTTTTTAGAATTTCAAACCTTTTTTTAATTTTTTTTGTAAAAAAAGAGACGTTATTTCTTGAGATTCGTGTTCTTTTACGTGTATTATAACATAATTATTATTGTTCGGAAATTTCAAAAGATTTCCATCAATTTTTTGTAATAATTTCATGATATAACACTTGTTTTGCTGAATAAGCAAGCAAAAAACGTTTGTGAAATATTTTGTGATATTAAATAACGCAAGAGTGCGTGTAAAAGAACACGAATAGGCCGAAAAAAAAATATATTAGCAATAAAATATTTATCAATGAAATATATCATTCAAAGAATCGTTACTCACAAGTTGATCGCCTGGGGGTACAGAATCACCCCCTTTCGGCTCAGTACTCCCTTTCCGTGGCACCCTTTATATTAAAATACGGAATAGGTAAATAGAGAGAGAATAATTTTATTGCACACCTAAAACTACGAAACAATTTACAAATGAAACAAGTACAACATGAGTGACAATTGGTGGTCGTATCGCTCGTCAATCAACAATTTTTTTGCAACAAATATCGTCTTGTCGCGTCATAAAGAGGTACCAGACGATAGTAAAGTAGTAATTCATAATAATCTCTGCAGATCATAATCTTCAGGGACATCCGTTAGAAGGGTTATATAATTTTGCCACTTGTCACGGCCAAGGTTTTTCCTATACTTACTTAGATCATAGCAATTAACTTTTGACAGATAACTATGACAGGTACGGTCATCTAAAAGAACATGTTATTTATTTTATTAAATGTACCCGAGATTAAAAGTGCAGAATATGATTTCCAAAGTTTTTATACTGATGTCGGTTTAAGATTTGAACACAGATTTGCATTTGAAAAACAAATAAAGATGGAGGTCTAACAACAATACCTAATAAAATACAAGGTGGTCTAAACAGTACGTACCCGTTCCTTTCCGTACAGTTTATAAAGCTTTTTTTATTTGGTTTCCAAGTGTATGGTATATATGGTATGTAAATATGGGAATAGATTGTCAATAAAAATTGAATGCTTTTTGGCGGTAAATGCATCATTTAAGATGGACAGGACTTTGTTTTTTTTTTTAAATTAAATTTACCATGTTTTTACCAAGGAAAATAAATTTAGAATAATCGTCTAAACGTAGAGCTTTCTAGTTGTGACGTTTGCATTTTCTTATTTTTTTTTTTATTTTCGTGAGGACCTAATCATTTAGTATAAAAATATTCTTGAAGTGTGATCAGTATTCATTGATCACACTTGAAAAATATTCTTGACAAATAAATTAATTAGCTAAACTCCTCCGCTTGGTAACTAAAGCATCCTTGACATTGCGACGTTTTTGCTGGCGATCAAATGCAGTCATTCAAAATAATATATTTTTAATTATTAGATTAAAAAACAAAGAACATCCTGTTCTCTGTTTGACTATTGGAACCGTAAAAATATGAAATAGTTATTGCTTCATCGAATGTTGCTCGGATTTTAATAATTGTTGCAATTTTGTTTTATAACTATAATTTAATCAATTGAATGTTCTAATGTCAAGGCTATGGCTATTCGTACTACGTCAATACTATTTAATAATTTCGAATTATGAATGAAACACTTAATCTTACCTCTAAATCATCAACAAGTTTTATTGGTTGCCAGTAAATTATGATTCGAATGGTTAATAGCTTCTCAAAAAGAATAAATAATTTTAATACCTAATAAATGAGTTAACAGCTGTAGTATAAATGTGTGATATAACTTATTTAGTAGTCATCCTGACCCCAGACAATAACGTCATACATAAAACTAATTATCAAAGATCCTAAGAGTACGTTCCGTAGTATATATCTTTGCTAAATACAATTATTATATAAATTTATATATATAAAACAATTTATATAAATACATTTGGTAAAAAGGTTTTTGTTAAATATTACACTTGTAGTGCGTAAGCACTCGAACTTAGGGTAATTTTAAGAGAGTTTTGACTCTTATGTCACTTGACCTCGTAGCGTATAGTACCTTCCCGTACTGAAGGAAGGACGCGGGTTCAAGTCCCGTCGAAGTTGATTTTTTGTGGAATATTATTTATTTCACTAACTAAAGATTAATGTACTTATTCTTTAATGCAGGCATTATAAGTGTTGGTAAAATTACGAGTATCTACACGTACACCTTTAACCGTAGAAGTCCAGCGTAAATGCTTTTTATAATGTATGTCATGATTTTTTATTTATTGTTATGTATATTGAGGTACTCGTCATATTATTATAATTATGCTAGTTTTGTAGGAAATATTAGGCATCATTATGTCCCACTCACACCATGTCCGTCCATACCGTAACTGTGTGAAAAGATAAAATCTCTATTATTTATTATAATTTTTGCATAAATTGGTACTTATAAAACACCCACAAAATCACGCCCGCGCCATCTTCTCGTGACATTATACTAAATAATATATGAATAAAATAGGTATCTACCTATCTAAATCCTACCCCACCTGGTATAGGTTAAAGAGGTAGGGCGCTTATTAGAGGAGGCCTATGTTCAGCAGTGACTAGTAGGTATCTTCAGGATGATAATAATGATATAAATTAGGTGAAGGTTTATTCTTTGTCTATGTCGTGGCCATATCCTAGAATTGATCACTTCATGATGTGACCGACCATTTCAAGAAATGATAGAATTTCATGAAATGGAAAATACGCGCTGGCCATATCATGATGTAGTCAGGCCAGATCAATGAATAATCAGCGTTTAACGATATGAAAAGCTAAACGCACGGCTACTTCATGATAAGGTCAAACAATATCATAAAATAGTTACATTATCCACCGTTAGAGGCGCTGATATTGTTTTGTTTTGTATTTGACATCTGTGGTTTTTGAGTGTTTGTTTGTTTCTGTTCTGTGATGCATCATGTCGGCGGACAATTATTTAGTTAAAAAAGCGAATAATAATGTGCAAATAGAAGACAAAAATGAAGTAAGGAGCCGTTACGATAAAAAACTACAGGAATTTTATAAAATTCACTCGAAAAACGAGCATAACGTTTAAACTGAAAGCCAACTGCATTAAGCAATTTTTAAATATAAAGTTCCTTCCTAATTCGAATTTTTCATTAAACCGTTTTCATCATCATCATCAGCCTATATTAGTCCACTGCTGGACATAGGCCTCCCGTAATAAGCGCCATAGCCTTAAACCTTTTGATGTCATGGAATCCCTACATAAATGATATGGCCAAAAGTTGATGGAAATATCATTAAACGTTGATGCTTAAACGATATAGTCAGTTTTAGCTGGCCATGTCATGAAATTCTACCATTTCATGAAATGGTCGGTCACATCATGAAGTGATCAATTCTAGGATATGGCCACGACATCTACATCGATCAAGGTATTGGACTCCCCCGTAAATACACAATGAGTCGCCTGTTTCAATTCGTATCATTTCGACATTTTGGGTCTCTATTTATCTACTGTCATTCTAACGCTCGGACAGGAAGCATGGCGGTGCTTTACAAGTCAATTAATTTCTGTTGTCACTTGTCACCCTTGTCACAGAACTTGTCACGGCAACGCAAACGTTCAACAAGAAAATTGTTAAAAATAGTTCGACCAGACTTATAAGAGGCGCTATGACTTTGGGTCTTTCGAATTAAAATGGCATAGAGCTAGCATAGAGCCTGCATAGGGTTTTTGTTATTAGAGTGCATAAGCCTCACATTATGGCTAATTTCTAAGAAATCAAAAATTTCTGAGAAGTCGAAAATTTTTGCGATTTTATTTGATTTCTTAGAAATTCGAAATTATCCAGAGTGTGAGGCTTACGCACTATTATAACAAAAACCTTAGATTTTGAGCAACGCGGCACCTCTCGTCAAATGAACTAAACGTAATTTTAGTCTTTGAATAGGAATGGATAAACTTCGATGTTTCCCCTGTAGGTGGAGCTAACGGCGCTAGAGTCCGTAGAAAGTTGGAAAGATTTTCAACTCCTACGTCACTTGACCTCGTGGTGTAGTTGGTTAGCACATTCCCGTACTGAGGGAAGGATGCGGGTTCAAGTCCCGTCGAAGTCGAAAATTTTTGCGATATTATTTGATTTCTTGGAAATTAGAGCCTGCATAGGCTTGACATTCCAATGGCATCCTCTGATCGTCCACGAAAGATCCGTGCCATCTGTTGAGTTGAGTTCTGCGGTACCTAACCTACCTAGATAGGGGTCTATTCTTTGTTAGAATCCGCCTCATTGACAAATAGGAAAATCAGATTTTTGTACTCAGAAAAATACCCAGATTCGTCAAACATATTTGAAGACCATGCAAATATTGGTGAAGAGGTCGGTTTAACTCAGTGTTTGCACGAAATTACGTATTTTCTTGTTTATATGAATGTAATTAAACGAATACCTACACTCAAACGATAGTTATATCTCAGCAAGTCTCGAGTAAGGATTGTTTTCGCAGTTCCTTGAAAACTGTCAAATTATTATCCTATCTGAATTTTAAATAACTAAGTGTTTTTGTTGCAGTAGCCAAGATGGTCGTTGGAGCAAAGAAAACTCTGGCCAATATACCGAGCAAGGGGCGTATCTCCGTGCTCAAGATCCAGGAGTTCACAGTCAAGAGAAGAAGTTAGTGTACTTTGATCCGTACCGGTCACCTAGGCAAAGCTAACAGATATAGGCAAACAAATCAGAAGGGATGAAGCCTAAAGCTTGTCGCGCACCTGGAAATCACCGCTGCAGCACACCACAAAAATGTGCATTCAAATATGGGCTTTTAACTCGTAACATTTAGATGCAATTTATATCGACGGCATCAGACGACAGGCAGCTCGCGGACCACTTGTTTAAAGCTTGTGGGAAGCCATTTTGTCAGTGTAAATGTAATCTAAAGATAACGAGTAGGTATAAGCCAATATTTGAATGCACGTTTTAGTGCTGTGTGGAAGCGGTATTGGATTAATGAGCGCAGAGCTTTAAACTTGTCTTCCTTCTTTGATAGGTACGATGGTGAAGGCGGCGTACGGGACGCTGCTGGTGGTGATCTCCATCGTGATGGCGGCCATCAACCCCGTGCAGATAGTCACCAACTGGGTGAGTGCTGTCACAATCATAAATAATGCTGCACAGTGCACAGCATCCATCATCTAGCGCCAAGCTAAGCAGAGCTTGTGTTATGGCTACTCGGTGACTGCAATATGTTTAGTAAATTACACTACATAGATAGATATTGTAACTCTGTCTAATAAAGCGACTGAATGGCTCTTGATGAATTTGGCAGCAGGTAATCGATATCCCGCGGACGGACATGGGCTACTTGTAACGCAAGTGCGAAGCCACAGGCAGAAACTAGTAATAAGTAATGCTGGGCATTATCTACCTTGCCTAGATAACTGATATAGGTACTAAATACGTCACACTAGAACACAGCACTATAAAACACCTAGAACAGCCCGAACAAATATCTACAATCATTTGTCCCGAGGCGGGAATCGAACCCGAAACCTCCTGCGTCGCAGTGATAGTAGAGCTTGTATTGTTGGTCATTGACTGATAGGTAACCTTAAAATACTATACTATTAATAAAAATACCAAAAGTAAAAGTATAGTATTTTATTATCTACGCCTTCAAGAACCTACTCAACTGGTTCGTCTTAAATTAGGACCTGTTAGTATTCAAATGAAGCTAGCAGGTTCATTTGAATACTATTTTTGTAATCCAAAAATAGTGGTAGGTAGCTTTTTTATAAAAACTAGGTAACGTCCTATGTTGTCATTGTGTACAGTTAGTTGATTAGAAAAAAAAATTTGAAAACTAAAAATCGAATTAAAAGTTCTAATTCCTTATTATTCCCGCAAGACCTAAAAAAACATTGTTAATAAAAATGTTTTACTAATACTATTCTCTCGAGAATATTTTTTAAGACCTTCCTCTTCCCTTTTCAGTTTTCTAGATTATAAATTAATAACCGTATCAGGGCTACTTTTATGAACACAAACTAAAATACTTGCAAAAACTCACTCATTTGAATTCAAACCGCACACATAATTTTGTTTAATAGCTTAACCATTCCGCGTCAACGGCACTGATCACATAAACGAGATTTACCGTTCATTATAATATTGTTTACAAGTGTTCATTGATGACTTTATGAATCAACGTAATTAAACGCTCGGAAATTCCACAGGCCTACAACATACGCGTTTAATTAACATAGTTGTAAAGTATATGCAGTTTACATCGTTGTCTACCACCATAGTATCGATTGGAATAAAAAAGTTTGTGTGTACATAAAATGCTTTTCGTACAGTCGATTTTTTTATCTACAGTTATAGGTGGTCTCGTAAGTAGCTACACCTGTTAATATACCTCTCCAATATCCACCCTGTATATGAAGGAAATAAACAAGGTGACGTAGAATGAAGAAGGTAAACTTGGTGAAAGTTTTGAGGCCATTTGGATGAAATGTCAATGTGATGACGCTTTTCGATCTTAGCATCCGTATCTGATGAATTACTAAACTATTTTATAAGTCTGATAAAAATGCCTCTCTATTTTGAAAAGGCCTCGAGTAAGAAAAAGGCTTTAAACGTAATAAACAAATCTGCTATTTGAACGTATAAGTGACTGGTAACAGGGACTTACCCGAAAAATTTAACCTAAAAAACTTTTACGACTTTTTGAAATTGTGCAAACAATTCTTATAATATTTGTTTGATTTTAACAATTTGGTTAGAGAATACGAAAAACTTACAAAATAAGTAGGTAGATTATGTAGGATATAACCGTACCTAGGTTTATAGTACACTAGCGACCCGCCCCGTCTTCGCTTGGCTTCTTACGGGTGCAATAAAATACTACTATTACTATTATTATACATACGAGATATATACCATATATATACTTATTAAACCTTCCTCTTCAATCACTCTATCTATTTAAAAAAACCGCATCAAAATCCGTTGCGTAGTTTTAAAGATACATAATATAGATACTTACATAGGGACAGCGAAAGCGACTTTGTTTTATACTATGTAGTGATATAATCTAGTACCCATAACACAAGTTCTACTTTGCTTGGGGCTTGATGATCCTGTGTGAATTGTCCACCACTAGTTTTATTTATCATTATGATGCTGATTCCACCAAGATAAACTAAAAAATATTAATATTAGAGAACATACCTAATTATCAAAATAGTCTTCAATCAATAAAAACTACTAATATAAATAAACTATCAATTATATACTTTTATTATTTAATATGATTATAACTTTTATATATAAAAATATATATAAAGGTACAAATGTTACTCATAAAGATAGGTACTCATAAGATCCATTCACTTTCTTTCTTCAGCGTCGCCCTAGCAATTCCTTAGCAATACTAATAAGAATAATGAATAGCAACAAACTGCGATCCCAACCCGCATGCCCAGCGTGGGGATTATGAGCATTACCGCATACTATATAAGCCAATAAGGAGCTTATCAGGGGGAGACCTGCGTCCAGCAGTGGACCAAAACAGGCTGTGGAGGTTGAGACTAATGAAATTTTGAAAATAATTTTATAATTAATTACCTATTAACACTCATTATGTCCACTGCTAAACGTGCGTTCCCAAGGGAGGTGTGGTCATAATCGCCGCGGTTGGCAGGCGGGTAGGTGACCGCAGTGGAGGTGTTAAACAATACACCTGTGGAAGATGCTGCTCTTCCTCTGGTAGGATCCCTTGGTTGACTCCTATGACATCCGTGGGCGGAGCTGGAGCGGTCGATGCTTACGCCGCGCCCGCCACCGCTATAATTTAAATTAAATTAATCATATAATGATGATGATGATGTCCTCCGAGCCGAATTTCGACCACGGCGGCCAGTCTCATCGGGACTAGCCAAATGCACAGGACATATTATAGTGCACAAGTGTGCGCCAAGCACGTGCTTCAACGCGCTTTCCGAGGCACGAGGGTGTAACACAGCCAACTTCAATATGTCTTAAGTAATATATGACGACGACGCGACGGTTCAATGCAAAGTTTTGTTTATGCATAGTTCGTTTAGCGAGAACTAATTTTATACCGAGAACCTTTGCGTCATTCATTAACAGGTAAATGTGAGTTTGACAAAATGTTATTTTTTAACTAACCTACTTGGTTTGTCTGATAATTATCGAATCATAAAATATTCCAATAATAATAACTAAAAAACACGAATTTAAACCCCTGCGGGTGAATCAAACCGTTGCGTTGCACTGACGTCAAACGAAATAGCGAGAACTGGTTGTGATCCCACACTACACTGTTAGCGTGCCCATAAATAACGAAGCACACAGTTTTTATGTCATCCTAATGTAGGTATTATAAAGCCAAAAGTTAGTGAAATGAGAATTTTTGTTACTTATGATCTCCAAAATTAAAGACCAGGTCATTATGAAATTTGGCGTACATTTAGAACATAGATTAACTTGGATAGTACTACTTAATATAGGTACCGAAAATACGCGTGCGAAGTCGCGGGCAGATGCTAGTTACTTCATACAAGTTAAGATTTATACTTGAAAATTGAAATGAAAGATACCGAAAGACTTATATAGTTTTGTAGGTACACTTACTTCGGCACAACTCTACCCACTCGTTTATTATTAGTTCACAGGAAACATTTTGTATGATTTTGGTCAAAATTTAATAGGTAGGTACATTAATATTTATTTTGGGATTTTATGTATTCACTACCGAAATATGCCGAAAATTATCATTATCGCCTACGATTCTCGCCCAAAACGGCAAATACGAACAGATTTGCTTATCTAACAACTAAACTCATGAGTAGATGTGCCTTTAAGGGACATTAAAGTTTTGGTCAATTTGCATATTAGTTCTACGTATGAAATTAGGTACATTATGGTACCTCAGTTATCTACAGGTGGACGATCTACGTCAAAATGTTAACCGACCGGTTAACTGACGTCCGATAAGGATTGAGTAATAAATTATAGAAAAGATTTAAATAACTGGAGTATAAATTAATATGTAGCTAACTAAGAGTTATTACTGTAACTTTGTAGGTCACGGCTCGCTTAGAACGGACACTGGGCAGGAAGTATTCATCTGGAGCCTAGCTAGCTTGAGGTTAATTAACATCACTACAACCTTCATCCAAGATCAAAAGCTCATAAAAACAGATACAACCTGTGAGGGATTCTTACTTGTAATAGCTTTCTTCCCTTAAGGCTTAGGGGTGGCGCGTGCGCACCTTTTTAACTGTTGGTTGACGCTTCACTTTTATTTCGTATTTATTCTGATTCCATGGATGTGTACACGGTATAAAAAAGGTTGAAGAAACGTTTATCGTGCAACGTTGCTTGTAACATAATGAGGGTCGCGTGGTCGGTCGCGCGGTCTGCCGGGCGCGTGCGCGTGCGCATGAAGCTTGTCGCTCACCTGGAAAGCGTCTTTGCTGCTGCGCTTTCCAGGTGAGCACCACAAAAAATGCATTCAAATATGAACTTTAACCCGTAATATTTAAAAGAATTTAATATTGACGGCATCAGATAACAGACAGCTCGCGGACCACTCGTTTGAAGCTTGTGGGGAACCATTTTGTCACTCTCAATTGTATAAAAGAGCTCAATCAATAATAAAAGATCATATTTAATTGCAGTTTTTTTCTGTTTTATGGTAGCGGTATTGGATTAATGACTGAAGAGCTTTAAGCGCGCGATCAAACGGGGGTGGAGCTATAGTGTAATTAGGCCCTAAAATATAATTTATATAGTTTTTCAATTTCTTTTATCGTAAATAGACCTTCGTTTGAGCAATCTCTCCTGACGGTAATGACGATGTGACCCGATGTATCATGAAGGTCTAGAAGAGAAAACTCATCTTGACCCAGGTTGTACAGCAAAACTCCTAGTGAGTTGCAAAAATTATCAGTAAAAAAATTCAAACAAATTGTCAAAAAGAAGCCTTGCTGTGCAAAAAGGCTTACTATAAAATATCAGATTATCTAGAGGATAAAAAAGCTTGGGACGGGTTTTGCTCCAACTCGAATAATAACAACTAACAGGATAAAGGTTTCTTCTTCGCTTCTTTACTTTAGTCTACATAGTACATACCAAAGCGACAGAAATCAAATAATATCACTTTATTTCCAGTGTCAGTGTTTAGTTTTATAATTTGACCTTTCCTAAGTGTATATTTATTGTATTTCTGGAAATAAAGAGTTTTAGAATTTTTAATTTGTTGTAGTTGTTCGGATAAAAGAAAAACAGAGGGTTAAGTTCTTATGTTCTTCGTTATGTTAAGTTCATCCTCCACTAAAACGTTCTAAAACTTTCGCCGAGTTTTGATTCATTTGATACATAACTTCCACCTGAGGGGTTAGTCTATTTGACGTTAGTAACGATCTTCTTTTCCATACAATTTGGCGCCAATACAGCGCCTCTATCGTGCGGAACTGCAGACAGGGATAATGCGCCCCACACAAGAATGAGACGTTACGATCACGTCTCGATGCTATCGTCAACCGGACTCGGGGCTCTGGTCATAGAGTACCTTGATGCCGGGGTCTAAAATTCCATCCTATCCATTTTGTTGTTTTGGCGTGAACTAATAAACATCCATCCATCAATAAGATACTAATAATAAGCAATTAATATAATTTATACAATTGTGATCAGTGTGGGAGACATTAATACGAGGTAAACACTCATTTACGCATATCTTGTTCTTAGATTTCTAATAATAGCTGAGAACAAAGAGGGGTCTACCTTGATCCCTGCTCCCTCTTCATTGAAAAAAATCGATTTATTTAATTTTTTATTGATAATAGTTCGTAGCACTCAGATATCTGGAGGCATAAAGACAAAGGTGACAGAGACGTAACTTCCTATTTATTATCATTAAAAAGTCATTCACATTTATTATTCTGCTATAATATTAATGTTATTAATTAAGGGTACCGGTAGGTACCTATAAAAATATAAATTAATAATATACAATATCTATCCATAGTAATGTAATGTAGCGTAATAAGTATATCAGTTATCTACTCGGACTCGTAACACAGGCCTCGCTGACTCTTGGGTTGGAGGATGTGGTGTGGGTTGTGCAGTAATTATGTTTATTTCGTTTTATATCTATATTAATAATTTCGGACCGGTCTACGGTAGACTCGAACGAAATGCACATCAAATTGAAGAGCGTAAAAAATTAGTCGATCCGAGTCGACAACTTATAGGCGGAAAATTCGGATTATCGAGTAGTTTCAATATGAAAATGAATAAATTGCTAAAAAAAATTGTAACGGCGTTGCAAAGTAAACATGTCAATTAAGTATAAATATGTCTATGGTTCGGTCTCGTGGACGGAAGAAATCGCTCCCCTGGGTATATAAATACTCCTTGATCGTAGCTTGGTACATATATGTATAGTGATCTGTGGTTCGGTCTAATTTCTTTTAATGAAAACTCTTTGCTCTTTGATTAAGAAATCATAATATGTATAATAATAGTAATAGTAGTATTTTATTGCACCCGTGCGAAGCCGGGGCGGGTCGCTAGTTTTTAAATAAATTATGATGATGTCCTCCTAGCCGAATTTAGACCACGGCGGCCAGTCTCATCGGAGGTCACATGCGCAGGATATTATTATAGTGCACGAGTGTGTGCACAAACACAAAACGCGGGGAAAGGTCAAGCGCAGGACCAACGGCTTATCGTGCTCTCCGAGGCACGGGGGTGTAACACCGCCAACTTCCGGACTCCGGGCTGCTACTGTGAATTTTTATTGCTAGAAAAAACCACTAACAAATATTGGCCCGACCCAGGATTTGAACCCAAGACCTCGTAATTAGCGGTTGAAGAAGCGGACCTCTAGACCAACGAGGCAGCTAGCATAAATAAATTATACTAGCTTTGCGGCATGTGATAGGTACTTAGATATAGTACCTTGTAGAAAAATGTCGGTGAATGATAAAAAAATAAACGAGTAAGTTGGTCCAATATTCCAGAGATTAGGTACATAACTATAAGAGCTTAATAATGAAACAAACTAATAAATCATCCAGTGCTCACTAATTACTTTTTTTAATAATTTGATTGTATTGAGCACTACTAACAGTAGTAGATAATGTTCAATAAGAAAGTCAATTGCAATACAATATACAAATACATTGGTACCTACTTTAAGAAGACATGCTGTTTTTGGCCACCATGATGGCAAAAACAGCAACTTCGCATCTCTGCCTACACTATACAAAATAAAACTTTTACAGAGGTATTAAAAATAAGCTTATGACAGGTATCACAAACTGGCCAATCGATTTTTGAAAATTCCTTCGTTTAACTTAAGGTAAAATAGGTGGTGGCGCTGATTTGGGTCAGGGTAGCGCCTTTCAACAAAGAACCTACCGACTGATTTCATAATTCTTGTGCAGCCAACTCCTGGAGCTCAGATACTTAAGAATACTATAGTGGTTTCTTTTTCACTTTGTCCGATTTTAGAAAAAATAGTAAAATAGAAAATTATCACCTTTTCTTCTATTTGATTATTAGACTTTCGCGAATCTAAGAACTTTTGTGTAAGCATAGATTATTAAACATTATTGATTCGAATGGATTTTTCCTGAGATCTCGGTTCTGAAATGTTTTAGTAGTGTTTTTGTTGTTTGGCGCGATCACAAAGATCAGCTTCCACTTCGTCAATCCAACTCTACCTGAGAGTCTAGTATGAGTTTGCCCAATATCAAAAATGGATTAAGTTTTTGATAACATGACAGATTGCTACTTGTCAAAAAGTTATAGTTGAGAAACTATTGGGTCGCTGTCACACTATGAAAATAAATAAATAAATAATGCTGGACAATTAACACAGCATCATCTAGTCCCAAGCTAAGCAGAGCTTGTGTTATGGATACTAGATGACTGAATTGACTGATATACTTCGTACATTACATAGAAAAGTTCAAGTTCAGTTGCAAGGCGCTAAATGTATTGGACGAAAGCTTTAATAGTTTTCGTAAGCTATGCAAAACTCATACTAAGACTACTGAACTACTAAACTAAACTATCATCGTTGACTATTTGTCTCACCCCACCTCACCTCACCTCAACAGCCTGTACTGGTCCACATCTGGACTCAGGCGTCCCCATGATAAGCGCCTTATTGGCTTTGACCACAATGGATAATGCCCATAATGCCCACGCTGGGCATGCGGGTTGGGGATCGCAGTTCGGTCGTAGAATTCTTCTGCAGGGGGCGCTGCTGCCCGCCCCCGGTGGATATCCCTAAGTCGCTTCTTACGACACCCGCGGAAAGAGTTGCGGTGGTGCAAATTCGAAGCCGGCACCATACAGCACACAGCAGTATTTTGTCTAGTGACTGTTATAATTATATACCAACTAAACAACACGAACAACGTAGGTGGTTCAGAAGTCGAAAACTCCTGTACCCCATTGTTATAAGTAGGTACTTTGTACGACTTCATTGTGATCTCTGACTTATATAAAAACATATTTTTACAGCCAGCACAGTCTTGAGCAAAGTTTACAGGAAATTTAGTAATGGCAAAGGTGAAACTAAAGGGTGAACAAATTATGAGATTAAAAGCAAATTATGAGATGATGACAGGTCATGCGGGTAATTATTGCTAGGTAGTTAGTAGGTACTACAGTGGTAATTGTAATAGCGTGTCTTTAATTACAAATGAAACCATTTACAACAATGTTCATGTAAACAATTTACATGGGTATCTATGATATATATTATATTATATACTCTAACTAAACCTTTTCAATAACCAGTAATCAGGAAACCAAATGGTTAGAAGGTCATTGGTCATTCTATCGGCAATATAATTTAAAAGGATGCACGCATTTTCTATATTTTATTGACCTACTCAGCATAATATAGCGTTTCTTGTATTCAAGAAACGTACAAGACGTAAATAAAGATTTTATAGGTGTAAGCTGAATTATACGATTTTCTGATGACGATTATTCCGAAGATAATAGTGACGATAGACTTGCTTCATTAGAAAATATCGTTATCCAAGCTCGTTTCTGATGATTTTGATGACGTAGACAATAAAGCGGATAGAGACGCAAAATTCCTTTCTGTTCATTATATTAACGACATTTTCTGCCGTCTTTATAATTTAAATCATCGTTTAAATTACAAATACGACAGAAAATGTTTAATCATATCTGTGCCTGGATATAAAAGAACACGCATTTGTTAAGTAGTGTAGACTTACGCGATTAGAACACGTTTACACGGATACTACGGGTTTCATCGTTTCTTATGACTTATGATGTAAAATAATGACGGACATTGAGATGCTGCTCGATTCTGATGACTTCTGGGATAATAAACCGAATAATAATGACGGCAGAATGCTAAACCTAATCTTAGTTTTGTAGATCTGGAAATGAAATATGACTCGATCTGATGACAATGATATTAAAGATGATGCGTTTGATGCTAAGTAGAATGATTTTGTTTCAGTACCTGGAGATGAAAGAGGGTTCGTTTCTGTACAAGATGTGGGAGACGCCGCCGTACAAGCTGTACTCGGAAGTGTGGGTCTACAACTACACGAATGTGCAGGAGTTTCTGGACGGCACGGACAAAACGTTGAAGGTGAAAGAAGTCGGACCATTTCGGTTTGAGTAAGTTACCAAATAGAAAATTTACAGTACTGTAAGAAGTGGCACAAGAGTTTGGAGACCCAGGAGTGGTTGAAGTTAGGCTGAGATAACAAAGTTACCAAATAACATAATTTATTTTCTATCAAGAAATAAAATAAAATCCAGAAAATTATAAACATGAGAGACTTAGATATTACTTGGCAGAATATTATGTTGGGCACATTATCCTCGCGTGCATTTTGCGTTAAGCATTCTATGCGGAGGTTCTAAACATCGTAATACAAAAATTTAAAAAAATACATTTACTTACTAATATATTTGTTCACCAGAGAGATTCGAGTGAACGAGAATATGACGGTGGACCGGGAGAGAGGGATATTGACAATAAACCCCAAAGTGTCGCTGAAGTTCATACGGGAGCTGTCGGTGGCCGATCTGCAGGACGTCTACGTATATGTGCCAAATATAGCACTTATTGTAAGTAATCCATTCCCGTATAACAGGGTATTCGCTATTATTTGTTGCTTTGAGTATCGCTCGTGGAAACTCTTCTTTGTAAATGTGTAAAAAGCTGCCCACGCTTTCATTGACCTCCGAAAATAAAACCTAGGGAAGTCATCTAGCCTAGCGTTACGTAAAGAATGACTAGATTATACAAGAATGGCAATTAATTTCGACACCTACTTCTAATAACAACAAAAGGACAACTGGTAACAGGATATTAAAAAAAATGCCCCAAGTAAAGCACATTTTACAGCTCTGAAATCCTACAAAAAGCTCCGAGCATTCAAATTTTGCAATTTTGTTGCTAGCAAAAACTGGCATTCAGCAAAAACAAAATTATGTAATTGATCAAGTTCAAGTACATGGCAAAAAGTACTGACATTATGTCTTTCATCCAGTCATTTTGACAGCGATTTTGACAGCTCTACAAATCGTTAACATTATATCGGTAGGAGAATCAATTAGTTTAGCATTGACCATAGACCTTATTCGCATTGATACTGGTGTTTTTGTTCTTGGTGAGCTTTCGGTAGGTATCCAAACTATACTTTTGTTTTAAAGTGGTTAGCTCCAGGGTATCGCGTGACTCTCCAGGGACACAAGCTGAAGTAAAACTGGCAATTTTTTTGGCTTCGTGTTCACTGTCAATAAAGAGGCAAGAAACGCTTCTTACCGAGTGGTCGTAATGTCTCAAAAATTGGTTAAAATTACTTTAGTATTAACAAAAAATAGATTTGTGCCAAAAAATCACATAGATCATGAAAAGTGATGCTTTAAAGATCATCTAGCCATGTTTTAGTTTTTGCGATGGTTAGTAAAGCAAGTTATACGGGGAAGATAAACGCTATCAACGTGATTGCTAGGATGACTGATCACAGTATGATTGCAAGAAAATTATGATGTTTTTTGTTATTTTTTATCAGTCATTTTGTACCTATGTAACGATGTTGCAGAATTGTGCTGTCTACTCGTAGTTAATCTAAAATAAAACGTCAAGTGCGAGTCAGGCATGCGCACTAAGGGTTCCGTAAGACCTTGTCTCTTGCCAAATTATCATGATTCTAGGTCAACGGGAAGTAGGTACCCTGTAGGTTTTGGTCCATAGCGAGAGTCAATCATATTTTTTTTGTGAATATACTACAAATTGACGGTTTCTGGATTTTTTCCTTTATTTGTGCTACAAGACCTTGCTTCTTACTAAATTTTATGATTCTAGGTCAACAGGAAGTACCCTATAGGTTTTGGTCAGCAAGAATCAAAAGTATTTTTTTTGTGAATAAACTACAAATTTACTGTTTTCGGATTTTTCCCTTTACTTGTGCTATAAGGCCTTGTTTCTTGCCAAATTTTATACTTAATTCTAAGTCTACGGGAAGTACCCTATAGGTTTTGGTCCATGGCGAATATTAAAAGTATTTTTTTGTGAATAGTTCATAGTTCATAGTTCATAGTTCTTTATTAATAACATATGTTACAGGTCACTTATTACTGGATTATGTAAAGAATACATATTATTATTATTTAAATTAAAATAAAAATAAATTAATTTAAAATTAAATAACATCATAAGTACCTAATTGAATCACACACATTTTAAAATCATAAAATCATTAACATGATAAATAGATTGCGTTATCAGCCACGTTTTCAACTTAAATTTAAAAGACTGAGTGGATTGTGCGCTGGTGATAGAAGTTGGAATGCGGTTGTAAACAGCCGTCCCCATCACGTGTTGCAACTTGGACGTCTTCGCTAGCCGTCGTGGAAGAGCTCTTATCCGGTGCGCGTGCCTTGTGTTGTATCTATGACCGTCCCCGTACCTTGCATATTTGTCCAAGTTGTTACGCACATACAGTGCGGATTGGTATATGACAAGGGCGGGCACGGTCAAGATTCCTAAGGACTCAAAATAGGGCCGCGCGGACTCATCCTGTGGTATTCTCACGATCGCCCTTATTGCTCGCTTTTGGAGTCTGAAGACGCGCTCCCAATCGGATGCACGCCCCCAAAACTCCACACCATACAGAAGGAGCGAGTGGACGTTGGCAAAGTAGATACTCCGCACCATAGCTCTGTCCAAGGTAGCCGAGAGGCGCCATAGAGCAAAGCATGATCGGCCTATCTTTTTACATAGTTTGTCTATGTGCGCCTCCCACGTGAGACTCTTGTCTAAAGTGAACCCTAGAAAAGTAGCCATGTGAACCTGGTTGACTTCTTCGCCTCCCAGGCTCACAGCCACCGGCATATAAGAGTGACCAGCAAGGTTGAAATGCATGAAGTTGGTTTTTGCGACATTAAGAATGAGTCCATTTTGATGAAACCACTTCTGCATTTCACCTGCAACGTTATTTAATTTTTGCTCTAAAGCATCATGTGTTGAAGCTTCTACAATGGCCGCAACATCATCCGCATACATAAATGTATGTGCATCTTTAATGCAGTCGGGAAGGTCGTTCATTAGGAGGCTGAAAAGTATGTTCGACACCGAGGATCCCTGTGCCACGCCAATAGTAGTTGACATCGGGTTCGATTTGACCTTCCCTCCTCTGCCCGTGACAATTTGCGTGCGGCCGGTCATAGAGCTGAGCAGCAGTCGCAGAGCCGGTCCACCTATCCCGTAATGAGCCAATTTCGCAGCAAGGACGGCATGATCCGCGACGTCGAAGGCTTTCGATAAGTCACAGAACATGACCGCCACCTGCACCCTTCGCTCCTTGGCCTGCATTACGTGACATACGATCTGTCCAGCGACATCTGTCGTGGATCTCCCCGCCCGATAGGCGTATTGCCGGTCGGACAGGGACTCCGTGCTGGACAGATGCGCCGTCAGTCTGGTGCTCAGCCCGCGCTCGAATATCTTGCCGATGGCCGGTATTATTGACACAGGCCGGTAGTTGTTGACGTCGTCCTTACTCCCCTTGCCCTTGAATAGTGGGGATACTCTGACGTTTTTAAACGCCTGCGGGTATTCACCAAAGACAAGACATCTATTAAACAGCGTCGCTAGAATGGGACACAAAGGTATAGCGGCTTTTATCAACAAGGATATGGATAAGTCGTAAATATCCTTTGTTGGTTTATTCGCTACCCCTGTAGTAAGAATTTTAAATACTTCACATGGAGTAAACCGTGCAAACCTAAGTGAGCGGTCCGCTGCGGCGCGGCACCCCGCCAGCGCGCGCACCGCTGCCGGCACGTCGGCGGCGGGCGCGCCGCACATCAGCGGAGCGCTCACAAAGTGCATGTTCACTGCGTCCACCGCGGCGACCTCGCTCAAGAATTCGGATCCATCGGGTCTCCTCAGCCTTTCTAAAAAATCCGTGTTACTCCCTCGTTTCCGTCCGGTTTCAATGTTTACTAAATTCCACATAGTTTTTGACATATTAGTCGAATTATGTATAATGTCACAGTAGAAACGGCTTCTTTCCGATTTTAGAACCCTATCGTATCTAATTTGATATTCGTCAATTTTAGCAGATAGAATTTCATTGTCAGGGAATTTTAATTTAATATATTTCATGTCACGCAATAAATATTCCAAATTAATAATTTCATTTGATACCCATGATTTACTTTCCTTTGAGTTCAAACGTTTCATCGGAAAAGAAATGTCAATTTTACTATTAATAATACGCATTATCACACTTGCTAGACCGTTGACAGTCAGCACCATCATTTGGGATATTTCCTGCCAGTCCACGCTTGCTATGGATGCAACAAAGTTGGAGTAGTTAGCTTGCGTGAACGCCCTAACTAGCGGTGCGGGTGGTGAGCCGCGCGGCTCGCATTCAAGCTCGACGCGCACGGCGTAGTGGTCGCTCAGGCCAGTTTGCACTGGGGTCGCGCATACAGTACCCACGCGCGCGCGCTCGCAGTCCACGTAAACGTGGTCCAAGGTAGTACTCGTCGAAGCTGCAACTCGGGTGGGAAAGTCAACTATGTTACAACAGTTCCGGGTATTTACAATGTCAGAAAGTTTTTTCTGATCACTGTTTAAGGGGCATAAGAGATCAATGTTAAAATCTCCTACCACCACGCACTCCATATCCATATCCTTTAGTTCATTAAATAACAATTCAAGGGCAGGAAAAAATTGTGAAGCCTTAGTCACATTAGATCTATACACACATACAACAATCATATTATAATCAGTCAATTCAATAGCTGAAATTTCAAGTACTTGCTCAACACAATAATTACTGAAATTCAATTCCTTAAATCTATACCCATTTCTAACGTACACACACGAACCACCGTGCAATAACGTTTGCCTACTATAGTGCGATGCTAATGTAAAATCATTAATACCTATACGGTTATCGGACGTTGTGTCTGGTTTAAAGGACCATGCTTGTATGTACATAGTCTTCTCAACTGCTTGAAAATCTTTTATTTCTTTACCTGTTCCAATAGTAACAGGACGTGTATTCTGGCGATGACGACGTGGTCGGCCGACGACGCGCCATCCTTCATGGTCATTTTTGGTCATGCTTGGTGTAGAATGAGCAGGCGACGATGATACCCCGTTGTCCATTTCACCCACGGCTCCCCTAGCACCGCTGATTGGCCAAGCTGGCCTGAGCGGCGCGCTCGTGCGCAAATCAGAATCAGAGACGATCATCGGGTCGGATCGGCCTGCATCGGGTGTTGTCGGCAGTGCAGTAGGTAGTGCTGCCAGCTGCGATTGTCCTTTAGTGGCGGTTTTCTTACCAGCAATCCCTGTTACAGCTTTCGCAGCCTTCGCGGCTGCATTGATTCTCGCTTGCCGAACGGGGCGTTGTTGTATCTCCGGCAACACTGGCGCAGTTGGAGTACCGACGGCCGCCGGTGACTTGGCTGGAATCGTTTCGAGCTTACCCTCAACAGCTGTTTTGAGTAAACCCATCGTCTGATTTTGCTGCTTGATTGTTGCGTTCTGGACGTCGATTTTATCCTCCAGCGTGGTAATTTTATTGGCGAGTTCGCCAATAATCTTCTGAAGATCGCGTACGACATTTTCAAGTGACTTTTGTGCCATTTTGGAATTTATATCGACAAAATACGACGGAGCACACTTGAACCGTGTGAGCTTCCCCCACCTCCATAAATTACAAATAAATAAACCAATAAATTATATATTATATATAACCAATAAATTACAAATTTATGATTTTTAGATTTTTTCCTGGGCTGAGTTGACCGAAATACCAAAAAAAGCATTTCGAAGGGGTCGATATGGCCCGCGGGCTGAGTTGACTATATATTTTTTTATTAAAATTTCGTAGTGGACGTTTCGGCCCGCGGGCTGAGTGAGGTGCGGGCTGAGATGACCAATGAATCTTAAAACCTTGCTGCTCACCAAATTTCATGATTCTAGGTCTATGGGAAGTACCCTATAGGTTTTGGGTGCATGTGATCCTAGGAAATTTCAAAATTTTCGGACATAAACGGCTGTAAGTGTCAGTGCGTTGACTTAGAAGTTTCATTTATATCACGTTACGGACGATGTTAATTTCAACTCGATACAACGCGTTCCAGAGAAAAGAGGGTTGACAGACGAACAGACAGACGGACAACATAGTAATCCTATATTGGTTCCTTTTTTCTTTTTGAGGTACTCCGTACCTAAAAACAACCCTAAAAACATAGGTATAGCATAAGTAGATTTTCGGAGAAACTGCATTGTTTTGTTACACTTCAATTAATGCTAATTATTAATATTTTGCTTAATTAGGTTTATAGGTTTTTGTCAAGCTTGCTGCAAAAACTGTTCTAACAAAAAATCTGCCCAGTAGTGGTTTTAGGATGGTAAATAAAAAAAACCGATTATAAACCTAGCCCGGGTATTGACCTATTGACACCATCGACCACACATACACCCATATTTCTTGGAGTAATCTATTAAAATTATGACAGCATATAATTTTAACAATTTATTTTTTACTATAAATTATAATATTACTAATGGATTACTCTGATAAATTAAATATAGAGTTTGCTATAATGCATCACGTGTTGGGTACAAATAGTTTAGAGACAAACACGTGAACATAAGGATATGTTATGTTGAATAGAGAATTTATTGAAGGTTAAACAAACTAAACTGAAGTGAAGTTTTGACTATAATAATTACACGAGTCACTGCATCCGAAGAGATTTTTTAATGTTCATATTTAATATTGTTGTCTCTAAGGTGACGTTTGTGTCACTGCGACCATGGTAGGCCTATCGTGATAGCCACTTGATGTGTGCACCCCTGAAGCCGCGGCGTTCATAGTTCGCCACTAACCCTTACAGCTGCTAGGAACTGTAGGATATTCTTTTGTGATGTTTCTTAGCTCATCCGCGTTGTACAGGTGCTTTTTTACATCAGTGCTCCGCACTCTTCTAACAGATGAATTGATAAATGGAGGATGATCTAGCTACAATGTATTGTACCATGTTATCGAACGATTAGTAACTAATCGTTCGATAACATTTTTCATGTTCAATGATGACAATAGACCCCTAACTCTTTGAACTTTAGTTCTCCTTTGTCTTGCGCGTTCCGTTTCTATAATACGTCTCGTTTTCCAGGCTATAAGCACACTAGCAGCAGACAAACTAGGCTACCTGGTGAACGCCGGTGCCTACTATTCCATGTCAGCTATCGGCTCCAAGCTCTTCACCAAGTTGTCCATTCAGGAGCTTTTCTGGGGATACAAAGATCCCCTTGTCACCATCGCCAACACGTTGCTGCCGGGATGGATTGATTTCTCAAAACTTGGATTGCTGGATAGAGTAAGTAAATATTCAAAGTAAAAGTATTTTAGCAAAGAGAATTCAGCTAAGAAATAGAAACAAGTTAGAACCAACTAGTATTTACAATTGAAACAGTTGATTCATAAATGTAGTTGAAGCTAGTAATTATTTGTTTTATCGACTTTCATGGACCCAGTAGGTATCTTATTTGGGTTGAGGTTTGCCCTGTTTAGGTCCTCTGCACCATAAGATTCTAGGATATTGTTGAAAATCTGCGACTCAACAGAAACGCAAAGACCTATCTATAATACGGTCAATATCTTTAAGAAATAATATCTCAACAACATTCCAAGCAAACCTTATCGGGAAAGAACACCGTCCTGCAGCAGGATGTTTGGTAACGTCACATATTGATTTAATATATCCTCGCAAATACAATCGCCAATTGTTTTTAAAATTGTAAATACTTTTGCCGACGTCAGTGCGTACATACTAAATAGATATATAAACAAAGCGTGTGTTTGGTTGAACGTTGCTGAATCACACGGTATGCAGGGTCACGATTAGGATTTTATTTCCAACTATATTTTTTTTATTTCTGTGTCCAGTTCTACGCAGTGCGTCCGGAAAAAGCCGAGGTGGAGCTGAAGAATCCCGAGTCTAAATACTCCATTGTAACCTGGAACGACATCCAGGGACTGCCGGAGCAGGGATTCCGGAACATAAATACCAGGTAAAGCCTGCCATCAAATAAGTACTAATGTACCGCCAAAAATTAACTTAACTACAAACTAAAGAATCAAAGTCCCGTCTCAGCCAATCTTAAATAAATTAGCCAGCCCATCAACCAAATTTTATCATAAGCTGTGTGAATCATTTAGCATCAAAGTAAGCTTGTGTTATGAGTACCTTCATGAATGCATGATACAGTTTAGTTACGTCAAAGATAAGACTAAAACAAAAGTGAAATCATATATATCCACCTGTTATTGCTCTATCCAGCAATCCAAGTTTTGAGAAATCAATCCATCCTAGCAAAAAGTTGCCGTGAACGGAACACTATTGTGTCAAATAACATTATTATGTATCTTTATGTTTATGTTTAATGTCCAAAGTACCTGCAGCTAATTAGGTGTTACTTCCAGCTCCCTCTGTAATCGCGTGAGTGGAAACTATGAGGGTATCATGATCACGCCAAACTACCCCAAAGGGAAGGACATCCCTATCTTCAGGAAGCAAGCCTGTCGGACTTACCCCTTCAACTATGTCACGGAGATGGTCGATGACAATGGAATCAATGTCTACAAGTAGGTTCTATGTCTGTCCCAATCATTTATACCTATTTAAGTCTGTCTGTAGAAACTATCGTAGTTTGACGAATTCATTACGGATGTAAGCGGGTTAACTACGAACCTTATTAATTCGTTAAGGGATGAAACGTTGGTGTTCTTCCAACACAAACTAGGTTCGTAGTTAACCCGCTTACATCCGTAATGAATTCTATCTGTAGAAGTTTTTTGATCATGTTATTTATTTTGTGTCCTGAAAAACAAGCTTGCAGGCTAATTACACTAAATCTATGGCTCACGGACATTGGCAGAATTGTGTCAAACCAGACGCAGGGTTACCAAGAAGTTGAAATTATTTCAAATCCTTCAAATTGCAATGGAAAATATTTTTTTCATTTCATGTTGTTGTGTTAGTATTGAGTTATTTTAACATACTCGAAAAAAAGTATTTCGGCATCAAGCCACTTTCATTTGACACTCGGGAGTAGTAATAGCCATTGCCATCGGCTGGGTCTATACCTTTTACTGTCTATTTATTTCATTTATGGAATCGGCTGGGATTGGCATCCGTCTATTGTTTATCTATTCTATTGTATTGCAATTTCATGGAAGCGAAATAAATTAGCAATTTATGGGAGCATCCATTGCTCCATGGATATAATGTGGTTTGGCTTGCTCTTTACTCTGGAGCTAGATCAAAGTGTGAAATATCTATTTAGTCATTTTATTTATTTGTAGATACTCGATCTCAGACACAGCATTCAGCAAGACATCAGCATACGCCTGCAACTGCACGCACCACTGCCTGCCTGAAGGGTTCGTCGATGTCAGCAATTGCTATTACGGTTAGTGCCGATTCATTAACAATAGCCAATATACCTGATGTATCGCTTGCCCTGGGGAACAAAGGCGTAAAGCGCTATTACGACTGTTTTATTGTATTCTCATTTTTCATCACCTCCTTATGTGATGTACTGTAATTCTTTTCAGATTTTTGGCAAAATGTTTTATTTTAAAAAACGCGTGGATGTTTTTATTCCACGGAAATTATTTTCTACACAATCTCAGTATCGTTTACATAATTTTACTTTCCGGGAATAAAACGCAACAATCATGAAGATCGTTTTAGTTTAGATTGTAATTCTACAAAATAATCATAAAACTTAAAACTTACGTCAGTTTTTGAGTAGGTACGAATTCATAATATTTCCGTGAAAAGAGTGTTATGTTCAAACAGTGAAACAATCGTAAAATGCTTTTGCTCTTCAGCCTTATTAGATAAATTACTGTAAAGTTCATTATGTTAATTTTTGTCTATTTACACTAAATTTAAAACCATAATGTTTATATTGTCACATGAAAAAAAAACTTTCATCGGATATATAATTTGTGTACGTAGATTATGTACTACATAGTGTACCTAGGAGTCTAGACATAATAGAAATACCTTCATTTATTTTTACTGACAATAATATGTTTTACTATTAGGACTTTATTTTCCGGGGCAATCGATATGCCAATATAATATTATGTTTGGACCTAATGATAGACATTACAATTTCCAACTATGTATGGAGTCTTTATCTCGATAAAGCAATATTTTTAATGTTGTCACCATGGCAACCTTCAACTTTAATGGAAAAATAACGCTGGAAGTGTCTACATAGCGATCAATTAAGTGTATTACTTGGGTACCGAGTTATGGAAAGTTTTCATTGTTGCCACCATTTTTGTAAATGTTGTTTATTCATTGTCATGTCAACCATGGAGCTCGCCACTGTGCGCCAAATCAACAACTTCATCAAACCAAACAGAAAATCTGTAATATTCAACATTGTTGTCATCTATTACAAAATTTTACACGTTATTTTTCTCTTAGATTTCGGATTTTTTGTATGCAAATCTAAAAAACAAACGACGATCAGAAAATCAGTGACATTTATTCAAATATTTTTTTTTTGTATTGTGTGCATTACAGACTCAAATTATCAAAAATGTGTCAGCTATCAATCTACAATTTCGTCGGCAGACACTACAGTCTATGCAATCAGATTGTTATATTTCAGGTTGTATTCCCCTATCCTTCTCGTTAACTTCTGTGTCCATGTTTTGTATTTACTTTCCATTGATCCTAGTCAGACGTTCAATAAGTTCCTTTACGATTTACGACAAATCGATGATAAATTTCGAATCGATGTATCACAATATAATTTAGAAATTAAGCTTCTGGCTGTGAACGGCTTGCATGTAGTTTTTAAATATATCTTGCAAATAGTCGTAGAGACATCATGCCCTCCAGTATATGTATTTAATCTTGTAGTTTATGGTATTATTCAATTGATTCTTATTGTGCCTGCATTTGCTATGTATTCAATATGTTGTCGACTGAATGAGCTGGCAGCTATGATTAGAACTGAAGAGCCGAGAAATATTCCTTCCTTACAAATTATATACATAGCCATCCTGGATGTGTTAGAAGGGTTTAAAAAGACATTTGATCCCATAGTAAGTATTAAAAATAAGTTATAGCAGTAGGTATAGTTATAGCACACAAAAAGGAAAAAAAAATAATTTATTTTTCTTCCAACCAACAATTGCAGATCGCACTATCACTGCTTTTTACTGTACCACAGATATTGGTCCATATTTGTATTACTGCGGCATCGGCTTATTCGAAAACAAGAAATAGAGATGTGAGTACCTACACGATACTGGTTAAGATAAGCGTCACGCTAATATTATAGTTGCATTATATAGTTTAGATAGATAGATAGATAGAAAATTCTTTATTGCACACTTATAGATAGAAACAATACAACAAAACAGCTTAAAAACTAAGTGACAAGTGGCGGTCTTATCGCTCAAGAGCGATCTCTACCAGACAACCGTGGATGGATAGGATCATTGGATAGTACTAGGGGATCTGTGTGCTCATGATGGTTAAATAAATAAATACTTTTAATATAATACTACGCTTAAAATACACTAAACACATAAAGTTATATATAAACCTACATATACTTACATAAACTACTTATATACATAGGGACTCAGGTATACGTTCAGTGACAACATAAACATCTATATTTTATAATGAGGAAACAAGGTTGTGGTCAGTAACAGCAGGACAAATAGTGTTCCTTTACCATACTCTTGAATATTGGTAGTGACTTTGCACGCCTTACTGAGACTGGCAGCGTGTTCCAAAGCTGTACAGCACGGGCAGTAAATGAGTTGTCGTAGAAAGAAGTAGAGTGGACAGGGACTTGAAGCATAAGAGTTTCAGAAGAGCGCAGAGAAAGAGCGTGAGAATGATGAAGAAAAGTAAAACGTTCCTTGAGATAAGGGGGTGCAGAAGCGAGAAATAAGATATTATACAGAAGCGAAAGGATATGACTATTTCGGCGAAGCCGTATAGGTAACCACTTGAGCTTCCTGCGAAATTCAGAGACGTGGTCATATTTGCGCAAGCCAAATATAAACCTTATCCCGACATTCTGCAGGCGCTCAAGTTTGTCAAGTTGTTGCTCAGTTAGATCTAGAAAGGAAGAATCAGCGTAATCAAGAACTGGAAGGAGAAGAGATTGTGCAAGAGAAACTTTAGTGGCAATAGGTAGGAAGTTTCGTAGTCTTCGAAGGGAACCAGCTGAAGCAAACATCCTACGGCTGATTTCAGAGAGCTGAGGTCCCCACGACAGATTCCTGTCAATGAGGACACCTAAATTTTTCACCGTTTCACTTTGCCCCACCGGAGTCCCATCAAAGATCACGGACGGCAGACTACTCCAGGTTACCCGAGCTATCATCCGCGAGCTTCCTACTGTGATAACCTGCGTTTTTGCAGGATTGACTTTAAGACCAAAACTTTTGCTCCAGTCAAGAATACGGTCCAGGTCTTCATTTATTGCGGAGATAGCATATGATAGTTGATCTACCGAGGCATGCGTGTAAATTTGGAGATCATCTGCATAGAGGTGGTACGATGAAGTTATTTTATGAGATATAGAGTTTATGAAGATAGCGAAAAGGAGAGGTGAAAGAACGCCGCCTTGAGGCACGCCTGCAGAAATATCGCACCAAGATGAGCACACATCATCAATGCATATACGTTGCCGACGTCCATGCAGATAACTGCGAAACCAGTCAGCCACTGCTGGAGATACGTTTAGAGAGCGTAATATTCCAAGTAGAATATCAAAATCCACGTTATTAAAAGCGTTGCTAAAATCTAGCAAACAAAGGACAGTTACTTTTCCGTCGTCCATGCCAGAGCGTATGTCGTCAGTTATTTTAACTAACGCAGACACAGTACTGTGGCCTGGTCGAAACCCGGATTGGAAGGGATTGAGGAGATTATTTATGGAAAGAAAGGAGCTAAGTTGTTGATGGACAAGGCGTTCAAGAACTTTGGACAGGAAAGGAAGAATGGATATAGGACGGAAATCAGAGAAAGCAGCAGGCTTCCATTTTTTTGGGAGCGGGGTAACCTGGGCAACCTTCCAAGCAGATGGAAATAAGCCAGTGGACAGAGAGTAGTTTAGTATATGTTGAATTATAGGAGCTATTTGGACAAGGATGGGGATTATCATATTCCGGCTAATGCGATCATCACCAATAGCCTTAGAGGATATAGATGTTACGGCTCTCTTTACGTCACAGGCAGTGAGCTGGCTAAAATGAAGAGGTGAGTAGTCGGGAATCGGCGTAGAAGAAAGATCAGACAAAGTTTTCGATTTCAGTTGTATATCGAGATCGGAAATGGAAGTGAAGTGTTTATTAAGAGAATTTAGATCAAATTGTGTTGGAATTTTGGTACGTTCTTTAGATTTTCCGATTCCCAATGACCGTAGGAACTTCCAAACCTTAGCAGGGTCGGAGTTCTCTACTGAAGTATGGATATAGCGGCGTTGCGCGTCACGACACGCTCTATTGCAGTGATTCCGTCGATCTATGTACCTCTGTTTATTTAACTCGGTAGGTTTACGCTTTAGTTTAGCTTTGGCTACACATTTCTTATGCATAAGTGATTTTAACTCAGGAGTTATCCAAGGCGCAGGAAGGTGCTTTAGTTTAATCTCTCTGAGCGGGGCATGCTTGTCGTAAAGGTTGGTAATGACACTATTGAATACCTCTACTTTGCTGTCAACGTCTGGAACATCAAAGAGCTCAGACCAGTCAAGAGCCTCCGCATCACGTCTTAATTCCTCCATATTAATGCCGCTAAAATTTCTCTGCAGAATTATCTGGGGTTTGGGCCTAGGGGAACGAATTTTGTAGGACAAGTATAACATGTCATGGTAGGAGAAAGCTCCTGCTTCACATTGGCCATGTTTGGCTACGTGAAAAGGAGATGAAACTATGATGAGATCTAGAAGAGAAGGAGCTGAATTAGGGAAGAAATGGGTGGCGTTTAGAGGAAGAATAGACATATTGCACCCCCTAACAAGAGTTTCAAGAGAAGTGGACCTAGTGTCTTTTTTGAGTAAGCAAGTATTGAAGTCGCCCATAATTATAACATGATCATAAGATGGGGCCAGATTTTCAAGAAGAGTTTCAAAAGAAAGGAAATAGTTAATTTTTGAAGAGGGACAGTAAAACACTCCAAGTAGTACCTTGGCATGCGAAAGGTCGACTTCAATGAAAAGGTGTTCTCCCGCTTTGGAGGGTGGTGGCTGTGCAGACGCACTTACTATGTTAAAAGGAATGTGAGATCGGAGATATATGGCAACACCTCCACCACCTGATCCAACGCGATCGTTGCGAATAAGTTTGAAACCTGGAAGAGTATAAGAGGAAGAAGAAAGACATGGCTTGAGCCATGATTCAGAAACAAGCAAGGCGTGAATGTTCTTTTGATCAAAAGAAGCAAGTAAGTCAGGATAGTGTTGAGGAATACTCTGAGCATTTATGTGAAGGATATTGAGATTTTTTGGAACATCAGAAAAGAAAGAAGAGATAGAGCCAGAAAGAGAAGGAATACTACAGAAGCTGTCGTCACTACCAGAATCAGTGCCGCCAAAGGACACGTATTCGTCGCTGTCTGAACTTTCATCACTGAGTGGCATCAGATTGATGCTCTAATAAATACCTACGAGTATTAATATATTAAATACAATATACCTTAAATAAAATATTAATAATAAACAATTTGTAATATACCTAGTTTATAAAAACACTACAATATATGCAATTTCCTAGTTTCTACCACACAACTAACTAAACTACCCATCCATCTGCCAGTTGTGTCTAGGTAGATTACAAAAAGAAGCCATAACAAAAACTCTAAAACACAATTAGAACAGAAAATAGTAAATTGACGCACGAAAAATTAACTTTATCCTACAGTTATTACCAGAAGAAATAAAAACATTAGCCATCGTAATTTCGTGTGGCCATAGTCTTTATTTACTACAGAAAGGAGAAATTACAAGAAGACACAACCAAAAAGAAGAAGAATTAATAAGTAAGTGTCAATATCATGTCAAAGTGACATTTGTTTGATTGACTTGACTGCTCGAAAACAAAAATAGACTGTAAACAAAAAACCTAATTTATTTGTGTATGAGGGTTGGTCTGGACAATAATTGAGCAGAATGGGAAAAACAGAGAAATCAACCTGTACCTTCGTATATGGCCACATTGACTCGACACATTGCGACACATTGCGAACTATATGCACGGAATCTAAGTCTTCTTGGACGTTGTCGCACCGCGCTTTGGCTTCGACACCTTGGGCACCACCGTGAGCTTCTGGGTCGCGGCCTGCGGGCTTCCGGGTGCAGTGGCAGCGGACTCGATGATGCTAAGATCTGCAGGACAGCGAACTCGGTGACGTTTTCCGTCGTTTCCCATGACGAAGACGTTCCCGTCCATCGTCCAACATTTTGATAAGCCGAAGCGTTCGCGAGCTAACATAAATGTGTCATGCCTGACTTTTGTAAGGAACTCGGACATGGTTATGCCGGAGCCCTTAAGACTAGTCTTGGCTGCCCAAACCTTACTTCGGAGCGATAAGTCTCTAAGTTTGAAGAGTATAGGCCGTGGGCGATCGGAGACCACCGTACGGCCCATCCTATGACAACGGCTTATGTCGCCTGTTGTAACACCAGGCAGCTTCACCTGCTCTGCCAAGGTCTTCGCAACTACCTGTGCCACATCCTCCTTTTGCTGTTCAGGCACTCCATGCAGCAACAGTATTTTTCGCCGACCTCTCATCTCCAGAGTATCAAGTTCTTTTGCCATGTACTCAATTTGTGTTTGAAGTGTTCTTAGTGCCCCAGTGACAAAGGACTTGAACTCCAAGTAATCTGTCGACAAACCAGCCCCGGTAGGAGGAGTAGGACTCCTAGGCAGCCCACTCTCAAACTGCTCCATCCTCTGGGCAAATGACTTGGCCAAGTCAGACATAGTGCTTCTGATGTCCTCCATCTTGATTTTGAACACAAATACTGGGACTAGTGAAGAAAGTTGTAAAGTGTTGTGTAGAGTTTTAGCTTTGGGTGGAAAACACTGTATGGCAGGTGGGTGGTTTTACTGATTTATTTTATGCATTAATTGTCGCAAAACTTGTATTATTTATAATATTTACAATAAAAACAAATATAGAGAATGTTTGTAGAGTTTCACATCTACCCCCGAAAAAAAAGAAAGTTGAAAAGAAAGTCCCCCGAGGAAAAAGTTTAGGTAACTTACGTTTTTATTTAAACCTTTTCTTTTACGTTCTCATTCAGATCTAGCAATATTATATTATACAGGGTTATTGGTAATTTACTGACACTGCGTGAACTGCAGGTTCTGCCCATCATCACAAACACGTGCCTGAAGACGTCAGGTCTTAATTCTAGGGTAAAATATTGATAACGATTGATAGCTACATTTCAGCCAAGCTTTAGCCTGATTCGTCCAGTATTTGCATTGTTTCTATGACAATTTTATAGGCATTTAGAAAAAGTCAGATAATTTAAACCCCAACTCTTCCCGCGGGTGTCGTAAGAGGCGACTAAGGGATATCCACCGGGGGCGGCCAGCAGCGCCTCCTGCAGAACATTTCTAACACCGAACTGCGATCCTCAACCCGCATGCCCAGTGTGGGGATTATGAATGTTATCCCCTATGAGATAATAGCCAATAAGGCGCTTATCAGGAGGAGGTCTGTGTCCAGCAGTGGACCAAAATAGGCTGCAGAGGTGAGGTGAGATAATTTAAAAACATTTTTTAATCCATCCTTTTTACCACGTAAATATGTACCTACGATTTCAACTTTTTTCAGGCATATTCAGTATCTATTACACTTCTATATGCCGAAAGAATATTGATACTATTTCTACCAGCTATTTTTGCAAGCCAGTCCAACACTCAAGTCGATAAAATCAAAATAGCCTTACACGATAAACTAATGCAAGTACTCGTATGTGGTAAGTAATAAATGTAATAATACCTACAATAAATGTACTGCGTATGGTAAAATCATATACTTTTATCGTTGATAGAGCGATACATCACCTTCGTAGAAATTTGGTCGCGCATGATTGTGGCGAATATAAAGAATCCCTTTGCCCGGCAGTATAAAATACTTTATATACCATTCAAAAATATATATTATGTACTTAAATAATAAAGATAATGGTATGATTACTATAAAAACTTTGTAGTTCGACGTATTCATTATGAATGTAAAAGGGTTGACTACAAACCTAGTTTGTGTTGGAAGAACACCAACGTTTCATTTCATTAACGCATTCACTGCCCAGCCTCGGCGGCGCGACTTGTAGGCAATTGTTATCGAGGGTTTTACAAAAATGACATCGAAACGTAATTTTTTTTATTAGTAATCGTAATCTGTGACGAAATAATAAATTGCTTTATGTACCCAACATGTGGGTGTATGTAGGTACTAACTTTAGCTTTATTTAGAACCGAAGCTACCTATACATATTTGTAGTACATTATTTGCAATTACTATTATGAATCTGAAATCAGAATCTGAATCATGATACACGTGACACATGCGTACATTATTCAAGTTGAAGGAATGAATTTCAAATATTTTACGTTTTCGATGACACGTTAGTTTTCTCTAATCGACCCTAGAAAACAATAATTGCTGTGCATGGCCTACAGAAGGGGCCCACGTCGCCGCGTCGCCGGAGTTGAACATATGCGTCATGGGCAAGGAAAGCGTTAAGGTATGAAGGGGGAATACATGTCGTACAGAGTCGGCTCCTGTTTTTCAGATGAGGCACTCGGGACTAATATTAAGTGTTTCATTGAGTACGTGGAGTCCCGCGACTGCCGCCTCCGCGTGTACAACGTGCTTCCCCTCGACGCCGACTTGCCTGTAATGGTGCTGAAGTTCTGCGTTACTTATCTTATAGTTATTTTGCAGTTTTGTAATAAATAAACTCTTGTTAAGTTCTTATTTTACTGTAATAAACTATATTGCTTTAAATAATATGATTATTTGTATGTACCTATGCCTATTGGGTTATAAAGACGTCAGATTTTATTTTTAGGTAGGTACCTAGTTAGGGACCATTCGTTTAAAAGAAACCTTTCTATGTTAGACTGCTTTTTCTTTTTATAATTTTATTTAGAGCGTTAATTATCTCCTCTTATCACATCAACAGCCTTTATCAGTCTACTGTCAACAAAGGTCTCCCCTGATAATCGCCTTATTGGCTCTGGGCATTAGGGGTATAATCCCCAAGCAGGGCATGCTGGTTGGGGATTGCAGTTTGGCGGTGGATCTTTTCTGCAGGAAGCGCTGATGCCCATCCCCGCTGGATATCTCTTAGTCGTGTCTTATGTTATGACACCCGCGGCTTGGGATTTTGCAAATTCGGGGTTATTATGAAAAGGGTTATTTTAATTTTGTCAACTTGTTTTCCGATCATGCTTGCAAAAATAGCAGGCAGAAATAGCATCAGAGTTCTTAAAAAAATACTCCTGAAAATTACGTTAATGAAATAAACAGGTACCTACCAACAGACAAAATATAACATTTAATATAACAAGGCGAAGATAAAATACAGTTTGTAAAATACAATTCTTCAAAATAAGATTCCAGAGACAAATAAATATGCGCCATTAGTTGTGGTATAGAGAACAAAACTGATCCTGCGATCTGCAAAGAGCATATTATGGACAAAGTTTAAAAAAACAAAAAAAATTGGTTTCATGAATACCATTTATCACACTTCACACTAATATTATAAATGCGAAAGTTTGGATGGATGGAAGGATGGATGTTTGTTACTTCTTCACGCCAAAACATATGAACGGATCGGACTGAAATTTTGCATACAGATAATTCTAGGCGTGGAATAAAACAGGCTACTTTTTATCCCATAAATCAGTTTCCATGGGATAGAAATTACCTTTAAGCGTTTCCATAGAAACAACGCGTGCGAAGCAGCGGGCAGCAGCTAGTTGTTGAATGAAAACATAGAAAACTTACTATGGGATCAAACGCCGTTTTAAACCCTTCTATTAGATCAACGATGTCCTTTATACAATTTGTAGAGAGAGAATATTTTTGGGCCCATACCACCGTATTAAATAAATACTTATAACGGAATGCACCATAGTGAATTAAAGAAAAGATGGATTAAAACTTTGAAAATTATATGAAGCCCGTTCATAACGAGAAGTACAATTTCTAAATGATAACCTGAAACATCAGCTTGTAACATATCGTCAATTGCTTTCAAACCATTCAGGAGTTTATAGAACGTCCTATTAGGAGCAATAGATAGTAAAGGAAAACATTGATGCGGTAGTAAACCAGAATAGCGGAGTAATATATACGATAGTATAATAACATAGAGCGAGATGTTGCATTAGTGGTAAAGAGGTGAAGACAGTGTTGATGATCCATAATCAAAAGGCACACAACGTAAATATATCACGAGTTGAAAAACAGTTATTGATTTGCAAAGTTTTTTTTTTGTTGATTTTTTATCAAAAACTCCAAAGTCTAAAATTCAAACGACATGCAGATTTCTGTAAAATAAACAACAATTTTCAAGTTTATCGCTTTTCTTTTTTCTTTTTTTGGTGCTACGAAATTGTTGTTTCTGCGCACTGTAGCGAGCTCCGTGGTTGCCGCGACAAAGAACAACGAGAATGTAACAAAGTATTTGGCTGGCAACAATACAAATAAATTCCATTAATACACCATATATTATTAATTGATTGTGACATTATTTTAATTGTATGATTCCGTTGATGCCCATATCACAAATTCATTACTGGATAAGGTGTACATTATTATTATTATTAATATAGTTTATTATAATCTCTTAGCTCGCATTTTTCCGCTGAGTCATACTCCTAATCTATTGTGCCTATTATCTATTGTTTGGCTGTTGAAAAATGCAGCCTAACTGTTTTCATCTTCTAGCATGTATCATCACATCACCATCGCGAGTTTGAACCAAGGTAGGTACTCTTTGTCACAAAAACTCCATTGTGTAGTCATAATGGTGTATGTCTTTAGAAATGCTATTTTTCGCACTTACGGTATGATGCTAATTTCCGCGTGTCAAAGAGGTCAGGGTTAACAAAAAATCTGTCTTGTTGATGTTTTTGCACATTTAAAGGATTTTCTATGATATATTAGCCAGGAAGGCTATTGAATGCTTAAAATTTAACAAGTTGAAATGAATAATAATTAAATTGAAAGCCTATTTTAAATTCAGTATGACAAGTAATATCTGATACGTTTTCTTCTAAGCAAAAGATTAGATAATATTGCAAAAACATCATTTCAATCTATTATGTAAATATTTTGTGGCTTGTCCGTAATATTTTTTTGATTTTTGAAATGTTTACTTTGATAATATATTAGCTTAACAGGCATTAGCCCCAATCAACACTTCTTTTGAGACCCAGTGTCGCTTTAGTCTTAATTTAGTCAAATCGCTCTATTCCTCTCAAAACGACATAAAAACTAAAAAAATTATGTAAAAATGGCGTAAAACCATAAACAAAAAGACAAACTAGATTATATGTAGATGAAACAACTAGGCTTATTTATTCGCATAAATATATCTTCCACAACCGGTTTCTTTAGTAACTTAGTGGTTGTCAATCTGGCAATGGTAACGAACAACATTGCTAATTTGCAACTGAATCTAAAATCGAATGTAAGTATATGATAGAATCACACAAGGCTAATAGCCAGTTCAATGGAATGACTTCCTTTGTAGAGGTACCTAAAATACCAAAGGTATCTTCCGAAGAATTCCTAGTTCTCGCAGAAGTTTTCACTGGGACTTATGAGGTCTATACTATACAAATGGTGATATCTAGGAAGACCGGGACGAAACGCTAAGCTTTAATGTGCATTGAGGGAGTCGACGGAATCGAAACGTTATCGAAAAAGAAGTTGTTATCGCTCTCTCCTCGGCGCGTTCAGGTCAAATAGAAGCTGTTGCGAAATCTCCGTTTGAGTAAAAACTATAAAGAAATTAAAAACTATTTTTCCATCCTGTCTACTTCATTCAGATCTTCAGTTGAAACCGTAATCCAATCTTAGCATAAAGCTTAGACTGGATTGGTTCTGAATAAAGCTGTGTCGGAGATAAATCAGAATCAAGGCGCTCTTTCCTTTTTCGTTCATATTATTATCTAAAGCTCTATTTTGTCCACAGGGTTCCCGATTGCTCTATCGAAACCTCACTTTAGAGACGTCGATCCAGCTCAGCTAGCTTACTTCGACGGTATGGAATACAACCCGGCGAAACATGAGTCCTATCTCGAAGTTGAACCAGTAAGTTTTATAGGAAGGTTTTAAAAATGTTTACTGCGATCACCATGCCAATGCTAAGCGTATTGACAGGTTGACTAAGGCACTATCAGTAGCACGTGTGCAATGTTTAATTTTTACAACTTATCTTTACAAATACATAAAATAAGTAGTTGCCAAAATTGCACTTGCTCAGTCACTTTTACTTCCTATCCTTGATTACGCCGACGCCAGCTATCCTGATCTAACCCAAGTACAGCTTGATAAGCTTGAGCGGCTTCAAAATCTCTGCTTACGCTTCATTTTCGGTCTGCGAAAGTATGACCACATCACAGAATACCGCAAAAAGCTTAAATGGTTACCCATCCGTCTTCGCCGGGACGCACACTTCCTCTCACTCCTTTATTCTATACTTTTTGTCCCAAACACACCCCGTTACCTTAAGGAACGATTTCAATACCTCCACCAAACCCATAGCCGCTTCCTCCGCTCAACACACACTCTTCAACTGCAAACTCTCCGCCCCTTCCATTCCTATAGCTCATCCTTCACCGTACGTGCCATAAAGCTGTGGAATGCCCTACCAACTTCAATTCGACAAGCTAAGTCTCTCCCTATTTTCAAACATATGGTCTATGAACATTTCCTTACCTCTACTTCAAACTGTTAATATCAAATTCGTATTATTCTAAACACCTTATATATATTTATTTTATGTATATTATACTTATTTTATGTATATGATATTTATTTTATGTATATTATATTTATTTTATGTATATCATATATATTATATGTATCTGTCATATTAATTGTATTTATAGCTACTAGTATTTGCTTACGTATATTTAATCCAAATATTATACCCGCTGTAGAACACGCCACCGTCTATACATGTTCTTCCATTTCCTGTCCATCCAAAGGTTGCCTGGAAGAGATCGCTCATAGCGATAAGGCCGCCCATTGTGCATTGCTATGTGTTTGTCTTTTCCTGTCCCGTGTTTCTATTTTATTTGGTGTGCAATAAAGAGTACTTGTATTGTATTGTATTGTATTGTATTGTAGTTGAATTCTACAAAGATCTTTGGTGACCAGCTGGAGTGAATTTTAGAAGCTGAAGCAGAAGCAGTTTGTTTTGTTCTTTATTCGAGAACTATTAAAATGTTCTCTCCATTCCTTTAGCCCACGAAATACATTATTTGAAGTTTAGTAATAAAACGTTTTTCTACAGACAATAGGAGTTCCGCTGAAGCTGAAATCCAACATCCAAGTGAACCTCGCTGTGCGGTCCTCAGACGGGAACCCGCTCACAAAACCCCTCAAAGACAAAGTATTGCCCCTGGCTTGGCTCTCTATGGTGAGATATCTACTATTTATATTTCCTTTGAATATAACTGCTTATAGGCTTAGAATACGAAACCAGACGCACGGCAGAGGTCAGGAAGGTCCCGAGACGCTGAAGGTTCGATTACCGCGTATTTTATTTTTGTATTTTCTTTACTAATCAATAAATTATACTATTCATATTACTACGACACTTTAAACTATATAAGGGTTGTCTAGTTTCGACAGTTACAGCGTGTTGACACACATTTGGCATGAAGTTATCCATATAAAAATAGTTATATATACTTACATTATATAAAATAAACTAAGTTTACATAACATTATCAGCGTTCGACACAAATTTTACCTACCTGCTTCGTTAGCGTGAAAAATTATATCCATACTACATGCTCTGCGTGCTTTAGATCTAGATAATGCTTCGAAAAAGTTCTTTTTTTGACTTACCATCATCATCAGCCCGTATGCACTGCTGAACACAGACCTCCCCCCAAACTACCTACCTAATTTACTTTAAATATTCACATTTTTGTAGGTAGGTATCTATGATTATTTTCTTCGAAATGTCCAATTTATCTTTCCTATTAATCCGATACCACTAGGAACAGGTCTAAGCTGCAATGTCTCGGAAATTTCCTTACATTCATGACTTTTTTGGTTATTTGTATAGCTGAGTAACCTTGAGGACTGCTTCGTTAGCGGACATTATTTGCGTAACACATTTAGCTAAATATTTTTTAAAGCCTACGTCTTTGACACTGTTTTTGTAGATACACACGTCCTCTTAAACGGTATTTATTATCTCTCCCCAGATATTTCGCAAGGTGCGTTTATGTTATGTCAAGCATTAATCATCTGGACATTTGGCACACCATCCTAGCGCCAAAGTAACAGAGCAACTGAATGTCTAATTACTAAAAGGGCACATGTCACATTTCTAACCAAAAATATTTTATATTCTTTATCGCTTGGCAACACTTAATTACACCGTTTTGTGTCAGAATGGCTCAAATACGATCTATACCCGTATAGAGTTACAAACCTACAAAAATACTGTTTAGTTTTAAACGGGCACTTGTCCATGGAGCCACAACACAGACAAAATGTCAATGTCATTTTTATTTACAATTTGGCGCCTTCAAGCTTTGTATTGTGTCTGGCCCTTGTAGACTATGAAAAAGCCTTTGACTCTGTCGAAACCTGAGCTGTTCTGGAATCCTTACAGCAATGCCAAGTAGACTATCGTTTAGTAATTAGAGATTCAACTGTTATGAGTACCTACCAGATGACCAATTATACCTACTCCATTCTTCGTCATCGGCACACATACTTACGTCCACAGCTGAACATGCTTTCCCAAACAAGGGGTGTTTTGCTAAGCTGGCCAGGCGGACTATAATCTTCCTAAGTTTCTAGTACCTACCCTTTTCGAGTATGGAGTGTGAAAATAGTAATTTATCTGTAGGAATGTGCAGGCAGATGCTGGATCTATGTACCTGTATGATCTCAGCTCTTTTATCGGCGAAGCCACGGCACTATCCGAACGAACTTGGCGAGCTTTCACATTTATGTTTTGATCAGATAATGTTATTTCCCAACGACTACTTGGGCGCGCGCCGCCGCCCTGCCATGCTGGAGGTGCCCAGCTGTAGGACCAACCTACTTAAGTTTGGCCCCATGTCACTCGCTATCTATTTACTCAATATTCTGTCTGAAAAGTGCTTAGATATATTTTACCAAAACATGCCGAAAGCCATGGTAATGGCACAGATTGTTATTGAGACAAAATGTTTAGATTAATATTTAGTAGATATTAGTATTTTTATTAGTATGTGTATTGGTTGTATATACCTAGATATAACATTGAGGGGCTTAATAAAAAAAACCTGTAATGGTGTTATTCTGTCAATAAATAAATAAATTTTCAAAGAAAACTTGAAGTTAAGCATCAGATCTTTAGTGTACCACAAGTACAAATTTCTTATTAAACTTTCGCATTTGTTAACATAGTTAATGATTTTATCGGGTATACGCGCTAAATACCCGATAAAATCATTAACTAAGTAGAAATTTCGTACAAAAATTTACACTTAACAGTCATCTCCTAGCGTGCCTAGTTTTTTAGGTACAAGATGAAACATGGAACACTGCTAGGGAGTCTGACCTTCTAGTCTTGTATGAAAACTTGAAGAACCTATTTTTATTTTAGACGTACAATTTAGTACCTAAAACGTACTATTTTTTCATGTATAAAAACCATTGATTCAGACCGGGGTACTGCTAGGGACCATCACAAGATTAAATGTATCTCTTAGATTTTCTGATTTTATCCAGCTTTGTCACTGTACTGCCAACATGTGGGCGCTATTAGCATTATTATTAACAGTTTCTTTCCTCCGTAGTTCTGCGACGGGCCGCCCCCAGAGATCCAGTCCCTCCTGAGGCTCCGGTTCATCATTGCGCCTCCGATCGTCATCACCATCACCGTTGTCATCTTCGTAGCAGGTCTGGTGCTGACTGCCCAGGGGGTCCACAAGATTCTCAGGCCCAAGTAGGTTCATAGCATTTATTGTTTTGTTTCTATAAGATTTTTTTGCTCAATTTCAAAGAAGCTATTTTATTTATTAATATTTTTAAGCTTTTTTGTATGGTTAAGGTACAGGCTACAAAAATTAGAAATTAATCAATAACTTATTGAATATTGGTATTATTGGTACATTACATGCATGAGCAGTGAGAGTAGTTTTATTTTTGTATTTTTACAAGTGTATATGAGAACATACTGAGGTACTTTTGAGAAGAACAAATCAACGGCTATTTTAATCAGTATTGTGCTTAATAACAGGGGAAACTAAAATTCACAATCATGGTAAATATAATAAATTAATAATTATGCTTTCGTCAATATTCATGATTATTTCAAGAGTTTTAACATTATTTTTACTTTCAGATACAAACTAATCGAGTCCGAGAAACCGAACCCAACGAGGAAAATCAGCAAAGAGAGACGCATAAGCATCGAACGGAAGATTAGCATGGAACGGAAGCGCAGCATGGAACGACGGAAGAGTAACGTCATCCTCAACATGGCGGAAAATATCATGTTCAGAGATGACAATGACATGGCGAAAGAAGCAGTTTCTCTTCTCGCTATAGCTGAAGATGACCATGATGCGTCAGATCTGCAGTACAGCGATTGAGTGCACGTTGATGATTGAGGTAATGACAGTGACAAAAAGTCGTTTTCGCTAAGGCTTACGCGAATGTAAGCTTTAATGAATTGATTAATAGGTCTCGTATTAGATGGATCTTACAAATGATCGCGCATATTGCACGGCTCTAGATTCATGTGAATCTTGATCATTATGAAACCAATGACGTGCTAGGTGATAAGTCAGTTTTTGAGATAGTTTAATTTAATCCAAACTCTGTTTTCATGATATCATTATGTAAGAATTGTCAAAAAAGGCTAAACTAATTATAAAATTCGATAAAACGGCCACATTAAAATATAAAAAAAATTCGTCTAAGAATAGGATTTGCGTGTGACGGAAACTACTTTATCTTCTCATTTTTGTTGGCTAATAACTTGTTTTAATGTAATGTATGTCAAGTTCAAGTTCTTTATACGTAACAATAATTAGGTTACATGTCAATTTTTTATCAATAATTCATTGTATTTATAAAATACAATTATTAAATAAATTTTTAAAATCCATACATTATATATAATATCTATAAATACAGCATATCAGCCCATGTACTTGCCTTAATAGTAATAAATTAATTTAAAAGTAATTCAACCACTGTACTTAAATGATTTTTTTCTTTTAAAAAAAGATAAACAATAAAAAAATGTTTAAATATGTACATTGATTTGACATTTGGACTAACAAGTACCAAGATATTTTTTTACGAACCTAAATTGATATTTCAGAAATTACACGTCCTATCACGACCACGAGGCTTTGGCCATTTTATTATTATTTATTTGTTAATATTATTTTGCTCAATTTGTTGCTTGCCTGGAAGAAAACCACAGCATAAGACTTAGCTCTACCTAAATGAGGTAGGCATTGGCAATGGGTTTATAATTTTAATAAATTACCCCCTTACTTATATACCTCTCACAGCTACACTCCAGTCTTTAAGTACTGTGTAATGGAGCTCAGTGAATAACTCTCTCATTTAATTTGGTTGTCTCTCTGTTGTCATATGTGAGAATAAGAGAAACAAGTTGACAGGTTTTTAAGAGCAAGAATGCAATGCTATGAATACAATATTATACTTATTATTATGCGTAAGGAGTCTGTGCCATAATTTCCATTTGGGTGGATGTAAAACATTGTGTCCTAATTTTGAGAATTATTTTCAATGTATGTTGTTCATTATTTCATCCTCGTTGTGATATTACTATTTAATATAAGTTAGCTATCGTACAAAATTAAGTATTAAATTATTGAATAGTGTTTGTAAATATATAGTCGTAAGAGGTGAAAAAGCTGTAAATAAACTATTTTATTTACTTAATGTTTATTGGTTTGTGCCCTTATAATGTAGGTAAGTATTATTTTAAGAAGGTAGGTACTGAGTAACTTTCTTACTACGTTTTAATTAAAACAATAAATTAAATAGGCAGATTATCTAGATTCTCAACCGCTAACTTTATACAAATCAAATAACAAATACTTACTAAACATAATCGTAAGTAACTACCTCCTAATTTCTTTTTACAAACTTATACAAAACTATTTTTATTGATTACTTGATTCTTTCTTTTTTTTATTGATTATTTATGTGGTCTGCAAAAACAGTAGGTATTATGATAAGTTTTCTCTGTGAATAAAGTTTTAGTAACCTTTATTCACAGAGAAAACTTGTCTTAAAATTACAATCAAATAATATAAATAAATTAGAACTAGTACTTATTTACAATTGAAACAATTGAGCTTACTGCAGACTGTTGCGAACAATCTACAGGTCGCTCAACTGATCCATATCAATACCAGTGGGAAGCGTCCCGACGCTGGCTGCATTGCCCCGCTGATGCGCTGCGCCACTCACCAGTTTAAACCCGAAGAGCCTCTTCCAAGGGGAGCAAATGAGCCTCTTGAGATCCTCGGCCAAATCTGCCGCCGTACCCGCCCTCACGGAAGTCCTCGGAAGATGGGAAGGCGCAAGTGTGTCGACGCATGTAGCGTCCCACACAATGGGCCTCCCCAACTCCCATGGGACTAGTGTCATACCGTCGGGCCTCTTTCCATCGTCACGCAACAGACCATTCGGTTCGAGAATAGCTGGTACGTTAGCGGTGACAAAGGCCCGCCGGATGATGTCGTTAAGGCTAGCGTGGCGAGATATTGGACCGGCCGGCGGCCCTATTAAACGATTATCCGTCATGACCAAGCTGTTCGACAGCATTGATGAGGCGTGCAACACCTTGCACCCAATCGAGAAGACATGTTGCGTTAAGGACAGTTATGGGATTCAATAAAATACCAATATTATATGAAGGGAATGCTTGCAACCAATGTCCTGACTCCTATTTAGAAACGGCCAGAAGGCGGGCACGATCCGCAGAGCTGGAGCATGTTTGTAACAAAGAACTAGGTACTCAACAGAACAGGTGGGAATAGTAGAGACAAAAGTCAGGTGTAAAGCATAGTCTTTTACGTCATAGAATTAATGGGGAAAAGAATCGCAGTACTTCTGTCAACATGCTAAGCCGTTCGAGATTCGTCTAAAATGAAATTTTTAATGTCATTCCAGGTTTCCATACGAGATGGCTAAATTTTTTAGCCATACGAGATGGCTAAAAAATTGAGCAGTCTGTCCGAAGTTTTGTCAAAATTTTGAATTAACTCATCTTCAAATGACTGAAAAGACTCATCAAGAATTGGTGAACCAAGGAGTTGAAGTGAACATTTATCTACAAGTGTAATATTGGAGGCCAATACTCGCCGTTAGTCGCACCTGGTGGCAATTTGGACATAGTAACAGTGTACTTTACAAGGTGGAAAGACCTTACGACGGCTCGAGGAAAAGTTAACCAGGGACAGCGAGTGCGCTGCTTTTATAGAAATTCTACCGACATAAATTTAAAAATAATAACAAATCAATGGCAATTTGGACATAGTAACGGTGTACTTTACCAAGGTGTTGATCTTACGACGGCTCGAGCGAAAGTGGGCCAGAGACAGCGAGTGCTCTGCTTTTATAGAAATACTACCGTCATAAATTTCAACATAATGTTTCCCGCTGATTATATATACATCATCGTCATCATCATCATCAGCCGACATTAGTCCACTGCTGGAAATAGGCCTCCCCCAGTGAACGCCATAGCGCCCTGTCTTCAGCTTGCCGCATCCAGCATCTGCCTGCAGTCTTTCGCAGATCGTCATCCCACCTGGCCGGAGGGCGTCCTACACTACGTTTGCCGAATCGTGGTCTCCACTAAAGAACACGTTTACCCTTTTTATATTATACATAACTAGCTTCTGCCCGCGGCTTCGCACGCGTTATTTTTATGAAAACGTTCAAAGGTGATTTCTATCCCACGGGAACTGATTCATGGGAAAAAAAAATATAATTATCTGTATACAAAATTTCAGCCCGATCCGTTCAGTAGTTTTGGCGTGAAGAGGTAACAAACATCCATCCATACATCCATCCATCCAAACTTTCGCATTTATAATATTAGTGTGATATAATATAATAGCAGTGGGTGATCCTGGTCTAAAATAATGATAACGATTGATAGCTACTTTTGAGCCAAGCTTTAGTCTGATTCGTCCAGTAGTTTCTATAAGATAATTTTATATTTTATAGACATTTAGAAAAAGTCAGATAATTTGATTGATGTCGTAGATAATAGCCAATAAGGCGCTTATCAGGGGGAGGCCTTCGTCCAGCAGTGGACCTATATAGGCTGCTGAGGTGAGGCGAGATCATTTAAAAACATTTGATTAATCCATCTTTTCTTACTACATAAAAATATACGATTCCAATTTATTTTCAGGTATATTTAGTATCTATTAATATTTTATTTGCCAAAAGAATATTGACACTATTTCTACCAGCCATTTTTGCAAGCCAGTCCAACATTCAATTCGATAAAACCAATATATCCTTGCACTTAAACTAATGGAAGTTTGCGCGGTAAATAATAATACAGTAAATGTAAGCACTTAGTCTGTCGGACTTATTCTTACAGCACATGACACAGTAACAAACACTAAACACTTATAAGCACTGAAAAACTAATGAAACTTTCAGAAATTCACACAAGACTAGGAACACTTGTCCCCAGGCTCGGGCCTTGAGAGCAGATCAGAACTTGTTTAGATCTTCGTATTAGGTCACTTCAGGCCTGCTGAAATAGAACTGACTGACGGCGGAAAAACTTAGGTTTTTATACCTCCGTCCTCACACAGCATTATCTAGCCCCAAGCTAAGCAGTGCTTGTGTTATGGGTACCTACTAGATAACGGGTATACATAATACAATACACTGTTATACATAATACAATACACGACATAGATTGATATTTTTAATTATACATAGAAAAACATTCAGAACACCCTGAACAAATATCTGCAGATAGTACAAACATTTGTCCCGAGGCGGGAATCGAATCCGCAACCTCCTGCGTCGCAGGCGGACCTTCGCCCGCTGCGCCACAGAGGTCGTCATAAAACATAAAAACATACTAGATTATTCTCATAATATCTAGTGAACTAACTCTGTCTCACTCACTCATCTTACGTATTGTCTAACATTTCCACGGTATTCGGAAAGCTATATCTATCTATCCATAACGTTCCACAGGTGCTCAGAAGTTTCTAGAAAGTTCCTGAATGTTCTCGACTATTCTAAAATATTCTACATCTTGCCAAACCTTTTTACGCGTTTCTTTGAAAGCAATAGAATCATTGACTTACAATACGTGAAAATAAAATCTTAAAACTAGCATAAACTCATTAATCTACACCTAAGTATATCCGTCGCCGACACTTTCTATTATGATTATTTGTATGTACCTATGCCTATTGTGTTATTAAGACATATCTCAGATTTTATTTTTAGGTAGGTACCTACCTACCTAGTTACGGACTTAGTTGAAAATAAATGTTTTTATATAAGACTACCTTTTCCTTTTATCCTTAACTTTACTCATAGCGTTAGTTATCTCAAAATTAAAATGTCTTTATTTCCATAAATAGTATAGTTGTCCACTTAGAAAAGGTCAAATTATAAAAGGTCTCCCCGGAATTGCTTTATTGGCTCTGGGCATTAGGGGTATAATCCCCAAGGTGGGCATGCTGGTTGGGGATTGCAGTTTGGCAGTGGATCTTTTCTGCAGGAAGCGCTGCTGCCCACCCCCGGTGGATATCTCCTAGTCGTCTCTTATGATGACACCCGCGGGTTCGGATTCTGCAAATTCTAAACCGCCACACGGCCAATAGTCCACTAATACCTTTTCAGAATAAACCTAAATTTAAGTTTCGATAGACAAATAAGAAACAAATGGTTGTACTTATTGAAAAAATTATTTATGAGTAAACTGCACAATAACTATAAGATAGGTGACGCAAAATTTAAGAGCCATTATGGGAAGTTCGGCGTTTAGAGGTATCACTTTGTACAAACAGAGATGACAGTTGCGCACCTCCACGTACTCAATGAATGTTCTGATATCTTGTTGGACCGCCTCATCTGAAACACAAATATAACTTAAGGATTAATAAACGTTACAAAGTGCCATTGATCTTGTCAAAATCTCGCAAGAATCAGTAGACATACGAGTACATACATAAATGCATTATTTCTTACCGCGAACCTGCATGAGTTTATTATGCAGGGATATTTTAATTTTGTAAACTTGATTTCCGAGCATGCTTGCAAAAATAGCAGGCAGAAATAGCATCAGAGTTCTTTCCGTTAAAATAGCATATAAACCGACTGAACTAGCTAAATATTCCTGAAAATTAAGTTAATAAAAAAACAGATACCGACAGTACATAAATATAACATCTATTAACGAGGCGAAGATAAAGTGAAGCTAGTACTTACTGTAAAATTCAGTTCTTCGAAATAAGATTCCAGAGACAAATAAATATGTGCCATTAGTTGTGGTATAGAGAACAAAAGTGATGCTGCGATCTGCAATTAATATTTTATGGACAAAGTTCAAAAATCATGTTTTCCAAATAGTTTCATCAATCAATCGATGAATGAAAATATAGAACACTCACTATGGGATCAAACGCCGTTTTAAACCTTTCTAATAGATCAACGATGTCTTTGTATACAATTTGTAGAAAGGGAATATTTTTGGGCCCATCGGCCTTTATAATAGAAGTGATCTCATTCAGCCGACAATGTATTGAATACATAGCAAATGCATGCGCGATAAGAGGAAGCTGAACAATTAATACCACCGTATTAAATAAATATAACGGAATGCACCATAGTGAATTGAAGAAAAGATGGATTAAAACTTTGAAAATTATATGAAGCCCGTTCATAACGAGAAGTACAATTTCTAAATGATAACCTGAAACATCAGCTTGTAACATATCGTCAATTGCTTTCAAACCATTCAGGAGTTTATAAAAGGTCCTATTAGGAGCAATAGATAGTAAAATCAAAACATTGATGCAGTAGTAAACCAGAATAGTGGGGTAATATATACGATGGTACAATATCTTAGAGCGAGATGTTTTATAATAAGTGGTCAAGACGTGAAGGCAGTGTTGATAATCCATAATCAAATAGCCCACAACGCATAACATCACGAGTTGAAAAACAGATATTACTTTACAGAGTATTTTTTTTTTCGTTGATTTTTCATCAAAGAATCCAAAGTCCAAAAGGCAAACGACATGTAGAATTCTGTAAAAATAAACAACAATTTTGCAATTTATCGCTTCTCTATTTTCTTTTTTTGGTGCTACAAAATTGTTCTTTTTGCAAACTGTAGCGAGCTCCATGGTTGCCGCGACAAAGAACAACGAGAATGTAACAAAGAATTTGGCTGGCAACAATACAAATACATTCCACTAATTATTGTACTATACATAATTATTTGATGGATTGGTTTGTGACATTTTTTTAATTGTATTATTCCGTTGATGCCCTTACCACAAATTCAGAACTGGATATGGTGTAGGTATATTCGATTATTATCTATTTTCATCTGATGTGATCTATTGTTTGGCTGTTGAAAATGCGCCCTAACTGTTTTCGTCTTCGAGCATGTAACATCATCGTTGCGAGGTAGGTACTCTTTGTCACAAAAACTCTATTGTATAATCTTAATGGTGTACGTCTATAAAAATGCTATTTTTCGCATACGTAATGCTAATTTCTGCGAGTCAAAGAGGTCAGGGCTAACAAAAAATCTAAGAAAATCCTTTAAATGTGCATAAATAAAGTCTTGTTGATATTTTTGCACATTTAAAGGATTTTCTTTGGAAAATAGGATAGAAAAAAGGAAGGTAGGTAATTGAATGCGGGGAGCATTCAATTACCTACCTTCCTGAGACCCCCCCCCCCCCCCAAGGTTCCCGCCTTGCCGGAGCGAGGGGCTTAGTAATCGCCTCATCACCCCGCGATGAAGATGAGAGGGACCTATGGGGCCGTGCCAACGCAGACGGCGACTGGCTCCAGGACGGACCGCTCCTCTGGGTTTTGCAGAGTATAGATAATCGCCTTGACAGCTGTGTGGTGCCGGCTTAGAATTTGCACCACCCCAACTCTTCCCGCGGGTGTCGTAAGAGGCGACTAAGAGATATTCACCGGAGGCGGGCAGCAGCGATGGGAACTACCCCCATGTGATAAAAGCCAACAAGGCGCTTATCAGGGGGAGGCTTGCGTCCAGCAGTGGACCAATACAGGCTGTTAAGGATAATCGCCTTATAGGCTCTGGGCATTAGGGGTATAATCCCCAAGCAGGTGATGCTGGTTGGGGATTGCAGTTTGGCAGTGGATCACCCACCCCCGGTGGATATCTCTCAGTCGTCTCTTATGATGACACCCGCGGGATCGGATTCTGCAAATTCTAAACCGCCACACGGCCAATAGTCCACTAATACCTTTTCAGAATAAACCAAAATTTAAGTTTCGATATACAAATAAAATAACAAATTGTGATATTGTATTAATTTATTTATGAGTAAACTGCACAATAACTATAAGATAGGTGACACAAAATTTAAGAACCATAATGGGAAGTTCGGCATTTAGAGGTATCACTTTGTACAAATAGAGACGACAGTTGCGCGCCTCCACGTACTCAATGAATGTTCTGATATCTTGTTGGACTGCCTCATCTGAAAGTCATAACCGAGTTAAATCTTCCAAGAATCAGTAGACATACAGCTGGACCGAAAAGAGTAGAAATTAATAAAAATGTAACTAAATTAAACTTTTGCTCTGGCAATACAAAACCAATGTCAAATCTGTTCAAAATGTCACGCACATGTAAATAAACATTGGGTGGTTCAACGAAATTTGCATTAAAATAACTGTTTTAATGTGTACTAAGGTGTTTAGTGTATGTAATCCAACATGGAAAAAACTAATCGCAATGAAACAATACAAGTGATAGATAAAGTTTTCACGTTGTTGAGCCGAATTTCAAGTGGGAAAGCTATGGCCCGATGTTCCAGACAATTATGAAAGAACCTCCGAGATCACTGATAAATACTCGATTCACCGTCAGGTGATACGGCGTGGTAGACATCAGATTTGTCAGTGACAGTTGACAAATATTGACAGATACTTTGACGTTAGCTTTTTAAATGTGTTCTAGCCTTTTTTTTATCCTGAGGGAAATGCGCACGCATATCATACTGCCACGGGGAGACAGTACGATGATGTGGGACTCTAACACCACTAAAACTCCGCAGGGTGCTTCCGCTTCTGCCGTTTGTGGTAGGAACGTGGAGACGCTTAAACTCATCCATGAACCCACCGCGGCTACCCGATATCGGGACCCTCACTGGGGGTGTGCAGCACCCCCTCTTCGCGACGCGCCAGAAACACATGACGCGCCGCGACCACCTCGGGGACCTTACCCGGCAATGGGCGCCAGACGACCTTGTGTCCAAACGCCCTAGATCCCCCTGCGACGGGTCAGTCGAGTGGTCCCGCCGCTGCCTGCCACACGGTCGCAGAGGATAGGGAGAGCGGTTTGAGCACGGTGCCATCCAGTGAGACGGATGGCACATGGGGATAGTATTTAGTTCCCGCTTTAAAGACCAGTAGCTAGCTCTTTGTAGAGTTGTACCTGAGGCCATGTGTCACCGCATACCGCTCACATATGCCTACCAGCTTCCGGAGGGCGCTGATTGACGGGCTCAGTAACACCATGTCATCGGCATAGCTAATGTTATTGACCATTTTTCCACCAACGGAGCAGCCCACCATGGCGCCACTGAGCTCACCGATCAGCCGATCTACGTACAGGCTGAAAAGCCGAGGAGAGGTCAACCCCCCCTGCCTCACCCCGCATTCCAACCCGTACGGCTCGGATAGCGAGCCTGCCCACCTGACAACATTGCTCTGATGACCGTACCAATATTTGAACAGCTTAATGAGTTCAGCGGGCATCGTTGTGTCTTCTGAGAGCTTCTTCCACAGGACACTATAGGAGACCAAATCGAAGGCTTTTGATAGGTCTAGGAAGCACGCGTACACAGGCGTCTTCCTATCCGTGTAGTACCGGACTGTATGCTTGAGACACAGCACTGCCATTTCTGTAGAGAGCCCTGATCGAAATCCGAACTGAGCGTCATGCAGCACAAGATGTTTCTGTAGCTGTGTGTCAAGCATACAATCCAGCACTTTAGCTATAGTAGTAGCCAACGAGATCGGCCTATAGTTACCTATATCCGACACGTCTCCAGTCCACGTCTCCACTCCAGTCAATACCGGCACTCCTCTCCCGCCGCGGCCGCACCCTCACTGCGGTCATACTGCCCATACAGCACAGCCGCCCACCTCAGTTGCAATGCCTCCCATACGACACCGCAACCTACTACCGCTCCAACTGGGCTTAGAGGGCAAAGTCCAGGGGAGCGGCCCGTCCTGGGACCAGCCGTGTCGCCGTCTGCGTTGGCACGGCCCCATGGGTTCCTCTTAGCTCCATCGCGGGTGACAAGGCTGCGATTACTAAGGCCCCCCGCCCCGGCAAGGCGCGAAAAATGTGTTCTAGCACGCTCTTCAATGTACTTGTACAAACACAACACAAAACGTACAAACATTGAAGAGCGTACTACCTATGTTTAGAAATGTCTTCGGATGCAGCGACTCGTTTAATTATGGCCAAACTTCACTTAAGGTAAGTTTGTTTAACCTTCAATTTGTTTTTAGTTAGGTACATCCGTTATGTACTTATCTGGGATTGAAGGTGCAAGGTTCTACTAGCATAACAAAAGAATATTCAAAACTCCTGCAGAAAAAAGAAAAGGAAGACCGTGTCACAATTGCATGATTTCAATTTGTGCGCAATCAGAAAACATGTACCTACCTACTTACCTATTTTGTTGATTATGATATTTTATTTGATTATTTTTTTAAATGGTTTAGTAAACTAGCTTAAGTAGGTATATCCATTATTTTTAAGAATAAATGATTACGATAATAGTATGAATATAAGATTACTTTGTAATCGTAAAGCCAGCTTACAGCAAATTTTTGTTTCTTGATAATTAATTTCTACTATTTTTGGTCGGATATGTACCTATGACATCCACATTTTCATCAAAATTGAATAGCTAAACGCAAAGATCAAGACCGTTTGCGTCGTAGTAATCGTGTTGCCATCTAAACGACAGCAGCGCCCTCATTTATTTTCTACTCTTTTCGGTCGTACATAGATGAATGCATTATTTCTTACCGCGAACCTGCATGAGTTTATGGTGCAGGATTATTTTAATTTTGTAAACTTGATTTCCGAGCATGCTTGCAAAAATAGCAGGCAGGAACAGCATCAGAGTTCTTTCCGTTATAATAGTATATAAACCGACTGAACTTGCTAAATATTCCTGAAAATTAGGTTAATGAAATAAACAGGTACCAACAGACAAAATATAACATTTAATAAAACGGGGCGAAGATAAAGTGCAGCTTGTACTCACTGTAAAATTCAGTTCTTCAAAATAAGATTCCAGAGACAAATAAATATGCGCCATTAGTTGTGGTATAGAGAACAAAAGTGATGCTGCGATCTGCAAAGAGCATAATTATGGACAAAGTTCCAAAATAGTGTTTTCCAAATAGTTTCATGAATACCATTAATCGATGAATGAAAATATAGAACACTCACTATGGGATCAAACGCCGTTTTAAACCCTTCTAATAGATCAACGATGTCTTTGTATACAATTTGTAGAAAGGGAATATTTTTGGGCCCATCGGCCTTTATAATAGAAGTGATCTCATTCAGCCGACAATGTATTGAATAGATAGCAAATGCATGCGCGATAAGAGGAAGCTGAACAATTAATACCACCATATTAAATAAATATAACGGGATGCACCATAGCGAATTGAAGAGAAGATGGAAAAACACTTTGAAAATTATATGAAGCCCGTTCATAGCCAGAAGTACAATTTCTAAATGATATCGTGAAACATCAACTTGTAACATATCGTCAATTGCTTTCAAACCATTCAGGAGTTTATAGAAGGTCCTATTAGGAGCAATAGAAAGTAAAATCAAAATATTGATGCAGTAGAAAACAAGAAGAGCGGGGTAATATATACGATAGTACAATATTTTAGACCGAGATGTTGCATTAGTGGTAAAGAAGTGAAGACAGTGTTGATTATCCATAATCAAAAGGCACACAACGCAAAATATCACGAGTTGAGAAACAGTTATTAATTTACAGCGTGTTTTTTGTTTTGTTGATTTGTAATCACAGAATCCAAAGTCTAAAAGGCAAACGACATGCAGAATTCTGTAAAAATAAACAACCATTTTGAATTTTATCGCTTTTCTTTTTTCTTTTTTTGGTGCTACGAAATAGTTGTTTTTGCGCACTGTAGCGAGCTCCATGGTTGCCGCGACAAAGAACAACAAGAATGTAACAAAGTATTCGGTTGGCAACAATACAAATACATTCCAATAATTACTGTGAGTGGGAGTACCATACATAATTATTTGATTGATTGGTATGTTTTGTGACATTATTTTAATTAAATTATTGTATTTCCGTTGACGCTCTTACCACAAATTCAGTACTGGATATGGTGTATATTAGGTTAATATAAATTTTCGATATAGTTCGTATATTTCCGTAGTAGTTTCGTAGTTTGTTAAAAAATGCGGCCTAACTATTTTCGTCTTCGAGCATGTATCACATCACCACCGTCGCAAGTTTGAGCCTAGGTAGTAGGTAGGCACTCTTTCTCACAAATACTCTACGTAGGTATGTCATTAGAAATGCTATTTTTCGCACCTACGGTATCATGCTAATTTCTGCTTGTCAAAGAGATCAGGGCTAACAAATCTGTCAATTTGTTGATGTTTTTGCACATTTAAAGGATTTTCTCTGGAAAATTACTCAGGAAGGTAATTATCCATGGAATTCATTAATTTCACAAGTTATAATTTAAATTCAAAGCATAATGTATATCAGCAAGACAAATAATAAATAATAGGTTTTCTTTTAAGTTATCCAGCTGAGTCACTGTACTGCCAACATGTGGGCGCTATTAGCATTATTATTAACAGTTTCTTTCCTCTGCAGTTCTGCGACGGGCCGCCCCCAGAGATCCAGTCCCTCCTGAGGATCCGGTTCATCATTGCGCCTCCGATCGTCATCACCATCACCGTTGTCATCTTCGTAGCAGGTCTGGTGCTGACTGCCCAGGGAGTCCTCAAGATTCTTAGGCCCAAGTAGGTTCATACCATTTATTGTTTTGTTTCTATAAGCTTTGTTTGCTCAATTTCCAAGAGGCTATTTTATTAATATTTTTAAGCTTTTTTGTATGGTTAAGGTACAGACTAAGGAAATTAGAAATTAATCAATAACTTATTGGTTTTATTGATGATGATGTCCTAGCCGAATTTTGACCACGACGGCAGTCGGTCTCATCGGTGACTAGCCAGATGCTCAGGACATATTATAGTGCACAAGTGTGTGCGCAAACACAGGTGCACTCTCACTCTCTCATTCATAATCCCATGGGATGGCAGACCTACACTACCGGAGAGAAGTCAAGCGCAGGTCCAACGGCTTAACGTCTACAAGTACGGTATAATCGAGCTCAGTAAATAGTTATCTCATTTGTTGTCTTCTGTTGTCATATGTGAGAATAAGAGAAACAAGTTGACAGGTTTTTAAAAGAGAGCAAAAATGCAATGATAAATGTAACGTATACGAACCCATGCTATGAATACAATATTATACTTATTATGCGAAAAGAGTCTGTGCCATAATTTCCATTTTGGGGGATGTAAAACATTGTGTCCTAATTTTGAGAATTATTCTCAATGTATGTTGTTCATTATTTCATCCTCGTGATATTACTATTACCTAATATAAGTTAGATATCGTACAAAATTAAGTATTAAATTATTGAATAGTGTATGTAAATATGTAGTCGTAAGGGATGAATAAGTTGCAAATAAACCATTAAAAAAATTAATTAACTTAATGTTTATTGGTATATTCCATAAAATGTGGCTTAGCTTAGTATTATTTTAAGTAAGTACTCACTCAATAACCTTCTTACTACGCCTTATTCAAAACAGTAACTACTAGGCATTTTATTTAGATTCTTAATCACTAACTATATACAAATAAATTAGATAACAAAATATACATCTATTAAATATTAACTTATATCAATTGTTTCAATTGTAAATACTAGTACAATTTTCTTTCTGAATATAAAACATACAAGTACTAATTTATTTTACAAACTTATACAAAACTATTATTATTGATTATTTACAATAATCACAGTATTTGTGTGGTCTGCAGAAACAGTAATAATATAAGTATATCTTATCACATAATATACGATAAGTAACTCAATGTTTACCTGTAGGTAGGTAGGTAGGTAACTTTATAAATTAAAACAGCTGCTTTGAGATGAGAAATAGCTAAAAACAAGTATGTACGTTGGTATTTGGACCAACAAAGAAAACATAAATTATTTTGACTAAAAATGAGACTATTTACTATAAAACTATATACTTAAGATATAAAATTAGGTACAATCGCATAGGTAAACATATATAAAAGGAATACCAACTGAGACGACTAGAGTTAATATTTACAAAATATTTGAATTATACCTCATACTAATCTACAACATACATAGATAAATATTAATCTACAAAGGTAGGTACAAAGTTAGTCTGGTAACATTTACCAATTGCTTTTAAAATTATTAACGCAGTCACCAACGCCAACCAATAATGTACACATTTCTTTCTCGCTTGGCCAAAAGGCAACTGAGTCAATGAATTGATTTAGTATCTATAATACTTCATTGCAAATGAATAGTCAAATCTTCACAACACAAGCACAGCCTTGTGTTGTGAAGATTTGACTATTCATTTATGGAGAGCACCTAATAACAAAGGGTAGGTACATATTATAACATCCCACTGAATAGACAAAACTTCACGCTTCTCTATCACAAGGTAGCATACACATGTGCGTAGATCCAGGGCACGTAATGGGCAACGTTCGTGTACACATCGGGGACTCCTCGCCTGGCGCAGCCGGACCCGAACGAGGTCAGACCGCGGAGCTCCCAGCGCCCTCCGGAGCGGCACTGCAGGGGGCCTCCGCTGTCGCCCTGGAGATACAATTATTTTGCAATTAGATCTGAGTAGATACGGAAGTGTCTTTATATGATTTTTTGGTGAGCAGAACGTGTGAATTGTCGAAAGCTTTCAAATACAAGCAATAGTTCCTTTGAACGTTATTGAAAATCGTAGCAACGTATCGTATCGAGCAATTGAAAGGTTCCATTGATCTACCAAAAAAACTCCCGCTGATTCCTAAAAACACATCCTATAGATTCTATAGCGTCAGTGAGTTACATCACCAGTTCACAACTCAATGCGGTATATTGCTTGATCGCTTGTAAATGAAAACTCGTAGACACGCAGGTAAAGCTGCCATTAACAATGTTCAGGCGCTCCTTAACCTCAACAGCCTGTATTGGTCCACAACTGGACGCAGACCTCCCCCTGATAAGCGCCTTCTTGGCTTTTATCACATGGGGTACGGGTTATGGCGCTACTTTTTAACAAATCGTCGATTTAACAGACATGCACATATCATTCATCGATTCACAGTAAAGATTTTAAAGAATTAAATGGTGTTTTTCCTTTGTTTTTTTGACCATATATTACCTAAATAAATTATTCTGTGTTATTATTATTACTCAGCTCTAACGTTTTTGTTAATATAGTGCGTAAGCCTCGCACTATAAATACTCAGCTCTATTTTAATGAGACACGGACATGGGTACCTGAGGCTATTATCAGCAATTAAATCTTCCGTTCTGACATCAAATGACGCGGAAAGCATGTCCGAAGCACGTGAGCGGCGACCTACGATTGGGGTCACAGCAATTTGCTCAAGGAATTCGATCAAATAAAACAAACCGAGCATCAATTCAATCATCATTTATCAGATCCTGCTACACGTCGATGAGCCGATAAGATGTTGACTTGTTAGAATTTAATTGTATTAATTTGATCTACAATTTGAAAGTTCACTGGTTCTTACTTTCACTGCTTTTGATTCTGATGTTTTTGGCATGTTTTACAAGTTACGAAACTCGATCATTAAGTTTGTTTTCGTTTTATGATCAAAATCATTGCATCATCGTGGCTTACTATTTTATGATTGATGTAGGAATTTTTATCCTTTGTCATGTAGTAATGTCTACTAAGGGCTCAGCACGCGATAGCAATTGGAGACCTTAGTCGAAATGGAAAGGTTTAGTTCAAATTGATAAAAGTTCTACGTTTTTAGGCGGTAGGCAAAGATACACGAAATGTAATAGATAAAATAGGTACATACCACACAAGCACCCGTGCTGCCATCTGTGCTCCCTGCACAAAGATGCCCCTCGTTCAGCGGCAACGTCAGCGAGTACTTCTCTCTGCATAGCTGAAGTGGCAACACCGGCACTTCTGCTTCCAACAATACATCCGTCAGATTGCCATTAGTCTGCTCTCTCCCCCAGCCAGTAGTATAACACTCGTCTTTAAAGTCTATGCCGTTGTTGTCATCTATAAATGGGTCAATTTCTTCACCGAACATGAGTTTCTTGTCACTTCTCGCATTATTCGCTTTGTCCGACTTGTCATCGAGCTTAGCTTTGATTAGTCTCACTACACTATCCAAAGAGGCACTGTCGTAGACATCTTCGTCTGTTTTACGAAGTTCCTCTTTCTTGGTTGTTGATTTACTGGATTCGTTTGATACTCTGACGTTGTATCTCATGTTTTTGTGTTTCTTCGAGAACCCTGAGAAGATATTCTTGGTTAGGTTATTCAGCTTTTCTAGATATTTGACAGCTGTGTCTGGGTTTGGCTTTGGAGGTCTTGGCCTCCGCTTAGCGTCCGGTTCTGGTCGGAAGTAAAAAGGCGAAGTCTTCTCTGAGTTGAACGTGAGTTGTGTCTCGAAAGGTGGCAGACAAATTGTGCGGATTCGACTACCGGCACTGACATCTGCTGCTCTTGCTAGTTTCATTAAGGCTGGAATTGAAAATAACATGATTTAGAAAATAATCTGAGACAAGGTAGGTTGAACCCTATACATTTTCTGTATGCCTCCAAACAAGAGAGGTTTTGCAATAATCAGAACGCTTGTTATGCAAATTGGGGAATCGGATGTGTTAAAAACATTCAGAAGGAAGCTACTATAGTTTTTAGACCATGATTATTATTAACCCCTGGCTTACGCTGAGTGGTCAGGGAGAATTATGACATAGGTAGTACATAATCAGTCCGAAACCAATAGGTACAAACAACAAAATGAAAAGACTGGGTAGCCAACTTATAATAGTTCCATATTCAATAAACTTAGTTCAATAATGTGCTTCGGACGTAATTAAAAAGGAGTAGAATCAAAACTGAATGTCACCTATATCATGCTGGTAGTTGTGGAACCGATGATGCAACACGATCCTCTCGATGGGCACGAAAGCCCCCCTCTGCTCAGCTCGGTCCCACTCCCCCAGGACTGCGGTCCACAGCGCGGGCAGGGGCAGGTTGAAGAGCTCGCTGGAAGTGGAGGAAGGACGTGTTAAATGGCATGGCACATATGCCCAGGAAAGATAGTCTTATGTTTCATGAAGAAGAATTGGACATTTTCGCACAGCTAACCAAAAACGCAGAGTTGTAGAGAGTACCTACTTGTAATGACGTGTAGACCTTTTTAGTCAAAAGTTAACTTGCTCAGAATCTATATCATCATCATCATCATCAGCCTATATAAAGTCCAAAAGCTGGACAGAGGCCTTCCCTAATGAGCGCCATAGCGCCCTGTCTTCAGCTTGCAGCATCCAGCATCTGCCTGCAGTATTTCGTAGATCGTCATCAAACCTGGCCGGAGGGCATTCTACACTACGTTTTTCGAGTCGTGGTCTCCACTCAAGAACCCATTACCCCAGCGGTTGTCAGTTTTTCGCGAGATCTGGCCGGCCCACTGCCACTTCAGCTTTCTAATCCTTTGAGCTATGTCGATATCTTTGGTTCTCCGTCGGATGTATTCGTTACGAATTCTATCCTTCAGAGAAACTCCGAGCATAGCTCTTTCCATAGCTCGCTGAGCGACTTTGAACTGGTGGACCAGCCCTACCGTGAGTGTCCACGTCTCAGCTCCGTAGGTCATGACAGGTAGGACGCACTGATTGAAAACATTAGTTTTCAAGCATTGCGGTATAGATGACGAGAGGACTCGGCGTAGACGACCTCAGTGGCGCAGCGGGCGAAGGTCAGCCTGCGACGCAGGAAGTTGCGGGTTCGATTCCCGCCTCGGGACAAATGTTTGTACGATCTGCAGACATTTGTCCAGGGCGTTCTGGATGTTTTCTATGTATAATAAAAAATATCTATCGATGTAGTGTATTGTAATACGTATATCAGTTATCTAGTACACAAGCTCTGATTAGCTTGGGGCTATATAATGCTGTGTGCATTATCCAGCATTATTTATTTATTTATTTAGTTTCCCAGCCTAGCTGGGTCCTCCTCTTGGCCTCCGACTCAAAATTATTTCTACCTAACTGCAGAATTTGCCCAACGTATACTCGGAAACAATTTCGAGAAGGTGACCATGTACGACGACCGGTCCCGGATCAATGAGGCCATTGATCATGACTTTGGTTTTGGTGGTAGGTATGAAAGCTACGAATGGGAGGAAGCGTGAAAAACTACAGGCAGCGCACGAAAACAAAATGTACATCTTCAAGATTGCATTTTATCCAATTGTTTCTTACGAAGTCGATGATAGTTCTCGAATGATTTGAGTGATTTGTTGCACTTTGACATGACAGAAAAAAAACACGTTCGCGACATTGATGTTATAAAAGTATAGATAGAACACTACCAACAGCACTTGGTCCAATTGAACTCACTCTAAGTACTGCACGGAACGTTGTCGTCGCCTCTGGCACAAATCGTTACCAATCATACCAACAAATTGAAATCACTGAAACATTCATAGAAATGCCTTCAATTGTTAATTTTAGAAAAAATAGAACTCGTGGGAATACATTTCGCTCGTTAACACAGCTCAATTATTTGTGAAAAACAATTTTCTTCTGATAAAACATTTAAATCCATCATGGTAAAGTAATTTACGATGGGATATTTACCATGATTTGAGTGCTTTTCAATATTTCGGCACAGTTTCATGCGACATCATCACAGATTAACTGAAGGCATTGCGAGTGAGTTTTTATTGAAAGATATATCGATCTACTCTCATAAAGTGTCTTTTGCTACGAATGTTACTACTATTAAGAGTGTCGTGATCGAGTAGCGTTCGATTTAGCTTCAGTGCTTTCACGCACACGAGTGCATGTGTACGAATAGGAAAATGAGACGTATTTGTCGCAATTTTTTGGCGACAGCAACCTTGCTGCAGAATGTGCATTACTTGTGAACGCAGTGCGCGGTGGTGAGCAGCCACAGCGGATGGACCAGCACGCCGCCGCACCAGTGCGCGATGAGGCCGTGGCTCGGATGCAGCAGCTGCAGCGACACCTGGAGACGTGAGGGGAGAACTTTAGATTGCTTATGTTCCTAACGACAGCCACCCACATCTTTCACAGCGTTGTTACCGAGTCTAACGTGCCGAGGGACAAGAAGATAATATATTCGTTCGGCTAAAGTCCTTTTCGGCTCGTCCGATTCTGATACATGTATGTGGGTTTAGTTATTTCTTAACATGGGTGGTTAGTGGTCGCGGTCGCAACTGAAGAATCAACTCCCCGAATTCAAGAATTCAACCCATCGCTCAGCATGTGTGCGAACGCTAAGCGAAAGGCTATGTCACAAATGCGCGCTGGTTTTATGCGTCTTCTAGTGCAGCAGCAATAACTTGACCTCAGGAAGGCCATTTTAACCGCTAGCAAATATTCCCCCTCACCTGCCACGGCCAGGCCCCGCGCTTGGACTCCCTGCCCTTGATGATGCGCAGCTGGCCCGCGGGTCGGTCGCGCGGCTGGCGCGTGTGTCTGCGCAGGGGGACTCCGCATTCTGGAATAAAGAGTTACTACTGTAAGTACTTCGTTAAATACTGAGTTCGCACGTACAAACTCATTATGAATGTGAGCGGGTTAACTACGAACCGTTGTCACGGAAGATCAGCACTGTAGTTGGTCCCCGAGCTCCTACAGCACACGCTGTGTGGTAGCCGTTTTGGTGACACGTTTTTTTATTGCATAAAATTTTATTGTTTATTTTGTGAACCAAAAATGTTTTTTTTTCTAATCCTTACCTTATAGCATCGTTTGTCTTGGAAGAACACTGACATGTTACCCTATGATCAAAGGGCTTTTACATGGTGAGTGCGGTTCTAGTCGCTTTGGTGTTCTTCCAACATAAACTAGGTTCATAGTTAACCCGCTTTCATTCATAATGAGTTCATCAAACTACGATATCTTTTATAGTAAGTACCTATGAACTTAAGAAACCTATTCTATAAAATCATGCATAGGTTCGCTAAAATGCAAACTCCAAAATTAGTTTGGTTTGCTTAATGCGTTGGGCTCTGAAAAGTTTGTACCCTTACACGTCACTATGAGTGTTTTTTTTTAGCGTTTTGGTCAAGTTTTTAAAAAAAAAATATTATAAGGACTTATGAATGTCGCAGAAAGTCGAAGCCTCGAAATTCACTGACTGTTCTGCTAACGTTTCATAACTATCATCATCCGCAGACGGTGTCACCCACTGCTGCGAGTAGCCTCCTACAGTTTGTGTCGTCCACCACACTCCCTGTGCTAGCCGCATCCGATAGATATTTTATATTATACATAGAAAACATCCAGAACACCTGGAACAAATATCTGCAGATGTACAAACTTTTGTCCCGAGGCGGGAATCGAACCCGCAACCTTCTGCGTCGCAGGCAGACCTTCCCCGCCTCGCCACAGAGGTCGTCAAATTGTATGCCTTCCATGAACATAATAATAAGTAGGTAATTGGTGTTACCTACTATATCCAATGTTAATCGAATGCCACAAATTACTCAGCAGGTTGTGTAATTGCGTATTGCTACGGAACCGGCGAAGACACGGCATTGTCACGCGCGGGCGCAGCGGCCAGGGCTGCCAGCCGACAGATGCGGCTTCGATCACGTTAGGTACCTACCGTGTCCCCTAGCCGAATTTCGGCCTCGGCGGGGCGGGGTGGCCAGTCTCAACAGAGACTAGCCACGTGCACAGGACATTTATAGTGCTCAAATGTGTTCGCAAACACAGGTGCACTCTGTATTCCCTCGCTCTCATAATCCGATGGTACGGCAGACCACACGACCGGGGCGGATCAGGCGCACGAGGGTGTAGCACCGCCAACTACCTGACTCTGATATTTTTCTTGCTAGAAAAATCCCATCCCAATAACAACATTTGACCTGACCGGGATCTGAACTCTGGACCTCATTATCAGCGGTTGACCACACGACTCCTAGGCCGACGAGGCACAAGGCTTTCGTAAAAAATCTTTTATCTATTATAAAAATAAGTACTACGTAGTTATCGTAGGATAATGAAGAGATGCGGAACTCGCGCGTCTAGAACCGCACAAAGAACACTAAACAAATCCCTCGCTAAGCCGTGAAACGTTGGAGTCCTTCCAACACAAATAAGGTTCGTAGTTACCTTCGCTTTAATCCGTAACTAACACGTTAAACCTGATTGCTAGGAACGATTTATTTAAGGTATCAATTACGTAATGTGACGAGAAGTATATGTATACTAACATTTTCAAGGCCCAAGACGCAGATGATCGCCCACAGCCCCGTGTAGCGGTGGCGGAGAGAGGCTGGGCAGTGAATGCGTTAGTAAGATAAAAGCTACTACATTAAATAAAACGTTTTACAAAAAAAAAAATTGCCGTAAAAACTGAGAAATAAAAATAATAAACCTTTTATATTTATGCCCGCGGCTTCGCACGCAAATATCAGCCCCATGCGTTCAGTACCTAGTTTTGGCGTGAAGATGTAACAAACATTCATCCATCCATCCATCCATCCAAACTTTCGCATTTATAATATTAGTGTGAAGTGTGATTTTCTTACTAATGTAAGTATACCTAATAAATTTTGAGTCGGCGCCAAACAATCAATAAACAAAGATCACTAAATTACCTTAAATTTAAAGAAATAACCAAATCAAATTAACAATGCAATGCAACGTGAAATCTCCAGCGATAAACATTAACTTCCAAAAAATGCGCACGACCACTCGCAACGAGACGTCCGCCCCCACGTGCGTGCCCGCTCGGGTTGCTGTCTCGCTGACATTCACTTCGTGTTCAACGGATTATTTTTATTTACATACTAGCTGCGCCCCGCGGCTTCGCCCCCGTGGAAATTTATGTTTCCAACTTTCTTAATTTTTTCTTTCATAAGAACCTTCTCCTGACAATAACAAACACAACAAAGAAAGAATTAGCAAAATCGGTCCAGCCGTTCACGCGTGATGCCGTGACCAAGGAAAACGGGTTTCATTTTTATATATATAGATAAATTTATAGACCACCTTAAAACTATACGCGTAGTTTACGAGTGAGTAAAGTAGCTACGTTAACGACACACATTAAATGATTTCATTGTCGGTGGTAGCCCTGGCTTGGAATACCGCGGACTGCGTTCAAATTAATTTATTGGCGTTATTAAACTTGTAAAGATAATGCATTGTTATTTTGTAGGAAGCAATGTAGAGCAATATGTCGTCGGCATGTTAAATTGTTTCCTTCTGATATAATGAAATTAGATTTAGGCACAATGGTTCAAAAGGAACTTTCGTTAAGTTTTGCTGCACCTATAAACTTTATGCCAGAAACACCAAACTAATCTATACTAATATTATAAAGAGGAAACGTTTGGTTGTTTGTTTGTTTGTTTGTATTGAATAGGCTTCGAAACTACGGGACCGATTTGAAAAATAATTTTACTGTTATGAGGCTTACTTTTCTGGGAGTGACATAGGCTATACTTTATTCCAGAATTCCCACAGGAACGGGAACTACGCGGGTGAAACTTACTACTCAATATACTACTTAATATTATAAATTTGAAAGTAGCTCCGTCTGCATATCTGTCTATCTGTTACCTTTGTATGCCTATTAAAATTTGTCAGAGAGATAAACGGTATACCGGAGACGAACATCGGTCACATTTAGAATTATAGCTTTTATTTTATTTTAGTAAGAAGAGAAGAAGTCCCGCCGAGCCGAATGATCTCAGCCCACAGAAATCTGAATAACAAGGCACTAGAAATCGTAAGCGCGCGTGACCTTGTCGCCGCTCAGGTGACTCTCACGCCACCAGTGCGTTCGTTGCTGTTCAGTTGCTCTCGAAACGTGCGTGTGTAAAAATGGTGTGTTGCAGCATTTCCCATTGCGGAAATTCTTCCACAAGTTGTAATTATATTAATAAAGGAATAACTTTTCATCGGTAAGTATTGTTTTTTCTAAATAATGCCGTTTTTCCTTAAAATTATAGAATCTTTAAAAGTAATACGAACGTCACAGTCGACCGTTCTTATTATCACGTTTAACTATACATTGCCTCTTATTTTTGTCAACATCGGGCAGGTACCTCATTACAAAAAGCAATGTACTGCACAGTGAACGATAACGTTGCGCGCTCGATTTCCTATCGTGGTACGGCCGCAAAACTCGGTCGCGAGCTAGTGTTGTGACACGGTAATATTATCCTTAATATTACCTTGGTTGTGATTTGTAAAACAACTTTGCATAATTTAACATAGTATTTTAGGAATACGATGTTATATTAAAATTGTTTATTTATGATTTATTATCATAATAACTATAACTATCTATAAAGCTCGATTACCACTGACTGACTGACTGACATAATTGTTCTCCTTGATGGTGGAGGTATGTTTTTTTTTGCAGAATCATGTAGTGGGTGTCCGGGGGACCTAGGAAAAATTCCGACTTTTTGAGATTTGCCCCCCGGAACCACCGCCCCCCAGGGGGGCGCCAAGCAGAGTCACACTGATGAAAAATTTTTAGGGGGTTGTATAGAGGGGGTCATATGATTTCGATTCCAAAAAAAATTTTACCCCCCGTTCCTCCCAAGACCCCCCTTTTTGAGAGTGCTACCGGATGCCTTACATTGCAAACGCTGGCTGAACCCTACGAGATAGATCAGAATAATGTACTACAGTATTTTACAACTTAAAAAGGTCTACAAAAAAAGTCTACGATAGTATATGTCTATCTCTTAGGGATAACCCACAATAACCATTTTTTATCCTTTACTTTTTACGAGAAATAATGGCTTATTTACGAGGCGATTTTAAGCAGTACAGCATTAATCCTTATCCAATTAAGTAACTTAGATACATTGTGCATTTAATATAGATTAATATTGCCCTTTACAGCATGTAATTTGAATGAATATTTTCGAAGATATTACAGATTTAAAATGACAGGGACATAGCGATTGCGGTATCGGCCGGAGTACCAATTCTGCAGTAGGTATATTTAGTATAAGCATTGCACCCGTGCGAAGCCGGGGCGGGTCGCTAGTTAATAATAAATGAATATTGAAGTACAAACTATATTTTTATTTTATTAGTACAATGCCCTAGTCATAGAATAACAGTACGATAGGTACGTGACCTGATATTTCGTGCCCAGCACTAGGGTAGATTACATTAAAATGACGTCATAACGACAACAAATGCAAACTTGTCACTAATGTGTGAGTAAGCGAACGTATGCAACTACGCATAAGGCTTAATTTGGTTTGCACTGCATTTTTGGATGGGCGTAGCCGTAATTCCGTAGTTATTGTCTGTGTATGTAGTGGTAAGGTAGTAGAGGGGGCGAGCCGGCGACACGCATTCCCGATAGATCGGATGGTACTCAGCATTTCTAGTGCCTTGTTATTAAGATTTCTGTATCTCAGCCGCAGTGGCCGGTGCTGCAGTGTCGACGGAGACAGGTGACAGCCATGAGCGTAGGACATATTAATATAGGACATAATAATTGAGAAAGTTCGTATATTCATAGGGCATTAGTCTTTAATTACTATTTAAATGTTACGTCACACTAGATTACTTGCATTTCCAATATATTTACGACTAGCTTCTGCCCGCGGCTTCGCACGCGTTCTTTCTATGGAAACGTTCAAAGGTTATTTCTATCCCATGGGAACTGATTTATGGGATAAAAAGTAGGTAGCTAAAATTTTAGCTCAATCTGTTCAGTAGTTTTGGTGTGAAGACGTAACAAACATCCATCCATCTATCCATCCATCCAAACTTTCGCATTTATAATATTAGTGTGATAGTGTGAAGTATAATTATTTTGTTGTATGTATTAGTGTAATAGTTTAGTAGGTATTATGTGTATTAGTATTATGTAATTTCGATTTATGTTAAAGAAGCACCGCCCGCCATCCTCTTTTTTTACAATCGTTTTGTTTGTCTGGAAGAAATTGCTTTAAACGATAGGACTGCCATTTACATTGCTGCTTTCTGTGTGCATAACTATGTATTAGATCTGTTTTTTAGGGTGATGAATAAAAGTATTATCTGTCTATTACATCGTACTTTTGTAGAGATGTGCTTTTGCAATCTGTTACGTCGGCGACCAAAGTTGGCAGAAGCTATGACTGATTGTCGATGTGAAGGTGGTGCGGAATCCTCCACGTAGCCGAGCAGGCGCAGTGAATAGTACCATCACATCACCATCGCCTGCCCGGAAGGTGTTACCAACATTACATGCACACGTCGGATGAATAATGCAGTGTTTCGAACGAACTCGGTGACTGTGGTCAGTTGAATACATAATTTATATCAATTCGTGACGAAATATCCGTGACTTTTGGTTTCGCTTTTAGAGCGCTCTCGTTTCAGTGCGCAAAGGATCTACCTACTAACTTATTAATATTATTATTATTATTTTTATTTTTATTAATAGGTATGTATATAAAAATATTTAAAAAAGCTGGATAATATTTATTCACAAATAAAATTACAATCAAATAATAGAAATATATTCAAACTTGTATTTACAACTGAAACAATTGAGCTGACTGCAGACTGTTGCAAATAATCTACAGGTAGCTCAACTGATATCAATACCAGTCGTCGCGTCCCCGCTACGCTGGCTGCATTGCCCCGCTGTACGGCAATACTGATGCGCTGCGCCAGATACTCACCAGCTCTCGGGTCACACGTCGCTTCGACCAGACGTAAAAATACAAAAGTATACAAATAGAGATCATTTCGAATGGCCAGGCGGTTGACGATATTCCCGTACATAATGGAAAGGTGCGGGTTCAAATCCCGCCTGAGTCGTTAAGTTTTCAGAGAGATTAATTCTTGCAATAAGAACTTCTCCCTAAGTGTGGATATCAAACAAAGTCCCCCGCCCCGCCGCCGCCGCCGCCGCCGCGTCCGTCCGTCTGCCTGGACGCGATAAACTCAACAACTACCGGACGGATTTCCATACGGATTTCTTCAATGGACGGAATAATAAATAAGTAAGGTTTTAGTGTATAATTAAGATTTGTGTAAACTGGCTTAATTATGACGACGATTGTTGAAGATGTCGGAAAAAAACATGACCACATGTTTTAGATATTCTGCTACCCGTTCGAAGCCGGGGCGGCTTGCTAGTACACTATAAAACATGACCACATGTTTTAGATATTCTGCTACCCGTTCGAAGCCGGGGCGGCTTGCTAGTACACTATAAAACATGACCACATGTTTTAGATATTCTGCTACCCGTTCGAAGCCGGGGCGGCTTGCTAGTACACTATAAAACATGACCACATGTTTTAGATATTCTGCTACCCGTTCGAAGCCGGGGCGGCTTGCTAGTACACTATAAAACATGACCACATGTTTTAGATATTCTGCTACCCGTTCGAAGCCGGGGCGGCTTGCTAGTACACTATAAAACATGACCACATGTTTTAGATATTCTGCTACCCGTTCGAAGCCGGGGCGGCTTGCTAGTACACTATAAAACATGACCACATGTTTTAGATATTCTGCTACCCGTTCGAAGCCGGGGCGGCTTGCTAGTACACTATAAAACATGACCACATGTTTTAGATATTCTGCTACCCGTTCGAAGCCGGGGCGGCTTGCTAGTACACTATAAAACATGACCACATGTTTTAGATATTCTGCTACCCGTTCGAAGCCGGGGCGGCTTGCTAGTACACTATAAAACATGACCACATGTTTTAGATATTCTGCTACCCGTTCGAAGCCGGGGCGGCTTGCTAGTACACTATAAAACATGACCACATGTTTTAGATATTCTGCTACCCGTTCGAAGCCGGGGCGGCTTGCTAGTACACTATAAAACATGACCACATGTTTTAGATATTCTGCTACCCGTTCGAAGCCGGGGCGGCTTGCTAGTACACTATAAAACATGACCACATGTTTTAGATATTCTGCTACCCGTTCGAAGCCGGGGCGGCTTGCTAGTACACTATAAAAACCATTAATCTATTATAGATCACGGTATTCAATAAAATGAAGCAATACAAGTAGCTCTATCCACGCGACCTTCATGTGTAGGTACCTAGCTATCACAGCGGTCATCTGATTCCAATATCGTTATAGGCCTGGATTTGTGACGTCCTAAAGGATAATAATCATATAAAAATATATTAAGAAAAGACAATTACGCCAGCTTTTAAAAATATATATATTTTTCTGAACATAGAATTAACATATTTTGAAGCTGCATGATGCAGTGTGAAAATTTCCATTATAAAGTAAATAACAACTAAATTATCAGATAATCCAAACGGATCTGTGAGCCCAATAGAACATATCATTTTTATTCAATTACGATTTTGTATTGTCTTTGTGTGTGTGTGTGTAATTTCGAAAATCCAGTAGGTAATTCGAATTACCTACTGGATTTTTTCTTAAACATTTTGTTTACAGCTAATTACAATTCGCAGAAAAGTGTATTCGGTGAAATATATTGGTATTATTAATAAATTGTATTTCTTGTATCATCTAAAAAAAATCTAAAGGATTATGTTTAAAGCTTAATATTTTTTTGTAATTTATTGAAGTTCTAACTGTAATACTTAGAAAATGCAAAACAGAGAGAGTGCTTGACAAAACGCCTAAGGATAGAAAGTGGCAAAATACACAGAAGACGTGAATCCAGAGCAATATTGATTCTCAAAGTTAATTATTTGCGGTCATAGAGAAGTAGCTTGCTGGTTACATAATGTTGTAATCGAAGGTGAAAAGCTACTTAAGGCTACTTAGACTTAAGTACTTGTTACAGCAAAGACGCGAAATGTATCCTTTTCACTTTCAATTATACAATTTTGTGCTAAAATTGCGTCAGAGAGATAGAGCATCTAATCATAGATTTAGTAAAGATCTAAAGATCAGCTTCCGGTTTACAGTTGGCTTACGTGTTGTGATACTAGATAAAACGTAGCACTCAGGGGTGATGATGTCTTCTTAGCAGAATTTCAGCCACGATGCCGTCTCAACGGAGAGTAGCCATGAGCGCTGGATCTACAGTGCGAATGCAAACACTGGTTCATTCTCTACTATACTGTAGGTGGGGGGGGGTACCTATCAGTGGAAGAATTTTCAAAATCAAGTCAATAATTTCAGATTTTACCTAAAGGTAGGTACTGTTCGGTGTCACAGGGCGCAATGTAGGTACCTACCATTCGCAGCGAGCATGATACGATACGCTACGTCGTCGTGTGCTAAAATCCGTCTCGTTGCTCGTTACGAAGGCCTTCTTTTTTTCTCCAAGCATGTGAATTTTAGTTCTTTTTGTTTAGATTTGTTGACATTATTTACAGCTAACACTAAACTCGACTAAAATCACTTCATCCACTTGAAGAAACCGCTTATATTTAGCCAATTCTTTACTCTGAATCCTTTAGAATCATTTTTAACATAGAAAAAACTTCTGAAAGAAGTAAAAGAAATGAACTGGGAAGGAACCGTCATTATCGAAGTTTCAGAAAGTATGTATTTTTTAATAGTTATAAGGTCAACTACACAGGTGGACCATGGCAATGGACGGTTATTAATAAAATAATAAAAAAAATAAAAAATAAAAATAAAAAAGCTTTATTTCCTTAAACCTACTTTACATTTTTGTTTTAAGATTCTAGTTGTGAGAATATGTTTATTAAAGTGAGTTGTAGTACGTACTAATAACTAGCTATTTTTTAGAAGTATAAGGTCCGCCCAGGGCGGTAAAAGCCTCCTCCAAACGAGCCCATGCGCATCTGTCTCGTGCGGTTCTTGGCCAGAGCTTGCCGGCTACCCTTTCGATGTCGTCGCACCATCGTTTCATAGGTCTCCCTCTGCGACGCTTTTTATCCCGAGGGAGCCAGTTTGTCACTACTTGACACCATCTGTCCGCTTTCATTCTCTGTAGATGGACGGTTATTAGGCAAATAAATTTCCTTAAAGATCTTTAAAAGGTCATTAGCGTCATTTATCAAACCACACATCCATTGTGGACCAAATTTTTGTCAAAAGGTAATTATCTGCCATCAGGAGAAATCGCTTTTCAAAATGAATAAAAGTGAAATGTGAAAAAACTTTATTCTCGGCCAAAAGGCACATTAGATAAACTCAGTAATTTGGCAACGAAATACCAGCTTCTGCCTAAAAGGATCGTCTGGACTCCACCAAAGCGGATACGAGGCGAGAGGAGCGGAGATGTGTCTGATACAACCGAAAGAACGTCATTATTCACACATCTTGTCTCCGCTCAGCTTCAGTGGAGCGGAGACAAGTTCCACCGAGCGGCGTTGTACCATATTTATATAAGATAAGATAAACTTTATTTGTAGCTGTAAAATATAACATTAATATGTACTAAAACTAATAAAATTACTAATTATGTGGCAATAAATATTATTATTATTATATGGCGCGATTGAAGCAGAGATGTGAGCTTGCAAGCTGGCGACGGCATGCACGAGAGATGTGATCGGCGTGCAGTGAGCGCCGCCGTTTGTGCATTCATCTCAACAAACATCCAAAGCTGCAGCTCAGTTCCGCTCTAGCCAGTACGCATCTACGAATAGCTTCGGTGCAGACAACCTAGCTGAAAAACGTTTCTCCGCTTCGGACATCTCCGCACATCTCCGCTTTGGTGGACTCTGGGCCTCAACCACCAAAGTTGCCGGCCCGTTGACAAAACACTGGCGACTACAATGTCGCACCAAGCCGTGGTGTCGGTAGATTCAGTGTATCCATTATCCACTTCCGTCCATTAAAGCCGTTGTTTAATCCACGCGCGATCAATGTGTGATGGAACCGTTTCAAACTGACACGCTTACTCTGACTAAGATCCACCCCGTTCTGATTGTGCCTGGACTATATTGGCATGTGATGTTGAGCAAACTTATAATCGAATCAGTACCTGACTAAAGTCATTTTTTTACAGGTAACGCAATTCGAGGGCTCCCTTTTCGCATACGTAGTACCTCCGTAGGTACTATACCACACAGAGGAATGTAGTTGATTGATATTATTTTTAAAAATCACGAAACTAGAAAACGGCCAATTCCAGAAACCCTTATAAATATATTTTCCATAAGCTCACAAAATAAGCTCATTCCTAAATCAAATTTTAAGTAAAAGGATTATCAAATAATTTACATCAGTGTCAGAAAATATTAATATTTGCTTCATTGGAGTTGCTCCAGAATACAATAAAATGTCACAAGCATTACATCGCCGCAAAGTGCCGGCCTGTGGAACATAACACAGGTGGGCCTCACAATAATATTACGGGATATATTTCCGTGGTGTGCCCATGTACCGATAACTTGGAATTGCATTCACCCAATGGCGGCGCCTATCTTCAAATCGATTATCCCCATAATTTTAATAAGTGACCAGATGGGCTTTGTCTGTCAATTGAGCTGCACATTAATCGACATTAAAATGCCGAGCTTCCGAAGACGAATTCGACATGGCGGCTGTCGCTGACGTAACACCATAAATCAAAGAGTGAAAGCTGGGGTCATCATCATGCACCTGAACTCGAGGTAATTGAATTGCTTCTGGTCTTGGATCGAATAAAAATTCATGACTTTGGAATGAGGTAATCTGAGAGCTGATTGTTCACTGAAGGGAAGAAACCTAGCCGGAGGTGTTGTTTCTTAGTGTGGCTCTACTTGATCAACTTAAAGCTGAGTCACTTCTTTCTAAGGTAGATATTGCAGTCTGCCTATTACCAGAACAATACCTCGCAATGTCGCTGGGCATGCTGCTAGGAATGCTTTTCGATGCACTGCTCTGCATGCCAACCTGAGGTATATGATCAAGCCGTAAATATATATTTTAAAAACGAATAACGTAAATATCAAGCCTTTTGTGCATGTAATTATACGGAGCAAGTCCTAATTAATTTGGGGCTAGATGACGCTGTGTGCCACTGTCCAGCATTATTTATTTACCTATTTAACTTCTCTGGTAGCCATGTTCATTTTATTTCATTTTAGCAAAACTAATAACTAAATGAATGCACTTTTAATAAAAAATAAATAAAAAAAGCTTTTATAATCATTAAGGACCTAAGTGCTTGGGAAGACAAATCCAACGAACCCAAACTCGACAGGGTTAAGTCGTTTCGTTAAAGAGTTCCTATGACCACCGTCTGTCTCCATCATCAGACCAGCTCGATGGTACCATAACATTACATCGTCACCGACCTTACCTAAATATGCCAAATTACAGCTCAATCGGTTAAGGATAACTCTAAAATTCAGTTGCAAGATTTGTCCCACACATACTAACAGGGCAAGTTATACAAAACCTTGTAAAAATGAATTTTTACACGGATACCTGTGAATGCATGGGTAATAAATAAATAAATATTGCTGGACAATCATCTGACCCCAAAGTAAGCAGAGCTTGAGTTATGATGAGTACTACATAAGTGTAGGTAAATGCGTTGAAGCTTAGTTTTTTGTTCTATTTATATTTTTAGTTATAAATACTAAGACGAGGAGAGCGGGACGATCGAGCCAGTTGGACGGAGGTAGCTTAAATCGTGATGTCTGGAGGGGATGGGGGGAGGCCTTTGCCCAGCAGTGGGATGACCAGGGCTAATAATTATAATAATTTTAGTTTCAAATGCTTATTAACCCGGTTCTCCAAAAGTACTCTTGCATTCTCAAGTTACATCTCGGTTCCCTAATCATACCATCTCACCGAATAGCTACCTCACAATCTCCCATCTGCCATTAGTCGAGATTTATCGACCATCTGCGACATCCACTCGGCTAATTACTCTCACTCATTGGTACCTATTACTCTGATGCCAATCTATGCGTTCTCGTCAATATCAGTTGAGCTAAGGTTCCGAGACGTAGTCAGTTTAGCTAATAGAGAGAGGACTAAGATAGGACCAATGTTGGGGACGGTTTTGGTGACTACAGAATCGACACCATTGTTGTTCACTCACTAGTAAGTACTGTACTCCTGTCCAAGGCGTCTGTAAACTCTCTACGTCATTTATGAAAAAAGTTCTCGTAAAGTGATACCAATGACAGAAAACAATAAGACAACAACCACAAGACAAAATTAAAAATTTTAAAAACCCGCCGACGTTCATTGGCCGAATAGATTTTCATGCAACATGGCTAAGAACACTCGGGAGAAAATTATCGATGACACAAAAAAAACTAAACGAAAATCGATTCAACCATTTGGGAGCTACCTCCCTAAACTAAACGTTACATCTCTCTCTCTGTCAATGAGATAAACTCCCAAACGAATGAACCGATTTTCGTTTAGTTTTTTCTGTGTCTGTGTATCTGTCTGTGGTTCGTAGGTGTGGGTCGTAGGACACCCCAGACTAGGGTTCCCATATGACAGGCGTTTGCCGCATTTGACAGGCATTTTAACGGAAAGACAGGCGTGCGGCCGGCATTGGTCTGAGACAGGCATTTTTAAATTTCGCGCCAGCGCGCGCAGCGCCCTTGCATTTGAATGACACTGGCAGCGGCGCGGATGATTTTACAAAAAGAAATGAAAAGTTTTTCAAGTTCTGATTTAGCTTCATCTGTAGAATTTCTTTCTAAGCTGAATATCATTGTTGACGACGTGAAACTCTTTGACGAATACGAAGTTCTAAAAGAATATTGTAGAACTTCAGATAACATATTTTTTTCTGAAAGCTTAACTACACAGTGGTGCAATTTTCTCAAAAGTAGGGAAGTGAATGGTGACATTACAGAATTCGTGAAAATTTGCCAGTTTGTGTTCTCTATTTTGGCACACAACGCGAACGTAGAACGTATGTTTTCTCTCGTCAACGCCCAGTGGAGTAAAGAAAGAAATCGGCTGACAATTGAATCAGTAAAAGAAATATTGATTACTCAGGAAAATTACAAAACTGTATCATGTGAAGATTTTTACGTTTATGTTTTAGAAAAGAAAGAACTATCAAAATAAATTATGTCCTCTGACAAATATCAGCAATAAATATCCTTCTTCATTATTATCTGTTGGCTTTTACTTATTACCTACAGCGTTTTGCTTTAGACAGGCATTTTTCTGAAAAATCAGGCATTTTAGGTACCATAGACAGGCATCCCTCTATTTACATATGGTAACCCTACCCCAGACAGATACACAGACAGGCGCGTTAAACTTATAACACCCCTCTCTTTTTGTGTCGGGGGTTAAAAACGATAATCACTAAAAACAAAGACACAAACTTCAACAAAGCATTTTTGCACAAGCCGTCAAAAATTTACTAAATTCGTGTTTGAAAACGAACGAAAGACGGAATGACGAATGCGTTAAACAATTTATGACAGCTTTGAAAGCTTTCAAGCAAAAGATTGTTTAAAACTTACGCGTTTTGCCCCGATGATTATGGCGATGATACCAAGTTCCTATAGTATTTTCTACCCTGTTGTTGGTAGTACACACTTTCCGATTCTACTTTACTTTATATTTCTTAGATTTTGTAACCCCTTTGTTTACAATTATCTAGGATACCAAAATTCCTACCTACTATAATTTTTAGAAAATAATATTTATTCAGTCTTGATCTGGCTGGATATCCGCCGGATATCAGCTTTCAAAAGATCCATCAAGGTATTCGCCACCCTCCTCCCGAAAGTCATTTTTGTAATGTTCGATGCATCTACGTAATTTATGATTTGGGTTTCAAAGCTTACCCAAAGCGCGAGGCCGACAAGCGCATCTTGAATTTAAAATTTAAAACCATTTTAATTCCGCGCCCGCTGTCCACCCAGTACGCACTACCTACCAGTCCGAGTTGTACACTTGTACAATGGCAAACTTATGGTAAACCTGTACCTATTGTCATTCGCGTCCTCAATACTTGTGTAACTCAGCCATGTAATAGCACAAGTTACGTGCATGTCCGGTTGTGGGTGATTTGTCTGCTCGCTTGTATTGTTGTTGAATTAGGTTTATTGTGGTGGCGTTAGTGTTTTGATTGTTTCCGTCTGCTCTACTTTGTTTGTTGTGTAACTTTTTTATCCTACCAAAAACATGAACGTAAAAACTTCAAGTTCGCTCGCATCATATAAAGGGTGATTGGTAATTCACTGACACTGCGTGAACAACTTTATCTTTTTCCATCATCATGAACAGGTTCGTGAAGATGCCAGGTCTTTATTCATAATATTTGTAGAAAAGTAATTGTAGCAGGTGCCCCCCTCCATTCAACCTGTAGCTCATGCAGTAAATAATAAATAAATAATTTATTTAAAAGTATTTTAAGACAAAAGGATAATAATAATAACTTATAATTCTAGGGGATATACTTACTTTTCGTTGAACTAGGTTAAACCTGTATCTCAAACGAAAAGTGCTAACAACGTAACTAATCTATACTAATATTATAAAGAGGAATGATTTGATTGTTTGTTTGTTTGTATTGAATACTGGATCGATTTGAAAAATTCTTTCACCGTTAGGAAGTTTATTTATCAGGGAGTGACATAGGCTATATTTTATCCCGGAATTCCCACGGGAACGGGCGCGGCGCGAGGCGATCGTCTAGTATACAATAATCAAATCACCTAATATGTACACAAGAACAAAATATAAATTTTAAAGCCCGACAGATTTTCATGAACCGCTGGCTAAGAACACTCGGGATAAAATTATCTATGACACAAAAAAATCAAACGAAAATCGGTTCATCCGTTTGGGAGCTACGATACCACAGACAGATACACAGACGTTAAACTTATAACACCCCTCTCTTTTTGCGTAGGGGGTTAAAAACATGAAACTACATGCAGACTTTTTTAAAAACATGTTAACTACGTTAAACTAGCAGTGTCAGTTATCTACCAACAACCCTACAGATAGGTGCCAAGTTTCATAGCAGTTTCCTGATCCTTAACTTAATTTGTTACGTTCTTTCATTATTACTTCTGTGTGCCCAACTTTGTTTTACACAATAAACAAAGTTGGGCATTTTATAATCTATGTAGGTATCTATTGATTTTACTAGAGCGTGGGTTCCAAATGTCTCCAGGTTAGAACATACAGCTCTGTTCATAATGACCGTCATAGCTGACAATGCGGGATGTATAATTTATGGAAATCCGCTCGTGATACCGCGGATACTTTCTATCTCGCTCCTGCGTCCGCCCCGGGTGTCGAACCTGGTGCTTTTACTTTCATCTGCTCAGCTGCTGCTCCGGAGTAGGTAAAGCAATGCGCTAGCGCCTGTGTTTTTTCCCTTTCTAACCGAAATCACAAATGATCTTTTGCAATCAAATTATAGAAACAAATTAGATCTAGTATGTACAATGGAAAAAATTGAGCTATATGCAGACTGTTGCAAACAATTTACAGTTAGCTCAACTGACACATACTGTTGATCCATATCAATACCAGTCGTCGCGTCCCCGCTACGCTGGCTGCATTGCCCCGCTGTATGGCAATGCTAATGCGTTGCGTCAGATACTCACCACCAGCTCTCGGGTCTCGCGTCGCTTCGACCAGAGGCTTTTTCTTTTATAGATATACATAATATGTCAAAGATCTTATGGGCTGAACGTTTCCTAGATCAACTCATTTATATCTTGAGTTTTTTCGAAATTGGTATATTATTTTGTTTTACATAGGTACGAGCAGGTGTAGTATAAAGAATATTTCGCGTATTGTACATCTGATACTGAAGCGGTAGAAAATAATATTTTCTACCGCTTCGGAAACTGGGTGTAAATCAGATGTACAATACGCGAAATATTCTTTATACTACACCTGCTCGGAAAGTTGCCTATTCCTTTTCCATTTATAGAATAGAAAGTATGTCTTTGCAGGCCTATAGGAAACCGGGAGGAAAAACTCTATGGAATTTCATTTCTCACGTGTTTTAGCGGGAGGAAAAAGTGTATGGAAATCCATTTCTAACGTGTTATTTTTTTTTTATTTCCTAAAAGATCGGCCGGTAGCTATGGTTATTTTCGTTCGGTCAAACGACAAAAAGTTTTTACTCCTAGTCCATTAGGCCTCCTCCGATTTCCGAACAATATTTTGAAAAAAGAACCCAAAGGCTGGCGCGGTCAATGAGGTTTTACCAACATCATTGGGCGCGATTTCAATTAATAATTAAGTACCTAATTCTGCTTTTTATTTTCCTCGAAGGTGTAGTATAAAGCACTATTTATCACTCGGCAGAAAATGCGATTTCTACCTCGTGTGTTTTAAGGCAAAACGACACACTCGGTAGGAATTGATCACTTTCTCGCCTTGGTGTAAAATGCACTATTTTACCAGTAAAATGTTTTTACCTTCAAGTTTTCTTAGAAAATGATCAAAAAGTCATAAATAAAATCATTTGTAGTACTGTAACACATAGGACAAAACAAACATGGGTCATTCAATGTCTAAAAAACACATAAGGTCAACCAGTCTAAATGCGTCTATGGGGAAAATGCGTCTTTATGAATTTATTCAAAAACTGCAGACTGCAACGCCATCCGCACGAACTACATGTTCAGTATTTAGTTCAAACAAATGTAACTAGATGGCAGAAGTCAACGTATGTTGAACAGTTTTCGAATAAATTCAAAAAGACGCATTTTCCCCAATAGACGCATTTAGACTGGTTGACCTTAAATAAATAATCCCTAATTTAGAAACTTCACATTAATTTAAATCGGCCTTTAAAGTCGACTGTAATTTGTTTACGATCAAATGATTGCCCAAGCACCGGCCACGTTAACCCGCCCTATGCCCACTGTGCCGCAATGTTCATTTGGTGCCATAATAATCCCATTGATTTGGAGGTAGGTGAACTCTGACGTAATACAATCAAAGACGGAGGGTTTTGTAATAGGTTGAATACACCTTTATGTGTATTGCTAGCTTTAATCCGATGACTTGTGTGTTTAGGTAATTTTTCTACTAAGTATTGCCGAGTGAATTCCTCCTGCCCTTTTCCTCTCGTAGCCCGGTACCGGGGACAGTTACCGGTAAGACATTATGTAACAACAACATCATTATATCTGCAGGGGATTTTAATTCATTCAATTCGTTTCGAATCGAGTCCGACGGATTCGAATTTAATTCCGACGGATTTATGAAACGCTATTTTAATTTCGCCTCGGGTTGATGATCGAAAATCTAAAGCTGTTTTGATGAATCTGTTGACTAATGGCCATGTCAATGAGGAGGAGCTTCGATCCGTCGGATTCGATGCGGAAACGAATCGAATGAATTATAATACCCCTGCAGCACGCACGTCCACTGCTGGACAAAGCCCCCCTCCCCCATCCATCGAGTCTGCGACCGCTACAATGTCGTCGCCTCGTCGGTTCCTAGAGTAGATGCTCTCCCAACTTTCCGTTTCGCGCTGCATCGCGGCGTGAGGAGTGAGGTACTCGAGTGACAACCGCGATAATTATGTACCATAGCATCTCACTATTTAAGCCCGGATTAATGACTTAAGTTTTATATTTATTGAGATTCCGTAGGGAGTATAAGTAGATCGAAGTTTTAGCGGGTATTTAGCGAAATAACGTGAAAAAAAACAAACAGAGCGAGTACCAGAGGGGTGAGTCTATTTGACGTCAGTAACGAGACTGACGGTGACGTCTCCTTTTAGTATGGGATTTCCGAAGGTCCCTGTCCGCACGATTGAGGTGCTAAACTGTACGGAAAGAGGAGACGTCACGATCACGTCCGTCACCGACGTCAAATAGACTCACCCTTCTGTTTGTTTGATTCGCGACGTTTCAACAGCGAAATAAATCATCCAAGGTTGCCCATTTACGGCTGATCTATTTATCAATTTACCTATTTTTGTATGTAAGTACCTATACTTATTTCTAAATTCCTTGTTTATTTTCTGTCTTGTCTGTTTTATAGCTTTGAATTAGAACTAAAACACCACATAATTGTAACCCATAAGTAGGTATATTTAAACTGACATTTCTAAGTGTACCTTGTGCTCCTACGACGAATAAATGAGTGTGAGTATGAGATTAAACTAACTATTATTAGTAAGCCTAGGCTATTCCTGGCTTACTAATAACACCGAGCCGTGCGTGCATGATCTCCGTAATCAAGTGAATGCCGTATGCGTTCACACAACAAAACACCACACAACACAACACTACCTATCTATTACAATATAAACAAAAAAACCGTCACGAAACCAAACAATAGCTCAATTAGAATTCAGTAAAAAGATGGCAGGATAATGTCGCACGGGTCAGGCATCGAACCCGCGACCCCGGAGAAAGCGAATGCCAGTTAGATTACCCACAAGGCTGCCTGCACTTCCTTGTATCGGGTAACTGCAATCATATCACCGGAAGGTAATGCAAAATGCAATATTATGTAATGTTATGAAGAAGGTGTTAGATTGTGGGGTTCTTAAACTATAATATACCTACATAACCATACACATAAATCATAGGATTTATATGGCGTATGGTTTTTGCGGATATCATTTAAATAGTAATCAAATGGCACGGAACCAAACCTGCGCGAGCGCGTTTATGTCTTTTGTATGGATCAAACATTATCCGCATGAAAGAATTGGTTTTCAGTTTAAATCAACTTTTCTTTCAAAAAAAAACACTACAAAAGGTACACCTTTTAACGGCTATCTAAAGACCTTTTTCTGTCATTATAAAAGTAACTACATCGTCGTTTCTTTTGGCTCGTATTTATGTTAAGCTCGCTCAGTCATAGGTATATGCTTGAGTAACGCTTTTCTATGGAATAAACGACACTCAAGCACAGATCTATGACTGAGCAAGCTTTCATAACACGGGTTTAATATAAAGATGAGCGTCGGACGATATAGTCAAAGTCGCAGAACACCCGGAAAAATATACTAGCAGAAGCGAAAGGAGAACTTAGCGTGGTGTGCCCGTGGTACAGTTCAGTGGTCCGGTCAGCCGGACCGTGGTCCGGAGAGATACCGAAGCCGGTATAACCATGGAAAATATTATTATTCTACGGAATAATAATAATGGTTTTACCGGCTTCGGTATCTCTCCGCGAGGGTGATGTACTGCAGTAGGATTTCTAAGTTAATACGCAATTTGCATAAATATAATCAAGTCCTACAGTCATACAGCGGGGCAATGCAGCCAGCAGCGTCTTGGGGACGCGACGACTGGTATTGATATATCAGTTGAGCTACCTGCAGACTGTTTGCAAAAGTCTCCAGTTCCTGCTCGAGTTAACCCGACCTGTAGACGTCCCATCCCCGCGAAGCGGGAGGGGGTCAACATTAACTTAGGTACTCCTAACAAAGCCCCCCCCCCCCTTTGTTGGTGTAGGCACATAGTATGTAATATTAGTTCGGTATTGGTACCGCATGGTTTTTTACACTCGACTTTTGCTGCCGCTCTGGGTAGCTCATACCGCGTTGGTGGGCTCGTTATCAATAAAAGCTGTAAGAAGTGTTATTTTCTAATGTTGAATGCTAGAAGCAGTCAGAAGAAAAGCGAGACCTCGGTCAGTGAACCCGATACTCAGACAGTTTTTCAACCGTTAGTTTCTTGAGACAATCGTAGGTCCGAATTAGACGCACTTTCACACGTTTACTAATCGAGCGATTTGTCCAAATTACAGTGATTACGTGTTATTACAGCTTGTCATTGTGTTATACTGGATAGAGACCTTATGGAACAAATAATGGGATATTGTTTTTTGATTATGTGTTCTGAGTCACGATTTGTCGAGTCGTTTCATTCGCGCCTGTGGCTTGGAAAATATACTTAAACGATGACGTAAAAAAAGACAATTTTCGCCAGTAGAAAGAAAATGTACTTGATATTTTATATTTAGGTAGAGATAAACCATTCTAAAAATGCACGCTCCCTCCACAATAATTATGTCACTCGGCGTTTTTTATAATGGTTTACAGAGGCAAAGGTAGGTAGAGATCTAATTAGGTACTTAATCACATCACACTAATATTTTAAATGTGAAAGTTTGGATGGATGTTTGTTAATTCTTCACGCCAAAATTACTGAACGGAACGGGCAAAAATTGTGCATAGATGTAGTTGTAGGCCTGGAATTTATCCCAGGCCTAGAACGACATGTACGCACTATTTACATTATCTACGTTTTATCCCCTAAATCAGTTCCCATGGGAGTGTAGTCTTATAATATCTGTGCCATAGGATATAAATAATTTTGAAATGAAATAGTTTATTTGACACGATAGATTACATAAACTAAACACCAGATTGTTGGAAAACTTAATATTAAAACCTAGTAACTTCCACAACCTGCTTGGCAAACCACCGAGTGCCGAGTCAGGTATCAACTCAGCATGTTGAATAGAAACAACGCGTGTAAAGCCGCGGGCAGAATCTGCGAATAGTTTAAATAAAATCAGCCTATTTAAACTATTGGAAACCAGAAAATTAAAAAGTTAAAAATTATCAATAACGTATTTAGAAAACTCCAGAATGCAGTACCTATCATCTTCCAATGTGACATTATCCAAATAACGCATCTGCATGTTGATCCGAGACACAAAATAGTGAAACTATGAAGTACAGGTTGGCTCTACCGCCTCTACCGCCTCTACCCGACTTGAACCTGTTCCTGTGATGAGAATCAGTTCTCTTGTCATCGGTCAGACTGGACAGATAATTGTTATTAATGCCCGTAAATTAATCAAGGCGTGGGAAAATAATTTAAGGCTAGATAGCAGGAAGCCGGGCAGGAATCGATCCCGCAACTTTCTGTGCCTCCACCGCATCATAGTGCATCATTGCGTACTGTCCACGGCTTGTTCCATGCAGTTTTTGCCGGTGACTTTCCTCAGGTTAAAAACTGAAAAGATGTAAATTAGCTCCAATAATGTCCAGTAACCCTGATCAATCACTAGCCTGGCTTGATCATGGCACTGATAATAAAAGTGTCAACAATGCAAAATGTATGATCATTAACACAGCTAGTAATGTCGATAACTGGTAAAAAGCACAATGTGTCAATAACAAAGACGCATTATCATTTTCCCCTTTACGAGTAGTGGTGGGACCGGTGGATAGAAAAGACGGACTTTTTGTCGGACGGTCGTCGCTGGTGTGAGTGATACCTTTTGTGACAAGTGCGCTATAAGTTTCAATTCAATTTAAATTTTATTTAAGTATTTATTAATTTTAGGGGGGAAAGGGTATAGAACTTTAACATTTAACACGAGAAAAATTAAGCTAAGCAGTTTCCACATATTTTACTTACAATAATACAGTAACATAGACCAATTACATTAATACGATTATCGAGAAATAAAATTATAAACAAGGAACTAATATTATTGAAAATTTATTTACCTAATAGAAATTGTTGTTCTTACTACCTTAGAAATAAGTAGGTACCTACTTAGATACTTTTTATGACCTCAAAACTGAAACTTTGAATCCAATTCTGAGTTTGGTGCCGAGCCACCTTATTACCTAAAATTAATTATCAATACAATACAATTCTTTATTAATAACGCCAAGTTACAAGTCACAGTGGAATAAGGTAAGCAGTATAGTTTATAATATTGACCTTAAGATAACATCTATTATATATAATACCTACAAAAACAAAACATCAAGTGCGAGTCGGGCGCGCGCACTAAGGGTTCAAAGGGTTCAGGTAAGACCTTGTGTCTTGCCAATTTTTTTGATTCTAGGTCAACGGGAAGTACCCTATAGGTTTTGGTCCGTGGCGAGAATCAAAGATAAAGATAGTTTATTTGGTTGAACACAATGTGGGTAACACAGATGTTAATATTTTTTTAGTTTCAATTATGTTCAACTAAGATTAGCCTGCAAATATTACAGTACGTTCAGATTAATTAATACTCGATACATTGTAATTTTGAAAACAAAATAATTTTTTTGCGAGTAAACCACAAATTTATGGTTTTCGGATTTTTCCCTTTACTTGTGCTATAAGACCTTGCTGCTCACCAAATTTCATGATACTAGATCTACGAGACATATGTATATAATTATATAGGTTTTGTGTGCATGTGATTCCCATGTAAATTTCAAAATATTCGGACATAAAAGGCTGTAACTTTTGAGTGCGTTGACTTAGAAGTTTTATTTATATCGCGGCTCCAAGAAGTTACGGACTTGAGTTCATTTCAACTCGATACGTGCACGCATTCCTGAGAAAGGGGGTTGACAGACGAACAGACAGACAGACGGACAACAAAGTGATTCTATAAGGGTTCCCTTTTTCCTTTTGAGATACGTAACCCTAAAAACGTTGATTCGGACATTTATGACCCAAAAAAGCCGGACTAACCCACAAAAGGCCGGTCGCATACATGCTAGTTACTAGCTAGGGAAATGAAATAGGTATGTAGATACGTTTGCAAAACACGAGAAAATTATAGAGAAACACCATTGTTGGCATTTCCCTTGCTCAATGGTACTTCTACTCCATTATCAATAACTATTCCTGTAGATTGACTTCTCAACGATCACTTTCTTTTCATTGATTTGTAGCCAATATTGCTAATACGAAACTACCCCCATAATTATTTGTCACAAGGTTGAAGGTACATACCGATGTTTGTACATAACGATGTGACATAGGTATTATTAAATAAGTAGGTAGGTAAGTACATAAAATTAACCTATCTAATCATGCTATCCAGTATCATGTTTTGTCGGCATTTTTTATTCGAAAATCAGTGTCATTAATTTGAGACGGAAAAGGAATACCTAAAATTTAATATGAATATTTTCTATAATTACATCTAACACTAAACATTTAACGTTGTCGTAAAATCATTACACAGGCAACATAATTGATGAAATACGTAAACATCCACAACATCCGCAAATCAATTTTATAGTCTCTACAACGGTCAAGGTTGTTGCTTACTCCGGTCACTTTTACTTTCGTGTGCTGTTACTGCGAGCTGCGAGCTGCGAGCTACGAATGGACGAGGCTCGGAACAATTAAAGTAGATCACGCACAGAGGGCGTAAAACTGTGTCTTACGATTACGACACGGGCAGGGCGTCAATGAATCCGGAGTACCTACGACTCAAAATTCGTTTAGTTTTTTTATTCCGTCTTCTGACTGAACAGAGATTATTCGAATTTTGAACAAGATCTCATTGTACGGATCTCCTTGGTAAAAAAAATTATACATATTTTGATGTTCCGAATTCAATCGCATTATTTCCTTGGGAGTAATGTCAATTTTGACCAAGGAGACTCGCACCTTATTTAGCCAACAGGGCTTTAATCCCTTGCTTTCAGGTGCTTTCAGTTTGGGTTTCATGATGATTAAAGTGCGTTTTACGAGCATGGATTGTAAAAAATATCCAGCTTAGGGCGATGCATTATAATAACGTCACGAATATAATTATTTTAATACCTACTACGTAATTTGGTTTTCCAGGCTATTAAATAATACTACATAGAGCATAATCGTGTTTAGGTTGCAATAGCAATTAAAACAAGCTAGAAATCCAGTAGGTATCGCGACATCGGATCTCCACTGTGGCGTTACTACCGAAGGCACTTGTCGACTTTTTAGCTTTCCTCGGTTGCGTAATACTGTAACACTCACAGTTTGGGACTCTATGCTCACATTTTGTGGTCGGTTTTGTGGCATTTTTGACTGACTTGAAAAAAGGAGGAGGTAATAATATGTTGGCTTTATTATTAGTATTATTTAACGTGTATTTATCTCGTTCAGTTACCTTTTTTCAGACGTTTCCCGTGACCATGACAGTGTGTAAACCTGTACAAACCTCGGAGAAAAATAGGTAAATAAACGCAATAAATACCCATCATCATCATCAGCCATATTAGTCCACTGCTGGACATAGGCCTCCCCTAATGAGCGCCATAGCGCCCTGTCTTCAGCTTGCCGCATCCAGCATCTGCCTGCAGTCTTTCGCAGATCGTCATCCCACCTGGCCGGAGGGCGTCCTATACTATGTTTGCCGAGTCGTGATCTCCACTCAAGAACACGATTACCCCAGCGGTTGTCGAATAAATACCCAATAATAATGAATGTGTTCAGATCGCGTTAGTTCTATGTTTCGCTGTATGTATGTTTTTTGATGTAGGTAAGTATCTATGTCTGTCGATTTTTCCGTCAATTATGGACCGATTTGGAAAATTCTTCGATATTATTATGTATGATTCCAAGGTGGCCCCCTGAAAATTTTATATTTTGTCGTTTGTAAAAATTTATGTAAATAGGTACGAAAGAATTTGAAATCAGTTTTTAGTTTTTTCTGAAACCATCAAATTGTATCTGAAACACCGAAATGGAGATAGAATTTAAAAGAGATTGATGCCAGGCCAGTGGCTCCGCTGTACAGATGTTGTGGAATCGGACCTGCGTGAGCTACAAGCGGAGGACTGGAGGAAACTGCGCAGGACAGGGGAATATGGCGGCTGCTCTTATCGGAAGCCAAGAGACACTCAGGTCGCTGAGCTATAGGGCACAGATAAGTACTAATACACCAGATAGGTTGTAAGTATCGATGGGTCTGTGTGCCTAGTCCAAAAACAACCAACAACCATGCGTAATATTTAATTTAGGTAAACTCTTAAATGTTACTAGCTTCTGCGCTTTGCCCACGCTTTGCAAGTCCCCGCGTCCGTGTCCGGGATATTGTTTCCCTCCCTGCCAAATATCATTGAGGTCCGTTCAGCCGTTTGGGCGTGAAAAGGGAACAGACAGGTAGACAGTATTACTTTCGCTTTTATAATACATAATTACTTACCACACAATTTGGATTTCTGTAATATTTCTATTATGCTGTTAACAGTGATTATTTTCTTTCGAAAATTGTTATTATTTCTCGTAATTATTTGTAATCAATTAAATATAGTAAGCGGATAAAAAATAATTGATTAAGTTTATTTGGTTGAGTTAAAGTTAGTTTTTGTGGTGGAGCTAAAAATGGAGGCATGAATATTTTTTTCTTTTAAACATCCTGATGTAACTGAGCTCGCGAACGACCCGATTGTTTGCAATCGATGAGGCGCGGGGGAGGGGGGGTTAAGTACATTAATAATGTTTAGTTTTTATAAATGAATTGCTGTTTGTTTGTTTCGCTAAAACTCGAGAACGGCTAAACCGATTTCGCTAATTTTGGTCTTGAAATATTTGTAGAAGTCCAGGGAAGGTTTAAAAGGTGGGAACGGTACAAAGCTCGCCGTCAGCCAGGTTATGTATAAAGTAGGTACTTACCTACTTGTTCAGCGATTAGGTAGGTACTAACTTTTATGGAGGGATATAGATTGCTTAGCAGAATAGTTTGAAATAGCTTTAATTTCCTGGCGTTGACTTACCGAACGAAAGCGAAAAGTGCTTATTTGTTGGAAATGTTCCAATATAACACAAAATCACGGCGGAAAGTGAAACTTAGAAAGGGATCGATGGAATTATGTGTTACTTATTGTTACTTTGCCTCTAATATTTGTACGATGTTATCAGGAAGTTTATCCGTGGTGGACGTGGTGGACGTGGTGGACGTGGTGGACGTGGTGGACGTGGTGGACGTGGTGGACGTGGTGGACGTGGTGGACGTGGTGGACGTGGTGGACGTGGTGGACGTGGTGGACGTGGTGGTATCAGAATACAATCATTTGAGTATTCTCCTTGAATTTTCATATTTTGGTGGGTACCTACGTACCTAGACAGTTTAAGTTTTAACCCTGAAGTTGGGAAAAATTTGATGCAGCTCTAATTTATAATATTTAATATCAATTAAGTCTACACGAAAATTTAAAATAAATAATAAATGGTGTCTTAAATTATTATAGGACATTTTTGCCGAATATTTGCTAAAATAATATTAACTTTTCGATGTTTTGGATCCATCGAGTCTTATGTCACTATATTTCTTGATGTAGATACCTAACATAAAGATAGCGTTTGCACAAAGACGAATCAGAAACTTCGGTTTCGTTTTTACGAGTTGGCGCGCTGACCATAAGCATTTGCTTATGATCACGAATACGATATATAACTCTGTATCAGTAACTCTGAAAATACAAATGTATTCATTTCAGGGTTTGGATTACATGGTCGAATTTCTACTAAAGTAGCTTCAGCGGCCATTAATATCACTGAAGATAGTTCAAAATAACCTGGTTTTCTGCAGAAATAGATCAGTTTCAGACTTACCCCTCGCACTGTATGCTCCAGTCGCGTCCACAAGGCACAAGACCACCAAAGCACAGAAGCACAGACGATCCATGCTGCCAGCGTCAATACATCACGAGCGCTATGTTACCATCACTATTTAGGTAGTAATTTTTTGATATATAGAAAACGTTTCAAAAATCACTCAGTTCTTGGTAAAATAACCCTCCTTCTTGCGCGGTAAAAGCCGGACAATTTTTTTTTAAATGTCTCTGTTTAGGTTAAATTTTGGAAACAAAAAGTCGGTTATTTTTGGAAATTGGCAGAACTCACTAGTTAGGAAAACTTTTTCTTAATTATCGCATTCAATAATTTAAATGCAGTTGTTTTTGCCGTCTTCAAAAAAGGATGAGATTCTCAGTCCAATCGTATTTTTTCAGGATAGTAAGAAGGCTGGAGGTACTCAGCTTGGATTAGTTTCGGCACGTCACCACGTCAGCCCCCGTCTGAGCCGGACGCCGTAAAGCCGCGGCGCGAGAGGCGGTTGTTGTTGACTAACGATAGTGTTTTTACTTTTTTCCGCGGCGGCGGCGCTTAGTATCCCCACTGGGAAAATGCTGCGGTTGGTGGGGTCGCCAACATTTTATTGGAATGAGCGAGTTTGGTTTAACTTATACTTATTCGCAAACAATTGCTTAGAAAATGGATTTGTGCCACAACATCGTCAGTCAGGCTGGCAAAAGTGTTGTTGTAAAACTTCTTTTAAATAGGTAATGATTCCATAGAGGTAAAACACGCTGCTGTCAAAGCAGAAGAATATTGTCACTCAACAATTCTCTTGATTTTGAAGCCAAAATCGAATCTATGTGTAAGTTGAGAAGCATATAACTTCAGTGCTTTAACGCACACGAGCGCACATGCGCTCGTGTGCGTTTAATTAAGTTGCGGTTTAATTTTTTTAAAGTTCTTATTTTATATTTTTGCGGCTATAATCTACTAATTACTACATGCTTAATTTTTCATAACTTTTAAAATAGCTACTTACCTTACTTTAGCTACTAACTGTTAAATAATCCTATTTTAATAAATTACCTAAACATAATACTTAATTAAAATTCCTTAACAATAAATCACCCCTATTTTCCCACCCTTGGGGTAGGATTTTCTTCGCAAATTTATATGAGACCGATCTCGGGATATACCCTTTCCAATAAAAAAGAAACTCTTCCGTTTTTTCGTCGGTTAAAAAGGAAGTTAGATAATAATGTAATTGAAAAACTAGGTATATCCTATGTACCTTCCCCTCCTACCTCCTACTGACAAACACTCAATGCTGGCTTTCATGGGCAGGTACGTGCTACGCCGTTCATAAGCCCTCTGTGTACCGGAAGGTAGGTATAGGAAGATGAAGTTTAGAGCAAGCTTTGTTCTAGTTCCGCATTAAATTGTTGTTCCACCCTGGCCATAGAGAGTGAAATGAAGTGTGCTCAGGCGCAACTAGCGATGCTTACCCAAAGTGACGTCGTCACGTAGGTAGTGCCGAGCTGGTGCACCGCGCAAATAGGTAGGTAGGTGGTAGTTCCTAGGTTAGCTTACCTATCTACCTGGCAGGCCAAGGGCTTTAGCCTAGCTAGGCTTTAGTAGAGTTTTGGATTGTAGACCAAGATAGACATTTTAGAATGGGTAGTAGGTAATTCAAATTATTGTCTTCTTTTGTTGTTGTTGAGCCTTCCACTTCCGAGAAGCTAGAACCTCATCTCCCCTTTTTACAGAGATCTGTGTAATTATTAAGGACTAGCTGTACCCGCGACTTCGTTCGCGATTGCCATACCTGCCGACTAATTAAGTTCACATTTCACAGTTTCTCTCAAAATATGAAACGCCACCGTGCAAAAAAACTTCGATGCGCAGAAATGAACCTATTAAATAGATAGAAACTTACCTACCCTTTATCTACTGATTTTTTCTTCAATCTACAGATTATTTCATCAATCTACCTATTTTCTACTCGATTTTCTACTGATTTAGTCAAATTCGATATTGCAACACTGTTTCTAACAAAAAAAACTTGAGAGGTGTCAAGGGACACCCGGATGGAACGAAGTTCCTTTCGATTAATCGCGCGTCCTCGGGTCATCTTCAGTGAGGCCGCAGAAAACTGATATATCCCGCTCACTCCAATGACACGTTGCGCGAGAGAGCGGAACACACGATTGTTCGAATCGAAGCGCACCTCGGCTCAACTCGGCTGCGGTCGTCGCTTCGGTTTTCCTCGGTTCTCTTCGTCAAAATATGTCGTTACAACTACTATCCTATCCTACTATCCTGTCCTACTATCCTATCCTATCCTACTATCCTATCCTACTATCCTGTCCTACTATCCTATCCTATCCTACTATCCTATCCTACTATCCTATCCTACTATCCTATCCTACTATCCTATCCTACTATCCTATCCTACTATCCTATCCTACTATCCTATCCTACTATCCTATCCTACCCAACAAACATTTCAGTCATATAAGTACAAGTTACGCGACTCAAAATGGTATAAACATCGCATTGAAGTAATTTTTGCGTGTTATATCACTTAGTGCCTCCTATCTTTATACAACTTCTAGTCGTATATAGACATCATTATTAACTTCTATACGACTGTTTATACGACAATTATACAACCTTCAGTAGTAAAACCACTGCTGAAATATTAGTAACGTCTATACGACTTTTACATCGGCAATAATCGTGTTAGAGTTGCGAGAACTACTTTTACGTGACGTTCGTGTAAAAGTGATAAATTGTACCCATAATACGACTTTATATCATGTTAGATTAATCGTGTTAGAGTCGCAAGATCCACTTTTACGTGACGATTGTATATAAGAGTGGTAATTTTCACTCTTATACTATTTTAAGTAAATTTGAACCCTTTTATCCTACTATTTAACGACTAGCTACCATATTATTGTAATACAAAAAAACAGTTGTAAGTCATTAAAATGAACAGACAAAGCTGGTCAAAGGTAAAAAAAGTGGTGCTTTTAAAATAAAAGTAAAAAAAAACTATATTGCGCTTCTTAGTTCCAACTTTATTACACCGAATATTTCTACACGACAAGTGAACTGTAAAGAGACTGCAATGGGTTCCGTACAAAGTTTAATTTTGAACTCAGGAGATTTGATTCCTAGACTCAACTACCATGACAATTGAGGATGTCCCTTGTGCGTCCACCATGGAATATGAGTCTTTCGCCGCCATAGCTGAGGATGCAACATCTGTCGCCATCATCGTTGAAGATGAGTCTTTAACTACTATATCTGTAGATGAGTCTTCAGCCGCCACCATTGGGGATGCTTCTTCAGCCACGTTACTTGCCTACAACATACATACACAATTACAATTCATCATCATCATCATCAATGGCCTTTACATCCACGAAGGATGGTTTATGTAGTATACAATTACAATTAAGACAGCCTGAAAACGTCGTCAGCAGAGTTGGTCAACAAATCATACGAACTAACTCAACTTAGGGACAGTCGGAGTACTTGTCAGAAAATAATTGTATTTGAAATGATCAAATTGCCTCTTCTGTGATTGAATAGTTTTAACAATCAAGTTACTCGGCAAGCGTAGAGTAGGATGCCCTCCGGTTAGCTGGAATGATGATGTGCAAAAAGTCGCCAGCAGAAGAGAACGAGCCGAAGACACAGTGCTATTGCGCTCATTGGGTGTGGGTGGTGCCTATGTCAAGCACTGGACTGCTATAGGCTGCTGATGATGAGAAACAATTTAGTCTTAACTTCTCAATCAGGATAAACCATCTTACCTTTAAACATTCCGTGTCCATGTTATTGAAATTAATTTCAATTAAACTATTTTTTCGTGGATGTTTGTTTTCTTTATTTTCAGTGTCTGTGGCGTCAGACATAAGAGTCATATCTTGTTCTGCTGTTTCATAGTCGAAGATGTTTTCCCTTAATAAGATACAAGGCAAACACTTCCAGTCCGATTGAGGTGTGGACTTTTCGTTTTTTTTCAGTAAAAAAACATTTTTTGTAGGCCAATATAAATTCCCATCTTTGTCCCATAATGAGGGTACTGTTGGAATTCATCTTCTTCCACGTTCGATAGTTTCTTTAATTTTAAATGGCGGTTTTCTTGAAGAACTAGAATAAAAGTAATATTATTAGTTTAATTGTTAAACACGACACTATTTTATTATTTCGTAAAAACTAAAAAAGCATATTAGCGCGGCGCCGCGACAGAACACAACACTCACTTCGGTTATTCAAAACAAACTGAGCAAGCGAGCACTGTTACTGAGAGATGTCGCACCAGGTGGGGGCACCAGCCAAATTACCTAGACAGTTTTTGTAGTGTAGGTACCGGCTGAGCTTGTAGAATGAGAATAGAACATACTATACAACCATAATCCCACAATGTCAAAAGGTAGGTGCCTACTTAGTACGACTGCTTTTACCGAGCCTATTGTTTAAGGATTATCGAAGCGCAAAAGTTTTTAGAATTATCGGTTGGAGCGGTAAAAAACAAAGGTACCTTCTCGTAACCAAAGAACTAGGTAGGTGTCCGTTTGTGGGATTATAGTTTTGGAGAAATACCTATTTTGATATTCCTAAAAATTAAAAACCATACATAAATAAGTATGTAGGAGAAAGTTTAGATTCTCTGATCAAATTACGAAAATAGCTTACCGCTAAATATTTTCTGTCATAATTATACATAGCTTCATAAACACTAAAATGGTTTTTCTCATAGGATTTATTTGACTGAACCCTAATTACGTTAATATGGCAGACAACAAAAGAAGCGCAAATAGTGAAAAGTCGTTAAGACATTGTATTACGGTCGTGTCTAAAACTCTAAGTCGTATTAAGGTAGCCTTTATGACATTCGTCAAATTAAAGTAAAATAATTGTTTAAAATTAAATAATTTGTAAGGCGCGTTAATTATATTGAGATTAGTAGCGCATATTACCCGATAACATTAATTTCCCAATTGAATTATTTATTTGAAAACGAATTTCAATGATGTACTTACGTAATAATTATAAAATAAAATGGCTGTACTTACCTTACAAGATAAAAATGATATCACATTAAAAATAAACTGTCTGATTTAGTTTTACACGATATCTTTGAGATCACTTCAGAATAAAATCCCGTGAAAAAGTCGTCATTAACACTACATAATCGACAAAATGTCGTAAAGCAGCGGTAATAAACACCATAACTCGATTAAAAGTGAATAACTCGACATCTATACGGCCACTACACGACCATGTTAGTGATTAATACGACTGCTACACGACTCTATTACGACACTAATTCGTATAAAATGGGCCTTTTCTGGGTTGTGTTAACGTGATAGCGACGTCTTTACTACCAGAGTTGAAACCAAAAGTTAGAATCGGCACGTTGCGGCGACTTATGAAATGTTTGTTGGGTACTATCCTATCCTACTATCCTATCCTACTATCCTATCCTACTATCCTATCCTACTATCCTATCCTACTATCCTATCCTACTATCCTATCCTACTATCCTATCCTACTATCCTATCCTACTATCCTATCCTACTATCCTATCCTACTATCCTATCCTACTATCCTATCCTACTATCCTATCCTACTATCCTATCCTACTATCCTATCCTACTATCCTATCCTACTATCCTATCCTACTATCCTATCCTACTATCCTATCCTACTATCCTATCCTACTATCCTATCCTACTATCCTATCCTACTATCCTATCCTACTATCCTATCCTACTATCCTATCCTACTATCCTATCCTACTATTATATCCTACTATCCTATCCTACCTTCCTATCCTACTATCCTATCCTACTATCCTATCCTACTATCCTATCCTACTATCATATCCTACTATCCTATCCTACTATCCTATCCTACTATCCTATCCTACTATCCTATCCTACTATCCTATCCTACTATCCTATGTACCTATCTTTCCCCGTAGTAGGAACTCAAATTATGCCGAGTTCCATTCAAATTCATTCAGTAGTTCCGTCGTGATGCGCGATTAAAGGATTTTACTTTCATCCTCTCTCCTGGGGGAACCTCACTCAATTCCAGGATAAAATGTATCCCATGTCCTTCCTTGTAGTATGAATGAACTCAAATCGTACCATTTCAGTCCAACTCATTCAGCAGTTTCGGCGTGATGCGAGGTGAAGGAGTTTGACTTTAATCCCTTCTCCCATGGGAACCTTACTGAATTCCAGTATAAAATATATCTCTCCTCGTAGTATGAACTTCTATCGTCCCGACTTCCATTCGAATTCATTCAGTCGTTACGTCGTGATGAGCGGTTAAAGAATTTTACTTTCATCCTCTCTCCCAGGGGAACCATACCGAATTCCGGGATAAAATGTATCCCATGTATTCCTTGTAGTATGAACTCAAAACATCCCAAGTTTCAGTCCAACTCATTCAGCAGTTTCGTCGTGATGAGCGGTTAAAGAATTTTACTTTCATCCTCTCTCCCAGGGGAACCTTACCGAATTCCGGGATAAAATGTATCCCATGTATTCCTTGTAGTATGAACTCAAATCATACCAAGTTTCAGTCCAACTCATTCAGCAGTTTCGTAGTGATGAGCGGTTAAAGAATTTAACTTTCATCCTCTCTCCCAGGGGAACCTGACTGAATTCCGGGATAAAAAGTATCCTATGTCCTTCCTCGCAGTATGACCTAAAATCATGCTAAGTTTTATGTCAATATCTTCAGTAGTTTCGGCGTGATGCGCGTTTAAGAAACAGACAGACAGACAGACAGACAGACAGACATGAATGAAAAAAATTACAGTTTTGGCTTCAGTATCGATAATAGAGTGCCGTCCAAAAAAAAAATTTAAAATATCTTCAATGTACAGAATTGGACCTGTTACAGTTTGGAGTTTGACTTTAATCCCTTCTCCCATGGGAACCTTACTGAATTCCAGTATAAAATATATCTCTCCTCGTAGTATGAACTTCTATCGTCCCGACTTCCATTCGAATTCATTCAGTCGTTACGTCGTGATGAGCGGTTAAAGAATTTTACTTTCATCCTCTCTCCCAGGGGAACCTTACCGAATTCCGGGATAAAATGTATCCCATGTATTCCTTGTAGTATGAACTCAAAACATCCCAAGTTTCAGTCCAACTCATTCAGCAGTTTCGTCGTGATGAGCGGTTAAAGAATTTTACTTTCATCCTCTCTCCCAGGGGAACCTTACCGAATTCCGGGATAAAATGTATCCCATGTATTCCTTGTAGTATGAACTCAAATCATACCAAGTTTCAGTCCAACTCATTCAGCAGTTTCGTAGTGATGAGCGGTTAAAGAATTTAACTTTCATCCTCTCTCCCAGGGGAACCTGACTGAATTCCGGGATAAAAAGTATCCTATGTCCTTCCTCGCAGTATGACCTAAAATCATGTTGAGTTTTATGTCAATATCTTCAGTAGTTTCGGCGTGATGCGCGTTTAAGAAACAGACAGACAGACAGACAGACATGAATGAAAAAAATTACAGTTTTGGCTTCAGTATCGATAATAGAGTGCCGTCCAAAAAAAAAATTTAAAATATCTTCAATGTACAGAATTGGACCTGTTACAGTTTTATTATAAGTATAGATAGATAGATATTCTACATAATTATTATGGACTACTGTACCTACCCGCGACTTCGTTCGCGATTGCCATACCTGCCGACTAATTCAGTTCACATTTAACCACAGTTTCTGTCATATTCTGAAACGCCCTGCAAAAAAACTTCGATGCGCAGAATTGGACCTGTTACATTTTTAATAGGTAAAAGTATCTATATTTGGGTACCTAGTTAAATTGTGTATAAATCTACGGGGGACAGAATGTTGTCATCTACAATCCCATCCCTTATCTAGGTACACGACTTTTAGCTACGACTCGGCCAGCGGAAGTGTCATACTCGTTTCACTTCTTATCTTACTCATAGTTCCGGTCAGCTGGGACCCTATTCTGCTAAACTAATCGCTTCACTATGACAGTGGTACCTATCGTCACAGAATGACACGTTTTGGTATTCCACCTTAAATGAAAGAAATTATGATGAATGCAAATGGAGAGACGCTCGTCAAAGTGTCAAGTTTGATACCATAGAGTAAAAACTCGCTGCTGTCTCAGCAGAGGGATAGTGTCATTCAACAATTTGACAATTTGTGTAACTAAAAACCGACCCATGTGTGTTTTGACAGCTCGTAAATACAGTGCCCTCACACACACATTCGTATGATTGAATGTTGCAAGTGAATAGCATTTTCCCTAAAAAATTGGGTAACTGAAGCAAAGTTCCCATTAAGAAAATAAGAAGACCTTTTTATTTTTGATATTACATTATTTCAATTTACTGAAGGTGTCAATAGTTTATTGTCAAATAGAAAAAATCTAAAAAAATTGGTTGTCTGTAAAGTCGGTTTACTGACGATAGTTGAACGTGACAACGTCTTAAGAAAAGAGCGAGGTAACGCCGCATGAGGTAACGCCGCATGACGTCATGTTTTTTCGTGCGTGCAGCCGGCTCTATCGAATTATAAGACGTTGTCAAGTCAAAAAATCTATGAAAATCCATTTCCAACGTCGTGTTTTTTTTAATTTTACGAAATATCAGCCGGTACCTATGGTTACTATCATTCTACCTAGGTCAACCGACAAAAAGGTTTTACTCCAAGTCTGCAAAATAAGATCGGCTCCGATCATTTTCGGAACAATAATTTACATAAAATAGACGGTCAAGTGCGTGTTCGGCTACGTGCAGTGTAAGTAGTTGCACGGTTCATGGCCTATCTAAACCAACTTATTTACCTGTTTTACACATACCTACCAAAGTACATTTTTTAAGTTGATTAGGATGACTATTAGGTACTCAACTAGTAAAGCATACCAAAGCTGTGTAGTTTTCCTTTTAAAATCACTCCACCTACTACTAGCATTTTTTTCACAAATAATAATGCCCAACTTAGACAAATTACAGCATTCTAGTACTAATAGTCTCTGGACTAAGCTGCGGACGGATCGTCGAAAGTGGTGAACTATAAGGGTTCCTTGTTGACTACGGAACCCTAAGAAAGAACATGTGCACGTGCAAGTATTGCTACAGTTATGGTGATGGGATGGATTGCAATTTTAAATTTGAGTTTATTGCATTTGCTCCCCTTAGAGCCGAGAGAGGTCTAGGTCCGTTCCGTGCGGCATAGAGGTTTTCCGGAAATTTAAAAATATCTGAGCGTCTGGTCAAAGCGGCGGCGCGGCGGCGCGGGACCCGAGAGCTGGTGAGTATTTGGCACAGCGCATCAGCATTGCCATACAGCGGGGCAATGCAACCATCGTAACGGGGACGCGACGACTGGTATTGATATCGATAAGTTGAGCTGCCTCTAGATTGTTTGCTACAGGCTGCAGTTAGCTCAATTGTTTCAATTGTAAATACTAGTTCAAATTGTTTCCATTCATTGATTGTAATTTTCTTTGTAAAATAGTAATTTGAGTTAACATCTTGAATCTACTCAGAATATCGTCGAGTGACTGAAAATTCTAAAACTGTGATATTCCGCGTAGTTTTATTCCTAAGTCATAACTTGAGGGAATTCCACCCTCTCCTCTACTATTTTTATATACCTAAGTACTAAGTAACAAAACCTGGGTATTTTTTTCCCAGTGCATAGCAACATTTTCACGAAAATGGTGGACGAAATTTTTAAATTTATTTATGAGTTTTGATGACAGTTTTAGGCAAAATTACAAACGGAATATTAGTACTTACCGGTGGAATGAGATATTTGCGGTATTATTTTTCCGGTTACTGGTGTTTAAACATCCTTGCACCGCACAACACATCATTTTTATATTTTTATGTGAGAGCTGCTTTCCGTCTCATTTGAAGTATTGTACTAACGGCTCAAAATGAAAATTGCGACGGTCCGTCGCAATTTTTTAGACTTACCTCGTTTGTGTCAACTATCATTCTAAGTCTTCTTCTTCTAAGCCTACAACTGTAACAGGTCCAATTCTGAATTCTAAAATACAATACAAGTTGTATTGTATTTTAAGTAGGTACCTACCTACAGAGAAAATAAGGTAAGTAAAAATAACTTTATTCACAAAGAAAATTACAATCAAATAATTGCTGACTGTTGCGAACAATCTACATTGTACTTACCTCAGCTGATCTATAAATCAATACCAGTCGGCGAAAGCGTCCCCAACACAAGACGCTGCTGGCTGAAAATAAGTGATATTTAATTTAGCGCCATCTATCAAAAAAACTAATACTATTTATTACCTTCAACAGAAAGATGAAACCTCTAACTCAGTTAGTTCCGTAAATTAACGTGTGGCGCTATCGCTGCGTCAATCAGCTGTCAACTTGCTCTCAAGGAATTTGAACTCTATCCTTGTTTAACTGATGTGAAAAAATGAGATAGAGAATCGGAAACTTGTGGCAAATGTTGCCAGACCCTACTGATATTGCTGGGAAGTAGGTAAGACGAGCTCTGCGTTAATAAATACAAGTTCCGAATAACTCGCTGGATACGGCCATGGCGTCGAACTGGCAGTGACCATGTCAAATTATTATGGGAGGAATAACAATCTTGAAAGTTCAAGCTGAGACTTTCATGAAGTTAGAATAGAATAGAAAGACATTTACTTACATGAAACAACGATAGAGACAGTTGAAGAAACAAGACACACTTATGGGATAGGAACATACATAAAGTGGTTAGAAAAAGGCGTTAACTCAGCATAATGCTGGCTGAACTCCCGTAAGGTTTTCCATTAGAACCCATATAAATGACGTCACGAACGGACCTACGCTATGACATATACACATGTACATAATAAAATCTAAAATAAAATTAAAACTGAACTAAGTTAATTAAAACATTCTGAAATACAGTTTACAAAACAATATATTGTGCCCCTATAACATAAGCTCTGCTTAGCTTGGGGCTAGTTAATGCTGTGTGGATTGCCCAGCATTATCTATTTATTTACTTTGTCTAGGATTGAGCCTAAATACATCTATCTCTTTCGTGGGTCGCTCTCTTCTAACACTGGCTTGCAACAGGACGGTCAGGCTCTCAGTAATTTATACTTTATAACAAATTAATTTAGTGTGCAACTGGCCCTTAATAGTAAAATCAATACAAGTGAAATCCCATACCAAACGTCTTTCACGACCTCTGTGGCGCAGCGGGCGAAGGTCTGCCTGCGACGCAGGAGGTTGCGGGTTCGATTCCCGCCTCGGGACAAATGTTTGTACGATCTGCAGACATTTGTTCAGGGCGTTCTGGATGTTTTCTATGTATAATAAAAATATATCTATATATGTAGTGTATTGTATTTTGTATATTAGTTATCTAGTACCCATAACACAAGCTCTGCTTAGCTTGGGACTAGATAATGCTGTGTAAATTGTCCAGCATTTTTTATTATTTTTTTATTTATTTATTTCAATCTTCCATAAATTCCATACAACTTAATCTTTATCTGCTTCTTGTTGTTTTAAGATTATTTAAGCAATATCGTGCCAATACAAAAACAATATTATGTGTAGAAAAGAAGCAATCAAAGGATCCCAAAATATTTTACGGCAAAACAAGTAAAATTGAATAAATTATAGTAAAAGCAGCTAATAAACTTTTTTCTCATCTGGCACACCATAAGTTAATGGTAATGAAGACAGAAAAATGTAGATCACTATAAATTAAGGGTTTTATTAAATATTGAACGTATATACATAGAACAACATGCACAAATAGTACTACTATCTCTCTTAGTTTTTCTATAAAATAAATGTATGTACTTATGCGTATTGTTCACTGCAAAACCAACTGATGTTTGAAAAAAAAAACCTTCTAATATATTATTTTCTATTTTTAGCATGTCAGATAATATCTATTGACATAAAAAACAACAAACAATAACAACAAAAAATAACAAAAAATATTTCGAAGATATTGAAAGACGTTCATTTTTTTAATAATTAACAAATACTGAAATTCAAGTTAGGTTTTGCATATAGTTCTAAGTATGGTAATAAGCCTAATTGCATGGTGTTCCAATTGAAATATTTGAAACATGGGGTTTTCCTTGAATTTTTCCATTTAAATTTATATATGCTATAATTTTTTTTTATCTTAAGGTATAAATTTAACCCGAAATAAATGAAATAAAACCATGTACAGGGTATTCACCCTGCGATGCGAATTCACATTCAGCGCTCACTCGCGAGCCGGCAAGCGGGCAGACACCGACTGAGCTTGAAACTAAACCTACGTTCCTTTGTTCATGGATATAACGGTCACTTACTTACTTTAACTCAAGTCTAATCGTTATAATAAAAGTACTAGGTCTTTACTAACTGTATCCTACACTGCTAACGAACACTGGGAGATAAGGCCCTATCACTGAAGCTGCCCGTTTCCCGCCAATCTCTGTTTGGACGAACGACGGTTGGAGGCGCCGCCATTCCTGACGCTGATCCCTGGACTGGCGCTGCGGCGGACGGGATTGCCCTGAAGGAGCGTGCGGTTACCGAACAACTTGACCGACTATTGCGAAATTTGACCCGGCCGACCTACGAACCCTTTTCTTTTCAACTTAATATTATATCCTTGTAATTTTATCTCTTCTTTTATTTCCTCACCCCTAGACTTGTCTGGCTAGGTGACAAGTGGCAAGGTATTCACCTTGGAAAAAAACTGTGTAAAATCCACACAATCGATCGACACATATTAACGTGGTAATTTCGATTGGCGTATGTATGGCAACATTCAGGCAGTGGCAGTCAGTCACTCACTCACACACAGTCAGTCAGTTGCAAACTGTTTCCCACGGAGGTGTTCGCGCTCTGTTTCAAAAAAGTTTTGTATTTGCAAATAAATCGGGAAACTGTACAAATAACAGAATGAAATAACCCATTGCCTTTACAGTGATCTTGAAGCGTGTTTTACGGTATATTTCAGTGAGAAAGTGGGTGTTCTGTACGATGTCGCAAACCTGTACAAAGTAACGGTATTGTTTGGTGAACTTTTGCTAGGTTGTCTGATTCAAGACACACCTTCATAGCTGGAAGCTGTTTTGTATCACAAAGAACAGGATGGAGCATCACGGGTGACTTTTATCTCGCAACTGAATACAGGCAAGTTCTAAAAACGATTGGCATTATAGATAATTTTAGTTTACATTCTCTGCCCTAAGTTCTACCTTGAACCCTGATAACGATGCGTTTTTATAGTCCTAACTTACTAGAAATGCCACGAATTGTTTACGGAATTCCAGAATAATTGCAAAACCTAAGTCAAGAACTCGTCAAGAACAGGTTCTTGAGTTATTTTTCGAGTGAATCATCGAATTCTGTCATGTTTTGGCGACCTTGCTAACAGATCCGCGATGCATTGGCAGTTGCCATTCTCTAGCACGTTGTTTATCACGTCTCGTTCGAATGCCAATGCCTCAATCGATGCATTTTTAGCTGCGAAAAAGGTTCTCTTCTCTGGTAAAATATCAAATGCCTCCTGACATGGTAAACATTAAAATAAGAGCAATTGTTTGTTCTTATCAGCCCGCTGGATCCCACTGTTGGGCAAAGGCCTCACTTCCCTGTGCAATTTACTTTGCTTTCAGCCTTGCCTTACTGTGTTTACAAAAGGAATATTGTCCTCCTTACTACTGCTTACACATGTGTGACACAGTTCCTTCCTTGGCCAAAGTAACAATAAAACCAAAATATCTATTTACCTACAGCTTGTTCTAAAATCTATAGTTAACAGATAACTACAAAGCTCTGCACGGGCCTTAGATAATTATTTTTAGAATAAAGCTCCTAAGCTTACTGCTTACTACAATTTTATGAGTTAATAGTTAACCCCTCAGGTGGCACGCCCTGCGCCCCGCTAACCCCGTTGAGTGGCAGGTACTTCCGCAAAAATCGCGGAAAATCCGCGGAAATGCATCACAATGCATTATTTCGCTTATTTCTTGATTATTATCTACTAACACCTCATAACATCTATATATATTTGGATTCTCCATGAAATTTCCTACAAAACAGCGTGGAAACATTCTGATGTTGTATAACGTAATTAATGAGGTTGATTAAAATTAAATTATAATTGCGGAAAAATGGTAAAATTTTAATAATTTTTAAAAAAATCATAAAAAAAAAAGTTTACCGTTTTTATGTCCAGTTTGAGTTTTATTTTAGAGATTTACCATCATATTATTACACTAAACACAAAAAAGAACACATTTCCAAGCCATTTATTTTAAATTAATTTTTATTCAGAAAAAACGATAAAAAAAATGGCGCGGGTGTCAGATTTCAATTTTAAATTTACGATTTTTTTTTAAATTTCTTCTAAACTTGGTTAGTTTATGGTTTTAACGTCAGCTTGACACTGTCAGTCAACTTTTAAGACATTGACATGGCTGAAAAGTTGACTCTAAGTTCATAAATTCGACGAAACAAAAAACAACAAAAAAAAATCGGTAAATCGGCCATAATATGGTCGCTTGCCACACAACGGTTTCATTTGACAGGCCATATTATGGCCTCTTGCCACCTGAGAGGTTATGAAAACATTATATAATTTTAGAATGATTGATTTAATATGAAGCTGATAAGTAGATAACTAAGAAGTAAGTACCTAGGCATCCAAATGCAGATAAAGCACATAAGTTTTAAAGAATCATAAAGTTTAGTTTTCTACGAACATTACATAAATGTCAAAGTAGAAATGCATGTATGTGTAGTAATGTCCGTCTATTGAGAAGTCATTATGGTTGGCCTTTGACCTCTTTGTTTTATTATTAACTAGCTTCTGCCCGTTTTAAACCGTACAAAGCCGCTGGCACTGACGGCGTCTTCCCCGCCCTCCTGCAGTGGAATCTAACAAGAATTACACCAACGTTAGCCTCCATATTCAGAAGCTGTATCGCGTGGAAATACATCCCTCGCGCCTGGAGGGAGGTCAAAGTAATCTTCCTACCAAAACCCGGCAAAACAGATTACACCCAGCCAAAGTCATTCAGACCAATAAGCTTAAGCTCGTTCCTACTAAAGACACTCGAAAGACTATGCGACAAGTTCATCAGAAGTGGGCCGCTAGTTAGAAACCCAGTGAACAAAAATCAACACGCCTATCAATCAGGTAAATCTACTGAAACAGCCCTACACCAAGTAGTTCACAAGATTGAAGGTGCGCTTGAAAGTAAGCAATCGTGCTTGGTCACCTTCATAGATATAGAAGGGGCCTTTGACAAAACAACGTTCCCATCAATAGAAAACGCACTGCGAAAGCAAGGAGTTGATGAAAACCTAAATCAGTGGATAACTGAAATGCTATCCAGTAGAGCAACTAAAATCGAGAGTTCAGAATCCCTGGGGCAAGCAGCCCAATGCAGGGTGACGCGGGGCTGTCCGCAAGGCGGGGTCCTTTCACCGCTCTTGTGGATACTGGTCGCAAACGAACTCCTGGATTCACTGAACACGGATGGTATTCAAACGATCGCATATGCAGACGACCTAGCAATCATGATATCGGGGCTTTTCGAAACGACTCTCTGCGAAAAGATGCAAAAGGCGCTGCGGATTGTGGAAACATGGTGCACCAAGCACAGTCTGTCAGTAAACCCGAACAAAACCGAACTAGTACTCTTCACTCGCAAGACCAAACTACCAAGACTAGAACTACCCTCACTGCTAGGTACAACACTGACTCTGAGCAAGGAGGTCAAATACCTCGGCATATGGCTAGACAGTAAACTACTATGGGGCAAACAACTAGACCATATCATAACAAAAGCCACAAACGTTTTATGGCAATGCACCCGAGCGGTGGGCAAGGACTGGGGCCTTAAGCCCAAGCTGTGTCTGTGGCTGTATACAGTCATGGTACGCCCGGTGCTAACGTACGGTGCAATAGTATGGTGGCCCAGAACAAACTTAGTCACCACCATCAACAAACTGCAGCAAGTTCAAAGACTGGCCTGCACACTCATCTGCGGATGTAGGAAATCAACCCCATCTGCAGCACTGGACATAATTCTAGGGCTAACGCCCTTGCACGTTCACATACAGCAGGAAGCAATGGCGGCGTCCCTAAGAATTAAATCAACAGACCAATGGAAAGGCGATTCAGGCCTAACAAACCACTGTAGGATACTAAGTAAAGCAATTGCTGCAATTCCAGAGGCGGCAAATGGTACCGACAGAATAGCGTCTACCTACTTAACCAGTAAGACCTACGTAACAACGCATGAAGAGAACGCAGCAGCGAACACCTCACATGACGTTACCACATATCACATCTACACTGACGGGGCCAAGAATAAGACAGGAGCTGGCTGCGGCTACTCCTGTCCCGAAACCGGACTCTCTAGAGCTCAACCACTAAACTCTGCCACCACGGCTTTTCAGGCTGAAGCACTGGCACTCCAACTGGCGGCAAATCATATGCTTAGGGAGACAACTATCAAAGAGTTGACCTGCCAGCTGCATCTGGTCTTCAAAACAGACAGCGCTGCAGTAATAAACGCACTCAATAGGACAGAAACGAGATCAAAAACAATTGTAGAATGCCACAACGCTCTAAAAAGTCTCTCGGAACATAACAAGGTCAGCATTGAATGGACGGAGAGTCGATCCTGTCCAGGCAACATAAAAGCAGACAGACTAGCAAAAGAAGGAGCGAGACAGACCCCAACAAAACAGGACATCAGTCTCTCAAATCCGCCCACAGCGGAAGTAAAAAACAAACTAAAACTAAACTCAGAAAAAGAACACCAAAAATTATGGGAGCGTCGAACAGACTGCAAACATACTAGATCAATATTCCCCTCCAAAGATAGAAAAACCACAAACACGCTGCTCAAGATGAGCCGCGAGGACCTACGAACAATGGTGGGCATCATCACAGGTCACTGTGAACTGAACCATCATCTGCTCAAGACTGGAGCCACAGACAGCAGCCTATGTCGCGGCTGCTTCCAGGAAGAAGAGACTGTGGAACATGTAGTGGTTCACTGCACGGCCACAGAGGAGGCCAGACGGGTAACGGGATTGAAGACTCTCATAGAGGGATCTAACCCGTCCTCGCCCACAGAAAAGCTGAAACGAAGCTGTCAATCGCCAAAAGTCCTGCTCCGGTACTTCAAGGAGCTGGGCTGGTTAGGGCCTGGTTAGGCAGGGGGACAATGCACAATACACTCCAAAGCGAGATGTCAGTGCAGATCCCAGTACCCCCACTCAGAATTAGAATTAGAATTAGCTTCTGCCCGCGGCTTCGCATGCGTTGTTTCTATGGAAACGTTTTGATGTTATTTCTATCCCATGGGAACTGATTTATGGGATAAAAAGTCGCCTATGCTTGATTCCAGGATTAGACTTGCCTGTATGCAAAATTTCAGCCTGATCCGTTCAGTAGTTTTGGTGTGAAGAGGCAACAAACATCCATCCATCCATACATCTATCCATCCAAACTTTCGCATTTATACCTAATATTAGTGTGATAGTGTGATGTGATAATGGGTACTCACTACTTACATGAATATTGTGTCATTATTTCACAAAAGCAAATACCTGTGGTTATGGAGGCATCCTGTTGCGAGGGCCCTAATCTAAAGGAGAAGAATAAGACATTCCATCTCAAAAACTCTATTGACTGGAGTGCCTCAGGGATCTGTACTGTACTAGGTATTCCATTTAATTGTTCTGCACTGAGAATATGCATCTGAATGTTAACTTGTAATTTTTTTGTAAAGTTGGATTTTATTTCCTCAACCAAGACTTTTTTTTGTAAGAAGGCTAAGAAGACTTGTGATATGGCTGAATATTTATAGAAGTCATTAGACATTCTCAAGAATTTATTTATTTATAAATGACTCCATTGATGTTGCTGCGGAGATAGCCCTTGCCGATGTCCCTGCAACATGTGAAGGCGCTAGGGTATCTACACATTTGTTACCTAACATTTCACACGCCTTAACACTGCTGTTCCACCCATAGGTATTTGATTTCTTTTCAGCACATAACCGATTACATAAGTAACGTAAAATCGTGTTATTCTTCAGGTGTTTTCGTCCATTGTTTGAGGGTCTTTCTTATTATGAAACATGTTGGGGTTTTTCTTATTATGAAACAGTTTAAGGCCCAGACTTCACCAAAGCGGAGATGTGCGGAGATGTCCGAAGCGGAGACGAAAAGAGAGGCTTTTCAGCTAGCGTGTCTCCACCGAAGCTGTGCGGGGATGCGCATTGGCTAGACTGGAGCGGAGATGTGTGCTGGCTAGAGCAGAACTGAGCTGCGTGCGGCGAGCGTCGGATGTTTGTTGAGATGAATGCACTAGCGGCGTCGCTCACTTCTCTTCTCGTCTCCGCTGCGTGACGTCGCCAGCTTGAGAGGCACAGCTCACATCTGCACTACGATCCTTCTTTGTTTTCTATACAAATATGACATCTCCGATCGGTGGTATTCACTGAAGCTGAGCGGAGACGAGATGTGTGGTTTAAACCAAATCTCTTCTCCGCTCGTCTCGTGTCCGCTTTGGTGAAGTCCAGCTCTAAATAAATAGAACCTTATTATTGAGGAGAAAGTCTGCGTATGATTCATACTCGGACGCTTGCCGGTAGGTCGCGGAAACACTCAAATACATACAATACCTAGCCATAGTTTTGAGACCGGTTTTTCATTTAACCACAATTTCGCTTTGTTAGATACATTTCAATGCGGAGTTTTGTTTTTCAAAGGGAATATCGTTTTATTCAAAACGGACAAAAACCCGCTCCCACTTCCGCTGCTCTCACTGTGCACCAAAAACCTTCGATCAGAGAAAGAAATAGTTTTGTTCATCCATGACCGAAATCGTGGGAACGAAGTGTGGACAGGTTTCAATGTAAATCTCTGGCGCCCTTAGTCACCGTCCTGTTAGGTACCTATTAATGCGAAAGTTTGGTTGGATGGGTGGTAGATGTTTGTTACCTACGTCTTCGCGCCAAAATGACTGCACAGATTGGGCTGAATTTTGCTTAGGTGTAGCTCTGGACCTGAAATAAAACAAAGGCTACTTCCATAAATCAGTTCCCATGGAATAAAAGTAACTTTTAAATGTTGACATAGATACAACGGGTGCCAAGCCGCGGGACGAAACTATAATAAAATCTTTAGAACAAGACTTATACTTTTCTGAGTGTTCTCTCTGTCTTCTAATTAACGCCAGTAAAATGCAGTTGCAGTGGCCTCGTCCACCTTGAGTCACCTTATACTTGCAAATTGGCTTTAATTAACCAATCATTAACCTACTCTTAGCGACATCTTTGGAAACTGTTGTAACACGAGTATCTAACATTCGTCTATCGCTTGTAGTATTTTATTACTTACTCCTGTGGCTCCAAAGCTAGCGATCTAAAGTGGATTTTTAGCTCCAACACATAACGTCTTCAGTTCACCAGGCACCTTGGTTCTGAGCTGTCTCCGCGGAGATCAGCTTCCACTTCAAACCTGTGGTACCTAAGGCAGCCGAGTGGTCTACGCCCCGATATCTTTCCCTCACACGCCTTCTTGAGAGCCAGCCCAATGCTCCACCATTCTCAACGTATCCGAGCCAGCGGCGGCGAGAGCTCTTGAACTTGCCTCTGATGCACGGTTCTGCAAACAGGTCCTCCAGCTCCCGAATTTCCACTCTAGACGTTTTTCATACGATTGTGTCCGGCACCGCTTAGCGCATGCCGCAGCGTACTGCGGAGTGATCAAGATACCAAGGCCTATGGTCTGTGTGATTATGATATCCAATTTAAATACAGCATCTCCAACGAAAACCCTCACGCAGTTTGATATAATCAAGATTTGCCGCACCTATCTGTCTAGGTTGTGTGTTTATTAGTACAATTAGACAACTAATTGAATGTGTGAATTCACACGAGTGAAGGCTGGAGCCGATGTTTATAGGTAACCCGCTTCGCACCATTGTCCTATTGTTTGGTCGTAGATCGATACGGATTTAAATTATACCTTGGATCTCTGACGAAAGGTGACAACAGGGATATTTACACAAGAGATATGAAAACAAGCTGCAGCACTCGGTATTACACAATGCATGAAACTTCGACGCGAGTTATGTTATGTCATACATAACTGTAATGATGTTATTTTCTCTATCTAATAATCTATACATAATTAGAAAAATGAATTACTATTTCCTTTGGTCACGGCATCACGCGGGAACGGCTGGACCAATTTCACTAATTCTTTTTGGTTGTCTTTGTTATTTTCAGGAGAAGGTTCATAAGAATTAAATATTTAAGAAAGTTGGAAACATAAATTGCCACGCGGGCGAAACGGCGGGGTGCGGCTAGGCTGATAGTAAATAATAATCATAACTTATCCAACACAGAGGTGTTAGCTTCTACCAGCATCCACGCACGCTTTTATCTGGATAGCCCATCTGTTTGCAGCTAAACAAACATAGGTACACAATTAAAGTGCAAAGATTCAACAATCAAAACTGAGTGAGTATCGAGACCACTAGGCAAAGTCTCGGCTGATCCCGTAGTCCTGTGTCGTGTCCGCCGAGTTATATAATACCATAGAGACAAGAAATCCTCAAATACTTGAGATTGCTTTGGCCTCGCCCGCAGGAGTCTTGGGAATCTTGGGATATTGCGCTTGTGATCGGAGTAAGGCACGGAATTAAGAAAAGGCTACTCATACTTCCAAGACTCACGCATGATGCAGCAATTTTGAGTCCTAATGCTATAAAAAGAGCCCTTAGGCATTCTTAAGCCTAAGGGCTCTTTTTATAAATTAAGTATATTCATTATAAAACTTAAATACTCACCTACATCAAATTTGAATACTAACAAGTTACCTACAAGTAACTCTATAAGAAGTTTAGTGTCAGAGATCTAAAAGGGAATGGCATCTAGTAGCGTAAAGGGGCAGTTATCTAAACCAAGTACCTACTGTACCGGTCAAGTCAATCACATAACTAAACTACCGACGGGTTTGCCTTTCCTACGCAGTTGCGTAATAGGGTATAATGTAATAATAATAATAATAATAATAATACATTTATTTCAGACAACATTAGAACAAGTATAGATCTTATTCACTTATTCTACGGTCCATATGAATATATACCTTAAATCTAACATACATAAAAATATAAAAACTTATTTTAAATAAAATTGCACACGTTCTAAATTTGCGGCGTCGACGTGTATGACGCAATCAGGGTGTCAGCTGACGACGGTGCACGGCGGTGTCCCCTTGCAGGCGGCCAGTGAACCGTCGGAACTTGACACCCTTCGGCCAAAACTCTTCACTCAAGTAGGTCGAGAGATGTTGAGTTGGAACTCTCACCATAAATGAACAGAAGCTTAAATTATGGCGAGAGTCCAGCTTCTCGACGCGCAGCGAGAGCCCAGTCTTCGTCTTCAGGTAGTCCTCCAAAGCCTTTGTCTGCACAGCGTAGTGGACGCGTGAGATGTAAAGCTGCGTTGTAGGGACTTCCGCCCTGAAGCCAGATGTGATATCTAGCGGTCCAACACCGCACCGGTTTCGACTAGAGGGCTTCCGGCGAACTACCCTGATGAATCCATCCGAATCACAGGGTCCCTTGCCAGAAGGCAGCTCAGGCACAGGAACACATGAAGGTCCACAAGGCTGCTTCTTCTTTTTCCGCCTCCTTTTGGGGCGCGCTGCAGGCTGAGGGCGCTCAGCGGCTACGGCACAGCTCGCGGCGGTGGCGGCGACGGTAAAGTAAAGGAAAATGTGCTCTACGAACTAGTACATTAATCGACATGTTTGCAATTATTTTATAGCATGATCTGATCATAAAACTACGTGAGAGTGTCGTTCAGGGAGTTCGCCTGATCAGTTTTTTCTAGTTTGAATAGAAAAAGTGTGAAGTGTACTTAAATGATTCTAACGTCTCAGCCCATGAGCACTCCTCTCTGTGACCTGTGTGAGGTCCCAATAGGCCTCCTCTCGATCACACAAATATTATAAATGCGAAAGTTTGGGCGGATGGATGTTCGTTACCTCTTCACGCCAAAACGACTGAACGGATCGTCCTGAAAATTTGCATAGATGTAGTTTTAGGTCTGGAATAAAACATAGGCTACGTGTTAGCCCATAATGCAGTTCCCATGTCGAAATGGGATAGAAATACTATCCCTTTAAACGTTTTCATAGAAACAACACGTGCGAAGCCGCGGGCAGAAACTAGTTCATAATAATCTACGATTTATTTAGACCTAAAAAAAGAATTCTGTGATTTGATTACCTTATATCCGTATCATACACGTGGATTGTCATAGATCAGTCAGTATCATAAGACTGTACTGTACCACTTGTGGTACCACTAAAACTCTCCGCACCAAAATAACAAGTCAGATGTTTTGACGAACTGATTAGAGAATAAAAATATCCCTCCAGCAGCCTGCGTTACGACTAGTTAGTTACATTACAGTAATAGGAATGCTTGTGGTAAAAGCACAGTGAGGACATGTTTAGTTTTGTAGGAATTCCAACCAAAGGGTGCATTTTCAAATGGAGCGGTTCAACTTTTCTAAGGGATGTCAAGAATTTTTTATTATTTTAAAAAGAAGCTTTTGTAGCACCAGGACCAACATGCTTGGGAAGATAAATCCAACGAACCTAAACTCGACGGGGCTACGTCGCGTCTTTTCGTAGAGGAGTTCCTACGACCACCTTCTGTCTCCGTCTCATCTCGTCTCGTCTTATCATCAGACCAGCTCGATAGTACCACATTGTCGCCGAACTTACATAAGTATGCCAAATTTCAGTAACTGGTCTATAATTCAGTTGCAAGATTTGTCCCACACATATTATCAGGGCAAGTTAAATACTTACTTAAAATGATTTTTTTTTTCAAATATAGGTAAAAACTTGAGCTTGCAAAAGAAAATTACAATCAAATACTTAATAGAAATAAATTAGAACTAGTAAGTATTTAAGTACAATAAAAACAAGCAGACTGTTGCAAACAATCTACAGGTAGCTCAACTGATCCATATCAATACCAGTCGTCGCGTGTCCGCTACGCTGGCTGCATTGCCGCTGTATGGCAATGCTGATGCGCTGCGCCAGATACTCACGAGCTCTCGGGTCCGCGTCGCTTCGACCAGACGAGAGAGATAATTTTTAAAAAACCCGAAGAGCCTCGGCATCCCACGGATCTAAAGTTAAATAAAATGTTATAAACAACGATCTCGCTCCGCTGCACACTGAACACGCACCCTTGTGACATAAAACGCAAAATCTCACTACCTATTACATCACATAATGACAAACTTTAATGAGAATCTATACAGCTAACATTCCAAGATTCTTGTACGTGATCATGTTACGAATACGTGGATACTGTAGGAAAGAAAATAACGCAAATAGTTTCCGATAATCCCACCCCACCTGTGGGAAACTATCTGATCGTCTAACGTTACAATGCTTCATATCTACGTGTTACTTCCTACTGCTACTGCAGAATAAGAGATGTTGTTATTGAGAGTTTATTTCGTCCGTTAACGGATGACTGACCGACAGGGTTACAAAATAAAATTATTCCGTGTTTGGAAACTTAAGTTCGGAGTCAGTTTAATGATGAATGTCCAATAATAATAATACAACGCAATAAAAGTTGGTAATCTTTAAAGTACTTTGGAACTTTGGGAGACTAACTTTAGAAAAATTTGCCGTTTTTGACCAGAGTAGAGCAGAGAGATATACCCCAAAATAATATTCTGCTGATCGTTCTGTATTACCATTAGTTAATGACTGGCTTAGAAAGATTTAAAAGAACTGGAGCTTAGGTATTTGTCTCGCCATTTTAGACAAACATCTGGTTATTATAGAAGAGGTATCAAGTATGTCTCTCATTCTACATCGTGGCTACTTGATGTAGAGCAATTTCGGTGCTCTAAAGTATTGTGAAGGAGGATCGTTCGTGTTGGCGCGAGATTCAAATTATTCATAAATGTTATGTTATAAATGTTATAATATAATGCTGTGATAGTATAAGTACTATTTCAAAATTCCGCCAGTCTAGTCTCTTCAAGAGCGAAGCATAATTATTGCGTCCCACATATTCATACGTGAGCACTGTGAGCAGAAATGAATCTTCGCTACACACCATTGAACCATTCTCTACTTGTATTGTCTCTATTCCCACTGTCCAGTGATTATTCCGCGCAACGCCGAGAGAGCCGTTACTCAGACATTATCTGACAGTTACCTACCGTACTGAAGTGCAAACCGGTAGCGTATTCTTCATTATCTATACACTAGTCAAACAAGAAAATAATGCTGCGTCTTTTTAATACGCAATTTACATTAAGTAAGTACTTATCGATTTGAAATACTTCCTTCAATAAATATTGCTTACACATATTTCTGAAACCCGACGCCAAGCAAGTGAGTTTTCGTAATTTGTGTGGTAGTTTGTTTACAAATATTCTACCTACATCGAGTTTGGCTGGTGTATAGCTTGTGCTTGCGACTTCGAATGCGTTTTTCCGGGATAAAAAGATGTTATTCGACGGGGCGTGCGGCCAACTGGCTTAGGATCGAGTCGAGGCGTATGGAGGGATCAGGGTAGGCCTTCGCCCCACAGTGGCACGTGTCACGTGGTACTCCTCAATTAAGAAAATTGCAAGAGACCTAGAACTCAACCACACTGCGGGCGTCGAGCGGGCGCGTTTGAAGACTACGTGTGGCAAGTACATAACTGGCTCAAGTCCGACGGTTTCATATGGTCCAACCAAACCACGCGCCCGCTGGCCTTCTTGGCCACCGCGCCCACTCGACGCCCGCAGTGTGGTTGGGCCCACAGACTGATTTTAAAAATAAACGTGTAAGTATCCTTTTTGTTCAACTAAGCGATGAAAAAACCACTCATATTGGCTGATTTTAGCCAATGCACTTTTGTCGACTCCACTCAAGCTTTCCCAAGGATAATAAAAACTTTAGTTTCCAGCACATCTCGACACAGCTACAAACCCTTGCTACACCCGGTCTCACGGGACCGCCGCGCAAGGCCGCGCAATAAGCAACGTAACCGACGTAACTGTGTGAACGCGTGCAACTGCGCACGCATTGTTCCACAGCTCTGGTTTTGATATCCACTGGCAAAAACTACGGCTCAGTAATGTTCATGAAATAAAGTAGGAAGTATTGAGTCTTCGGTAAAAAATGCAAGCTGCCTAATTGTGTTCTTCTGGTGTTGAGGTGACCTTTATGCGGAAAAAAATAAATAATGCCAGATAGGTAAAAAACACATTATCATCATCTAGCCCCAAGCTAAGCAGAACTTCTGTTTCGTATGGGTCCTAGATAACTAACATACTTCACACTAATATTATAAAGGCAAAAGTTTGTATGTTTAGATGATTGGATGGATGTTTGTTACTTACCTCTTCACGCTATAACAACTGAATCGATCGGGCTGAAATTTCGCATAAGTAAATGTACTCGTAGCTTTGAGGCCAGGTATTCCTGCAGCAGCAGGCGTAAGGGCCGCCGCGCGCCCGCCACGCCGCCACGCCGCCGCCGGCCGCCGCGCTCGTGTTTTTTGTAATTATTTAAACATGATGATTAAGAAAATGATGTAGCAAGTCAAACTCAGCTAATTTTTATCGAAATATTTAGTGTCTTTAGTAAAGTACACAAATAAGCAAAAATATCAGTAGTTCGCTAGTCATAATACTGAAATAACTTTAGAAAAAGGGGTAAGTATCTAATTTTTAGATTTTTAATAACATTAGAAAAAGGGGTAAGTTTATTAGATCTTGCAACTGAATGCGACTTTGACTAGACTATCCCTATGTACTTAATATATATAATTTTTTCAGAATTTTAAACACTATTTTCTAATCCTCAGATGATTTTACAAATCACAAAAGTGCGTCCTCTGCTGGACTATACCAAGCCTTAAGCCTGGAATCGAACACAGGCTTTTTAACCCATAAAACATTTCCAATGGGTTAGAAATAACCTTTAAACGTTTTCATAGAAACTAAGCGTGCGAAGCCGCGGGCAGAACCTAATAACATTACATAGATATATTATTGTGATGATACATAGAAACGCCCAGACCAAATTCAAAAATATCTGCAGATAGTACAAACATTTGTCCCGAGGCGGGAATAGAACCCGCAACCCTAAGCGTCGCAGACGGACCTTCGCCCGCTGCGCTACTGTAATTAATTTTTGTTTTCTCCCTGCGGAATTAAAGAGACGGAAGACGAGAAGATCTGTGAGGAATTTTGGTACTGACAGAGAAACCGTCGACAACCTAACCAACCGCAGTCTTTGGTTTTATCTGGAGGCCCTTTGATCGACTTAAGAGGTATGGAATACCGAGGTTGCTAGACCACCCATTGTACCTGCTCTTCAACCTTCACCCTCAACTACTGCTCTTACTGACCATACAGACAAAGGCCCGTATCCGTCATAGTTCTGTACTTGAGTGACCATCACTCAAGCATATATCAATGACTGAGCGAGCTTTCATAATACGAGCCTTAGAGGGTTACGGACAAACCGAATAACGGTTACTTAGCTGTAAATTATGAAGGAAAAAGGAAAAAAACCCACCAATAAGTAACATTATCCGACTGAAGTTGAGATCATCGATTGCAGTTGGAGGTCGACTCTAATCCCTTGATCAATAGAGGTATTTAATTCCGTGGTTGCTTTGGTTGCTAGACCACCCATATAGTCTCCAAACAAACTTGCATGTGTCTGAATGTACTTAGGTACAATTTATTGAATTCTTGCCTGCGCAACTGGTCCAATAAGTAGGTACTGGTCCTCGCATAGTGGTTTGCTACGTTTCGTAACACAGCATTGACATTAGAAACGTGAGTTTTACAAAACATTTGAATGTCATTGTTTCAAACATACAGACAATCGCCTGAAAAATGTCTCATGCCTTTCAAATAAATGCATAGGAACCTTGCTGTCTGAAATGGTCTTCATTTCACTTTGCTAAGTTTGTAACCGAAGCCAAAGTGTAACAGTTCATATGGTTATCTAAAGCAAATACCTAAGTGACGATTTGTGTGACAAAATAAATAATTTAATAATTGAAATGTGTGTAAGCAACCAATAGAATCTCAGATACATCATCGTGATGGGCATATTATAAGCATATAACGCTATTTTGACAGCATGCTTTTGGTTAGTTAGGTACAGCATCATCATTTCAGCCCACATACGTGTGGACGTGTGTGGGCTGAAATGATAATGATGCAGCAGTGGTGCTGGACACAGGCCTCCCCCATACAACGCCAAAAATAGCAGTCCTGAGCCTCCATCCATCGCCTCCCTGCGACCGCTACAATGCCGTCCATCCATCCAGTGCATGGCCCACATTCCGTTTCGCGTGGCATCGCGATCGCCTCTATGGCCGGCTTCTTGCCGCTTCACCGTATACTTATTGTTTCGCTTCTCTACATAGCCTCGAGCAAGTTGCTGGAGAAAATTTAAGTGACATTTCCGTCAATTTGCTCGAATATCGTATTTCATGCCTATAGTCGTGGTGTGACCGTTCCATTTAGAACTCGTTTACCGAAAACTGGTTATTGCTCTGGTAATTAAATAATGTAATGCTTATTGATAATTTCGTGAAGGCCGTTGTCATGTCATTTCTGAGCATAATCTTCTGATTACTTACCCCCCAATTATACCATTTTACACGGTAAAGTAATCAACTTGCCCACACAATAGAAGAAAGCTATATTATTTATAACTAAAAATAAATGCATGCTCGAAGACGTACGTTTTGTTTGTCGTAAGCTGCCAGTGTTTATTAACACACACCGTCTCACCGGGATAAGGTCGCCTGCGATACAGGAGGTTGCGGGTTCGTTTCCCGCCTTGAGTCAAATGTTTGTACGATCTGCAAATATTTATTCCGGATGTTCTAGGTATTTTTATGTATGGTAAAAAAATATCTGTCAATGTAATGTATTGCATTATGAGTTCATGAGTTCATGAGTTCCAGCTCACAGTAAAGTCGCATACGGAGGAGCTTCTGGCAGGGTTTCGAAAGATGCAGGATGACATTTCTAAAGATATCAGGTCACTTAGGGCTGATATGACTAACCTTTCCTCCGAGTTCCGAGAGGTAAGACTAGAGATGGCGGACTTCCGCGTCTCCCTCGCTGGTATCTCAGCTCGCATGGATGGATTGGAGCAGCGTCTCGGCGTAGTGGAACAAGAGCGCACTGCGGCGGCAGCGGCACCTGCGCCGCACTTACCCGCCATCGCCCACCTACAGACCGTCGTCGGTCTGCTGCAGCAGGAGGTCGCTGACCGTGATCAGGAGGCGCTTCTCTCCGACCTAGAGATAGGTCACCTTCCCGAGGAGCGCGGTGAAACCGCACTGCAGGCCGTCACCGTGCTGGCTGCCAAGCTGGGAGTCAAGCTCGAGCCGCGTGACATCGTGTACGCGGAGCGCGTGGGCGTGGCGCAGGGCGCGGCTGCGGGAGGCGAACAGCCGCGCGCGCGCCGCCTGGTGGTGCGACTGGCGCGCCGTGACGTGCGAGACGGCCTGCTGGCGGCGGCCCGCGTGCGCCGCACGCTCACCACCGCTGATGCTGGCCGCCCCCCAGCTGGAGGCGCGCACGCTCGCATCTACATCAACGAGCGCCTAACGCGTGCGAACCGCGTGCTTTTCGCGCGTGCGCGCGAGCTGGTTCGCAAGCATCAGTGGCGCTACGTCTGGTCCAAGCGAGGGCGTGTTAACGTGCGTGAAGCGGACGGCAAGCAGGCCTTTCAGATCCGCTCACAGGCTGACTTGGATCGGATTTTTGCTTCGGGACCCGTTTGACTGGGTGTATGAGTGCATTGATTATGTGTATACAAGTAATTACTAACTCGAAAAAGTTAAGTTACCTCTTTTTTAGTACATGTATTCTTAACCTTTTTAATTTGCATATTAAAGCTGGCTCTTTGTGTTGTTCTAAAACAAACTGGTTTTTTACCTTGTATATTAGTTATATTACAGTGATTACTTTAGTTACTGAGACATACACATACCTCACTGCTGCTCTACTACAAAATAACCAGTCAAATCTTTTACATTATTCCGCATTTACATATCTATTTATAGACTTTAGGTTTTACATTAATATTGTTACAAATTTTAGAACATCTAACAAAGTTGTACATCTTGCGTGGTCTCTGTGTGCTGATCAATGTTATAGTACTTGCGCTATAGCTCCACTAGGGGATACCCCATCGGTTATCAAGTTAGTTTTACTATCACTTTATGTAGTCCTGAAGCTTATTTCTACCTATACGTACCTCTATGTTATACTTGCATTGCATACTTCTTTTCTGGTTGGAGCTTGGAGCTTTATTATTTTTTTCCGTGTTTATTATTTGCCGGCATCTTCAATGTTTTTTTATATTATCTATAGGATATACATCACATTGCTACCATTTATTGAGGTTATTTTAAAAGTAATTTTACATAATGGGTAACGACAAATTCTTTAATGTTGGTCTTTATAACGCCGGCTCCTTAGGAACTGACCATGATAATTTTATTGCAGCTATGGAGAGATTTTCAGTAGATGTTATGGCTATTAATGAAACCTGGCTGAAGACAGGGGAAGAGGGCCGTGCACCAGTTGTACCTAACTACCGCTTCAGACATATACCACGTCCAGTAAGCATTCGTGGCGGCCGAGGTGGTGGCGTAGGTTTCTATATTAGAGGAGGTGTTAGAGCACGCCTTTGCTCCTACCCTGTTAATAATAATGTTGAGCAGATGTGGATCAGGTTAAATTTCAAATCTACTGAACTTGTGATTGGGACAGCGTATCGTCCCCCATGGCTTAATGTAAATGTGTTCTTTGATGCAATCGCAGACTCCATAGCTTCTTTCTCAGAATGTGATAAAGTCATTCTTGTTGGTGATTTTAACATTAACCTTATGAACGCTGGTGACAATAAAGTAAAGATCTTTAATGAGTTCCTAACCTGCTTTGAGTTGAGTCAATTGATTGATAAGGCTACACATTTTACCGACAGCAGTGAAACATTAATTGATGTTGTGTGCTCTAATGCGCGGTCGCGAAATGTACGTGTTGATCTCATAGGGTCTCATATTGGTCACGCATTTATAACATGCGAGTTTATATTCAAAAAACCAAAAATTAAACCCAAACATGTTGTTTATAGGCCCATAAGAGATATATCTTTCGAGCTATTCAATAATGATTTACATTCCATAAATTGGGATATTGTTTGTTCGAGCGAGAATGTTAACACTATGGTACAGGATTTTAGTGATGTTATAACACTACTATTTGACTTACACGCTCCTTTCAAGAAAATTATTATCAAGGATACACCATGCCCATGGCTAACCGAGAATGTGAGGATAATGATGCGTCTTCGAGATGAAGCTCTTGCCAGGCATCGTAAAACTAAGATAGAAAGTCATAAAATGTATTACAAGGATCTAAAGAAACAAGTTAACTTTGCAATTCACAGTGAAAAGAAGGCATTTTTCAAACAAAATATTAATTGTCACATTGATAATTCTAAGGTTCTTTGGAAAAACTTAAAACATAAAATACTTCCCCCAAAATCGTGTGAACTGCCAGCGCATTTTGATAACGCTAACATAGTGAACGACCACTTTCTGAATGTACCAGGGAATGCTGTTATTAACATTTCTACCCTAACGTATTTTGAATTTAATAGATATAGTGACGCTACCTTCTCTCTGCAACCTACTGATCCCGTAAGTATCTCAAAATATTTGAGAGAAATCAAATCAAATGCCTCGGGTTGTGACAAAATTTCTATTGAAATGTTAACATTAACACTTCCTCATAGCCTTGACGCAGTAACTTCTATTGTTAATGAATCTATTTGTTCAGCAGTATTTCCCAATGCTTGGAAAACAGCTATTATTAAGCCTATACCAAAAGTCTCAAACCCACTTGAAATTAAAGATTTAAGACCTATCAGCCTCCTACCGTGCTTATCTAAAGTTTTAGAGAAAGTAGTATGTTCCCAGGTAAGCGATTATTTGGAAAGACATAACATCTTACCCGAGTACCAATCGGGTTTCAGAAAAAGCAGAGGCACTAATACGGCTCTACTTGATGTAACTGACAACATCACTGAAGCTCAAGATGGAGGAATGGGAACAATTCTAGTCCTTTTAGATTTTTCCCGTGCGTTTGACGCAATAAATACGTCACTTCTACTTTCTAAACTAAGTTACTATGGATTCGGCCATCAAACTATTAGGTGGTTTTGTTCATATCTCAATGATCGGGCGCAATATGTTGAGATTCCCAGAGACAACGGAAACCCATTAATCTCAGAGACACAGGTTCTAAATAGAGGCGTGCCACAGGGGTCAATCCTCGGCCCGCTACTTTTTATTCTTTATAGTGCCGATGTGATTGACTGTATACATCACTGTAAGTTTCATGTATATGCAGACGATATACAAATTTATCTGTCTTTTAAACCAGACCTTTTACGCAGTGCTGAATCTAAAATTAATGAAGACCTCGCTCGGATTCAGGAATGGGCGGTATCTAACTCCTTGCTCCTAAATGCTAAAAAGACAAAATACATGATTTTTGGTACCAAAGCTCAGGTTAATAAAATAGCTCTAGGTATCCCTCAATTACATATCGACAGAGATAAAATAGAGCGAGTCACAGAGGCACGTAATCTTGGCCTGATACTTGATGAGCAGTTGAAGTTTGAGCGGCATGTATCCGAAATCGCTAGAAATTGTTTTTATAGGTTAAAAGTATTGTACAAGATCAGAAACTACTTAAGCACTGAAGTTAGAGTTCGTCTGGTTGACTCTCTGGTGTTATCGAGGTTCAATTATGTTGATACGGTCTACGGACCACGACTTCTAAGCAAAACCTCTGCTCTTATACAGAGAGTCCAAAATGCTTGCGCACGCTTTTGTTTCAACGTCCCACCACGTAGTCATATAACGCCCTTTCTTAATCAGCACCGTATCCTGAACATGAAAAATAGGCGGGATCTTCATCTTGCTACTTTTATGTTCGGAGTGGTTAAATCATGTAAGCCAAGGTATCTCTACGATAAATTTGAATGGGCGAGAGACCACTATAGACACCCACCTCGGGCGTGCTCCTTCGTGCTGCGAATTCCTAGACACGGTACAGCTGCCTTTCGCGGTAGCTTTCGATTCTGCGCCACTAAGTGCTGGAACTCACTGCCTCCACCTCTGCGCGAACTTCAAAATAAGTGCAACTTTAGATTGAAGTTGAAAAATCAGCTACTGGAACTTCAAAGTAGGTCGCAGTGAGGCAGGGCAAACACACACACTCGAATTGTCTGCTATTGCTCAGTTTCTTTAGAAACTAGGGTCATAAGCAGAACGCTCACCATACACACTACATTCACACACAAACAACACAGTGCTGCACTTACACACACCCTAAACACTGATGCACTCACACACACATACACACCCTCACACATACACACACACACACACACACACACACACACACTTACACACCCTCACACAGAAACGTGCACCACACACACACTCAACTGCAGGCTTAGTGGCGCACGCACACGAACACGATTGATGGGCGGGCGTGGAGGGTGTTTTGAGCTTGCCTTCAAATAACTAATATTAATAAATTATGTTGGGCAATTCACACAGTATCATCTAGACCTTTCATGGCATTAAATTAAACTAAACCCCTTGTTTATATACCAATTATTTTGAGAATGCTTGGTTTGTTTTGAATCTGCTTAGTTTTAGACCTTTTTACATGTGTTTATTATTTTTTATTTACATTATTATCTGTAGTACCGCCCTGTTTTGTTTTGGTGTCCGAGCATTATTTAATATGCTTATTTGGTTAATTTCGAACTTTAAATATATATAGACTTTTAAAGACAAGTTGCCATCACCTTAAATTGAAAAGTGCTTTCAGTTTCGTACGTCATCATCACCACGGTGCATGCTGAAAATCAGCGTTGTGGGGCTACTCGCAACATACAGCTGAGCATGAACCTCTTCTGATAGCGCAGGCGCACAGCACTGATCAGCACACACGGCCAGACCAAAAAAAAAAAAAAAAAAAAAAAAAAAAAAAAAAAAAAAAAAAAAAAAAAAAAAAAAAAAAAAAAAAAATTTTTTTTACTTAGGCATGTTAGTTTTAAGCAATTTATATATATTTCTTTTTTTTTATAATTTGTGTGTCGTGTCTGTTGTTCTAGCTTGATAAGCTTACCTACCTGTATATTTTCTTATACCTGCACTGTCAGAATAAATATATTTTCATTTCATTTCATTTCATATATTATGTATATCAGTCAACTAGTACCTATAACAGAAGCTCTGCTTAGCTTGAGGCTAGATGATGCTGTGTGGATTGTCCAGCAATATTTATTTATTATTCAAAACTTGTCATTTTTAAGATAAAAAGCCTCTGAAACGTCCGCAAACTCGTAATAAACGTGACAACGCTGTGACAGTGCGCAGGCGCAGGCGCGGCGCGGCGGCGCGGCGCGGTCTACGTGCAGATTGTGCAAGCTCTCGCGTCGACGCGACGTTTTGCAATGTTAGTGAATGATCACCTCGGATACTGTCTCATTGTGCGAATAACATAATCTTTACTTTATTCTTTAAGCTAACGAATCTTCAAAGTTAGTTAGATCGAGTAACAAAGCTTCAAATTTCATTTTCACAAGCGTCTGCTTTGTTGCGGTTTCTCTCACAGTAGGTACCTACTAATATTAGACGTAGCTTAGGTATACTTCCTTAACGAAAATGTCGTAGTTCGGGTTAGGGAACATCTCGCCCGCTCGTAACTGGCCTGTGGATGTGTGTGTTCTCCCTTTTCTGAAATGCTAAGTGGACAACTCGCTTTGGAATAGGCCCATTAGAGTCATGCAAGCCTCTCTTTAAGAAACATAAACTCTTAACGCTCACTAGTTTATACATCTTCCAAATTGGCTGTTTGTAAAAGAGCACGCTTCATTCTTTAACCAGTATAAAGATAAAAATAACTCGGTTATAAAAATAGAGATCCCACTAGGCTTATATTGCCCCCACACAAAACTAATGGGAAAAATTGCTCCACCATGACTGTTAAAGTATTCAACAAAATTCCTAGAGACATAAGAGAACTGCCTACTAGTACATTTAAGACAAAACTCCGTAGGTGGTTCTTAGAAAAATGTTTTTATGACATTAAAGAACTTTATAATCAATAAATTAACTAGTTATATGTATAAGTTAAATATTGTACGTCCATAATTAATGTATAAACTGTTGCTCCACCTAGCTTTTAAGATCTTTTTTGTACTCAGTTTCTACAATTTCATTTCATTTCATTTCGCCCAAATCAAAAATCAAGAACGTGCCGGTGGCCTACCCCATAAGTATCACTCATAGAAATCTAAATAACAAGTCACTGTTATTTAGATTTCTATGGTATCACTAGTTTTTCTTAGTACCTAAACCTAGCTTAGGCCCGTATTATGTGAGCTCGCTCAGTCATCGTTCTATGCTTGAGTACCGCTTTTCTATGGAATAAACGACACTCAAGTATAGGTCGATGACTGAGCAAGCTTACAGAATACGGACCTTGGCGTTAACTTTAATTTCATACACTTAACTAATTGACTTATGATGATGTTTACTAAAAAAAGTCTAATTTAATTCATGTAATTAAACTATTAAAACCATGAAATATCTAAAAAGTTCTTAATTACCGTCCGTGAAGTTCAAGAATGCTTGTTTAAGATTCAGAAGGTCGTGCCTGATTCATTATCATCGGTCTGGTGTAGTCTAGGCAGCTAGAGAATAAAAGGGCAACTATTACTGCCTTATTATTTGTATCCAAAATACAAATGATTGTGTATGAAATTATAAAAAGTTATGGACAAGTACTAAATCTCCAGGGAATAAAATTATGCGACCACCTCTGGAAATAATTTTCAAATTCTGTCTATGATTATTGACGTGACAACGTCTTATAATTCGATAGAGCCGGCTATGCACGCACGAAAAAACATGACGTCATGCGGCGTTACCTCGCTATGACGTCATGCGCTCTGAGGCGTTCCATGTAAGGCATGAAGTGCAAGCGAGAGCGCTCGACATCCCACATACGGGTATTTTGCCGATCTACGCGGCCAAAATTATTTTATGTTCTTATTCTTATCTAAAGGATATAACTTGGTAGAAAAATACATCTTGTAATTTATAAAGAGGTTTTATTCTAAAATAAGTACTATACAATATTTTTCAGGACTAATGTGTAAAAAAATATTTAACAGTTGAGTTTTATTTTCCATTATTATTATTCTTCTTCCTCGCTATCTGATGAATCAGCATTCGGTTTCTCAGGCATGAGAACCGCGATTATGTCTTGCAAAAAACACTGCATTTTTCTTTTTTTTAAGCTTCTCATACAACTAATAACACAACCTTCACACGACAATAGATGACCTATCAAGGATTCGAGTTTTTCTTCTAAATGAGGCGAATTATAGCTCTGCACACGATCAAACAAATATTTACGGGTCACTAGTCTTACTCCCGAAGTACCTTGTGAACCTAAAACAAATAGACATTTTTTTTGTATATTACTCATAATAAGTTCAAAGTACCAAAACATTACTAATCCGCGCTTATCCGCGGCAGTTTTTTTTATTTTTTACTACTCAAAGCTTCAAATTTTCATTTATATAAAGAATTATAGCAGGATCTGACTTGATAGTATAACAAATAAACGATTTAATAAAATATTTGCAAAAAATAATCTCCCTAACATGTGGATACTTTCATAATATTATATCTAAACTTTGTTATTATTAAAACAACAAAAAAACATACTAAAGTACAGCACTATTACCTGCTAAATCAGGATCCATCACAAACACTTCATAAGATAACGTAGAATATTTAATATTTTACTGCAAAGTTAATGTTTTTACACGAACGCCGAGAACAGACACAAACAACAAGTTGAAAGATCGAATTCCGACTAAATTTATGACGCGACTAGTGCACGTGGCGAAGCGGGAAGGGCGGGATAATGTTCCTGGAACTGTCCCCTAGCTCATATAGCCGTCCTTTTCAACATTTTAAACATTTAGTAAATTTTAATTTTGGCCGCGTAGATCGGCAAAATACCCGTATGTGCATCCGTCTCTCTCCTACTTGAGTGAGCGATGCGTCTGCGTGGACAGCTGCTATACTATAGTACATTTACATGTTTTGATCGAGTATCAAATGCTACCATTCCATCAGTATTTTCTTAAGACGTTGTTGCGTTCAACTATCGTCAGTAAACCGACTTTACAGACAACCAATTTTTTTATTTGTAAGGGGAAGAACTCTCTACCTTACCTACAGCCACAGATTTCAAAGTAAGTTAAAGAATAATTGATTTAATTTTTATATTGTTTTTACTAGGCAGCTAATTTTGAGAATAATCAATTTGATTCGCAATGACCTCTCAATCAGATTAAGGTTCACCTTGTCCAGTTCAATTGTCGTCTATTGCGAGTGCCCCGGCCCCTAGGCTATGTCAAACTGGATTCAATTACCTACCACTGGGCTCAATTCGCATTGCAATCATAAATCCTATCCATACCCTACTAGACTCCAGAAGTTGGCATTGTAGCTCCAATTGATCGCGCTTTGTTTTCCAAAGTCGGCTGACCTGACACACTGCCGTGTGTGTAGAGTCTTTGGTCCCTTGATCACAACATTTAGAACTCACACCGCTGCGGTATGCGGTACCGGTCACATATACCTATGAAAAACGTCTAGAGCGGTATTTTGTTCTGTCGAAGCGTCAGCGGAGAGGCGCAAGCGCAGTGAAGTGGGGAGAGGGTACACCGCGCATACGGCTCGTGCTCTTCAATACGCTGCGGGGTGCGTCACGGCGTCACGGTAGCGACAGTGTATTTGTTTGTGCTGCATACCGCTGCGGAAAAATCAAATGACCGCTTCTCCGCACAGCGTGACGCTACGTTGTGCCGCATACCGCAGCGTTGTGCGTTGCGAACAAGAGACCAAGCCATTGTCCATTCTCGTAAACACCTAAAACGCTTTTGAAAATTTAACTTTGTTCACCAATCCACCAGCGAGGAGTGTTATGCAAACTCCTGTGGATCTAATATTGGCTGATGGTAATGACCTTGTTCGGTGTCTTTGTGCTTGACTCTACGTACTCTAAGGTGGCATAATGCGAGAGAAAGCAGGTTCAAAGGGCATACACGAGAGAAGTTTAATTCATTTGTGTTTAAATTCAATGTTTTACTAGTCACAAACAAACGGGATCTCTTTTAAAAGAGGCGCCTTTTATGAAGTGCCTTTTTTAAAAGAGAACCCTATAAAAATTTCACAAAAATAAGCAATTTTTATATTTATCTTAGATCATCTTTAGTACACCCCCTGCTTTTCTTAGGTTCACAATTCTTTCCATCCGAGGGTTGCCTGGAGGGAATATATTATCTAGCTTTCTTCTAAGCGAAAGGCCGCTCATTGCACTTGTCTTGTGTTATGTCATGTCTCTTTGTAATGTTGTTTTGCTGGTGTACAGTACAATAAATAATTTTTGTATTGTATTTTAATTTTGAGCCTGATATGCTCAAGTGCATATTCTCCAATATCTAACAGTTAATCTCCTTGTTTCAGACCAGCCATGGAGACTCGGTTGACGCTGGTCGCGTGCCTGGCACTCTGCTGGACATCAGGTAATTATGCTTTACTAGACGTCAAGTAATTATGGTGCTTGACAACTAGACGTGCGTGAAGACCTGACGGTGGTCAAGCAAGCGTGAATGGTAAGCGACACTTGGGTGCACTGCGCGGATAAGTTGTTAGTAAAGCTTTAGTCTCTTGATTAGTACGCAGTACGCTGCGTACTATGTTAACTGCGTACCCCTCGCCGCTGACGCACACTTCGACGGAACAAAAGACCACTCTAGACGTGTTTCATACGATGTGCCCGACGCCGCATAGCGCATACCGCAGCGTACTGCGTGGTGATCAAGAGAGGCTTAAGAGACCTGCCTAATGTAAGTTCGTTTGTTGAATTTTGTAGCATTCTTCTTACTTAATTTGATTCTCAAAACTTCTTCAAAGTTCAATTTAGAAATAAAATATTTTATTCACGTGTTTCAATTTCAACATTTTTAGTTACTTGAAAGTGTTTATGGTGTTTTAGTTAGGTAGCTAAAACAATTTCAAGAGAGAGGCGGTTGGCCTTTTAAGTAAAACTTTTACACCTAACATTGTCTCTTAATATCAGTTTGATCAACAGTCTCACCTATAAAAATACTCATAATGGAAGCCGCGATTTTATGTTTAGAAGCTAGCTAGATGTGTCTTCTATCTGATATCCATAGTAATATTATAAATTCGAAAGTAACTCTGTCTGTCTGTCTGTTACCTTATCACGCCCAAACGGCTGAACGGATCTTAATGCTGCTGCCCGCGACTTCGCACGCGCTGACCGTCCCCGGGATACTATTTACCTCCCTGTCAAAATTAATTCAATAATTCAATAGGCGTGAAAAGGTAACAGACAGACAGACAGAGTTATTTTCGAAATTATAATATTAGTATGGATAATAATGGCCTTGATACGAGACGAGGAAACGTTATGTCTAGAAAAGGTTGTGGTCAGGATATTGATATTATGACCTACACATTGTCTGAGACATCGCTTACCAGCCATCAGCCACCACACCAGCTCGATTTCACTCACGAGGCGCCAGTCAGCTGATGGCCTGAAATTAAACCTTGAGTTCACTGAGAAAAAACAACACGATTTTGATCGACAGTTCAATAAATTTATCAGTACCTACTTCAATAACAATTACTTATATTTTAAATTCGCTCTTCATTCTGCCAGCAGTGGCGTCTTTTCCTAGAAATAAAAAAATTAGACCTATTGTTACTCCAAGTATCTGTGCATAGGTGTAATTCACACCTATGCAAAATGTATTACCTAGTACCTACTCGTACATTCGGAAAATCTTGGGCTCCCAACTCGACTGAGTTATTTATATAGTCTAATTCCTTATAACTTATTTATAACCTATCACAAGCTCAAACTCGAGCCCCTAGCAACCTAGGGGCTCGAGTTTGAGCTTGTTGACGTCGTGAACGTCAGTGAACAAGTCTCCGTTTCAGGTCTGGCCAAAATGGCATTTTTGTCAGTATGTCCGTACTCCTCTACAGGTCGTATTTTACAACCGATCGGTACGAATCTTTGTGTACAGATTCTATGATTTTATAGAATTTTATTGTCGTCGGGATTTTTTGATTAAAGGTGTACTTCCTTCAAAAAAGGCAAAAAGGTGGCTTTAGAATATCTCGGCTTTAAGACATTTGATTTCGATGATTATATTTTTAATTGAAAGGTTGTTGTTTATAATTCTTCTCATAAAAAATTGGTAAAGATCTGATCAGGATTTTTGGCATGATGAGCAGAATAGCTCCGCAAGATGCAGTATAATGCAAGAGAATACACAGTACAGCGCCACCTATTAGAACATCTTTGTAACACGTTGTACTTACCTTCTACGTGGCACGGCCACTTGCCAGTTTGTGCAAGTAAGAAATCTTATAGATGTCGCTAAAGCTACTGAACTTTTTTGATATAATATGAGATTTGATTTGGAAGATTATTTTTAAATTTTAGATGATGTGTTTGTGCAACATTTCGTTCAAAAATTCCGACAATAATCGTATCGCACGTGAAGTGATCTGTAATACCTACCTACCTTTCCAAGTGCACCTTACCTACCTCACCTACCCTACCCACAAACAAGATTGAATCCGTTCAGGAGAAACAGACGCCTATTCTTGCACGGTGGGCATTATTTCAATAAAGTATGAACCCCACAGAAGTTCTCATTATATAGGTACCTACCTAGGTACCAAAATATCCCGTTTTAAATAAAATTACTTTAGTACATTAAGTATTAAGTAAATTAATTGTTGAAAAAGATAGTGTTCGCGACGTCTACTGTTCGTAGAACTACTAGTGATAGGTGGTAAGAAGTAGGTAAATGAGACAACTCTCATTTACCTACTTCTTACCACCAATTACGCCAGCCTACGGTATGTACCCCCGTTCATTGAAAGCGTTCGTTGTTCAATTGATCCGTACGGTCCATTACCACGGTACTGTTATCGTAAACAACGATGCTTTTGTTGTAGGTAACGTTTGTTAGTATTTGTACGGTTGCTCAAGTCAATAGAACACGGAATCAAATTGCCAACTTTCTTTTTGAATAGAGCTGTTCTGATGATTTTTGTAATGAAGAAATTCGAAATCGATTCCCGCCTCTGGACAAATGTTTGTATCATCCACCAATATAGGTATTGTTTCGGGTCTGTTGCGAATAATTTCTATGGTATAGCTAGGCGATGCGGTGTGAAAATGTCCACCTTTATTTTTTAAATGTTTATTCTAATGTCGGAAGAAAACCGTATGCCTTCCCTGCTGTAGGACGAACCAGCCTAACGACAAATAAAATCTGATTGTTCATCCTCTCCTTAATTCCAGGGTCAGCGAACCTCCTGCCAGTGTTCACGCATGACATGAACAACCTGGCACTCTCCGAGAGCACGCCGGTGGGTGCCGTCGTGTACCGGCTGCAGGGAGTCGACCCTGAAGCTTTGCCGGTAAGGTTCTATTTACAATAAGCTATCTTTCCGACAACCGCTGGGGTAAACGTGCTCTTGAGTGGAGACCGCGACTTGGCAAACGTAAAGAATGAAGGACGCCCTCCGGCCAGGTGGGATGATGACTCGCGAGAGACTGCAGCCAGATACTGGATGCGCAAGCTGAAGATAGGGCGCTATGGCGCTTAGGGGAGGCCTATGTCCAGCTGTGGACTAACATAGGCATGTTCAGCCAGTCCAGCCTATCATCCATCTGATGATCTTTCCTGATAGATTAATGCTGACGGTGTCAAAACAAAAATTCATTTCCGGCTCTATTCCTTAGGAAAACATCCGAGACATCAAGATATTGAACCGTCACGGGCGCACAGCTAGCCCAGGTTCGCATCAGAGATATAAATGTTTTGATCGCTTTTCTAATTGGATATTTGGCAAGGGAAGTGTATTTTACTAACCGGCCCACACGTCACACTTTTCAGTTCATATTATAGTAAACTGGCTCCATGTTTAGTAAAGTAAAAGGTGCAAGGTTGAATGGTGCTTAGAGTTGGACTAATGTAGACATATTATATTTATTATACATTGCCAATGTAGTAACCTGCCTGCACCTACATGGTTCCATGTGGGCAACTGGGGGCAACCTACATTATACAGTGTTTTTTTAACGGGGACAGTACGGGGGCACCCATAACCAGAAGAGATACCGGTGCAGTTTCATTTGAAACATCAACTCCGTTTTGGAGAAAAACATTTTGGCATTAAAAAAATGTTGGTCAAGCGTGAGTAGCGCCCTAAAATGAACTATATGGTATAAAAAAATTGATGCCTATAAACTCGGTCCCTTGTAAGGATCATTTTAAGGTATCGGAAGAAAAAAATCTAAGTATCGGAGAGACAATGAAAAATAGTAGACAGAAGACAGTACATGGATAATATTATTTAATAATATTATCCATGTACTGTCTTCTGTCTACTATTTTTCACCATCATCAACCTATATACGTCCACTGCTGGACAGAGGCCGACCCTAATGAGCGCCATCGCGCCCTGTCTTCAGCTTGCCGCATCCAGCATCTGCCTGCAGTCTGTCGCAGGTCGTCATCCCACCTTTTTTTTTTTTTTTTTTTTTTTTTTATTCTGAGGGAAATGCGCACGCATATCGTACTGCCACGGGGAGACAGTACGATGATGTGGGACTCTAACACCACTAAAACCCTCAGGGTGCTTCCGCCTCTGCCGCTTGTGGTAGGAACGTGGGGACGCTTACACTCATCCACGAACCCACCGCGGCTGCCCGATATCGGGCCCCTCACCGAGGGGTGTGCAGCACCCCCTCTTCGCGACGCGCCAGAAACACATGACGCACCGCGACCACCTCGGGGACCTTACCCGCCAATGGGCGCCAGACGACCCCGTGTCCAAACGCCCTAGGTCCCCCTGCGACGGGTCAGTCGAGTGGCCCCGCCGCCTACCACACGGACGCAGAGGATAGGGAGAGCGGCCAACGCCATACCGACAGTCCTCCTCCCCTGCGACCCCACCGCGTCCGCCATCAAACGGTGACGACCCCGCCAAGGCCGCGGAAGGCAGGGAGAGCGGCGTACCTAAATACCGGCACTCCTCTCCCGCCGCGGCCTCCACCTCACTGCGGCCATGCTGCCCATACAGCACAGCCGCCCACCTCAGTTGCGATGCCTCCCATACGACACCGCAACCTACTACCGCTCCAACTGGGCTTAGAGGGCAAAGTCCAGGGGAGCGGTCCGTCCTGGGGCCAGCCGTGTCGCCGTCTGCGATGGCACGGCCCCATGGGTTCCTCTTAGCTTCATCGCGGGTGACTAGGCCGCGATTACTATGCCCCCCCGCCCCGGCAAGGCGGGAACCCTTCGGGAGGGAGGTCGTCATCCCACCTGGCCGGAGGGCGTGATACGCTACGTTTGCCGAGTCGCATTCTCCACTCAATAATACGTTTACATCAGCGGTTGTCGATCCCTCGCGAGATATGGCCGGCCTACTGCCACTAAGCTCACATAAATTCATAATAGTAACGAAAATTGGTTTCTTGACTTCAACTAATTTTAATTGCTATTTTGTTTTCAGATAAAGTTCGGTCTAGTCGGAACTGACAAGTTCTCTGTGGACCCTGAGACGGGAGATGTCACTCTGGAGAAGGCTCTGGACAGAGAGGTAAATGCGCCTTCTGTTCGTAAACATTGCGAACGCTGCAAAGATTAATTATAAACAACAATGTAACAATTTTACAGAAAAACAGTTTAATTTCATGTAGTATGCGTAAATGACTTTGAGTTAGTTTTTTACTTTCAGGTTCTCGATAAGTACTTTGTTTAATAGATAGATAGATAGTAGAAAATACTTTATTGCACACTTAAAACTAAGAAACAATTTAAAATGAAATAATTATAATCTGTGTAAAAGTGACAACTGGCGATCTTAATCCTATATACAAAAATAATATTAGTTTAGTCAACAATTTCGGCTATAAAGGAGACGTCCATCTCTTACGTGAGGCGGTTAGGGGAGGGACGGGGTCGAGACAAATCTCACGACATCTCATGAATGATCGAATAATGGCCTCACGTAATTTATGGTTGCCCCCAAAGTTACACCCTTGTTCAACCAGACGCTCGCATCGAAACCCTAAAGTAATCAAATCTATATCCTCAGGTAGAAGACACGATTAAGTTCCTGGTCTCCATCGAGGATCAGGACCCGGAGGGCGTGCAGGACCTGGTGCAGTCCCAGCCCGTGACCGTCATCGTCACAGACGAGAATGATAACCCGCCTCTCTTCAGAAACGTGAGTCTTACTAACAGAGTAGAATATATAGTTTGTAGCCTTTGTACATGTCCAGTATTTTTGTTAACTTTTATGTATGAAATAACTTGTGTGTGCAATAAAGAATTTAAGAATTTAAGAGTAGACAGCTCCACAAACTTGTAAACTTCTTCTGTTCTACGAGTATAGCAAGCTTTTGTATAAGTTCATAGCCTAAAATGATTGAAGTAAAGAGCATCAACCAGCACTTTGATGAAATGAAAACATCTTTAGCACTTTTCTGAACAGAGAATGAAACTGAATCATCACGTCAGGTCGGTTACGCTTCAGTTGATAACTTAAAGATTCAAAGTTTCAATTCTATCGTATTTCATGTGGACGTAAGTAACTATAAGAGACCTTTTTTGCCCTTGTATTATTTGACTTACAGATATAAAACTTATGTTATAAAAAGATCGCCATTAGTCACAGTTTGGGGTTGTTAGTTGGTATAGCAACGCCCTATCAATACACTGTATTTTTTAATTAGACTCTTCTTCCGGTCTATAGAATGGGGTGAAAATACTACCCTCCACGTGTCCACCCCTGTATCGATCCAGTCAATATAGGTGGAATTACCAATAGAAGCATGTGGTAATTCAGTAAAAGCCATCATAGCATAATACTTTACCTGAGGGGTCTCGTTACTAACGTCAAATAGACTCGCCTCTCTGTGGTGGTTAAATAACTGCAACATACATTAGCAACTGAAAGTCGAACATTCATTACAAATTCAAATTTTTTATCGCGACCATATTGTACAAAAGTTGTTAAAATTAGTCGGTCTCAAATATGGACCCGGCTAGGGCACAGCAAGATAAGTAGGTACTACCACCACCACTTACCCATTGAACTTGATTATTGTCCCTTGTAAGTGCTCCTTGGTATTCATAAAATAAATTGAAGTTACTGTAATTTCAATCATTACGCTAAACCTTATGTACCGCGGTAAGTTAAAAGCCAATATACACATTCAGTGAATTACCCGCTCAGTTTTCGCCACTTATTGGCTGAATCCATATCTATACCAATAATATAAATTTGAAAGTAACTCTGTCGGTCTGTCTGTCTGTTACCTTTCACGCCTTAACGGCTGAACGGATATCGATGATATTTGGCAGGGAGGAAAATGGTTTCCCGGGGACGGACATAGGCAACATCAAAAGCGTGCGAAGCCGCGGGCATCAGCTAGTTCTAAATAACTGCAGAAAATAAACATTGGGCAGCGAAAATAGCACGAGCGCGTCACTCACTGAATATCGTCGATTAATTTACAGGTTTCATCATAAAATTGAGCTGTGTGGTTCCGGCTTAGAATTTGCACCACCCCAACTCTTCCCGCGGGTGTCGTAAGAGGCGACTAAGGGATATCCACCAGGGGCGGGCAGCAGCGCCCCCTGCAGAACAATTCTACCACCTAACTGCGATCCCCAACCCGCATGCCCAGCGTGGGTATTACGGGCATTACCCCCATGAGATAAAAGCCAACAAGGCGCTTATCAGGGGGAGGCCTGCGTCCAGCAGTGGACCAATACAGTCTGTTGAGCTTGAGCTTATACAATAGCTTTTACTAATATTGATGGTGTACTGAGAGCTTTGATATATCCAGGTAGCACGTGAAGGAACGAAGTCGCAGACAGAAGCTAGTGCACTTTATGCATACTCCATCCATCAGCACCAGGTGGGATGCGACTCGACCCAGTCCATTCTAGTCTGGTATTACGAGCTATTCGAGCTAATGTGCAATTTGCGCTAATTATGCTGTTCACGGGCCATAATAATGTAATACATCTTGATGATTATACACATCTTCTGTCGTATTATGCAAATAGCAGTCGTTATTCTGCTTTGGATGTGTTTTAGATGGATTTAGTAATAAAATAAATTAAAATAATGTCTGGCATTTCACACAGCATGACCTAGCCCCAAAGTAGGAGCTTGTGTTACTTACTGGTGACAGATAGGGTTGCCAACTTATTTTGGTTTGAATTCGTAGATTTGGGATCTTGCTCGTAAAAATATACTAAGATAAAAAAAGAGTAGGTATGTCTGTACATAGTTTCTGTTCAACATAGTTATATTCATCATCATCATCAATCTATATTAGTCCACCGCTGGACATAGGCCTCCCCTAATGAGCGCCTTAGCGCCCTGTCTTCAGCTTGCCGCATCGAGCATCAGTCTTTCGCAGATCGTCATCCGACCTGGCTGGAGGGCGTCCTACACTACATTTGCCTAGTCACGGTCTCCACTCAAGAACACATTTACCCCATCGGTTGTCGGTTCTTCGCAAGACATGGCCGGCCCACTGCTACTTCAGTTTGCTAATTCTTTGGGCTATGTCGATAACTTTGGTTCTCTGTCGGATGTATTCGTTACGAATCCTATTCTTCAGAGAAACTCCGAGCATAGCTCTTTCCATAGCTCGCTGAGCGACTTTGAACTGGTGGACCAGCTCTACCGTGAGTGTCCACGTCTCAGCTCCGTAGGTCATGACGGGTAGGACGCACTGATTGAAAACTTTCGTTTTCAAGCATTGCGGTATGGATGACGAGAAGACTCGACCTAATTTTCCAAACGCTGCCCAGCCTAGCTGGATCCTCCGCTTTACTTCCTTATCTAAATTGTTTTTACCCATAGTTATATTACACTTAGTCAAAACAATTCTGTGTATAACAATAACAGGGCTTCCTACAAAATGACACACTATCTAGCTAAAACTATAGGCTTAAAGGCTAGAGGTTAAAAAATGTTTGAGGCTAGATTTGCTTCAACTCGAAAACGAACATGTGGTAACACTGTAATTTCGAAAAAAATATAAGTGAACAAAATGAGAAGGTTTTTTTATGCGAAACCCTCATTTATTTTCTAAAGTCTAAAACAAGTAGCGAATTGAAATGCATCTTCGTTTGCATCAACTACACGTCTTCTGTCAAAGTGCGCGTCAATCGCGTCGCGAGTTTGACAGTAGTAGGTACCTCAGCAGCCTATATTGGTCCACTGCTGGACGCAGGCCTCCCCCTGATAAGCGCCTTGTTGGCTTTAATCTTATGGGGGGGTAATGCCCATAATCCCCACGCTGGGCATGCGGCTTGGGGATCGCATTTCGGTGGTAGAATTGTTCTGCAGCGGGCGCTGCTGCCCGCCCCCGGTGGATATCTCTTAGTCCCCTCTTACGACACCCACGGGAAGAGTTGGGTCGGTGCAAATTCTAAGCCGGCACCACACGGCGCTTGCGAGATCTCAACCGAAATTAGTTGTAACCTTACATCCTGTTCCAGAGTCCGTACGAGGTGGACGTGCCAGAAGACGAGGCAGTTGGGAGCACCATACTGCGCGGCATCCGGGTGGAGGACCAGGACTCGGTGGGGGACAACCTGGAGGTGGACTGCGTGGCTAATGAACAGGTTGGTTCCTGATCAAAAGACGGATGTTATAAGGTGGAAGTGTGTGTGTGTGTGTCTGTCTGTCTGTTGCGTGATCGTAGCTGCCGACCGTATATGAACTGATCAGAACAAAAATTAACTTTTTTTTAAATAAGTAACACTTCAACTGTAATAACAACAAATACTAAAAATATAATGAAGTAGAATATTTGAAGCGTCTCCCAACAAGTGAAATATTGACATTCTTTGAAAAACTTGCCTGATTTTTACACTTTGTGTACGAGTCGACTCACACTTGGCGGTTAGTTTTTATTTATTTTGTGTTTCCAGTGGCCGGAAGCCTGCAGTACGTTCGAGGTGGTGACCCTGAACGCGTCCGCACACGAGTACTTCGGGGCGCTGGTGCTGAGGAGGCCGCTCAATTACAACGCGCAGCAGTTCTACCAGCTGCAACTCGTTGCCAACGTAAGTGGAGCTTTGAGTGTACGAGGTTAAGAGTTCATTTCTCCTCTGTATGCTTCAGTCGACGAGAGCTACCCGAGAAAGGGCAGCAGCTTCCTGCTCTGTATTGTTGCACCTCCGCTGCGATCACCAACTCGCCTGCCAAGCGTGGGGACTCGCGATGTTTGTTCTTTTAATAGTCATATCGTAGAATCTGTGCCCGAGTCCAAGTTACGCTTTTGTAACAACTACACAACCTTATAAGTTTTTCTCTGGTTTTTGTTATTGTTTCTACTTATAAATGTCTGTTTCTTTCTCTTCTTCTACTATTTTTATGTAACCTCTTTCTTAACATTTTTCCAGGACGGAACTCTAAACTCCACCGCCCACGTGGAAGTGAAAGTCCAAGACGTGCAGAACTCGCCGCCAGTATTCACGGGGGCCCTGAACGGGGCCCTGTTGGAGGACGCCCCCGTGGGGACCCTGGCGCTCACTGTCAAGGCGAGGGACGCGGACCGAGCGCAGCCACGCGACGTAGTACTGGAACTTATCACTAGTAAGTACTCCTACAGGGGCCTATAGTGGAGCCCTAGCGCTGACGGTTGAGGCTTGCGACGCGGACCAGAGTGGACGTGTTGTACCGGGGCTTTATACTAGTCTAGTCAGTTCTATTCTAGTGGTGAATTTGTTAAGACGACGAAAGACCGCAGTCTCTAGCTGTGCCCACAACTAGGCTACACAAGATTAATGTACTTATCTTTTGAAGGATACGTAATGTTGTACAACAAAACTCCAAGTGAGTTGCAAAAATTATCAATGAATACATTCAAACAAATTGTCAAACATATCATGTAGCTAAAATATAAGATTATCTAGCTAGAGGATAAAAAAGCCCGATGGCCAAAGACTGGATGGCTGTAACTTCAATCTGGTAACAGAACCCACAAGGGTCATGTTTTTCGAGTGGTTCTATGTGATGATCTAATACCCTTTAAAACCTGGAGTCATCCAAATGGCTGAAGCGATTTTTATGATACTTGGCTCGACTCTTTCTCTCTAAAGTGGCTCGTTCATAGTCCATAAGCAATCCTACATAAATAAAGCCGAAAGTTTGTGAAATCTGAATTTATGTTACCTAGGATCTCCAAAACTACTGAACAGATCAAGATGAAATTTGGCGTACGTTTAGAGCAAAGCCTAACATAGATAAGGTTCTAACGTACATTTTGTAGGTGTTTCCCGCTCATTTTGAGAAAACAAGTGAAAAAACGAGAACCGAGTTTAAAATATTTATAAAATGTTTCAGATCCTCTGGACTTCTTCCTCCTGGACGGCACCACCGGCGAGCTGCGCACCGCCAAGCCGCTCGACAGGGAGGCCCTGGCCGACCCTTCCTCGCCGCTCAACCTGACTGTCCGGGTAACTCACTTGGATCTTATAGCGGCCGTACGCACGCCGACACGTCTCACCAAACATCGCGTGACGTCACGAGCGGTCGGTCTCGTACGGTCGCACGCACCGAAATATGAATAAATAAATACAATATTATAAACAGAGTGCCACGGATATTGTGTACTAAGCCGAAAGGTTAGTACATCCTTTGGCTGGCTCTAGGTTATTGATTTGTTAAGATAATTAATGATGTTATCGAGTATCGTCGAGACCGGAATGTACCGCAGTCGGACACGGTCAGCGAAGTGGGTCGTAATGTCGACTTGGACATTCCTGGTTCTGAAGACGAATTGAGGGTAGTCGTGAATAAACGTGTCGTGAATAAATAAATAAAATAAATAAAGAAATAAATAGTAGCATACACCTCAGTTTGAATACATATATGTAAAATAATCCATACCATCCCCCCTCTCCGCAGGCCACAGAGATAGTGAACGGAGCCCCCCTCGTGAGCGCGCTCACGTCCACGCTGGCCACCGTGACCATCACCATCAAGGACGTGAACGACGAGCCGCCGCGGTTCAACCGCCGCGAGTACGCGCTCGACATCCCCGAGAGCCTGCCGCAAGGCACGCCGCTGCCACACCTGGACATGCTGGTCACAGATACTGATGTGGTGAGTGCTGGCGCTGCACATCAATCATGACATGACACTTCTTATTATGTGCGGAGAACAACGTCGGGAGTAGCTGGGCGGGTCGCTGTGCTCGCCACACTGGCACAGCCCGTTAATACATACACACAGCGCGGCTCGCTCCTCTCGCCACGTTGTGTGATGGCATAGCGCAAGACAGCGTGGCTTGCTTCGCTCGCCGCGCTGTGAGGTAGGCAGGTCGCTTCGCTCGCCGCACCGGGATACCGTGAACTCTGTCAAACGCGCCTTGCCCAGTTTCATTAAGTTCCGTCGAACGATCAGCCTGCATATAGTCGTCGTGAACGAATACCACTATCTTTGCAGATGCCTGTTTAAACCAACGCGGTAGTCGTTACCGAGACCGACAGCGGTAAACTTGCTTGGTTTTTCCATCGAGTATTTGAGTGACCAAAGGATTACCGCATTTGTTCGGGCTACGCTGCCGCTCTGGGCACCTAGCGACCACGTAGGTCTGGGCATCCTTAGCGTTCGAAATGAATGCGTGCACGCTCATGTTAGACGCAAGCAAAGCTTTAAAAACTCCTTCGTTCCAGGGGCTGAACTCTGTGTTCACCCTCCGCCTGTCCAACGAGTTCGGAGCCTTCGTGGTGGAGCCTTCGCAAGCCACCGGCAGCGCGCGAGTCACTCTGAGACTCAACTCCACCCTGGACTACGAGGATCCGAACCAGAGGAAGTTTATTCTAGAGGCAAGTATTCAAACTGAGATGTATGTTACGAGATGTACAGAGAGCTCCGTCGATAGATCCCTCTGACAGGATTGGTACCTATTTATGTATCTGTTTGGGATATTGTATCTCCCAAAAAGATTGACTGCTTTTGACTTAGTTGGTTAAAGGGTGTTCTTTGCTTTGTAACGTAGTTGTATATATTTGAGAAAGTCGTTCCATTTTTATGATGGTTAAAAAACACTTTCAAAGTGTAATCGTCCTCGGGGGGTTTTTTTTTGTTAAATTAGCTGGTTTCACTGCGGCCTGCCGATTTATTTTATGGTTATCAATAATATATATTTGTATGTCCCAGGTGATAGCAGAAGAGGTCCACACCTCCCCGCGCCTCTCGTCCAAAGCGAGCGTCACCGTGTCAGTCAGCGACGTCAACGACAACGCACCCGTGTTCTCCGGAGAGCCCTACTCCGCCAGCGTGGCGGAAGGCGCCGGGGCCGGCACCAGGGTCACTGCCCTCACGGCTACAGATAGGGACACGGGCAGGTACGTTCGCTCAATTAAATCGCGGCTCGCTTGGCCGCGCTGTGTAGAGTGGCTCGCGAATCGTGAGCTAAGTCAAACATGACTTCCGTTCGGATCGAACAATGCGGTGCCGAGTAATTATTATAACCATAGCGCGCGTAATTTGTAAATTTATTTCCGAATAATTGCACATGATTACAGCGCCATCAAAGCCAGCGACATGTGCGCTGTCGTAGGATAGGGGGGTCCTGTTGAACGATTTGATTTGACGTCAGAAAGTAGCTGCCCCCAAAGACATACATTTTAAAACTGTACATTCATCATGTAATGGATCTCGTATCGCTCAGTAATACGACATGTTATTTCAGATTTGGCACAGCGGGTATAATCTACGAGCTGTCAGGCAACGGCGCGGATCTTTTCACAGTGGACAAGCGCAGCGGGGTCATCTCAGTGGCGCCGTGCGAGAGCCCGGGACAGCCGCCCTGCCTGGACTATGAGACGAGGAAGGATTACTTCTTGCAATATAAAGTAAGGGATAGCTTACAGGGGACGTCTCGGCCGCTCCGTGCGCTTGAGCTAGCCTCCTCTACCCTGTGTCACATCCAAGTTAAATGAATATAAATGTGAGTTACTTCCCAGGCTACCGACGACGACGGCGCTGGACAAAGCACCGTGGTGTCCCTGCAGATATCGCTCACGGACTCCAACGACAACCCTCCCGTGTTCTCCACTGCGGTCTACAAGGCCTCCATAGACGAGGATGCGACCAAGTTTGAACCGGAGTTACAGGTATGTCTGCGTCCCCTTTGTTATTATTGTTGTGTGTTTCCTTATTATTGTTGTCTTGCTTGACTTACAGAATAATTCCAAAGCGAATGCCTTACTTATATACCCGGCTACTGATGATGGAATGGATGATTTCATTCGAAAACCTTTTCACTCTGAGTGAGCAAAAATGGTTTAGTGCTAAGAGACTTAAGATGTGCCCCTACAATGCAAACCTATTTCTTGCTCCGCGCTCCGGGTGGAACCATTCGGTCCACATACCTTCGGTCTGAGAACCTCAGTGGTTGTTAAATATAATAAGCGGCACGAGTCGTGAGCACAGATGACGTAAGCTCGCGCATGTACACTTTTGGCCAAATTTATTCAGTACCGTTTTTTACCAAAATGATTGGTACCTATACAAACTAATTAAAATATTACTTAGTGGTACTTGAAATTTTACTTTGATAGCGTAATGTTGTAGGCCTTCGTGAATAAAATATAATAATCTCAATAAAACAATATAATCTGAGTACTTATAACTGTTTTTCTTTATTTTTTAAATTATTTAAATTCGCTTCAATCTGAAGGAATAGGTAATATGCCTTCCATAAAAGTAGACGCTGAGTTGGTGCTGGTAGAGGCCACTGGTTCATTAATCTCCTCAACATCGTCACTGTCCTCATCCTCCGAATTGGTCTCGGAGTCATCGTCACCAATGTGAATTATAAATTCTTCTGTCATTGCATCCACTATGTGATCGTTTTTTATATACTCCTTCTCATTTTCCTTCACTTTTTGACAAAATTTTGTCCATTCATTAGCTGCCATTAAATTAACTTTTTCCTTATCAAGACCCGTTAAGTGGCTAACGTTCCAGGTCACATTCTTACTGCCGACATAGCCTTTTATTGCAGCCCATGCCATTTCAATGGAATTGAGGTCTGGGTGGTATAACTCACTAGAGAGTTATAGCAATGAAAAAATCACAGTTTGATTATGAGTGTCATTCTGTGCCTAATTGCGGTGACCATAGAGCCACTTTATGAGCAAGTGTGTTAAAAACTATATTAAAACAAAAACACTTAACAAATACGAAATAACAAAATTAAGCTACTATTTTAACATCCAAAACGTAAGTCGATAAAATTGCACGAAAGTGTACAGTAGCCGAATGACACCCCGCCCCGCCCCCATAGCTTCAAAAATTAACTACTGCGCAGGTGTCAGTTTGTGCTCACGACTCATGCCGGTCACTATACCTGCTTCTTTATTAGTCAAATGTTGAATAAAGCGTTTGTGCGATTATAGTTTTGAATTATCTCTGTGTTACTAGTATAGTATTATAATATCTGTGTCTATGTGCTCTTTTAACACCATCTGACGGATTTCCTTTGAAGTTTTTAGTGAAGCGACTGTCCATTCAGTATCGGTGTTTATGTTTATGTCTTTATCTAGTTCAAGTGACGATGGACAGACGTCGCCACAGGCGATTTATATCGCCACACAGTTTAAGGAATTCAAAGTCGGTTGAAGGTTGTGAAATAAGTTTGTTATATTATGTGGTTTCCCCACAGGTGCAAGCCCGCGACGTCGACGCGAGCTCAGAGATCCGCTACTCCATCGCGGAGCCAGCTTCCCACGAGTTCTGGATCGACCCGCTGAGCGGGCGCATCTCCGTGCGGCCCTCGCACGCCTCGCTCCGAGCCAATGAGACCAGGATCGTGCTCACTGTACTGGTAAGTCTCAATCGACTCTCTACATCTACTATCCGGAAAAAAACAACCGGGTAGACTGTACGTGGGACGCAACCGCAGTGCGCGCGCGGAATGTCAACACAAGTCGCGAGTTTCTTCGCGTGCCGCACGTTATGCTATCGCAATTATAAATCAATTGAACTCATCGTTCCTTTTAAAATCCTTGTAAAATGTGTTGTTCCGTTTGCAGGCAACAGATGGCGTTCACAATGCGACCTGTCGAGTAGAGATCCTGGTCCGTGACGTCAACAACCACGCGCCGGTGTTCGACACGGATCGATACGACGCCGACATCTCTGAAGACGCGCCCTTAGGTAAGTGAACCAACAGGTTATCTAAACTGCGCCTTATAATCAGGAACGGAACGTGCAATTTTGTAGAGCTAAAGACAAAAATACTTGACACAACCAGGACCTGTAGCCCTAAAAACTAAATGGAAGTTTCTGATTCGTTTTCGTGCAAACTCTAATCTTATGCAAGCGGCATTAGAGTTGGTTTTGCACGACAAAGAAAACAAAACTTCGATTTTCCTTTTCCGAGTAGGCCCCCTGGTTTGTGTGCACGATAGATGATTGGTTGTATCCTTGCCGAGCAAAACTGCACCGTATAATCAAGTTTTCAACGTGCAATTTAGTCAAGTAAAATGCCAATTGTAGGAGAAACATTTTTTTGAATCCGGTTAAATATTTTTTAATTTCCAGGTACGGAAGTAGCAGCAGTGCGGGCAACAGACCTCGACAGCGGAGTGAACGCCGAGCTAAAGTACACCATACAGAAAGGAGCATTGGAATCATTTTCCATTGACAACGTGACCGGCGTCGTCAGCGTGGCTTCCAAACTGGACTATGACAAGAGGAATACGTATCGGATACAGATTGTTGCTACGGACTCGGGTAAGACCACAAACTATAAATAATAATAATTACAATGTTGTTTATTTGATACCTTAAAAGTAAATAAATACAGTAATATGCTAGCTTAAAACTACTACAACTTTGACTAAATGAGAATATTTTTTTAGGCACGAAAAAGAGAAAAAAAATTATATAACGAACTGTTGCTTAGTATTTTCGAAATAGGGCTCGGCTTCCTTAGAACATTCAGCGTTATGACGTAAAATGTCTTTCAAATCAGTTAGTAGTTTGCAAAAACCAGAACCTAACGAAAATATGAAATGGCATGATCACCTTCTTACTTTAGAAGTATGGCGCCTACGGACATTATTTTATTAGGTACCAAATTTTTTTAAGGGGATCGCCAAGCAATCTCAATATGTCCATAGCGGGAGCGAGCCAAGCTCACATTTCTCGTTTTTTGGTCGCTATCCCACACTCCAAGGCAAAGGCCTTTCACTCTTCGTGGCCTGTTACTGCGAACACTCAATAATAACAGGATCCGTACACTTTTGCTCATTATAGATAATCTTCCAGGAATCCCGCACCAAACCGGCACCACCGAACTGACCGTGCACGTCATCAACGTCAACGACAAGCCTCCGGTCTTCACGCCGCCCACGCAGCGCGCCGCCGTGTCCGCCGACGCGCCGCCGGCGACGGAAGTCCACGCGCTGGCGGCAATGGACCCCGACATACTGGACCAGGGAGACCTGAGCTTCGAGAGAGATGAGACGAGAGTCGTGAAGGCTGTGGATAGGAATGGGAAAGAGGTATGTGATTCTGATTATAATACTAGCATTATATAGGGCCTTCGACAGGGTTTGGCACGACAGACTTCTTCTGTAACTATCAACGATGATCGACGCCGGGCTGCCTCAGGGATCTAAACTTTTTCCCATGCTGTTCCTACTGTACATAAACGGAATGGATTTAAAAACTGGATATACTTGGCCGCTCGGTGTGGTTTTACCAAATAGACAGACAATAGTTTCTGCCCGCGACGTCGTTCAGTACGAGAGAGAGAAAAATGGTCCAGGTGCTTTAAGAGTTATGTTGGTTCAATGGAAGCTAGCTTTTTTGACCAGTGTCTGTTGTCCACAGGTGACAGAAGAAGGTATCTTCAACAACTGGTTCAGCGTGCTTCGCAACGGCAGCGTGGTGGTCTCCCAGCAGTTGGACCGCAGTAGGGCAGCCGTGGTCACGCTGCCGGTCGCTGTCTCCGACACGTCGGCCGAAATGCAGAGGGCTGAAGGCAAGTGCAGGGTTGTGTAGGGAACACGGTAGCTCTCAGTTTGCCTCAGACATCGCTGTGGTCGGATACCATGGAGCTGGCCGAGAGACTGAGGCTCTAATAAGCCCAATTGAGCTGTGAAGCCTTACCCACGAAAAACTTCGTAAATGACGTTGTGTTCTGACTTATTTTATGTAAAACATTTCGTGAGGCGTTGAGAGGAGACTGCGTCTCGCGTGAAACTTCGGGAATAACTCGTACATATTTGACATTATTGGAGAAGGCCGGTGTAGGGTAGGCCTCCTTTAATCCTAACTACTCATATAGGTCTGAGTGAGTCTAGTCTATTTGGCACAACAATCAAATTCTTACCTCACACATACGACCTTTGCTGAGCGTGTTTCCCCTAAACCGCGAATAAAAAACCAATCCTTACAAGTCATCATTAAACTTAACCAATCCTTACAAGTCATCATTTTTGTTCCAGGCGAGCTAATAATAACAATAGTGGACGTGAACCGGCACGCGCCCGTGTTCTCGGAGCCTTCCTACTACGTGACGGTGGCAGAGGAGCAGCCGACAGGGACAACGCTGGGCACCTTCGCCGCGACAGACAAGGAGACGCCTATCGCCGCCATCCTCATACACCCGCCCAGCGACTACTTCACTGTGGACAATGTCACTGGTGAGCTATATTACCTCGGGGATAAGGTCCACAGTCGCTCGCTACGCTGGCACAGCATGTCAATACCAGGCCCTCCTACTACGGCGTCTCGCCTCTTGTGTTTTACACTCGATGCCTTAACCTTTGATCTGTGTGAACACTGCGACAAAGCGCACCCCCCGTCTGTGTGACATTTACGAGAGTTACCGTCATTGACCTAATTTTTACGTGCAACTTTACATGACGATTTACTCGTGAAAACTTAGCGTAAGACAAAGTTGATTGGTTATTGATGTAGAAAATATATTTAACATTCTATTTCGAAATCAAAAAACTTTCATTTACATAGGAAAACCTATTTTCACATTGATAAACATGAAAACACTGCACATAGGCAAGCTTGGTTTCAAATCCAATTCATGCAATCTACCATAGACTATTTTGGAATGACAGAACATAACCATAAATTGCAAAAATAGGGCTTTCTAACGATACATCACACTACCGGTAATTTTATCGGATTATTATAGAAAATCATAAATAAAAAGACCGGCTGTTGGAATGAGACGGTTTTTCCGGCTATAAAAGATGTGCATGTGTGTGTGCATTTCACATACGTTCGTCTGTGCATGATACGGATCCTGTCTTACTGTTGATTCAGTCAAGATTTAGTAGCCTGTGTATGTTACGGATCCTGACAGATACAAAGGGTGTTTTACTTTTATTCAGAGGTGTAATAAAAATGAACAAATTTAGATACTAATAAATATTTATTTCAGCAAAACAACTCAAGTAGGTATAACAGCGTTGCGTGTTCTTATTAGGCCAATCAATGGGTAAATATAAATAAACATAAAAATCGTTTATTTCAGACCGCGTGGTCCATAGGTACACAGTTATACAGTTTACACAGACATAGGTAAGTACTTATAAAACACTGTTTATACAAAGGCAGGTGCACTCAGTGCCAGGTGTAGGAGCCTGTGATTTACAAAAGGAGAAAAAAAAATATGTATATTGAATGACAGTACCATGTAACAATACAATAAAGCACATGACCCGTGGACATCGGTTCCTTAAAAATAGCGATATAGGTACCTACATAATTTAAATACTAGAAATAAACATAAAATCACAGATTTTGCTCCAACTCGAAAAATAACAACTAACAGGCTAAAGTTTTTCTTCGTAGTTTCTTTGATTTAGTCTACATACCGAAGCGACAGAAATCAAAATTTCACTTTATTTCCGTGTTATTGTATAATTTTATAATTTGACCTGTTCTAAGTGTACATTTATTGTATTTCTAGAAATAATAATTTTTGATGTTGATTGATTCGAAACGGAAACTGACACACTGACACGCTTATTCCGCTAATCTTAGAGGGTTCTAAGATTAGCGGAATAAGCGTGTCAGTGTGTCAGTTTCCGTTTCGAATCAAGGCCCTGCAGTGATTACTGCAGGGTTGCAGTAATCACTGCAGGGTTTCGAGAGTGTGGTACTCTAACCAACACTCGCCCACACATAGGCAAACGTTACACGCCGAACAAATAATGTTAGATGTTTTTTGCACTTTTTTGGCAGTGCATCTAACACAACGTGCTCTTTTTAATTTGTTTTGCTTATTGTTTGACCGTTCTCCGTCGGGTACCTGTCGATGTTGGGGGTAATGACCTAGAGAAGTATTCAACCTATTTACGAGTATGTTACTATGGTTCCGAGGCAGGACGTTAATGCCAAATCTTTGACAAAGTTGTTCTGCCAATTTGTAGCGGAATAAGCGGTGTGTCAGTTTCCGTTCGTTGGGTCCGATGTTTGCACAGTGGATTATGTAGCAATTTAATATAGACGTGTTAAGGAGACGCCTAAATACCTTAATATACCACTTAAGGCCCCGTTTGCGCTCTAACAAATAGGATGATAACTTTTGATCCTTTAGATCCACCCCGCCCATACACTTATTGTATTCGTGTATCACAATCGGTTTTGAAACAGGTTGCCCAGCTCGGTGTCCGGGATGCATTTCATTTTTATGATAAGTCGACACTGTAGTGACAAGACGTACGTCTTTCCAAGACTCCACAGATACGTCACCACAGTGCCGGCTTATCACTTGCCCCCTAGGGACCCGTCGTTCATTCAAGCTTTTGATGTCGTGGGGAGTTTGGTTACGACGCCTGTTCAGGGTCCCCACGACATCAGTACGGTTGAGTTTGAAGAAGCGAGTGAGTGGTACAGAGTTGTAATAATTATCCATAAATAAGGAATAACCCTTACCCAGGTATTCCGACATCAACTTAATTGCAATTTTAGCAGATGATGCTGTGAACCCCATCACTGGAGCTGGTGAGGTACTTCCTTTGCCTGAGTACAGCGCTATTTTCAAGCAGTAGCCGCTCAACGCCTCGCAGAGCTCATACGTCTTCACGCCGAACCTTGCTGCCTTGGTGCGGATACATTGAACCCAACTTAGACGTCCTTTCCACAGCAGCAAGGATTCGTCAATCGATAGTTCCCTACGAGGCGTATACACGGTTGGAAATTTATGATTCAGATGATCTAAAATTGATGAAATTTTTGCTATTTTTCTGTCATGTCCGCGGGTCATGGGCGTTATTGTGTCGTTGTCGACGAAGTGCAAAAACTTCATCAGCATCCAGAAACGGTTGAGCGTCATTATTTTTCTGAAACCTGGCATTCCAAGAATGCCAGTATGCCAATACTCGTCAACGCGGGCCCGGTAGCAAATACCCATCAGTATAAACATCGCCATTAATCTATATATATCGGAAACAGACGCCTCCACCCAGTCATTAAGTCGCGACCGAGTGGGGATGCCTCTTTCAGAGGCGGTGGCAATAGTTTGCCATGCGTATAAATTTGTTTGCTCTATAATCATGGACATGACTGACTCATCCCAAATTTGAAGAAATAAATCGATTGGAGTTGTTCCTTCAATTTTCGGGCCAGTCAGTTCATGGAACTCTTCCTTTTGTCCACGGAACGACTCGTAGTTCTCCTCCCAGATGAAGTCATCGAAGTGCGGACTTTGATCCACTTCTTGAGTCTCTTCTTCGATACCTTCTTGGAGCAGTTCTCGCAACTCCTCTTCTGTTAATTCGTCATCGTATTCGATCTCGCTGCCCGAATCCACCTCTACCTCCAAATCTCGGGCGAGAACTTCGCCAAAAATGCTTCCTTCATCCATTACATCCTAAAAACAAACATGCAAATCAAACACCCAAAGCCTCACATATCATTACAGCAAGTAGCGCGTAAGTACACATCATACACAAAAACCAAACATAACAAAAGCAGATATCTTGCAAAACAAAATCCACGGCGATAAATCTGTGCATGTATTAGTAGATAGCAGTGATGCCCAGCATCTTTGAAAATTTGTGCTATTATTAATCATTATTAGTAGATAGCAGTGATGCCCAGCATCTTTGACAGTGCAGTAGAGGGCAGAGTGCAGTGGAGTCAAGGTATCAAGCATAGTAGCTAATATCAAAATGTCCTACAAACATATTTACCTATTACCTAGATAGATTTTGAAGGCGCCTCACTAGTGTTGAAAACTAGAAAAACAAATCACATTTTTGAATATCAGGATAGAGTTTTTTTTACTTCTTATTCGTCAATTATCATTAGATTTAGGATTAGCAGTGTAATAAAACATTATACATACATCCTCCTCAGGGAACAGGCGACGCCGACTTAACCTGGAGGTGGACGATTCCTGCACCTCAATTCCTTCGCCGACTGATAACGTATCGGGTGGTCGATAATGCTATAAAAAGAAGGCCCAATTAAAAATAAAACACTAACCCCCTTATTCATAATAGTCTGCTAACTTAGCGAACCGCTATCTCTTAGTCTGTCTTCTATTGGCATAAGTTAGAGTGAGATAGCAAGTGAGTTAGCGAGCGTTTTAAGTTAGCGGGCCAATATGAACAAGGGGGTAAGAAAACTAAATCGCAGAATAATAAGTGGTTTATTTTTTTACTTACTTGAAGTCGTCCAGAATCAGTCCTAATTAGGAGAACATTTTCATCTTGGGTTACATATATTGACCCACTAGGAGTGACCTCGACGTTCCTGGCCAAAATCAAGGGTCGACCACCAGGAGTGAGAGGCACTGAAGGATCCATTTTTATCTAAAACGGTTTGAAATGATAAAGTAATCCTAAAAGAAAGATTCTGAAAGGAAAATTCAAAGGTGAGGAAATTCTCATTCCGAGGATCCCGATGATCCGTGTACACACTTAAGTGAAGAGCAACCTATGTACTAAAATGCAGAAACAATAATAAATGATTAATGTACTTCATTTTTTTTAAATAAATTCGAAAATCTGCTTATTTATTGCCTTTAAGGCGGAACAGAGTTCGCCGGGTCAGCTAGTATTTGTATAATTGACAAACGTACTAAACCCTCAGCGCGAGTACATTCGCACTTGACGGATCTTGTTTTTATTTGTGAGACTTAGTATCGTTTCTGAGACAATAAGACGTGAATTTAAAATGGTCATTTCCTCTTTTTGCAGAAGAAGATAATGTACTATCTGATACTGAAACATTTAATAATGAAGACACTGAAGAAATAAAGGAGACAGAAACTGAAGAATTAATTGAAAATCATGGTGACATAGATAGCAACAGTTCTGATCAGTCAAACAACTCTGAATCAAATATTTCTAATAAACGAATTAAAACACCGGATCGTGTAGACTCATTCCTTCTATTCGCACAAAAATATAGACCTTCAAAAGAAATAGCCAAATCACCCACTGAAAATGTTATTGAAGAAGCTGTAACAACGAACCAAAATAAAAATGACAGCCTATATTCCGAATTTACAGAACGCACAGCACTTGGAAAAGACAAATTTCATAATGATTACCTTCAATTTATAGAAGAACGCACAGCAACTAAAAAAACCCCGGAACCTGTGAAATATCATGGCCCATGTCCATTTATAGAACAACGCATACATACTGAAGAAAATCCACCAAAAAAAAGACTCAAAACATCAGAGCAAAGAGTAGAAACACCGAACCCTGAGATATATCAGAATCAAAACTTGCCGTGTATCGAACACATACCTGAAAAAGAAACAGACCATGAACAGACACCTAGACAAATTGAAATAGACTACCCAGATGATCAAATTAGGTATAGTAGATTGTAAAATTGACGTTAAAATACAATCTGTGGACGAATACCCAGATGATCAAATTATGGAAGATTGTAACGCTGACGTTAAAATACAATCTGTGGACGAATACCCAGATGATCAAATTATGGAAGATTGTAACGCTGACGTTAAAATACAATCTGTGGACGAAGAGTTTCAAGGTTTTTTCGAAGAAAACCAAGGTACGTGACTAGTTGTCTTACATCCTCTCGCCCGCGGCTTCATCAGTCTTATGCCAATGAAATTATAATAGGAATATTTGATGTACCCAACAAAAAAATAAACCCAAATCGGTTTCTAAGAAAGAAGTTATGCCTAAACAATATAAAAACAGACTATTCTGTCAAAATACTATTTTTTCATTTTACATCGTCGAAAAAGTAACATCCCCCTGTCAGGATCCGTATCATACACAGCAGACTACAAAATGGCAGTAACCATGTACGTATACACGTCCGCCATCTTGAACTTGCGCATGTGTGAGTGCGAAACCGTGATGTGGTTTCGAAAATATACTTATATATCACTATTTCGGAATTATTGTATAACATGGAGTAGATATCCAGAATCCTCATAAAATTTCCTACAAAATATATAAATTACGAAAAATATACGCTAGGTAAAATGACAAAATTATTGAAAGAAAACAAAACTAAATGTTGGTCTGAAACTTAGAGTTACTTTGTGATTCAAATAATTTGAACGTAAAAGATTCTTAGCACTCGGCATTTATGCAAAATTGAACTTGCATTACTAGAAAACAATAAAATCTAGTTTTTACTTACCAAAACTCAATGAGAAACCAGTAAATAATCCACTTTATAACACACCACGACGCTCACGTACTCGTAACGGTTCACGAGTGACTGACAGCTCTTTTCTCGTCAAAATATTTGAATATTTTTTAGAAGTTCTTCCGGTCTATGCTCATTCTTTCATTCACTTTAAGTTTCATGCAGTTTTATACCCTAACACATTAGGAATACAGCTTAAAACCGTAAAATTAGACGGGTGTAGTAATGATAAGGATCCTTAGCATACACATATAACGAAGTAAGTTAGGATCCTGCACCAACACAGATCAAAGGTTAATGTCGAGGTCATGCCTAAATGTCTTCGAGTTGATAAAATGTGCGATAAACCATAAGAGTAGTTTCGAGATCGTTTTCGTTTTGCATAATCCGCGCGGTCTAATATAAACATTTAGTATGAATGTTGATAAAATCTCTGAGGTTTGCATCGCCGCGGTTTCCCCCATGTCTGACCGGGCCCTTAATTTTGTAATTTGTTTGCACCAATTACAGATATTTCGTAATCTGTGTTTGTTAGTAACATTTCGTAAAATGTTTGTTTCAAATTTATTTATTTTAATTTTGTACTGTGAGCAGCAAATAAAAATGTATGTCTATGTCTTAACCCTTTTTAATATTCCAGGAGTAGTAAAATCAACGAAACGCATCGATTTCGAGAAGATAAAGCTCATCAACTTCACCCTGACCGCCTACGACTCCGGCGTCCCGCAGCTGGCGACCTCTGCCGGCGTGACGGTCGAGGTGGTCAACGTCAACGACGAGGAGCCGGCGTTCGCGGCCGACGCGTACGACGCGGCGGTCGACGAGGGGGCGGCCGGAGGGACCAGGGTCGTCACTGTCACCGCCGTGGATAAGGATGAAGGTATGTCTAGCAAGAGAACGTCCTAGAATGTCATATCTGTTAGAAACAACCAACCATCGGTCGAGCTTGGTGATCACTTTAGCTAGATCAATCTGTAGAAACAGATGCTCTCAGATTCATACATAAGTGTCATTTCCTATTCGTGTCTATTAGTCAGAGCGACATAATCGCAGTGTGAATAAGCCATTTAAATAAAGATGAAAAAAAAAGTGATCCTAGTCCCTGCAACAGAAGTAAACACTCTGTGCTCGTGACGCGCTCGCCCGGGAACAGCAGCATCCAAGCAGCGCCTGGCTCCGCGCCGCCGAGGCTGGTCATTAAATTGCCATTGCGAATGGTTTAGTATTAGCAAAAATAAATATATACTTTTCTTACTGTCTCTTTGAGCACCTCAATCAAAAAAGATGAAACACTTGTTATTTCTCCAGGTGAATTCGGCGAGGTGACTTACTCCCTGTCGGGCGACAATGCGTCTCTCTTCACCATCGACCCCCGCAGCGGCGTGGTGACGGTCGCCGCGGTGCTGGACCGGGAATCGACCCCCGACCTGTACCTGCGCGCTGTGGCCACCGACAACGCACCGCTACACCTGAGGAGGTCTACCAGTGTGCCGGTGAGGAGTGACTTTGGCTATGCCTACTCAATGAGCGGGTCAGCCATATCGACTTCAAATCCTCATAAATGCGTATTTCTGATTATACTTTTTATGATGTGTGAAAATGTCCACTCTTCATCATTACACACACAATTCCAATAGACAAGGGGGTTTGCAACAATCAGCACGCTTGCCAGGCGGGTTGGTGATCGCAGTGGAGCTGCTAAATGTACACTGAAGGAACCTGTTGCCCTTCCTCTAGGTTCCCTTTGTCGGTTCTCACGACATGAGCCGAGTGCCACGATTGCGACGAACTAAAATCTCTAGTACTAGGTTATTTATTTATTTACAAACCCTTCCCAGGTGCACATAAAGGTGCGCGACGTGAACGACAACGCGCCCACATTCAGCCAGAAAGTGTACAAGAGCACGATCTCCGAGAACCTGCAGCTGAACCCGCCGGCCGCCATCTTGCAGATCCGCGCCGAGGATAGGGACGAGGGGGACAACGGGAACGTCGCCTACTCCATCGATACGCAGACTCAACCAGGTTAGGAGATCATCATCATCATCCTATATTAGTCCACTGCTGACATAGGCCTCCTCTTATGAACGCCCTGTCTATATACTCTTTGAATAAGAATGTTGATGCTTTATTCCCTTTCCAGGAGTATTCACCGTCGACCCATCGAACGGGATAATCTACCCATCGAAACCCGTCGCTGGCAACACTTCCTACACGCTCACGGTATCGGCCCGGGACGGCGCCGGATCCGGTCCGAACGCGGACACGGCACGGGTCGACATATTCGTTCTCAGTGTGAACAAACACAGCCCTGTGTTTGTGCATCCCCCCGCTGACGTCAGGCAGATCACTATACCCGAGGTAAAGCAAGGCACTGCTTTGTAAGTTATACAAGCCTAGTACTTCATGCGACACCCATCGCGCACAGTGTGAACAAACAAAGCCTGAGTTTGTGCATCCGTCTAGTGATTACCAGATCTAATATTAAAAAAAAGATATTAAAAAAAGAGAAAGAAGTAGAAAACTCCAGCACTATTTCATTATTCCATCTTTCAGAACGCAGCTCAAGCGGACTACCTAATCACCACAATCCAGGCCACGGACGAGGACTCAGGCGAAAACGGACGTATTTCCTACTACCTGAAGGTCGACAATCAGAACGTCGGAGAAACGGCCGAGTTCAGTCTTGATAAGAACAGCGGGGAGCTGCGGACCAAGACGTTCCTAGATAGGGAGCATAAGGCGGAGTATCAGGTGAGTTTGCACCTTATTGCAATGAATTGAGAACTGTTTTTGATGCAGCATCTCGATTCATGCTACTCACACATCTTTAGCGCGGTTTAGACGACCTCTGTGGCGCGGTGGGCGAAGGTCCGCCTGCGACGCAGGAGGTTGCGGGTTCGATTCCCGCCTCGGGACAAATATTTGTACGATCTGCAGATATTTGTTCAGGGTGTTCTGGTCGTTTTCTATGTATAATAAAAAATATCTATCTATGTACTCGTATATTATTATGTATATCAGTTATCTAGTACCCATAACACAAGCTTTGCTTACCTTGGGGCTAGATAATGCTGTGTGAATTGTCCAGCATTATTTATTTATTTATTTATATTTATCTTTAGTCCCTATCTCGACTCATACTCTACTTGAAGACGGCTAGGGTGGCCTTGGCAACTTACTCGAGTTCGGCATAGTCGTTAGTTTCGTAAAAACTCTCCTCCACTGACACACGTCGCGTTGAGTGGGGGAATCAACGGTCTACTCAATGTAGGTAGCGACGTACCTTGTGTTGACAGTGGACTTCTACTCTCGTTAAGGACTTTTCTGAGTGACGTTTGAGAGAAGGATATTTTTACGAACTAGTGGCGGCAGTACACACTGGCCAAGACACCTCGAGAGGCGGCGGAACAGGCCGAGCACGAGTCTGTACATGTTGCGGTCCTCTCGCTCTCGCCTCCAAGTCCCTCGTAGGCTCTCGTGATGTACTTACTGTGTAAAGATATTAAACGAGACGTCTCGGTGAGTGTGTACTTCTGCCATAGCATGTTCGACGTTTAGGAAACCTCGTAAGATTTTAGACATTTTTTTCATAGCAAACTTGTTTCAGTTGGTAATAGCAGCGGTAGACAACGGCACCCCGGCGCAGTTCTCCAGCCTGCGCCTGCTGGCCGTGGTGCTGGCTGATGACGACGACAACGCGCCGCGCTTCTCCCGCCCCCACTACACCTTCACCATCGCTGAGAACCAGCCGCCGCAGAGGATCGTCGGTAAGGGACTAACATCATCAGTTTACGTTAGACCACGGCTGGACGTAGGCCTCCCTCAATAGCGTTCTGTCTCCAGCTTCCCGCATCCAGCATCTGCATCTGAATTATTATGATATGCAAATTATTTTGAACTTACCGGGAATAGTGTGTACAGGATAAGCAAGCGCACTTCTGCGTACAGTCTGAAGCAGGTCGTTGTCTCACGAGGCCGTTGGGCGCCCAACACTACCTTTGCCGTGCCGCGGTCTCCACTGGAGAGCACCCTAATCCCAGCCGTGAGATAGGGCCGCCCCACTGCTGCATGAAAGTCGACCTCGCATTTGTTTTTACGGATAGAAAATTATTTTACAACAAGGGAATACCTTTAACTAAAAAATGCTTTATTTTGCCCAGGTACGGTAAAAGCAACTGACAAGGATTCCGGCGAGAACGGGAAGGTTTACTACCACATTCTGGAGGGGAACCAGGAGCGAGCCTTCACACTGGACAGGCTGCAGGGAACCATCAAGAGCAACATCACTTTCGACCGGTAACCATTTAAATAATAAATTAATTGTACAGGACAATATATTTTGCATAGTAACAGCCAGCCCCAGAGAAGGTAAGCAAACTTGTGTTATGGGTACTAAATGACAGATACAAAATAGGTACACACCGGTTACCGGTAACAAATACCTGCAGATTACACAAACTTTGATCCCATTTATCCATCCAAGTCATACAACTCAAATAGTTAAATAATGCGCAGTAAACCAGTCGGTAAGGTTTGGAACACGCTGCCGCTGCTCTTTTTCCGGCCAATTACAACAAGTTGTGTTTAAGTACCTACGTGCATACCTATATTTATTTTTATAAAATAAGTGTAAGAGTTAAAAGATACATAATTCACACGTAATACTATTCTAATACAAATAATAGCAGACCATGGTGAAAATATTCTTAAATTACAAATCATTTTGGTACTACGTTTGTATGTAATCCATCCTCCGCCGGACCCTTAAGATCCCCGCAACAAAAGACTACGTTGTTTAATTATAAAATCGCAAGCTTCTTCATAGTATGTCAATAGCCTGGATGATATCGCTGTTAGAGATAAAGCCACCGATTGTGCCACATTATAGATAGTTAGTATTAAGTTCTTATTTAATTGTTTGTGTATTGATGGTGCAATAAAGAAATAATCTTTCTATCAATACCCTTCTGCGTTTCAGTGAGAAGCAATCCGAGTACACGTTCTCAATCTACGCCAGCAACAGTCCCCTGTTCTCCCCGGCGGAGGCGCTCAACTCCGTCGACAACAGCACCGACAGCGCGGGCAGCGTCGCCTCCGTCGCCGTCAGCGTGCTGGACGAGAACGACAACGAGCCCGCCTTCCCGCACCAGCTCTACTACGCGGGTGAGTACACCTTCACTCTATACACCAGCAAACTACAAGTAGAATGTTTGTAAACAAAGCAGGACACAAATAACTGAAACTCACTTGCTTGGCGTCGAGTTTGAGATATAATTGTAAGCAATATTTAGTGAAGGACGGATCTCAACTCGACAAGTAATGTAAGTTGCGTATAAAAAGCTGCGGGAACAGAGTGAATTTTAGGTTAACTCTGGGCGGTTTGCTTGCAAACATTCTACATCGAGTTTATAGATTCAATTGAAAAGCGTTTTGAGAATCTTCCGACAACAGCAGTCGTTGTATCCCAGTTTACCCGTCGCGCCTGATATTTCTTTTCAAATTGCACCGGTTAAGGAACCTCCAAGAAATCCACTCTGTATTACTTAACTCCGAAATTGAAATTAACCGTGACCACTTATTCTTCTTCGTCTTCTTCATCTTTCTAGCGTTTGTCAAAAATAATTATAATACCTTACCCTTGTCGACCAGTAGACTGGTGTAGGCCTCCTTCAAACTCTTCCATTTCCTTCTACTTTGTACAGTTAATGTCCAGTTGCTGCCCGCTATCGCTTTGATGTCGTCCGTCCGTCTCATCAGTGGCCGTTCCACCGCTGCTCTTTGTTTCCCCCGCGGTCGGCACTCCCATGGAGACTTACTCCATAAGATATTTGACTATTATTTGCTAGATGTTTCGCGGCTGTTAGTCTGTAGGACAGGAGGCCCTGCGTAAATAGCCCGCCATTAACTCAAACCTCCCCCCCCCCCCAGGTATAAAGCACACGGCGCGCGTGAACGAGCCGATCATCTCCATCGTGGCTTCGGACCCGGACCTCGCAGAGAACGGAACGCTCGCCTACATGGTGGCCGCTTCCAACCTCTACAAGTTCGGCGCGAGCCAGTCCAGCGGCAGCGTCGTGCCTTCGCCGTTCAACATCACTCAGGACGGTAAGGATCGCCCACGGCTGGGCTGAGTCAAAGCCTCCCTAGTCCCTTCTTCCTCTGTATCTATTTAGTTTTAGGCCTTATTGGCATGACGAACTAGACTTCTTTGACAAAAATTGCCTCATAGACTGTGAAGTGTGAAAGAACGCAATAAATAAATGAAGCTGTACTTGTAACGCAGCACCATCTTATACCAAAACTTTAAGAGCTGACATGGTGTTCATTGGTGTTGTGATAGGTACCGATGCCTATCAGAAATAATATGATATGATATGATATGATATATAATTAATTTTTTTTTTATATAATAAATAAATAAATAAATAATGCTGGACAATTCACACAGCATTATCTAGCCCCAAGGTAAGCAGAGCTTGTGTTATGGGTACTAGATAATACCAACACAAATTGAATTTTTGACGACTTAACATTGGTGTTGGACGTTCAGTTTATAGAACCAGTGGGGTTCTGTGCAATGCATTCATAAATTCCCGCTCTTGAATACTATATTTCATAAAAACTTCTCCACACTCTTCGCAGGCGAAACCGCGTACAATAAGTGTGGATCTGATTAGCATATTCTTCGCAGCTTCGCCTGCTTCCTGTATTTAGTCCTGCGATAAAGGGTTTGCAAGGCGGCGCGGGTGTGGAGAGGCCTTCACAAGATTGCTAAAAACCATTATTTCCTCCCAGGTGTCCTGATGACAGCGCACTACATGTCGGAGTACAACCAAGACCGGTTCGTGCTGGACATCATAGCGCAGGAGACGGCGCCGCCGCACCGACAGGCCAGAGCACAAGTCTACGTGAGTACACTCACGTCCGTAGGCGTGCTTGGGGTACTCACTCACTCAGAGATCGGTGGCGCAAGCTATTGCGATTTACAGTTGGCTCGGACTCCGTAACTACGCGCGCGGATCAAAGGTCGCGCTCGCTTTTTTGATGCATTGATGCAAAACGATTGATGCAAACGGCGACACAATAGTGTCGCCGTTTTACTTTCAAAATGTTACTTAGTGTTTTACTTCATGAGAATAGAGAGAAACGCTTCTATTCTGACAAATATCATGCATGGTTTTTTGGCTGTGACTTGGAAGTACTAACATTTAAAAATTAGCGAAATCCATCCACATTTTGTCCACGTCACCATGATACCTCCTAAGCCTATATAGGTATAATTTATCTAGCATGTCCTCCCAAAACCTAAACTGTGAACTAAGAACTTGACGAAGAATTTCGAATGTGCATCAAATCGCGTGATGAAGCAAATTATTTATTGCTGCCTGAAGATTTATAACTGACGATATTAACTATGTGTTAAACTTTCAGATCTGGATAATAGACCGGTCGTCCCTGATCCGCATGGTGGTCTCCCGCAGCTGCGCGTCCTCAGTGGACGAGGTCAGAGAGAAGCTGGCCGAGGCCGGCAACGCGCTGCTGGTGCTGGGCAGGAGGCTGCCGCTGGTGCAGGCCGACACCAAGTACGATGACTGGTAAGTCGCACGAACAAGTTCGCGCTCTGGAATAGCATCCGGGACTTAACGATAAAGACATTCGTTTGACCGCAAACAATCTCACCTGATAGAAAGTGACGATGTGGCCGATGATGAAGAGGAAGATGAAAAGAGAAGAAGGTCGAGAAGCATCGTTATTGACATCGTATCCCTATACTATGTCAATAACATTGCTTCTTATAGTGTTTCTTTATAGTTTAGCCAAAGTTTAAATCTAAAGACCCGAGACCGTACAGAGGCGCTATTCTGCTATACTAGCCGCTTCTCTATGACAATATCTACGTCACAGAATTATACATTTTGGCATTCTATCTTACATGAAAAAAACTATGGTGCACCGGACGTCAAAAGTTTCAAAGTTTTCTATCACTTTCCACGTGCAAATAGAACCGCACGCACTATCTAGAGTTTCTTCTATGATTCTTCGTGACGATTTTGCGACACTACCATAGACTATGGCGTTTATAGTATCAGTAGTAACAGTTTTCTAGCAATGTCTACCATCTGTATTCTCTTTGCGCAGGTGTGAGATCCACCTGCACGCCGTGGAGCGCGGCAGCTGGCAGGTGCTGCCCGTGCAGCGCGTGCTGGAACAGATCGACGCGCAGTACGACCGCCTGCAGCACACCTACAGACAGTACGGCGTCGAGACTCTGCAGGCGACCGCTACTGCCTCTAAAGGTAACGGTGGAGCGCGGCAGCTGGCAGGTGCTGCCCGTGCAGCGCGTGCTGGAACAGATCGACGCGCAGTACGACCGCCTGCAGCACACCTACAGACAGTACGGCGTCGAGACTCTGCAGGCGACCGCTGCTGCCTCTAAAGGTAACGGTGGAGCGCGGCAGATCGATCTATATACCTAATGATGAGTTATGTAATATATAGTATAACCACAGCTCGCGAAACGCTCAATTTAGTTATGAATGCATCTTGCGCGCGATAACAACGACATTTACTTCAGCAGCATATGCACTACCGAATCATGGCTTCTGTGCTCCACCCACTAAATTATTTAGTAAAACAGAACGCATTACATCCTGCCAATATTGAAGTACTAACAGACGATCGAACGTGGTGCGCTCCGCACCGCGACCTTGCTTCGCTCCGGGCTGTATGCGATCGTGTGGCGAACGGCGCGCCGCACGTAATTATTATTAATAATGTGTGGGGTTGGTTCGATGGAACGAAACGACTGGACAGTGCGATAAGCTGTGCGGTCGTCTGTCGCTCAGAGCGCACCGTACAGTGCGGTGGTACGGCCGCACCGTGATCGATTGTCTGTTAGTGCTGTATTAGTTTACATGACACAGTTTTATAGCATTGGTGGGCATTGTTCCAGCGCCCGACACGTTCGACCCCGCGCTGGCCGCGTTGATCGCGCTGCTGATCGTGTTGTTCACTGGAATTATCACGTTCGTGGTCGTCTGCGCGTGCCTCAAACATTGGTAAGCCCGTACACCACATCTTACATCTAGAATATATTACTAATTTAGCATACCAAGTAAAATTAAATTAAGATCTTTGGCCACGTAGATACGAGAAGCTAACGGTATGTCCAATGCAAAGTTTCATGTTTGCATGTTTAGCGAATTTGGTTGCAGAAGTTGAGTCTTAGTTACGAAGACAGATTACAGCTTCCAAACTCACTCACATTTCCCATCCCTGAGCTTCAGAATTATTATTTTTAACCGGTCGTAGAGAGTGAAGGGAGCCGCAGATCTATTCTGTGTTATTGTCATGATGTAACTGGGATCATCACGCCGACGTTGGTCATAGATACTGTTGATAAGGTAACTTTTAAAGTGTAGGAGTAGGTTTGCTAGAAATAAAAACTGACGCGAACCAGAAAGTGCCTTTAGACTTACAAATGAATCGCTTCTCCACAGGGTAATCCCGCCCCCCTCGATGCAGTCCAGCAAGGGCGACAGCCTGGCCCGGCGCCGCATCCTCGAAGAACTGTCCACCACTGAGAACCCTCTCTGGCTGGAGACCAAGCTGCGGCCCTACGAGGAGCAGGAGCTCACCATGAACGTGTTCGGGGACCAGAACGAACAACAAACGCAGGAGAGCGTACAGGTACGGGTGCTCCAAAAATAATTGACTGATAAAGACGTTAGATGATTAGTTTCGTTTAGTTTTATTCTGGAGGAAACTATATTTAGGCACAGATATTATAATACTATAACTTAGGTAAATTGATAAAATGCGAAGAGAGTCTCTCTTGGCTCTGCTGTGTGGTGCCGGCTTAGAAATTGCACCACCCCCACGCCAACTCCTCCCGCGGGTGCCGTAAGAGCCGACTAAGGGATATCCACCGGGGGCGGGCAGCGCCCTAGCACCCCCTGCAGAACAATTCTACCACCGAACTGCGATCCCCAACCCGCATGCCCAGCGTGGGGAAAATGGGCATTACCCCCTCATGAGATAAAAGTCCACCTTGTCAGTAGGAAGCCTGCGTCCAGCAGTGAATCAATATAGGCTGTTGAGGTGAGGTGAGGATGAGAGACAGTAGCTTCGATTCTTCTCGTAAACCATGCAGCAGCGCCTCTGGTGGCAACTTCAGGAACTAGATGGAATAGCATCTTCCATCGATTGCTAATGCAGTGTGCATCGACACACTATCATTGGGCTTTAAATGTAGTTATGCCGTTTGTAACTAGATGGCGTAAACACTAACTGAACTTGATTTGTTTCAGCCGGACAACACGTACGCGACGATCCAAGGCAGCCGCGCGACGGAGCGGTTTGGCGACTACGCCACGCTGGGCGGGGACTCGCCCACGCCCATGGAGGCCGCGCTCGGCTTCCAGGTAACTTGGCCTTACCCTACCTAGCATATTTGCAATACTGTTGGCCAAAAGCCAACCTTGAAACATGAAAATGTTTTAGTTTTGTCTTGTTTAAAAAAGTGACTTTAACGTTTTCGCTTAGCAATCCACCAATCGGTAATGCGTTTAAGACCCCAAACTCTCCAAAGAAGAGTGCTATAAGTCTGACGTGAGTGTCTGTGTATCTGGCTGTGGTTTGCTAGCTAGCTCCCCAACGGGTATATCGATTTGTTTGTGAGATTTGTTCTGTTTGAAAGTTTGACTTGATCGAGATTGTTCTTAGCTCTGTTTGATGTAAATCGATGGAAAGTCCACACTGTAATTTTCGTCATAGTTTTTAACAGTTTTCTAATCCGATACTCAACATTCAACATCCAGAGTTTCAACATCTTGGACTTTGATTTCACAAACTGTCAGAAACGAATAACGCTTGTTATTTCAGGGCAGCACCTTCAAGCCGCCGTCACCAGACACGCCCGAGCCGCCGCCCCGCCCCTCCGGCCTCGGCAACCTATGACCCAAGGTAGATAATACTGATCAGTGCAGCCAAGACTTTACCTGAAGAGATCTAACCGCTGCGCTGGTTTCTCGAAACAATGGTCAAACCTCACGCGAACTGCATACAGGTTCCTTTCTGTACAAACGATAGTTGACGAGTCTGTTTCTTGATCACCACGCAGTACGCTGCGGTATCCGCTGTGCGGTGCCGGACACCATCTTATGAAAAACAAATATGCATTTTTCGAACGCTTGTGTATTTCAAGAGAATAACCACTACGTATGTATTTTTCTACGGCATGTCAAATCAAACCCAGCGTTCCAGAAACCGGTTGTTATTGTACCTTGTACCTTATTGCATTCCACTAGAGTTGCATTTTCTGAGCCTGATCTTGTATCCATGTAAATAGTTAGTTCGTATTGATTGCATGTTGTCAAAGTGTTATACATTTAAAATACTCTATTTTGTATGAACTCTGATCGTTGAGACTGTTTCTTGTAGATATCGTTACCATTTATGATACGTTGACAACGTCCTTTAGTTCTAATGATATTTTTGTATAATAACATGTCTACACAGCACAGGCGACAGTTGCCAGCTAACAGGCAGACAGCTCTCCGTTATTATTTATTTCCTAATTATTAATATTAATGCTACTGTCTTCAAATTCTGTCTAGAAACTCGTTTCCGCTCCCTCTCGTGTCTGTCTGTTACCTTCTCACGGCTGAACGGATCTCAGTGACATTCGGCAGGGAGGTAAATGGTCCCGGAGACGGAGATAGGCTGCTTTAAAAGCGCGTGCGAGGCCACGGGCAGCAGCTGGTTTTCTTATGTTTTAACTCGTTCTTTTCTACTTTATTCACATTTTGTGCTGCTGACTTTTGTGCTGTACAAGTATTTTATGATTAGATTTGTAAGAAAAAGTAGTTTTGAATCTCGACTATCTTAGCCACTAACTAAGGATTTTATATTTTTTGCCATATTTTGTTCGCTAATCAAGACTACAAAATGAAGTGATCTTCTAAAAATACATATACTTACTAAATACACAAATTGATGAGTTGTATAAAGTTTTTTACTATTTATATATAAGGGACCAATAATTTAAATGTATTTTTGTGATAATGTATTTTACTACAAATATTTACATTCTTGTATTAAATGAATGTTGTTTTATAAGATTTTATGGACTAGAATAAATAACAATGTAGGTAGGTAAGTATTATTTTTATAACTTAGATAAGTACTGCTTAGGTATTTATTTTTACAATTTACTGCGCCACAGTACTATAGCTATAAAGCTGTGCCGGCCTGTGTCGTCTATGCGTATTTAGTCAAATACATGCCCATGTGTATACATATACAGCTATTCATTTATGACTGTAAGTGGGTTAACTACGAACCTAGTTAGTGTTGGAAGAACACCAACGATCCAACATCTCGCAACACAAACTAGGTTTGTAGTTAACCCGCTTAGATTCATAATGAATTCGTCAAACTAACGAAAGTTTTTATAGTAAAGTATACAGCTATGTTTGCATCAAGTACATAACTTAAGAAAATAAAATGTTGTGACCTTTTTAACGTTTCAGATTGTGATTAAAGTTTACATGAAGCTGGTTTGATGCAAATCAGCATTTTACAAATCTATTTTATTGTAAATAAGATTCCAAACAAGTATTACAACGAAAATATAGAGATTTATTACAGAAACTATGTGCTTTATTATTTACCTTAGCCCGTGCATGTACATGATCCAGTTATTACTTTCAATTTCATAGGCTTGCGGAAAGCTCTTAGAATAAGTTAATTTTAACAAACTTAATAGAATGTAGTCATTCCTTCATTTTTTTTCATTATTCAATTTAATTACATTAACACCTAACAACATAAATTAAAAACCTCTAAACAAATAAAGAAAAGAAGTACATTAGGCAGCTTCATCGCTGATAGCGATTTCTCCCAGGCAACCTTTCACACTCTTGTAGTGTTTGTATTTGTGATGTTGTAACATTTGTTCAGAACCTCCATAGTAGACCGGACATCCTCCAAGAAGGTGGACAGCTGGGTCCTCAAGCATTCCTCCAAGTCGGCAACACTGGCGCTTATCTGCAGGTACAGGTGGCCCATGGCTGCGAGCTTCAGGGTTGTAAGACGCTCAATCACTTGGTTGTAGTGGTCTTTTTCCATCTGTAGAGGTCAAGATGTAAAGACCTACTATTTCATACTTTTCAGATTTTTCCTTAGGGAAGTAATTAACCGAAGTGGTACCTAAGTCAATTACCTAAACATCAAATCGGACAATTAGTGATTACTACGCGAGACTTGATGATTTTTGTTGTTTCGAGTAGGTACGAGTATAGTATGCTCTTACTTATTTCATAAAGCAAATTTAAAAAGTATTCAAGAAGTAGGTAGGTACTTACATATTGGACTAAGCATTCTTGCGCGCCTTCTTGATCGCCGGGATTTTCATCTTTGCACGTGTTCAGCAGATAACGGTAACCTTTACGCCACTTGCGGATCTGAAAAATTTCATCATACCTAAGTACCTTTAACTTGTGATCTTGTCGGCGGAAAAGTGATAAATTAATCCAACGCCGCTAACGCTCAGCACAAAAATGTGCGATAAAATGCGAGCTTAAATTCGTTACATAGGTACCTACCTTTAGATACATTTTGCAGTGAAAAGATGGCCTGCCAAAGACATTTTAACCACAATGTCTTTGCCCGCGAGCTGTCTGTCATCTGATGCCGTCAATATGAAATGCATCTAAAAGCCCATTATTAAAATGCACATTTTTGTGCTGTGCAGTCAGTTGGCCCGATCAAAAAGATTTCCACCGTTGGCTTTTAGTTCCTTGCATTAAACTAATTTGCACAAGAAATGAGCTGCGTACCTACCAAGATAAGCGATCTTATTGGCTATGTTCTAGGAAGGAAAAGGCTTTGTTGTGGTTGATTATTTCACCGCTTAGGTACGCAGCTCAGTAACTAAACCCACCTCTTTCTCGAGCTGTTCGACGCCGGCCGCGCGGGCCGCGTCCTCCAGCGCGCTGGTGGTGAGGCACTCGCTCTCGCGCGACAAGTACTCCTTCGTGCACTTGCGGACCTGGCGCCGGTGCACGTACAGGCATTGGCTCCACTGCACATAAATAATAGCCCTGAGGTCGGTTTGACGATAGTGTCGAGACGTGATCGTATCGTCTCATTTTTGTATGGGATTTGCGTAGTTCCATGTCCGCGGGATAAAGGCGCTGTACCAAATCCCATAGAAAAATGAGACGTCTCTATATCAGTAAAATGCGGAACTCAGTCAGAGCGCAGCTCCGATTCAGGATGCACCATAGAGATTTTCCTTTCTCTGTGGGGCGCAGAGAATCCCTTGACAGATGTGTGTTGCTCACACAAAAACGCAGAAGCTCTTAATGCACTAAAGCGAATTTTACTAAATGACCGGTTTTAATTAAGTAAATAAACCAATATCGAATCGCAAAAATAACAGCATGAATTATTATTGACCTATCGTACTGTATTCCTGAGAACCAGGGAACAAGGGAGTAGGGACAGTTATCATAATGTAAAACGAACTTTGTGACCAAACCTTCTCATTCCTCTCAGTCTTCTGAAAGCAGTGGTCTCTATGTCGGTCCGCCGCCCCCCTGCTCCGCGCCGTGACTCGGACCCTCTGCACCTGCAATACATCCTCATGATATCAGCACCAGCTGGAATGTACTTACCTACTAATCCACTGCTGAACACAGGCGTCACCTTGTGAGCGCCGCCGCGCGCTGTCAGCTTGCCGGCATCTAGGAGTTGCCTGCAGTCTTTCACAGACCAGCATCCCCCCTGCCAGAGGGTGTCCCACACTATCCTCGCGCGCAACGCGAAATGTACCTACGAAAGTTTTGATACTTACTCGCTCTAGCTTCTATAACTTTCGTGTGTTTTTTGCATTCTAGGATTAACACTATAAGTACTTATACAGTGTAGTATAAGTATAGTTTGGTGGTAGGTATTTAAGATTTAGAGAGGTGACGCGTTCTGCACCTGCAGGTCAGCCTGCCACGCGCTGCGCAGGCGCCGGTCGTCTCTCTCCAGCCGAAGCGAGGACTGCAGGTTGCTCTCGTAGGTGGCAGTTAGTGCCGTTATGTTGGTGCTCTGGAAAATACAATACAATACAATACAAAATACTTTATTGTACACCAACAAAAATACAAAACACGAGACCTTACATAAGATACAAGTACAATGGGCGGCCTTATCGCTTAGAAGCGATCTCTTCCAGGCAACCTTTAAATTCAAAGGAAAATATAGGGTTTTGACTTTAATATCGTCTTCTGGGCATCTATTCAATATGGTTCTTAGATTGTCTCTTTAATTCTGTTCTCTAGATGGTAAACATTTTGGTTTGAAAACCAAGAGCTACTTTCGTTTGAACCGACTGGTATGCACATATGTGGTAGGTAGGTACAGTCAACTACAAAAAGTTAAAAGTGAGTGCAATTTCAAGAAAAGAACCCGCTCTTCATAAACAAATACGTTGTAACCACGCACTACAGCTGGGCTACCCAGACTCTCCGCTAGCGAGTCATCGACGCTGAATCTGACACAGAATCGCGCGAAATTCAAATATTTTAGCGGTTTTTAATATTTTTTTGCGTTCTGCAAAGAATTATAAGTAGGTACAGGTACTACCAGAAAAGTAGTTTTCCGCACATAATCAAACGATCTTTTAAAAAAATTATTTTGCCGGAGCAATTAATAATATTAGAGCTTTATTGACGACCTCTGTGGCGCAGCGAGCGAAGGTCCACCTGCGACAAAGGAGGTTGCGGGCTCTATTCCTGCCTCGGGAGCAAATGTTTGTACGATCTGCAGATATTTGTTCAGGGTGTTCTGGATGTTTTCTATGTATAATAAAAAATATCTATCTATGTAGTGTATTGTAATAAGTCTATCAGTTATCTAGTACGGCATAACACAAGCTCTGCTTAGCTTGGGGCTAGATAATTATGTGTGAATTGCCCAGCATTATTTATTATTATTTATTTATTACTAAAAATCAACATAATTACCAAAATCTACATTATAATCATACCTTATTGTAACATGGGTTCATAAAAAATAGTTCATTTGTGGAAAACGACTTTTAGGGTATTTTAGTTCCTTGCAGAACAGTGGAATTTATTAGAAATCGCTAAAATATATGAATTTGGCGCGAATCTGTGTCAGATTCCGTCTCGCTGACTCGGTGCAGTAGCGGAGAGTCTGAGTAGCCCTGCTGATCTCGTAAAACTGGTTGGTTTATATCTGTTTCTATGGTACGTACAGTTTCTATGGTACCGCAGCTTTATTAAAAGTTATATTCCACAACAGGCACCCGATATTTATCGTATTGTCTTGGTTTCTTATTGTAATCGCTATAAAAATAGGTACTTAGCTTGAAAGATTGTACATAACTAAAGTATTTCGAATAATATACCTACCTATTAATACCTCATATTCAACCAGGTGAGAACTCTGTGTCTAGTTAAACCTAACATAGGCTTTATGGCACTTCTAACCGAAATGTAATGTTGTTTTTTACCTGAATAAATAATTCTATTCTATTCTATTCTAGTTAGCTACAACAAGCTAGGTAAGTTCTCATTTCAAAATCATGAAACAATTTACGGCTGTTGATTTTGTAACGTTGGCTCGACATTTTATAGATAATCGCTTACCTGGAAGTCCCCGCATTGATACAGTAGAGTCAGCACAAAAATTACACAAATCATTTTTTTTTTATTTTATCGTATTTAAAATAAATATTCATATGTGATGGACCCGATCAATGTTAAGTCGATACTGGGATAAGGGAACCTGCTCTAAGATCTCTTCTTTAATCAAGATCAAGGTAAGGTTGGCAAAACTGCGTCATTTTGATGTTTAGCTTTATCAATATCAAATAAAAAGGACAAATAACGCGTTACAAAGGGAGTTCCGGGATACCAGATACCTACGTGTTATGCAGGTAGGTACCTAGTATCTGTAAGACAGTAAACTATAACATATGAATGTGACACACGTTTTTTTTTATACCTATTATGCTGCCTCTACCAATGATAATTAACTATGAGTTATTGATATCCGATAACCCCAGATAACTCTGCATTGATTTAATTACGACCGTGTCAGTAATCATGTCTATCTGTCATGTAAATGTCGAGTTACATGTATAATGTGACGCTTGACTGTAAGTACTTTTATTTTGAGGTCAAATGACAATAGAGTGATGTCATTTAATAATCATTTTATACAAGATATTCGTAATCTAAAGATAGTTTAAGACTTTTAATGGTTAAGAGTAATGAAATCTTTGTAGACTGGAAAATAAAACCATGTTGTAAGTAGGTACTTTGAGTAATTTTTTATTTACAAAAATAAATTGTCAGTTACTTACTTTAAAAAATAAATTAATAACAACAATATCGACTATTAATGTACTAGTCCGTCTACGTATTCATACAACGTTATCCGGAATATTGTTTGCAATGGCACGTATAGTAATACTTGTACATTCTAACTACTAAAAATTTTTAAAATTTTAAGCAAGCAACACGATAAAATTTTATGAAATATTTTTGTTTTCGTTTCTTTATCCATGTAGTAGTCTTCATTTTTTTTTATGAAATACTACTTGGCAAAGACATAAGTAACTTTAAACACAATTTTTTTAAATCAAAATAATATCATCAAATCTTTAATTTAGGTTAAGAGTCGACAATTTGATTGACTGTCAATCAAATTAGTAAGTTAGTATTAATAACACCTAAGTAGGTACATAATAAATTACCTGTGCACATAAAATGGTTATAACTACCTACATACGTATCACTTACTCGTATGTTAGCAATTGTACTTTTATACTCTGTTGTAATAAAATAATACAAAATAAAAATTTATAGGTAGGTACAATCTTTTAGACATTTTTTGGTTAAGTTTTATTATAACCTTAGAATTTTAAATAAGTCGATACAACAAAAATAACCTACACTAAATTAAAACTATCACAGTAATATAACAAATATTAAGTAAGTACCTACGTACCGACCAACAATCGTACTGTCAGCTAGGTACACAATTCTTACAGCACTTGCTGAAAATTACGGTTTTACCCAGACAGCGCGCTTGAACCAGACTCGGTCGTCATTTTATGATTATTATATACTTTCAGATGATTGTACTCATACTTGTACATAGCTAGGTACCTACATTCTTATGTTAGATACAATAAATCACATTTATTACTGCCACGGATACAGAAAGCATCTACAAACTTGCGCATGCCAATTACACTTTTATAAATAAAGCTAAAAAGTCTAGTCTAGTACTCGACTCAATATTTCATCTTACAACGCAACTGTTCAAACTATAACCTATTAATTATGTGCCATTAGCACGGTATCCTACACCTACGATGATGTATTACCTAACTAGGTACAAAAGTTTAAACTAACTAGAGTCGAATTGGATAAAATGAGATTTTTAATAAACAATTTTCGTAGTTTCGGAAATCATTATAGGTACATCGATTTTAAATTCCAAGTTTTCCGATCAAATGTACTACATCGAAGTTTTTAACGGCTCTCATTACACCAGAGAAATGTCTGGCAATCTTTTATGTAGGCATTTCTTCCGGTTGGATTCCGTTTCATTCATTATTCTTAAAGGGCCGGCTTACTTCCACGAACAGAGACGAGAAAATGTATTAGAACAATTATGAGCATGGTGTTAAATAGCGGTGCCACCACAGATATATATGCCTAGCATACATGACCGTCCGGTGGGTATTCTTGATTCTAGTGTCGTTGATACGCCATCTCCACTTTGGTGGCAATCCACATCGTATAAGTCATTAAGATACTTATTTGAATTATTAAAGAGTAAATATTTGACATGAAAAAAATGTGATCATGCCCTTTATTCTTATAAGAACCGATCATTCGAAGAAAATGGAAACAAAAAAGACAATCAAACTTGAAATCTCTGGTGGAAAGAAACCTCTACACCCTCGTGGTATTAGCCAGACACCCGTGATAGGTGACCGTCGCCTCTGCAGCCTCGGCCCCCAGGTGCTTCTTCAGCCGCTGGAGCCGCCTCCTCGCGTGGAGCACCAGGTCCTTGTACGAGCGCCGCGTGTGCTGGATGTCGTCGTTGATTCGGTGCAACTCTCCCGCTGCCAGCCGCTTCCAGCGCTTGATCTTCGGTTTACCCTGGAAGAGAGGTAGGAGGAGTTTTTTATTGTTTTATATTTTGTAGTTTCCCAGAACAATCACAACAAGTAGCGACACGGGGCTCGGTTCTCAAGAAGACTATAATTAAGTGCTCGACTGTCCAGACCAGCAAGAATATTTGAAACATACCTATCATTTAATGACATTGAAAACTTACTTCACAAGCCGTGCCGCACCTCCGTAGAGCCATTTCGTATTTTTTCAGGTACTCGTTGGTCTGAAAGAGAAGGTAATACTTATGTTCTGTTATTGATCAGCTCTGGGTGCGAGTTTTCAAGATAATTGTCTGTGTTTTATTTCAAAAGCCTGGCACGGGACCGGACGGAGTGGCACAATAGAGGGCAGCCTACCAAAACACACATAAGGTTCGCAGTTAACCCGCTTACGTGCGTAATGAATGCCTACGTCAAACAACGATAGTTTATATAGTAAAAAAGGAAGCCTACCATGCAGCAGTTCACGGTCGGAGTAAATAGATAGATGGAGCCTGTAGTTGAGTGCTTCGGTGGACCGCAGGATTTTTTTTGAGAGATTTAACTCTTAAACATCGAAGTGTGATATGTTCCCATTTTATAAATTCAGTAAGTAATAAAGGAAACGGTTCCGCTTCCGAAAACGTATCTCTAAACTTTTTAGTCATATTGACGAAATTTCTACCCATCCTTACATGGAATGACTTATCTGATCTCGTTCTGGTCTTACCTTGTTGATGTGCATCCGGAAGACCACCATGTGTCCCAGCAGGAACTTGTGGTGGTTCTCCCCGCTGAAGCTGGCGGCGCGGTACGCGTCCAGCTTCACCTTGCGCATGCGCGTCTCGTACAGCGCTCGGCAGTCTCCGTGCTGGAACAGAACACCAAATAAATATTACAATTATAATGAGCCTGTAACGTATCACTGTTGGGAAAAACCCGAGTGATCTGAGATCGCTCCATGGATCACCATCCTGAGCCAGCAAGGAGATGATGTGACGAAATCGGTCACCACTCAGCACGTGCAGGGAAGAGCATACCATAGCGCTGGTTTTCCATGAGGATACTCAATATTTGTACAAAATGGAATCTTGTCGTATATGGCTTCATGCCTCCTTTCATAGCATTTTGCAGAAGTACATTTTTCTTGCAACCTCCAAGTTTTTAAAAAGATAGATGGATAATGCTTTTATGTCATCGCCTTATAAAACGTGTTGTAAGTCCTTATTTAAAATTTATTAGAAAAAGAAAATAAATGTCATACGAAAATATAAACGTATTCATGCCATTTGTTCGGTCGATACGATACGGTATAAAATGCCATTGATCTGCAAAAGGTTATTTGTTTTATTATAGCCAAGTGGGTCCCCTAAGATTAAATGAGAATTAGCAGTGATTGAGATTCTGGCAGCCTTCGCGGCTAGAACAAATGGACCTAGCTGTTTAATGACTAGGTATGCATCTTCGGCTTCAATGCCGCTCGTCTCGTGTTGACGTGTCTATAATTAAACTCTGTTTCTATATTAATTACTTCTGATGCGCGAAAACTATACTAGAGTTCAAAACCAACATCCGTTGGTGTTGATCCGCATGAGATGCTGGGCCAAAAAAAACGAATATGTGCGAGATTTATCATTTAGTGTTACTTTCTGTTTTTGGCGTTTATTGGTCAGTTTAATAGTAATAAATTGACTAATAAACGCAAAAAAACACATATTACCCAGCACTGTTTGGCTACCCAAATTTAGGGTTCATTACCTACGAACGGAATCCTAGAAACGATACAATTTGTAGAGTATGTATCGTAATCAAATTAAATAATATTACTTGGTACAAAATAGTAGAGCTTGGTAGAGCTCTTTGTATTTAGGACTGACCGGACCAGTCACCTTTGACCTCAAGTCCTACGACCGTTTTCAAGCACGTTGTTATAATACCTACAAAAATGTTTGACTGAGAGTGGACAGCTATCAAAAGAGCTCTACACTTTCAATTCAACGTCACCGCACGAAGGCGATCGCTTCGGCCTGCAGCCCGTAATGTAACTTTCGCAAAAACTGAACTATTCACTAATTGATGGATCCCGGCGCCGTAACCTACGTCCATTAGGTAGGTCGGTGCGGCCATTGGGTATGTTCATAGATACTTACCTGTCGTTAGCCAACATCCTACTTCTGTTCTGATAATTCGTATCGTATTTCTTTTAAAAATAGGTAACGTAGTTTTGTGGTAGACTCCATTTCTTAACATTCGAAATGTAAATATTTTATGTACCTACCTACTTAATGTTACATAACAATAATAAAGGTCTCTATGTTTACACTCAGAAAAAGAATTCATTTTACTATCTTCTGTCCTTTCGGCACGCGATTTTCCCGGATAAAAAAGCCTATATAGGTACCTAAGTTATAGTTCCTTAATTTTGTGTATACAAAGTTTTAGCCTGAGCCGTTATTTAAATGATTTTCCCTTGGAGTAGGTAGAGAAACGTGGCAGTCGCGATCGCTGCCACTTCATTTTTACTAACATTCGTATCATTTTTTTGCGATCGTCTGGTCTGGCCGTTGAACTATCAGAGTGTCATAATGTCTATGCAAATCGTGTCAGATGACAAGAAAACTTGATTCAATGCAATCTAGCTTGAGCGATCGGGTTGGCACGTAAGTGAAATGAAGTTATTGGATTAGCGAAGTGGATCCGAATGGAATGGAATAGGGTACAAACGGTATTGTTTCGCACCGTGCGTGTGCTTCGGCTAACTCCGAACGCGAATGTAAGTAATTGACTTGTTCGGCAGATAATAAATCTAATTTTATACAATATTATGTCCATCACATAATACATTTCTGGCAAGGTTTCAGCGTATATTTACCATAGTCATGTCCTAAAATAGGCACGTTAGAAGCAAGTTTATGTTACTTCTTATTGCCAAGATCTTCGGTAGTTCGGTGAAATAAAATTATGTCATTACCAGCTTCTGGTCGGGACTTCGCACGCTTTTTTCAGGGATAAAAAGACTATCCTTTTCCGGGATGTTATCCATCTCCTCTCCCGGCCAAATGTGATTGAGATCCTTTGAGCCGTGTCGTCGTGAAAAGGTAACAGGCAGACAGAATAACTTTCCAATTTATAATATTAGTATGGATGGCATGGATTCTTTAATTAGATTCGTAATTTTATAATTATACCTTTTTTAAGTGTAGTAGATACTTTTAGGTATGTATTGTATTTTATGGAAATAAAGAGTTATTGATTTAATTTGAATGTTGAATGACGAATAAATACATACCTAATGTATTATGTAATTTCTGCCAAATAAAATGTGCGATGTGATTTGGTGAGGTCGTTGACCGGTCAATTTAAGACGACGCAGGACAGGAGGCGTAGAACAAGAATTACTCTCGCGTGCAGATTCACAAGGAACGTACCTACCACCCTTGCGTACCATCCGTAGTTTATGAGAAGAAAATTATTGTGCTAATGTATTTTTCATGCTTACATGAAATGTGTAGCTAAAGTTAAGGTATATATATAGGTATACATTCCTAGATAACAATAAACACGACATATGAACAGAAGCATGCGAAATAAAATCACAGATTGCGCGACTAAGTATTATTGGTAAAGCGCAATTTTATAGCAGACCTTTGCTACCGCTTCATAAAGCATGTGTCTGGTATTGTATTGGTCGCACATACGAGTAGCTTCCTAATGACACAGATAGCTGTCAAGAGATCACCGGTATAATTAGTCAGCAGCCCTTGAACGGCACTGTCAAGGCATCTGATGCTGAAGTGGCCAAGATTGAAAAAAATACATAGGACTTTAGATTTGAACATCCCAATCTTGACGTGGGTTAAACGTGAGCCAAGTTGGGAAATTTAATTCTGAAGATTATATACCAAAGAAAATTCTAATAAATGAATAATTCACTATTAATTAAGTAAAGATGCTGTTACATTTTGGCTGAAGTTGGCCGAGTCATGGCGAGCTCTAACTCGCTTCAGCTTGTAGGTATAGGCTGTCAAATCTGTAATCACAAACTTCATACAATACAACTTCATACTTTGGTTTTGTATTTTTTATATGTGTGTCGAAATAAATGCTATTCTATTCTATTCATATCTACATATAATGATGATACGAATATAATGTAACCTTACAATCCTGATAGGTGCAAAATTAGATCATTGGTTCCACCCTGATCGAACCATATGGACCTCATTTCAACACTATACACACAAATTCCTACTTAGTAATACTTTACAGGCGAAACTTTGTGAAGATATGCGTTTGCCACAAGACAATACCAAAACTACTGAACGGATCGAGCTGAAATGTTGCTCGCAGGGAAACTCCTGCGCAGCCATGGGCAGGAGCTGGTCACCCTATGAAGTTGTAAATAATAGTCACCGACTCATCACTGCGATAGCTGGCAATACATCAACAATACAATATGCCGGAGTAGCAACTATTGGCGACGCTGCGGCGCCCAGCCCGCCACGAGCCCAGGGGGGTTACTCTTAAAACAGTTCAAATCTCAATACAAATCCATCATATACCTACCTATTTGCTTTATTTTACTACTCTTGAGCCAAATTCTATGTCCAAAATTGATTTAATTATTTCATACTTATATCGTAAGATTCCGCTTATTACAGGAAGCCAGCGGTACCTATGTCCAGCGGTGGACTAGCATGGGAGACGTGATGTGATGATGCCTTCCGAAGTTCCAATCCCAATCGTGCGCGAAATAACATTGATATTGGAATTGTGCTGTTAGGTAGGTACCTATAGCAATATGTGTAACATTATCTGTAATTATTATAGTAATAATCAATTGAAAAGTACCGGTAACGCTGTCTGACGCTCCGCGTGGCCGTCGGCGTGACGTCATCGGAAATGCACGTTTATATGCCAGTGCAGATAGTATGTAGATAAATATTGTGATAAGAATTGCACTGGCGCTGACGAAATAATCTAATTCTTTGGTAAATCGTTCATATGATTACCTACGATTTTTTTCAATTTTATTTCTGCTGTATCGATTAAACCAAAATAATAAAAGTAAACCTAAAAAAAAAAACAAATCGGTCAAGGACACATGCGGGATACCTACCTCTCAAATCGGAAATGCGCTCTAAGTTAGGTTCAGTTCAGTACAGTTAATAAACTTGAAGCAAGAGTAATTAAGAGCTACACAGCCATGCTGCAGAGCTACACAGCCATGCTGCATGGTGGCAGAGCAACGTACCGTATGGATAGTAGTCCTATTATCCTATGCTAGGATAGGTAGGTACTAATCCGTAAATAAAATAAAATAAGATAGGAACTGAAATAAAGCTAATACTGCTTCTGATAATAAGCTAGGTACTCATCAAAAGGAAAGGACGCCAGGTAGATAGAAATTATCTTATTTTACTTTGCTATTATTATTGGGTGGTTGGTTATTAATTGTACTATGTAATTGTTAAACACAAAGAAGATCATGTGGGACTATCACTATTTGTACCCTTTACAGAAAATTCGACTAAACAATTCGTCCAATACAATTTGATTAAAAAACAATTCGCCTAAAAACATTTCGACTACTAACAATTCGACCTTATATATTATCGTTAAATATTCTGAGAGGTTATTGCTAACTATTGCAGTGTGATTATCACTTGGTGTTCCCTACTTGTTATGTATATTACTTGTGCAGTGCATGTTAGTTAAGTGCGTATAGCGCTGTTCATTATTAATATAAGTACTTATTAAGTATTTTTTTACGGGGCCTGTGACTTTTTCAGATTAATAAACTTTAGATCATTTTATTTAGGAGTAGCTCTACACCATTGTAGTCATAGCCGTTATGTCACTCGATAACACAGCGACTTAGCTTATGTTTTGTCAGAGATTTAAACTAATTGTCTTAGTCGAATTTTCCGCAAAGCAAACCAACTCGCTTGGAAAAGATCAGGGTTTGCACGAAAACGAATCAGAAACTTCGTTCAGGGCCCTCAACCTCAACATTGTTCCCTTTGAACTCTTCTTATGAACGAATGACAAAAAGCCGTAGTTTTTCCTAACATCGTCTGACTGCTGAGCACAATGCATGCGCACCTGCTCTCCACCCTGTCCCCCACGAGCAATAGATTAGAGTCAGTGCAACAATGCAGCCGAGCATTCTCAACGATCGCCGATCTCCGGTATTTAGTTCTAGTTCAGCATGCCTGTGAGTGTGACTGTGAGTGTGACCCACGAGTTGACTGTCCTGTCGTTGTTTAGTGTTTGTGTCGTTATTAGATCACGGGCAAACGGCTTGAGAGAACTGTTAGCTTTTATCCTGAGATTCCCGAGGGCTGCATTTATTGACATACTCTATCATAAAATATGTCATATCTACGGATCCTCGGATCAAGCCCTTTCTTTCGAACTCATTCTAGTCCGTTTCAGACTTCGGTTAGAGTTGAAGTCATGAGCTAGATTCAATTTATCTTTCGTTGGTAGGTCCCTAATATTGTAGCATCGTGTCAGATGCACCAAAATAACCCTGATGCAGTTCCTTGACCGTGACGCACCCCGAGAGAATGCTCCGTGAAAACAAAAGTGAAAACAAATAACTATTACAATGTTACGGCGTATTGATTCATAACTCGCTGAGAAAATCTCTAAATGGGGAAGTTTTGCGCATTCATGACGTCTTGAAGAGTTGAAAACAAAAGTGAAAATAGCGCTCTTACAATGTTGCGTTACCTATATCGTAAATTTACACCTAATTGGGCAATTTGATCAGCACTTGATATTAAGGAAGGAAATCCCTGTGTGGATTTTCACTTTAACATGATGCATCATTATTGCAGGTATTATTGTAACAAATACCTTTGCTTACGTAATGCATGATTATGTGTGAATCATACAAGTATGCTTCGATGTCGGTCACAAAATGACTAGAAAAAATCGGTGCATAGCAAAACCCCGACTTTCAGGATCAAATTTCAAAAATGAAGCGATTTTTTTTTGCAATAAAGATTGTATTAGACAGATAGACGCATAGGCTGATTTTGTTTAGTTTTTGCATAGTTAGGTCCATATACTCGTAGTACCTGTAGCTTGTAATAATTCCGTATCAAATTGTTGCAGTTCTAGAGCAGGACTACGTACATAAGCAAGGCACCACACGCCTGCTCCACTTAAGAACCCAGCCGCCCATCAGCAATATCTTCAATATGCATTCCTGCCTAATGAATAGCGCGTCGCGGTCGGTATCGGCAACCCACATCTAGCAGTGAATGCTCTCTGTCTAGAGTGTTGTGTGCGAGCGATCACGCGAAAGCGGTTCTGTGCACCACCACCGCACCACCTGCACCGCGTGTGTGGCTGTGACCTATTCTACCCCATGTCGGATAACTTTAGGGACGGGCCTGCACTTCACTACGACATCGATTGAAGACCACTTTTTAGCAAACGCGTACGTCGAAGTCGACTTTGGCCAAAATACCGTATCATATAAACCTAAGAAATTTTAGTTAAGTTTAGTATATTTTAACCGACCACAATATCTCATTGCCAACTGGTATAAGGTACCTTGTAACCTTACACCTTTCAGGTATTCAATAATAGCAGGCCAGCCCAACCTAAACTCCCAAATTTTACTTGACGCCAAGTTAAAAAAAAAACAATAACCTTACGATGATCCAAAAAGTTTTAAAAAGCTATTATGCAGTTGTAGTATTTGCGCCATGCGAAATCCGTCAACTGTAAGCTCCATTCCCTATGCATTTATCCAGCTATCGATTTATACTAAACACTAATGGTATTTACGTTTTAACTAAAATCATGGTAATGCTGCCGGTCTTGGTGTAAACCTGGCTCTCGTCTCTTCGACCCCGAGCCCGTGCCAACATCGGTACCTAGGCACGGAGTCTGGAAGCCACACGTGGACGTGATGGGGAACAGATGACAGTTGGTGATGCATGCAATGCAGGTTCAATAACAAACAAACTGTAAATCATATGGGAATAAGGAAGGAAATTTTCCATCTGTTTGTCTGATTTCGAAGGTAATGTAATCGATCGAGACCTTGGACCTTGTTGTTTGCTTAGCGATTCTACTCTGGACTCTGGACAATTACATTTACAAATATTGTATACTTACCAACTATAACTGCGTTCAGAGTAACATTTACAGACAGATAAAGGTGAAAATAAATTGAATAACACTAGTTCTCCATAAAAAATGCAGCCTTAAAACCTATGGCTCAGGTTGAGGAGCGCGGGGCAGGGCGTCTCGCGTCGTCGTCGCGGGCGCATTCCTAGCGCGTGCCTTGCGCGGAATACACTACTGTTCTATGTGATTGTTGTACCGAATCATTTCGCGTTATTTACTTGCTTTAATAGTATGTTTCTAAACCATATTATCCCACTGCTGAGCAAAGGTATCCTCAAAGCTCTTCCAGGAATCGCGCTCGTTTGCCAGGTCCCACTAATCTACTGGGGATTCGTGGAAATCGAAATCATTTCGCCATCAGGACTTCTAGGCCTCCCTCTACGTTGCCCCAAGGATGCCTCAAGAGTTAATAAAATAATGTGTAATAAATAACATAGTCACATGAAGAGTGTCAGGTCTGGCAGGCACCTGCACCGCCTCGACCGCCTGGGCCGCGTACTCCGCGATCCCCCGGAGGAACTCCTTCAGGTCGCTGCCCGCCTGGCCCGTGTACTCGGTGTACAGTAGCAGGATGTCCGCCTTCACGCCGTCCAGCTGCTCCGCCAGCTCCGCCAGCCCGCGCGTCTCCGTCTGTGCTGGGAGGTTCAGCTCGGCGTGGTCAGGCTGCTGGCGCACGTCGATGAGGATCTGCGCATCCTGGAATTGGGAGAGTTGGTCGTTTTGAGGGGAACTCGAAAAGATTTTTGGCGGAGATCTTTTGGACGGCTTCTGAGTGAAAGCTGAAAGGTTTACATCTGAAGGGGATACTTTGTACCCGTGGCTTCGCTCACCTGATACCTTCATAAAATAAGTTGAAGAATGTAGCAATGTGGAAAAAATCTCTCTCAATGTTCAATAAGCTTTCTGGTGGGTATTTATTAAATTGTAATTATGTTAATTTTTAAGCTTTGATTTTCCTCTCGATAAATAAAGAAAAAAATTTAAAAAAGAGAATCGTTCGTAACCTACTTAGTTCCAGAGATTGGGTAAGAGAGTGTGGTGTAAAGGGTTTTACAACTAAGTTTCCCTGATTAACTTCACACGTATCATTAAGTGCTTACGTTAAACCAATAAAAAATTGCAAGACAACCGATTTTCTTACAGGAAAGTCTATAAAATAGGATAAAAGAAAAGAAAAATCACAACAACACAAAAAGATCCGTCTCTCTTTGAAGTAGTAACAGTAACATTACAAGTTAATTACAATGCAATAAGCTTCAGATAAAAAGCGATCTATTCTAGATTTCCTGCCATTATCCTTGGCGGCGAGTAGTTGCATCGCAGCAAATTCTTTACATTTATTAACTTGCTAGCTTTAGCCCGCGACTTCAAACGTGCTTTTCCTGGATAAAGTAGCCCGAGACACAATCTATCTACCTGCCAAATTTCATCGAGATCCGTTTAGCCGTGAATATGTCACAGACACAACGTTTTTTTAAATAATGCTGGACAATCCACACAGATGTGCAGTTTGGTTATCATTTAAATGATTGCCTTGCCTCTCATCACACGGGGATCTTAAATGTTATGTTAGCTACATTGTGCCAGTGCATGACATGTGTACAACAATTTGCAATATGTTGTAAATGAGCAAATGATTTCCTCATTCGTCTAAAAATCTTTCTTCATTGTGCCCTTTGTGTGTTCTTGGACAATTTGTAGTAGAACATAGATTCAAAGAAACTAACTTATCATACTTAGGTAAAATAATTGTACTAAATAATTTTGATCAGTTGTAAGTAGGCAATTGGAAATGTTTGCTGAGTTAGGCTAAGTAGGTAGGAGTAACGTTTTATAAATGCCCACTAAATTCAAGAGCAAAATATTAAAATAGTAAAACCGTTCAAAAATATTTCGTCATAAAAAACGAAACTATAACATAAATTGTTTAAACTAAACGCAAGGTCTCACATTACTCTAGTTTTGCGAATCGTTACGATTCTAGAACAACGGCCCGCTGGAACCGCCGCGTTACGTTCCGAGTGTCCTCGCACAGGACGCACGTTAAACGCACGTTAAACGGCAGTCAAATATATACGGTAGGAACTTTCGACCAGACGTACCCCTTTTTATGTGGGTTTGAGTAAGGCTCATAGGAGAAAAGTTTCAGAGCACGCTTTATAAATGGAAAACTGTCGACCAACAAAAGAGCCTCCAAAGTGTTTTTTTTATACAACCAAGGTGGCAAACAGGCTTGAGACCCGCCTGATAGAAAGCGGTTACCGCGCCCTATGTTCATAGGGTGTCGTAGGTGTGTATTATAACGTCCCTGATGTTGCAGGCGTTCAGGGACCAGGGATTGCACCATTACACACGCGCTGCCGACTCGATCCGATAGAAGCAGACCATTTTTGAAAAACCCCTTGTTATGTAGTTCTGATGGAAATAATTATGGAGAACAATATTTATATTATGGATTGTTTGTCTACGCTATGCATTTGAGTAATAGAATTGCTCTCTGATACTTTATTTAAACCAAAAGGTGAAAAAAAAATTTGAAGGTTTTTGGGGATTGTATGAGTATGGACTTGTACAGTTAAACCATGTAGAGTTAGGCGCTTGGCTCAATAAGATCGGCAAACTTTTTCATTATGGAAATTTTCGACTCGTCGTGAACACCAGGCATAAGAAAAGTTCCACATAATTCTAGGATGATTGTAAAATACTATCTTTTCACCTCTTTATAAAAACATTTGTGTAGGGTAGAGATTTTTCTTTCCTTCTGCAGGGTGTATATTTTTCTAATTCACAGCCGGCAAGTCGGACCGACCGACCGCACCGTGTATGTAACGTTTCATTGCGAAGGCCGCCGTAAAGCGAGTTGCTGCAGATCTGCAAATATTATGATGTCACAAAGGAAGACGTAAAGCGAAGCACTAACATAATAACAGTTATTATTTATTTATAGTTTTGATGGCGGGCGGCGGCGGCGCGGCGGCGCCGCGGCGGCGGCGCGGCGTTTTACGGATCGGCTGCGTTTAGACTTAAGGTCGATAGGTTTACGCTAAATATTGGATGTTTACGTCTAAAGATAACCGTAACTTAGTTTTATTAGTTAAGTATTCTAAGTGATTTTTATGATTTCTAATGATTACGTTTGAAAGTTATTTTATCAATAAATAATGCTGAACAATCCACACACCGTCAAGGTTATGGTTCACTGGTAAAGTGTTGACTGGTTATTTACTGTAGAAAAGTTCCTAAGTAGATGGTGGTGGGTTTCCCAGCAGTGGGTAAAATCCTACTCTAGATGAGGACGATGAGGAATTGGGTACATATAATATAACATAATATAATGATAACACAGAGAGGTAGGTAGATTTAATAGTGATTATTTTATAAAAACTAAAGAAAATGACGCAATTTATAGGTAAGTACAATAAAAACACTTTAAATAATTTTGCTATACTTAAACCAAATAAGGAACCTACACCGTTGTTCTCCAACAAATCATTGAGAAACCTAGAAGAAAAACAACTACAAGAAAAATAATCGAAAGTCGCGGGCGAAAGCTAGTTCACTAATATTATCATCTCGCACACAAATCCCATACATTCCGATTGCCTCCCGCGACGGCGGCGTGTCTGTCTGTCTGTGTGCAAAACAAACGCACAACAAACAAAGGCCTACCAGATAACACAGGAATGTGTTATCTGATACTGTTACCTAACGTATCCTTGAATGAACAAGCTGTAGGTACAGTCGGCGGCCGGCGGCATCATACCTATATGGACAAGCTGTAGGTACAGTCGGCGGCCGGCGGCATCATACCTATATGGACAAGCTGTAGGTACAGTCGGCGGCCGGCGGCATCATACCTATATGGACAAGCTGTAGGTACAGTCGGCGGCCGGCGGCATCATACCTATATGGACAAGCTGTAGGTACAGTCGGCGGCCGGCGGCATCATACCTATATGGACAAGCTGTAGGTACAGTCGGCGGCCGGCGGCATCATACCTATATGGACAAGCTGTAGGTACAGTCGGCGGCCGGCGGCATCATACCTATATGCGCCAGGTTTCGTTTGAGTAGTTCTACCATGGAGCTGCAGGGATAAGAAGTGGTACTTAACAGTTCTATGACGTCACAGTCCTATAGAACAAATGGGAGTTACCGATCTTATCTACAGTCAATGTTTTGATTTTTTACTGACGACCAAAAAGGGGTATTCTACGTTTGATATGTAGGTATGATAATGTAGCTCCTAAGAGGCTAAACCAATTTTGATTTCGTTTGCACCTATTTTGTTTGAAATTAATTATGTAGGGAGAGAGAGAGATAAACCATTCCAAAAAAGCACGCCCCCTCCACTAAGCGTCATACAATCGGCAAGCATTTTTAGAATGGTTTGCTTTCAAATAAAATTACAACCAAAGAAAAGAAATTAGAACGATTGAAACAATTGAGATAACTGCAGACTGTTTCAAACAATCTACAGGTAGCTCAACTGATCCATATCAATAGCAGTCGTCGCGTCCCCGCTATGCTGGCTGCATTGCCATGCTGTATGGCAATGCTGATGCGTTGTGCCAGATACTCACCAGCTCTCGGGTCACGCGTCGCTTCGACCAGACGCTCAGAATTGAATATCGGTAATCGATAGGTACAGTCGTTCTAATTGGAGGGGATGGGAAGGCAGCGAGAAGTACCAGGCTTCCGGTGAACACAACACAGTGAGCACAAGCGTCTGCGTACTGTGGGTCGTGGGAGTCACTTTGTAGCCTGGGATGGTCTCATATATGCCCATTATAATTAGATAGTTAGTAGGTAGAGCCGGCTGCTGACTGTACTGTTAGACAAATATGTTCTGTAATAGCAACACGTGGGGAAGGATCTAGATTACAGTCTATTCTACTGAGAATATACTATTATACTATTGGTTATATCATACTTACCTATTGTTTTAATAAGTCTACGCTCCTACTTAGATTCCTTAGACTCGTGAAACAATCCTTATAAAATTTCGCTTTTGTTTCATGTTTGTATGCATTTGGAGTAGCTACCTACCTAGGTTAGAAAGTGCACGTTGCACTTTTGTTATTTTAATAGACAAGTACAAGTACAAAGTGCAGTAAGCGATAAACAATTGAGTATTGAATGCAAAAACAAGGACTTTTCACCCTATCATGGTTATTAACACTCAAATTATTCACCAGATTTGATTTATTTTTACTTTTTCAATATTTCGTTCGGCACAGTTGCAAGAGCACGGAAAACTCAAAATAACACGAATCGTGGTAGTAAAATTATTGTCAAGAAAAGTGCCGTAATGGTACTGTAATGGTCCTTCGAAACCCGAAGTCACTTTAATTTAAATACATTATATTTTAGGAAAAACTCAATAATTCGAAGGGGGCACTTAAAATTTACTGAAACCTAATCATTAATTTATCAGTAAAATTGCGGTCGCACGCTATTTCTACACTCTAAAGACAAATATATAAGTAAACTTTTACTTACCTACCTCACATTGCTTTAATCCTTTAGATGTTTTGTTTATTTTAATTTTAAATAGAAATTAATAAATGGTGAATAAATAATGTGAGCTATAAGAAACATAAAATCTAGTGGTAGGTATGAAAGAGCCATTTTTAACGATTACTTCGTTATTTTGTGTCCCGAGTCACGTTACCTAGCGCGTTATTAAAGTATTATTTGGTTTTATTAAAAGTACCAACGGACTATATTTTTAATCGTCATCGCGATAAGTGTTGGTAATAAAAATATCTATACATATACTAGCTGCGCCCCGCGGCTTCGCCCCCGTGGAAATTTATGTTTCCAACTTTCTTAATTTTTTCTTTCATAAGAACCTTCTCCTGACAATAACAAACACAACAAAGAAAGAATTAGCGAAATCGGTCCAGGCGTTGTTGAGTTATGCGCTTACCAACACATTTTGCGATTCATTTTTATATTATAGATTAAAACTTTAGTTTATTATATCGTGTTAAGGCCAACGCAGACCGGGACGGGATAGCAAAGGATTTTCCCGTCCAGCGCACACTAGCCGTTTAGATACCGCGGCATTCCAGCGCCTTGCCACGGCGTGCTGCGGCACGATAATGCATGCCTCGGCAACTCCTGCTGCCCGATACACATTTTGTCTTTAGTTGCGTTTGATCGAGTGTCGATGTGCCTCAGTTTTAAAATGGCAGATTGGGATTTGGTGTTAATAGCGATTATTGCAGGCGAAGAAGGTGCACAGGTTAATAATAAGGATAGAAGAAGATTTTGGGTTGATAATCTATGGAAAGAAAGATAATCAAAGGGTGCAAATGCTTAAGTAATTAAAAAAGCAATAATTTATTTAATGACTTAAGATATGATATGCAAAAATTGTATAACTATCATAGAATTGATTACGCCTCACCCCGCATCACCCTGCGGTATGTCACATACGAGCGCCGGCGTCTTCGGCACAGCCCTCGGCATGCCGTTGCCTGCCGCAGCACGCCACGGCGGCGGCATCCTGTCGCGGGACCCGTGGCGCGTCTTTCAATGCCATGCAATGAAATCCCTTTCGATGCCACGGCATCATTTTAAAGCATAGCAGTTTTATGTGGTATTTCTATATTAATACGTTTGAATGTAGATTGGTAAAGAATTAAATCCTTGCCATGCCGTCCCGGTCTGCGTAGGCCTTTATAGTTATGTAGGATTATTATTATATCTAATGAAGACTTCAGGTATCCATGACGTCAGCGCGTGCATTTGTATGCATGGCCAATATTGGCTGAACGATCTCGTTCAAAATACCCGCTGAAGTGGTTAGAAGGATATCTCTGGCACGCCGCCTGTCGTGGTTGTTAGACAATCATTCATTTACTAATAATATACTAAAATAGTACCGCATTGAGTTACAGACAACGTAATTTACCCAATAAAAAATTTAACCACTTTCTCAACTTTTTTCTTCGTAACCCTTACAAAATTAACTGAATTAAAGTAATCGTAGGTAGGTATATTTTTACATTCGTACCTACGTATTCGTTCGTAGGTAGCATAAACCAGTGACGACTCCCTAAATTATTCATCATCTATATTTTACTAGCTTCTGCCCGCGGCTTCGTCCGTGTATTTTCGGTACAATAAGTAGCCTAATATCTAAGTTAGGCTATGTTCTAAATGTACGCCAAATTTTATCTTGATTTGTTCAGTAAGTTTTGTTGTTCAGTAAGTTTTGGAGATCCTAGGTAACAAAAATTTCAACAAAAATCATCTTCGTTTATAATATTATAGTAGGAAGGATAGTAGGATCTAAGAGTAATAAGACATATTCTAAGAGTAGGATATAGACGGCATCAAACCTGCATCACATCACATGGCAGACAGCTCGCGGACCACTCGTTTGAAGCTTGTGGGAAGCCATTTTGTCTATGTAAAATGTATCTAAAGATTATAAGTCCATGTATACATAGATAGATAAAAAATTATTTGGTACTACAGACACACATACAATTAACAAAGACAATCTACGTTTTTGTGCTGTGTGGTAGCGGTATCGCATTAAGGAGAGCTTTACTCCAGTGGCAGACACAGCCTCGTCTTGTGTTCTCTATTTTCCTCTGTCTCTGGTTTCTCGCCCACTGTCCCCCAGCTACAGTTTTCATATCCATTTATGTCATAAATTCATAATATAATCGTCCCGAGGAAGTATGACACACATCAAAAAATCTGCTTTCGTCCCACATTGTATACCGTATTCAGCCCATAACTTATTGTATTTAAAAAAATCTTATTTCGTCCTACTTTACAGCTTCGGCCATTTTGCCCAGTTTGCCATTCGGCCAAGTTTTTTGTAAACGCAAATTATAATTACTTTAATAAAGTTGAAGCAATATTATCATCGGATCATACCTACTCCTACTTAAATGATTATTTGTTTGCAACTAAGTACAAGTAATACAGATTATTTGCAACTGCAGAAAAAGTAGTCCCTTTCAAAATACCACTATCTTTAAAATACTTTTTTACCAAATACTAGGTAAGTACTGTTATTTTGAACATTATCACTACAAGTACGATGTCGACTTTACCAGTAATTAGTCATTTTCGATGATCTCATGCATCTACAACAATTTATTTATCATGCAAATGGCTCTATGTGCTGTGCACTTCTCAACTAAGTCTAGGGAACAAGCAATATACTTACTTCAACTTTTTTGTGAAAACTCCTTAAACAAGTACTAAGTCTCCCTTGTGTTTTTACCATATGCATATTATAACGCGAAAGTAATTCTATCTGTTGCACTTCACGCCTCAACGGCGGAACGGATCTTCATTAAACTTCATTAAAATGTCCCAACATAGGGTTCTTGAAAAGCGCATGCGAAGCCGCGGGCAGAAGCTAGTACTCTGTACTAGAGTCGTCAGATCTCTTTCTTTTCTAGTCTTTGCCATCGTACTGTTATTCGACTTTTCAGAATATCAATTGATGAATAAATATCGCGGACACCAAAGAATTGAATTTCAACAAAGAAATTATAACAAATGTCCATGAAAATAAATACTATTCACTGCATTAAGAGGCATCCTGAATGTTACTGAAACTCGTATTGTCTTGGAGGTCGTTGACCTATCGATTTTTTCTTGATCGATGAACAAAATATCGATCGAGTGTTAATTATTCAACTTTGAAAGGCTTCAAAACATAGATTGATATAAGTAGACAGAGTATCTACTAACTAAAACATATGAGAACAGAATTGAATGAAGGCCGCTCCTATAATCAATGCCACAAGGACTAAATTCCCCTAAACCAGGTTAAATCCACACCGTTATCATCAACAAACAAACAAACTGACTGGTAAACTATGTGGTCTGTATGTTTGCACGGTAGGTAGGTACTTCTTCAGTGAGTGAAAACTATTTGACGTCAACACGTGCGTGGGAGTGGGATGTGTGTGACGATCGTTTGTAAATATTGCGGGATTAAAAAATATCATCAATATCTATGTCTTGTATACAAATAAATAAAAAGTCTGTCTGTAATGTCCCAATAACAGTTTTTATAAATGTATATAAAAGTATTAGATAACCTGCGGCACAATTGAAAACTTTTTTGTTTTTCACTGTTTGTTCTGGGTAATCTGGAAAAAGGCTGGACCGATTTTGACATGTTTCACGTAAAAAGGGTACATAAGTGGGTGGTAGGATTTACTTTAAACTAATCTACTAAGAAATGACCTACCCATCACATCTAGACATCTCGACCCTTCGAGATGCACCTACAATCTGTTTAACCCACACACTCGCTAGAACCAAACACGTCCCCGGGGTCCGTTTGACCCGCTCACGCTCAGTCAAGTAGACCCTACGGCCCTTTCACGTGGGAACAAGAGGCGACCTATTTCCATGCCCTTACCACTTACGGATGTCGGTGTCGAGTTTAGCCCTTCAGTTAACAAAGCTCCGATAATGACTGAACAGGTGTTGGCTTACCTACTGACCTTTAACTCGCGGCTGGAGAGGAGTTATTCTTATGATTATGAGACATTGTTGTGATATAAAGACATCTATTTTACATAATTGGATTAACAAATAAGTTTTAATATTTTAAAACCTTTTTATGGACAAGCTTTTAATACATTGTCATCCAAAGTAAACGTGTTTACAAAATTGACGACCTCTGTGGCGCGGTGGGCGAAGGTCCGCCTGCGACGCAGGAGGTTGCGGGTTCGATTCCCGCCTCGGGACAAATATTTGTATGATCTGCAGATATTTGTTCAGGGTGTTCTGGGCGTTTTCTATACTTATATAATTAAAAATATCTATCTATGTACTCGTATATTATTTATTATGTATATCAGTTATCTAGTACCCATAACACAAGCTCTGCTTACCTTGGGGCTAGATAATGCTGTGTGAATTGTCCAGCATTATTTATTATTATTATTAATTTCAGCTCAATCGGTTGAAGATATCTGACTCTACCCGTACAAACATAGTTACATAATAACATACATTGCAAGTTAAATAAAAGCTTATAAGTTATAGGAATCTTTGTTGAAACATATAGTTCAATCCTACAACCCTCCGTACATGTACATCACTGATTGTCCTCATCATTTTCTTTAGGTACTTAGGTACTTAGGTAATCGGAGGCCTTTGGGTTTTAGTTTTTTCTGATTGCTTGAGAATAAGACCTAAACCTTATTGAAGATTTGAGAAACCGTTTTAGAATGTACAGATAAAGGGATTTGCCACAGAGCCCCATACGAGCTTAAATTATATTTTAAAGGTGAAGTCAAAAGGCCGCGGAAGTGCAGCGCTGCAGCAGCTCCCCGCGCTCCTGCAGCGGCTGCAGCAGCTCCCCGCGCTCCTGCAGCGGCTGCAGCACACGCCGCGTGGCAGCCAGCAGCCCAGCAGGTCTCACGACTCTCACGTTGTTGTTTTTATTTTTAATTATTTTTATCATTGTATTTTCTTGTGTGTTGTGAACCAATAAAAATTATCTTATCTTGTCTTCAAAGGGGGTGATTCCGGAGATTAATATTCGATTTTGTTTCAAGTTATTTCTAAGGTTTTTGACATCTGTTGTTTAGTGGCCTAATAATCTATTTTGCGTTTTCATTTTTTATCATAGTGATACACGATGCGATAAACAAAGATGCAATATTTAAATGACGTTTATGATTTAAAAGAATGTTTACAATATTAAAATAAAGTTTATCTAATCCACTTATGATTAGATATCACTTTATCTTACTAAAATGCAATGATTGTTATCCAGCTGAGGTATGATGATATAAATTACAAATCTTTTAATGAGATATTTCTGAATGAGTTATTGTATAATTATTATTTTATTGTTTTTTATAATTACATGATTTATTTGTTATAGCTAAAAATAAAAGTACTTAATACAAAAGTTACCAATTAAAGCAACTTGGTGAAAAGATCCTGTAAATAAGTCTGAATAAAAAGTGCACCTAGGTAACTGGGAATCTCCCGAACCGATATTCAAATCTCCTAAAAGCCTCTCTGACCAAATCATCCGAACTTAAGAAAAAACTAAAAATGGTTTTTTAACTTTTGTGGAACAAATACTTAACCCTTGGGAATAAAATTGGGATCATCTTTTTTGAGACCCTTTTGTAAACAATTGCAAAATAATCATTAAAATCGAAATATAATTGATGGAAAATTCCTCGAACACACGAAAAAAACATACATACAGTCAAATATAGAACCTCATTCTTTTTTGAAGTTAGTTAAAAACTAAATAAAAACAAAACACAATAGAGCACTAAGACGCACCTGCGCGCGCGCCGCGACGACGGCGAGCGCGGCCAGCGCCGCGAACACGCAAGCAACTCGCGCGCACATCGCACTCGCACTGAAGTCTGAGCCTGAGTCTGAGTCTGAGTGAGCGCGCGCGGATCAGATGTGCACCTGATTGTTTACGATGATGCTATGCGCAGTTGCTTTATCTACGCTACGATCGTGTGTGCAGATTCTAAGACCGAGTGTCTCTGAAGAAACTGATGTGATGGTGAACTTTATTTAGACCTTCGTGATACATCGTCACTTGCATCAAGTGGGCGTCAAACAAACTTCATAAATAAATATCTGGACTTCCAACCCAAATATCACAAATCATGTTTTATTGACAAAGTAATATAAATAAAATAAAAACTAAATTGAAGGCTATTCTCTGGTTACCATTGAGTTGCGTACAGTAATATTTTAAAGTTGTGTAAAAAGCTGACGGTGAAAGGTGCTCCTCATGCGCAAAATTGTTTTGAATTTTTGGGTCTCTCTCACTCCTATTACAAGCTCGAATTCTACTGAAGTTGAGATGCTGTACCAAACACGTTGGGGTCACTGCTCTGCGAGAAACTCGAGGATTCTCTGCTCATTCTATACGACTAGACTACCTATGCAGAGTAGAGCAACAGAGATATTGTGATCATGTGCACTAACTGCAAATAAACCTGTTTCGACTAGACAAGCTTTTTATTTGAGGCTGCCAGAAGACGCCATCTCTCATTGATTTTTTTGACTTCATTAAGGACAACACCCTGTTTTTATTTTTTGTTTTTTCAAAGTAAAACAAAAATAGATGCGAATGTAAATTACTTATTTAATTGATGAATAGATAATTGATTAACTACATGAATAACATTAATGGGGGTCTACGTAAGTATACTTTTCAAAGGTACCTATTCCTTTGGTGCTAAGATGACCTTGTCGAATTATGAATTTCATGTAGTAATGTAGCCCCCACATGGTTCAGCGATATAATCACTAGCAGACCATTTGTGTAAATATTTCACAATGACGAGGCTTCGTGACTAAGTTAATGGTTAGTACAGTTAGCTTAGTCTGTCAGCGTCTAATTTATTAAAAAACAAAAACCTGACTTTTAAAAACGCATTTGAAGTATGATCATTACATAACATACGGCAGCTCATACAATTTACACAAAAATAACCACAGATGTACAGTATGCTAATTTAACGGGGTTAACGTGTTCTTAAGTGGAGACCGCGAATCGGCAAACGTGGTGTAGGACGCCTTCCAGCCTCGTGGGATAACGATCTGCGAAAGACTGCAGGCCGATGCTGGACGCGGGAAGAAAACAGGGTGCCATCACCTCATAAGGGGAGGCCTATGTCCTATGTCCAGCAGTGGACGAATGGATTGTATTAGATAGGCGCGCTGCCTCCGACCTGCAGTGCAGGGACGCGCTGCCTCCGACCTTTAATTGGCACCGCCGCCGACGATCGACGGCGCTGGAGTGGACATGTGCTTCATGGGCCATGAAAGTGTTAAGAGCAAAACCAATTTTGTTACAATTTGAACAGCTGAATCTGAATAACTGAAGGACTGAGTTAAAACCTGCACATATTTATCCCGGAATTTCTGTTTTCTATGTACCTAACCTTAAAAAAATATGTCTGTGTAATTAAAAATAACTAAAATTGTATTAAGTATACATATATCTAGCACTTACCTACCGCTTAACCCAAGCCTGCTTAGCTTGAGGCTAGAAGGTGCGGTGTAGATTGTGCAGCATAAATTATTTATTTACAAGCTATGTTTTCTATGCCGACTGTACCGTGTTGATGAACCATTATTTCGTGATCTACAAGTAATGCTCGAAGAATGTTGTGTGTGTACTTTAAACTTGATTACAACAACGTAAGCGAATTTTTGTATTAATTCTTGGTAGAGCAATATTTTGTGGACAACAATGTAGAGCAGCAAACTGAACGAGTACCTATGTACGTTGTATGAGTCTACTATTTTTTGGCATTGCTATTCTTTAGCTACAGCATACGCCCGCGACTTCGCACGCGTCTTTTGAAAAAAAATTGGTTGTCTGTAAAGTCGGTTTACTGACGATAGTTGAACGTGACAACGTCTTAAGAAAATACTGATGGAATGGTAGCATTTGATACTCGATCAAAACTTCAAGCCTTACATGGATCGCCTCAGAGCGAAGTAACGCCGCATGAGGTAACGCCGCATGAGGTAACGCCGCATGACGTCATGTTTTTTCGTGCGTGCAGCCGGCTCTCGAATTATAAGACGTTGTCACGTGAAAATGTAGACTTAAAACACACTCATACACTTTCTACACACTTTCATGGCCCTGCACGCACTCGCTCACCGGGAGCTCATCGGGAGCTCCGCGTAGAGGCTGGGCAGTGAATGCGTTAAGCTGAGGCGGGAACAATTATGCAAAATTGTAGCTCGATCCATTCAGCGCAGTTTTGGCAGAGTTGAGGCAACGAACATCCAAACTTTCGACTTATTAACAAAAAAAATTACAAACAAATAATAGAAACAAATAAGGGCTTCTGCAGACTGTTGCAAACAATCTACAGTGTGGAGATAAATTTTTAAAACCCGAACATAGGGTCTCGACTCTCGACTCCAAGGGGAGCAAATGTGTAGGCTCTGTCGAGACCTGCATATTTGCGCTTCTTGAGATCCTTGGCCAAATCTGCCGCCGCACCCGCCCTCACGGATGTCCTCGGAAGATGGGAAGGCGCAAGTGAGAATTATCAGATAAATTTGTGTGATGTGATAACTCCTAGACGACCGACGAACGTTTGTTACGTCTGATATGTTTCACGACTAAAGTGCCTACAGTTATAGATTTTATCCTGATCTAAAGGAAGAGTATTACAGATATTTTATGACAGGAAAATAATACATTAAGTATTTGTGATACGCAACTATGATGTCGCGGGCACAAGCGAGTACCTATAGCTGCAAACCTTAATCAATGATCAATGCAGCGCACTTCGCTTAGGCTCGTCCATGGACACCAATAAGTACGGTCGCAGCAATCAGAACTACTGATTGATTTCATAGAAGACGCAATAACTAGTTGTTTGTATCAATAAATATCATCGGGGCGGGGGGACAGGCCCCTCGCCTCTTTCATCTCTGCCGCCGCAATCTACGGTTCAAACAGTCAACACTGTTGTGAGCAGCTGTGCTAGTTGCACCCAGATATCTGTGAATTCAGCACAATCCTAGTTCACTAGTACACCGGCACAAGAGTGCTCCCGTCTGCGCGATGCCTGTCTATGTAATGTAGGTACCTTTACTTTGCATGGGTGAGATTATCCCGATATAATCAAAAACTGTGCGTCGTATTCTCCCACATAATCTAGCAATACCTGTCATAAAAAAAAATCCTGACTGATCACTTTTTTACCGACCTACATATATCAATGTGATAAATGGGAGTTGGGGAGGCCCATTGTGTGGGACGCTACATGCGTCGACACACTTGCGCCTTCCCATCTTCCGAGGACATCCGTGAGGGCGGTTGTGGCGGCAGATTTGGCCGAAGATCTCAAGAGGCGCAAATATGCAGGTCTCGCAGAGTCTCACAGAGCCTATACATTTGCTCCCCGTGGAGTCGAGACCCTAGGTCCGTAGGGTACCGAGGCTCGTCGGGTTTTTAAAACTTATCTGAGCGTCTGGTCGAAGCGACGCGTGACCCGAGAGCTGGTGAGTATCTGGCACAGCGCATCATCATTGCCATACAGCGTGGCAATGCAGCCAGCGTCTTGGGGACGCTTCCGACTGGTATTGATATGGATCAGTTGAGCTACCTGTAGACTGTTTGCAACAGTCTGCAGTTAGCTCAATTGTTTCAATTGTAAATACTAGTACCTATAATTTTCTTTGTGAATAAAGGTTTACGTGGTAAATAAATCATCTAGTTTCAGTCAAAGTAGGGCTACGTAATAATTTTCCACTTTTAGCCATTTCACAGACAACTGAGTGACAGTACTATACTATGTATGTGATAGTGATCTCATCACATTCCTGGCAATTGTTATCGGCGCAGGTATGCACTCCGTCCAAGTGCATCTGTTGTTATCAGATAACGACATACCTCCCGCTTCTCCCGCAGCCAAGGTCGCTTCCGCTAGGGCACACACACAATGCTCTATTTCCGATAATGTACATACGTTTGTAACGAAGAGATTATGTCAATCGAGAAATTTATTCAGTTGGCTTGGCAGGTATTTAGGAAACTTTTGAACATTTCGTTAGAATATCTTGACATAATTATGTACGAGTTAAATGAATAGAAATGCTCTTCTATCAATAGTCCAGTGATTCGGTTCGAAACTCCCAGAAAACTTTCCATTTTCAAACTCTCAGAGAACTTTCCATTATGTAGGATTCGATGTGCTTTTTCTGAATTTCAACTTTACTACCTCGTGCCTTTGCCGCTCGCGCCGCCACATTGGAACCTATTAAATTTTAAAACTCCCTGAAAACTTTCCAGGTAAAACTACCAATAATGATCCAGTTATTTGCTAGTTTTACTTACAAGTACAGAATAAAACAATGTCTTAAGTTTAACAAATAACCAAACCTTTTAATACATTCAGTCAAAAAAGTACCTATCGAGAATGGGTGATTTGTTTATGGTTCCAAACTCAATTTTTTTTTTGTTTTTGTTAGATGGGCACAACTGTTTTCCATTTTGGCGCGGAGTTTGAGTTGCATCTGTTATTTATATTAAATACAGTGTTGTTTTTAGTTATATCATCTAGTGTGTATTGCGAATTACATAATGGATAAAAACATCGAACAAAGAGTTTGTCTTGAATTATGCATCGCCAATGGAATTTCGTGTTCGGAGTCACCGAAAATGTTACAGAAGGCTTACGGTGAATCGACTTTATCAAAAACACGTGCTTATGAGTGGTAAAAGGCGTTCAAAAGCGGTCGACATGTGATGGAAGATTTGCCTCGCTCTGGTAGGCCATCAACGTCTGCAACTGAAGTTAACATCGAAAAAGTGAAGGAAAATCCTCATTCAACTTTGATAGACATAGCCGCCGAACTTTCTATAACTCACGAGTAGATCCGTACCTTTTTAAATAATCACTTGGGTATGAAATATGTTGCCGCTCGACGCATGCCTCTTGGATTTTGCACCACGATAATGCGCCTTCGCACAAGGCCATCCATTGTGACCGAATTTTTGACCGAACACTCAGCCAATACCATCGAGCAACCACCATATTCACCAGATATGGCTCCAGCCGACTTCTTTCTTTTTCAATCGGTAGAAAACATAAAGGAGAATTCGCGGCGAGAACTGAACTCAATTCCGGAAACAGCGTTTAAATTTTTATTTTGATGATTGGATTATTCTTTGGCGTATATGTATCGTTTCTGGAGGAGCATACTTTGAAGGTGATAAAATAAATTTGGATGAATAACAAACATGTTGTGTATTATTGATCTTTTCCCGGTACTTTCTTCGACAGAGTAGTACATCAACGAAATCATCGACCGTGTGTGGGGGTCACCAGGCCAACTAAGTCCAACTAGAACCGTTGGCTCTCCATCAATGTGGAACCAGGAGGAAGACTGGCACTCAGACGTAGAACCAACATATCTAAATCATTAATCATCAGCTTAGGCTTTGTCAGACAAAGGCCTTCTTGGCCTTCTTCACTTCCCATGATTATTATTACGGGGAACAAGATTTGTACCCCGTAATAAATTAGACCATTATTCCATCCACACATTTATTTTGCCTTAATGAAATAATATAATCTTTCTACACACGTAGTCTGTCACCTCGATACATCGAAGCTCTCGTTAGTTCCGATGTTTTTCGAGCCGACAGATTCGCATCACTATCCCTAAAAATAAGTCTATGAAATATTGCATTCAGTCAAAGAAAATAAATGCGTGGACGGAGCATAATGGTCTAGAATTGCATCAGCCGGCGGACACTGCAAACGCTCTGCTTGTGTAGTGTAGATAGACCCCCTTAGGAAACCACTTCAGCGATAATACTTATTGTATTACACCTGAAGTGGTTTTCTAAATTTAATAGGTAGTTGTTCGGATTTATTGTAGCGCAGAATTACCAGTTACGAGGTGTCTTTGTGGTGGACTTGTGACGACCATGTTATCATTGCTACTTTGTAATGCAATCAATTCTTATTTGCTACATCCTGATCGGGTACAAAATTAATAAATAAGCTACCAACTAAGAGTGTTTGAATACAAAGATAATGTATGAATTATTCTGTGACCTGGGAATAATAGACAGGTATACCTCACAATATTTATACCGTTTAAAGGAGTATCTACTGTAGCTAGGTGTTCCGGCTCGATTCGATATTTTTGCGAAAGAAATTATTGATTGCACCCATAATGTAAGGCAAGCACATGCATGTATAGAAAGTAGGTACCCTACAGTATGGCTAGGTGCAACTAAAACCATCAATTACAAAATATTTACTGCCCTATGGGATGGGATTAATACCTACTGGCATTCTCGTCTTTTCTATGCACTTACTTATAATTATATCTAATGGAGTTTCTTTGAGTCTTCTCAATGTTTATAAAAAAAATAGCAGTCTTCTAATCTGTTCACATCTTTAACACATAAATACCAATAAAACAACAAATTGGAATGATCATATCACATTTTAACTGACAGTAGAGCACATTTAACCGAAAGTAGATAAAGAAATAACCGAAAGTGGAGTGCAGTATCAGAAGCCGACGAAGGAGGCCTGGCAGAGCGACAGCAGCAGGAACCCGACGGCGTAGGCCACCAGCACAGCGTCCATGGCGGCCGCGAACACCTCCCGCAGGGCCTGCTCCTCCGCCAGCCGCCGCACCTGGCACTGCACGTGCGAGCACAGGCACCCGGCTTGAGAGAACGCGCTCTCCAGTTTGGCTAACAGTATGCTGTTGGCAAAATATGCTTTTGTAGGGTCTTGTACCTCATCAACATTAAATATCAGATCTCCCACTATTGGGCAAGGGTCCCGGAATCACGATTCTTTAGGTAGGTAATAGATTTATGCTGAACAATTCACACCTCATCATCTAGCCTCAAGCTGAGCAGAGCTTGTGTTATGGTTACTTAATACACACAGTCACACAGTGTGCGTGCGTCGATTCGGGCGGTCTAGTATGAAGTCGGACTACTGTATATTTATCTATTGTGCCGCTACGCTGCTCGGGCGCGTTTTCTATTAGTGTTTTGTGTAGATTGACATTTTTAAATTCGTAATATCTTTTGAATGGAATGTCCGATTTGAATTATTTAAAAAGAAACCAACAGGTATTGAAAGAGTCTTAAATAGGAGATTATTTATTTGGATAAGGGTTAATACAAAGGTATGGATAACATGGTCAGACTTTGGTAAGTATTTCTATCAACTTCTAATATGTAAAAAAGTACTTAAATACTGACAGAACTACAATAGTTGGACAAATGGTATCGCAAATTTTTTTGTGTTTATTGATATGTCCTTTAATATAGTATAATTTTTTTTTTGTATCATCCATCAATAGTTTCCGCAGCGCATGCGATGATAGACAATTTATGGCTATTTTTTTTGCTTGGGTTACATTATTGAAGTTTAAATAGGGATCCCTAATTTTTTCAAGTAATGTACAGCCTATGTTACTCAGGAATAATGTAGCATTCTTATGGTGGAATTTTTAAATCGGTCTAGTAGTTTTTGAGTTTATTCTTTACAAACATACAAAAATACAAATCTTTCCTCTTTATAATATTACTCGTAGTAAGTATAGATTATTATTTTAAACGAAGAAATTTACAAAAATCGAACTTGCTTACTTGCAGTTTGTGATACCTGTCTAATACCGGGTAGTACCTGATATATGCGAAATGATCTATGAGGAGGTGGAATATAATTAGATAAGTTATTTAAATAGTTAAAATATTTTTCCCAAAATTTCCCGGGAAATGATTTTGTATTTCCCGGTTCTTAAATCGGCCAAAAATTTCAGGAATTCCCGGGAATTTCGTATTATTTCATAATTCATAAGCTTATTTTTATTGCGTCTGCAATTTTTTTATTTTGTACTAGCTGCTGCCCGCCGCTTCGCACGCGTTGTTTCTATGGAAACGCTTAAAGGTGATTTCTTTCTATCCCATGGGAACTCATATAAGGGATAAAAAGTAGCCTATGTTTTATTCCAAGCCTAGAATTATCTGTATGGAAAATTTCAGCCCGATCCGTTCAGTAGTTTTGGCGTGAAGAAGTAACAAACATCCATCCATCTATACATCCATCCAAACTTTCGCATTTATAATATTAGTGTGATGTGATGTGATGTGATAGTGTAGGCAGAAATGCGAAGTTACTCTTTTTGCTCACCATCGTGGCCGATAGGTGGTGCCACTGATTTGGGTCGGGTATGCACCTTAATAAGTTTCTTCAAACCGATTCAAAAAATCTCATAAAAAGAAAAAAGTAGATCTTAGGTGAACTCTTAAAAGGTTAATCTGACTGTTACTACTCCTACTTACTCAAATCTAAGTTTAGTTGACATGTTTTCCACCCATACCCTGCCCGCAGCTCCGTTTTCTTGGTACCTGGGGAAAAAAATTTTTTAAGGATTTCTAGCGGGATAAGAAAACTTAAATTCTAAACTCGAAAATACCAAATCCCAAAAAATTACCAAAACCAAAACAAATGTCCATGAATCTTACAAAAAAACGGTCCCGCGTTTTTATACAAAAGAATTGAACCAGCTACATTGTCCTTCATCTTATGATAGTGAAATAGTCACCAAGATATCCATTCAGGCGGGATGCTGCTGGCCAGGCCGGCCAGGGCGGCGGAGACGTGCCAGTAGCGGCAGCACGCGGCCCGCGCCAGCTGCTGCGGCGGGCGAGGCAAGGCACTGGGGACAAATAATATGTACTTCAGAGCTTCAGGATCCTGATCTTGCTTTCAAGTTTTTGGTTTAACAAGACATCTTCATCGAGACAGTCCAATTAAGTATGTATGGAATTTGGAAAAGTGCCTACATGGGCTACTCATGCGGACATTGCTACGCAAATTCCCCACAATAATTCGCAAGGTCTCGGTGACGTCTTGGTACTATCGAGAAACGCAAACTCTGGGCTCAGGAATACAGAATATGTTCGTATAGGACCTACCTACTGGGAATTAAATTTCGATGCCCAAGTATTTTCTAGAAATAAGCAACACGGCGCCACCTAGCGCAAATGTATGAAACTATTATCCCAGACGCTCAGTTAAACACTTCTGAAGTCAAAGCCGAACTAATTTGTAGTGCAGCGATTCCACGCGTATCAGAGTTCTGTATTGAAAATGTAGATGGCGTTGGTAGACGAACACGAGCCTCAGCTATCTAAACCGAGATGTGCAAAAATTACCCAGATGTCAAAAAAGCGTCACATTAACACAATGTCATGAGTGTCATTCATGCATGAGTCATGACTATCAGGACCTATTCGACGGCTTGGTTGTTTTAGAATTGCTTTGATGGTAATAGAGCGTCAAGGTGCTTTTCCAGCAGAGCTTAGTGGCAGAACATGTCAAATAGTCTATAGCTGTGGAAAACACCTTCAGCTCTACAAAATGAACACTTGTGTAGAATCTGCACGGCAGAGTAGAAGCGCTACCTGTCCCCCGCGGAGGCGGAGAGGGGCGTGCGGGCGGGGGAGTCGCCGCGCATCCAGCGCTCCACGTCGCGGCTGTACCCGCTCTCGCAGGTCAGGGTGTAGCCCGATGGCTCCTCCGAGTTGAACTAGAAACAATATCATCATACTGTAATACCCAATCGAACAATACTTCTGATGCTTTTCTACTTCCCAATATACCAAGATGTCATAAAAAGTAGAAGCTGGATCGATCTATATTCATCTGTAGACGTCGACCGTCTGATAATGGAAAGTCTTTCACAAGTGTGCAGCGCCCAAACACACATCCATTCGTGAACCAAAAATCGGAAAAATAATTTAAAATCTAACGGTGCAGTGGTACGCAAGACTTCACCGCGCTCTTGCGTCTCGCGTCTACACCGTAGAGCCAGTCTTGTTCTCAAACGTGTAGCGCGTTTGAGAAAATTAAAGACCTAGGTACCGGTAAGGGCTTTTAACGAACACAAATACCGTAACATTGCGAAAACCAATGCGAATATAAAAAAAACCGCGGTAATGTTACTATTACTTACCCATTACATTTGTATAGAATACCTTTTCAAAACCAGCAACAGGAACATCATCCACGAGGATAATGGTGGCTGCGGACGGATTGCTCTCCAAGTCCAGCTCCATGGCCTCCACGGTGTCCTTGTTCCCTATGATGGTGTCCGCCATATCCCGGACCACCTCGGCCGCCATGACTCGCACCACACCGACCGGACCCGACCGGACCACAGACTGGTGAAGACAGGAGTCAGATCAGGCTGTAGGTTACGTACACGGTCATGGTTTGCTAGGTTGTTTCTTTTCACATGTTATTTTTATTTTGCAGGAATTTCTAGAGTTTGAAGGCTTGTTTTGTAAAGCCGTAGAAGAGTGACACACGAGTGACAGTTATGATCTGTCATTATAAAGAATTTGTGATAAAACTCTACGGTTTGAAATAGGTCTTATCTATGTCTTCTTTGTTCATTGCGTCTAGTTGAAAATATCGAATCGTCCTTCTAGCTGAATTAAATGTCTGAACAATGCACATGTATACGAATGCAAGATTTCGAATATTATGAACATTTCTGTGTTCGCTGCTTCATTTAAGAATAAAAAAATTATAGAGAGCGTGTAGGCAGGTTTTTACGAGATACCTACGTTTGCACTTCAATACACAATGAATATCAACCAATCAACATTCTAACATTAATATCCTAATTCGGGAGCCCGTGTCAGAAAGCGGGTAACTACAAAAGTAACTTTATTCAGACCATTAGCCTAGATGTCATTCGCCCAAGACCTCACGAGGAGTGACAAAAGCGCGAACTACATGAGGTCATTGTTTGAATTCGATTCGAATTTCAAATGCACGGCGTCCCGCGGTTTAATTATTCGCGGTTGCCAGTGTGAAAACTTTTTTATATTGATTGATTTGAGTTCTTTAATGATTGACTTATAAAAACGAGCTTCAAAATTTTTATGTAGGTACTTAGTTCTCTAAAACTTTTTAGAGTTCATCGTTCGTAAACACTTTTTATAGAAGAAACATTAAAGAAATTAATCGTTAACATTCAAAGCATCCTGAAGAAATTACCAACGAAGAGCTTACGCAAAATAACTTGTCCGAACAAAGTGCTTATTTGCCAACCTCTACAGGTAAGTAGACAGGTACTTGATACTGATGAGTTTGATGACTTAATCAACCATCCTGTTGTCACCATCTCGTGAGATTTTATAATCCTCATTGGCTTTCTGTGAATCGTTACGTATAAAGTATGGCAATCACAGCAAATGGCCGTTAAGTTAACAAGGGTTGTAATCAGTGTAGTGTTGACGTGAGCATCAGTTGTTTGTGATTGTGACAAAACTGGGTCAATATCTTCATTTACTGTGTACCTAGCTGGATGTTTTTTAACATCTAATTCTAGTAATTCACACGATTAAGTAAGGTACCTAATGTTCCACTTTATTTGGGCAAAAGAGAGCTCGCTATACCTACTTAGGTACTCAACATTTTAGAGTACTTACAAATTACAATCGTTTCAATGTAAAACCTCGAAATGTAAAACTGAACCAAACTGTCAAAATCAATCTTTTTATCAAACTTTTTCCAAGAGTATCGATGTCAGTCATTGCCGACGTGACCGCTGAGTGGGCGTGCTAAATCGAGATTCATCGAAAGCATGACGAAAGTGAAAAGATCCGCCAATTTTTTTGCAGATCGATCAGTTTTTTTTTAATTTGCGGTAGCCACCGTCCGCGCGGCAGGACGTCGCGCTACCGACGCGTTGAAGTGATGGATTTAGTGAATTTTGAGTTATGCCATTTTTGATAAGGGTGTCTGTCAACGCGCCTGCTGTTATTTCTTACGTTGTTTTATAAGGTGCTAAATTGATAATAACAATATCGGTAATTTTATTTCAATAATCGTCCTAACTACCTATCTTACTAAGTACTGGGACAGGTAGAGTAGGCAATAATGCTCATAGTAATTATGTCTCTATCAAATGAGCTGGAAGAAAGTAGAAATAAATGGTATCCCAAATAAATGACCTGTTGTAAAATGATGATGACCAAAATATTTAGTTCAGTTTTTATGAAATGTTTACTTAAATCATCAACTTTATAGCCAAATATTACAAAAACGTCCACATGTTATTTTGAATTTTAACCCTTTATTTACCGGCCGACCGTTTAGGGCTATTATGATATTAATGCTAAACAAACAAGGGACTTCGCCTCCAAATCACTTTATTGAGATCTCGCCCGATGTTCTTCAAAGGGTTTCAAATATTAAATTAGGGCTGTGTTCAGGACTGCATTGTTATTTTCTCACACGAGTACCAATATATTTTTTATATTTCTGTCTAATCTATTATTATTTAGGTAAGTCCTTGCGTATGTTTTTTTTTTCTGAAATTCTCGTAACCCAGTTGGGTATCCATCTTTTGTTTCAGCTTTTCTGGAACGTGACCACTGGTTGATGGTTGGTATTAAATACTTACAATAGTGATTTGATATAAAACGAGTTTTTTATTAAAACTGGCCCTGAAGAAGGTATGGAAAGCTTTATGATGCCCTATATAAAGTTTTGGATTTATTTTTATGTGGAACATAATCACTCGATCTCAAGTAATCATTTCTAAGAAACCATTTTTGTCATCCATGAAGTCACATCTTTTCCACCCCTGCTCGTTAAGGGTTAAACGGTCATTTAGGGGTCTATACTTAGTTCGCGCTTCGATTTATGGAAATTAACATTTTAAGGCAAATCGGAGTGTTTGATCTGAACTGATGACTTTTAGTTTTTTGTGGGTTACTCTGTTTTTAACATACGGTCATAATATATATCTTCTGGGATAATAGTAGTCGCTTTATGTATTGCTCTACAAGGAAAAAAAACAAAGTTTGGTAGGTTTTTAACTAATACTAACACAGAAAAAAAAAATCTTTTAAAAGATTAACGTAACTTTCATACTTACCTATTAATGGTTTATTTTATTTTATATATCTAAAATCCGGAAATATAAACGGACATAAATCAAATAAAGGTTTTTAAATAATTTCTGACCATTAAGGTCTATTGACACGCGCGGGTAGAATAGGATGTCGATTGAAATCGGTCAAGGATGAAATAATTTCATTTTTTGAGGATATTTTCGTTTTGCTACAAAAACGTTACAATTTTAAATATGATGGTGGTAACGGAAGTGTTTTGGCAAAAAATGAAGTAAAACAACCACATGCATGAAATTTGTAGACTTTCTGAGAATTTTGCTTCAGTTACCTACTTCCTATTCTGCTTGCCTGCAACAACTGGTGGACAAGCCCACAATGATCTTGATCATTGTTAAAAGTTACTCGAGTGTTCAAACCATTAAAGTGACAATATTATGACGAAATCTTCCGGGTATTCTCCGACTGAAAAAAGGACATCCCAAACAGGAAAGAAAATTGCAAGAACAATTCGTGTATATGTCTGTCTGTCATCCCGATTACAGATCGCGTGTCATTCTTCTCGTAATGAATAGACAAAGTTTTGAACAAAATCGCCATTTTTGAGCCGACCGATGGGTAATTTTCGAAACCTCAAGCAACATATGGCTGCGGCAGACGCCATACGAAGCCAACTGTCATTATATTCCCTCCTTCTCACTCTAGTTCGAAACTAAACTTGATAAAACGAGAGAAAAGTAGGATTCATTAGTCGGTAGTGCTATCATTTGAATGTAGAATCGCGAAAAAAATACATTGTTTGCTGGCGCATGCGCGAGGACACGTGCGGGCGCAGGAAGTAGGGCAGGCTTTGGCGCGAATTTGAGCATGATTCTAAATTTGAATTTTGTTTTTCAAACAGGATATTGGAACGATAATCGTCGTTTGAGGAAACAACATATGGATTATGGATAGGCTTCAGTTTGGGAGCGGCTCAGGGATGGAGCCGAACTGATCGATGAGGCGAGACAGAAATTAAACTCTGAATAAAGCTATTGGTTGGTTCTGAGCCAGTATTATTTTATCACTACGTCAAAAATAACATATTTTTAATTAAATAGATAGGTACCAAAATACTATAGCACTATACATAGTGCTTTAGTAGTCAGTTCCAATCCAACTGATACTTAAGTATACAGGCTGGTTTTTTGAGATGGGAGTGCATGGCCAAATCAGAAACCATGTGAGTCTGAGAAAATCCGTGAAACGTAACGTAGGTATGTTTTTTTGGATTGATTGCATTTCGTGCGTCGACATTTTGGAGTAAACAACCAAGTAAGTCGCGTTTCGTGCGTTCTGCTACCTGGCGAAAAAAATAGCTAAACCTTTTGTCGCATTTCGTGCGTCGAGTACAATAAAATTATGTTCAACTAAGTTTTGACCATAGAGCAGCAAAACTTTTAGAAGTCTCATTATAATAAAATTATTAGAGGTACCTATCATGTATAGGTTTTCCTTATGATAACAAGTAAGGTAGACGATATTTTGGGATAAAAAGAAAGTGATGGCGTACCTAGTTAACTTTACTGGTCTATCTTTAACATTATTATTTAACGACCACTGTGGCGCGGTGGGCGAAGGTCCGCCTGCGACGCAGGAGGTTGCGGGTTCGATTCCCGCCTCGGGACAAATATTTGTACGATCTGCAGATATTTGTTCAGGGTGTTCTGGTCGTTTTCTATGTAATAAAAAATATCTATCTATGTACTCGTATATTATTATGTATATCAGTTATCTAGTACCCACAACACAAGCTCTGCTTACCTTGGGGCTAGATAATGCTGTGTGATTTGTCCAGCATTATTTATTTATTATTTATTATTAATTTATACGAAAGATTAACAACAAAGTGTTGTACCTACTTTTATACCTTTGCATTTAAGTAGGTATTAGTCAAAACATAACAATAATCACCAATATTGAAACAATTACCTACTTAGGTGCTCTTGACGACAGTCACAGTTTTTTTAACAAGAATTATTCTTTAGATTACAAACTTTTACTAAACTCACTTTTTTGGATCAGCTTTTTTAGAAAAATATCATGAATTTTAGTAGGTACGTTTTGATTCATATTTGTACGATTTTTACTCTATAACCTAATTATAAATTATTTATTAATTTATTTAATTCGGATTGCCATCAGCTTATCTAATTACAATAGAAATTAAAATAGACACATAAAGCTAATAATAGGCATTCACTAATAGAATTATAATAAACTACCTAAGTGTGATCACTGAAAATTTATGTCGACAATTGCGTACTTAGTGAAGCAATAAAATTATAACAAATAAAATTAAGAAAAAAAGCAAATAATAAAAATTAAGACTAAAACTACATCATGTGCAAAAGAAGTTAAGAGTCATGCATCGCCTTGCCCTGTGAATGCTGGTATTGAAAGGGTCAACAACACAAGAGTTTTTACAGTAGGTAATCAATCAGTCTTCGTACCTACCATGAATTTTTTGCGTAAAGCTCTCAAGGTTCCACTCTCGAATTCAATTTTCAAATGTTTCACCTGAAATGTAGGAACTTCTCTTCTTAGAAATCAATAATTTTCCAAACATTTTCGAATTCGACGGGACTTAACCCGCATCCTTCCCTCAGTACGGAAATGTGCTAACCAATAACAAAACCTTAGAATTGAGCAATGCAACACCTCTCGTCAAACGGACTAAATGTAACTTTAGTCTTTGAACAGGATTGGATAAACTTCAATGTTTCCCCTGTAGGTGGAGCTAACAGCGGCGCTAGAGTCCGTAGGAAGTCCCAGAGATTTTCGACTCCCACGTCACTTGACCTCGTGGTGTTCTTGGTTAGCACATTCCCGTACCCGTACTGAGGGAATTAGGATGCAGGTTTAAGTCCCGTCGGAGTCGAAAATTTTTGGGATATTATTGGATTTCTTAGAAATTACCCAGAGTGCGAGGGCTAAGGCACTATAATAACAAAAAACCTTCTCTTCTTAATATAGTAAATAGTCTTTCGTAAGTCTTCTCTGATTTATCAGACAACAAACACATGAAAACGGGAAATATATTCGTTGCCGTGTTGGTACTGCCAAAGTCCGCACCGCATGAAGTTCATAGAGCTATGAGAAGGGTCTGCAGCAGCACTTGAAATGAAAACAAAAAACATAAAAAACAAACAAATTAGGCTAAGAATAATGAACATGGGTAATAGCAAAAATCAGAATTCTTTTAGTGATTTAAAATGTTGAAGTTTTACGCCTTTGCCAATTCTGTTTTGTTTATGTATATCTATGGTATTACTTGTTCAAGCCACTCATACGTACTCGACGCACGAGATGCGACAAAAGGTTTATGTATTTTTTTCGCCGGGTAGCAGAACGCACGAAATGCGACTTATTTGGTTGTTTACTCCAAAATGTCGACGCACGAAATGCAACTAATCCGTTTTTTTTCCTTTTCAGGAAGTCGAACCGATTGATTTTTCAAAATAATTGACACTGTATTTTTGCACCTCACGGGTTCGGTTGCTGATAAGGATCAATCTTTGCAAACCCATTATTAATAAAACGTCAATTAATGCGAGTCGGACTCGCGCACTAAGGGTTCCGTAAGGGATTAGTTGCATTTCGTGCGTCGACATTTTGGAGTAAACAACCAAATAAGTCGCGTTTCGTGCGTTCTGCTACCTGGCAAAAAAAATAGCTAAACCTTATGTCCCATTTCGTGCGTCGAGTACATTATAATTATGTTCAACTAAGTTAGAGCTATAAAACTTTTAGAATTCTCATTATAATTAGAGGTACCATGTATATGTTTCCTTATGATACCAAAAACTCTTTATTTCCATAAATACAATAACTGGACACTTAAAACAGACACTTAGAAAAGGTCAAATTATAAAACTAAACATTGCCACGAAAATAAAGTGATTTCTGTCGCTTCGTTATGTAGACTAAAGTAAAGAAGCGACGAAGAAACCTTTAGCCTGTTAGTTGTTATTTTTCGAGTTGAAGCAAAACCTGTCCCAAGCTTTTTTATCCTCTAGAAAATTTTATATTTTCTTAAGCCTTTTTGCACAGCAAGGTTTTGACAATTTGTTTGAATTTATTTTCTGATAATTTTTGCAACTCACTAGGAGTTTTGTTGTAGAAGCGTATACATTGCCCTTTAAAAGATACATTTATTTTGTGTAGCCTAGTTACGGGCACAGCGAGTTGATGTCTATTTCTGGTATTAAAATTATGTTTATCGCTATTTAAGGGAAAAACTTGTACGGTAGTCGATGTTTTGGGACAAAAAGAAGGTGAAGGCGTACCTAGTTACTATACAATACTTTAACTTTACTGGTCTATCTTTAACATAATTACCAAAGATTAATAACAAAGTGTTGTACTTATACCTTTGCATTTAAGTAGGTATTAGTCAAAACATAATAATAATCACCAATATTGAAACAGTTACCTACTCTTGACGATCACAGTTTTTTTAACAAGAGTTGTTCTTTAGATTACAAACTTTTACTAAACTCACTTTTTGGATCAGCTTTTTACAAAAAAATCATAAGTTTTAGTAGGTATGTTTTGATTCATATTTTTACGATTTTTACCCCAAAACCTAATTATAAATAATCAAAAACACATTCCATTTTCAAATGTTTCATTTCATCTGAAATGTAGGAACTTCTCTTCTTAGAATTCAAATAATATCCCAAAATTTTTGACTTCGACGGGACTTGAACGCGCATCCTTCCCTCAGTACAGGAATGTGCTAACCAACTACACCACGAGGTCAAGTGACGTAGGAGTCGAAAATCTTTGGGACTTCTTACGGACTCTAGCGCCGTTAGTTCCACCTACAGGGGAAACTTTGAAGTTTATCCAATCCTGTTCAAAAACTAAAGTTTTTTTTAGTTCGTTTCACGAGAGGTGTCGCATTGCTCAATTCTAAGGTTTTTGTTATTATAATAACAAAATCCGTCTAAGTCGAAATTTTTTGGGATATTATTTGATTTCTTAGAAATTACCCAGAGTGTGAGTGGCTTACGCACTATAATAAAAAAAACCTTCTCTATTTATTATAGTAAATAGTCTTTCGTAAATCTTCTCTGAATTATCAGGCACATGAAAACGGGCAATATATTGGTTGCCGTGTTAGTACTGCCAAAGTCCGCACCGCATGAAGTACATAGAGCTAAGAGAAGGGTCTGAAGCAGTAATTGAAAACAAAAAACACAAAATAGCGACCTGTAACAAATTAGACCATGAATAATGAAATACAGTCATAGCAAATAATCAAAATTTTGAGTGATTTAAATGTTGAAATTTACCTTTGTCAATTCTGTTTTGTTTATGTATATCTATGGTATTACTGGTTCAAGCTACTCATACGTACTCGACGCACGAAATGCGACAAAAGGTTTATGTATTTTTTTCGCCGGGTAGCAGAACGCACGAAATGAGACTTACTTGGTTGTTTACTCCAAATTGTCGACGCACGAAATGCAACTAATCCTCCGTAAGACCTTGTCTCTTGCCAAATTATCATGATTCTAGGTCAACGGGAAGTAGATACCCTGTAGGTTCTTGGTTCATGGCGAGAATCAATTTTTGTTTTCGTGAATTTACTACAAATTTACATTTTCTGGATTTTCCTCTTCATTTGTGCTTCTTATAGCACACGAAAATCCTTGCTTATTACTAAATTTTATGATTCTAGGTCAACGGGAAGTACCCTATAGGTTTTGGTCTATAGCAAGAATCAAAAGTATTTTTATTTGTGAATTAACTACAAACTTACGGTTTTAGGATTTTTTCCTTTACTTGTGCTATAAGAATTTGCTTCTTTTCCAAATTTTATTATTCTATGTCAACGGGAAGTACCTACCCTATAGGTTTTGGTCCATGCAGATAATCAAAAGTATTTTTTTTTAATTAACTACAAGTTTGCTTTTTTTTTGGATTTTTCCCTTTACTTGTGCTATAAGACCTTGCTGCTCACCGAATTTCATGATTCTAGGTCTACGGGAAGCACCCTATAGGTCTTGTGTGTATGTGAATCCATTGGAAATTTCAAAATACTCGGACATAAACGGCTGTAACTTTTGAGTGCGTTGACTTACAAGTTTTATTTGTATCGCGGCACCAAGAGGTTACGGACTTGAGTATTTGACGTTAATTTCAACTCGATCGATACGTCCACGCGTTCCTGAGAAGACAGGGTTGACAGATGGACAGACAGATAGACGGACAACAAAGTGATTCTATAAGGGTTCCTTTTTCCTTTTGAGGTACGGAACCCTAAAAATGAAAATAAATGGCTATTTTTTACAATTTTAGTTTGAACCTCTCCCTCATAAGCATCATCATGAAAATTTTAATTAATCTTTTTAAAATATTCATCTTAAACAACTGGTGTACCTGCCGCTGGCCAGGATACTTAGCCTGTATTTTAAAGGGGTTTTCCTCGATCGTGCCTCTAATCCTAATCCTAATGAATTTTGTAAACTTTAATGAAAAAATCAGTAAGTAAATACAAAAAATTTAAAAATCAGCTTGCTGTTTTTATTTTCTCATAAATTGAGTCCATGGCTGCTTTCACGACTTTTCTCTAATTCGATTCTAATTTGGCTTCACTCTCAAAAAACAAAACAAAAAACCCCAAAAAGCCATCATTGTATTATTATAATTATAATATTAAAAAGTTTTATCTGAAATCATTTCCAAAATAATATATTTCTAAATAACATTTCACAGAGCATAAATCAATGTGGTTGAAGGGTTGAAAATAAGTCTGAAAGTTACTAAATACCACAAAATACTCGTTACATCAATTGTTACGGAAAACGGAAGACGAAACCCAGAATTTTTAGAAAATTCACCCTTAATTTTCTCGAACAATAACAGTAGCCTTTGATAAAAATAAACAAAAACACTCGCCCCTCGAGTGCGGCGCGTCAAAGGGATGCGCACGAGTCGACCATCTGTCACGGGGAGGGAGTTGGCAGGCTTCGTAGGGTAGTGGGGCGACTATCCACTCCTTAGTTTTGTCTAACTCTTTGAATTATTGGACTTACTTTTAAATATGATGGTGGTAACGGATGTTCATAAACAGGGGTTGTTGTGTCGCAAGAGACTGTTATTTGTCTTGTCCTCTCGACTTCCGAGATTATGCCTACCTAAGTTTGACAAACTCTCTGAAAAATCATAATAATTTTAGCTAATGACTGAACAATTTTAACAAGTTGATATTCAATAAATAAGCGTAAGAAATAAATAAACTACTTAATTTGTTTTTGTCTCATAATTTTATGCGTATTTCAGTTAGGTATACCCTAAGGAGATTTTTCATAAACCGGAACCATTTGTAGCAAAGGTAAATATATAATAGTAGTAAACTACAAAGTCCTATGACAAAGTAAGTCTACAAGTGGAATAGATATCGATTGAACAATGAGTAACGACCGCGCCGCCCCCCGCCCCCCGCCCCCTCTGCTTTATGGCTTACTTGTGTGGCCACAAACAATATTAGATTCAATATGCGTTGTGTTATGGTACCACACATCGAGGAAATGACTAAGTCTGGTTGCTCTCCTTTTTTTAGCTTATTGTTTACACTTACAGATAATGTCATCAAAAAAGTAGTCTCGGTTCTACGTTCATAGGCTTCATTATTTTTTGACCTAGACTAAAGTTTTAAAAACAAATACGAATAAGAGTAACTGTTCATCCTTTATTTTGTAAAATGTTTGATATTTGTGACCATTAATTTTGGCTCCTTAAGTATAAGCACTCTCGACCCGCAGATTTATAAGAAATTAGACACTGCCGTACTCACTTTCTTCCAATTTTTTTATTTAATTAAATAAATAAAGGGACTCGGTTTACATATCCAGTAATTTTACTTTGCATAGGTGTAATGTGTTTTCACGTGTACCTACAAGTATTTGCACCTTATTGTAGAACACGAATGCGATATGCGAAAAATGCAATTGTACAAGCAGAGCATTCCAGTCAATTTGCTCCACAAGCGTATCTGAGCGGCGCATCTCGACTGTCTGTAGTATTTCACAGCAATTTAGATACAGAGATAGTCGCTAATTTTATTGAGTAGGAAACTAATAAATTTCACTATTTTTTCTTTAAAACACCCGACGTTAATTTGTTTTAATAACCCATAAAAATTTGGCAAAAAATCCCTTTTGGTTCCGCTTTTTAATGTCGCTAAAAAGGTTTATGGTTTGGCTCGGGGCGAGAGGTTTCTGTTTCCGCGATCTGCGTATCTGTTGGTTTCGTTACAGATTACCGTAAGTACTTTGGATTGCAACGGTCGTTATATATCACTTTTATGACTTTATTTACCTACTTATTTTAAAAATTGTTCGGAATTACAGATAAATTTAGTTCACAATAATATGAAATATTGCTTTTTGCAACCCAACCCGCATGCCCAGCGTGGGGATTATGGGCATTACGCACAAAGAGATAAAATCCAATAAGACGCTTATCAGGGGGAGGCCTAAGTCCAGCTGTGGACTAATAAAGACTGTTGGTGTTAGGCGATTGCTTTTATGATATTTCTTTAGTAAAATCAAAAATCAGTAAATATATTTTTCGAAATTTCATAATCAACATTCTGATTAACGCCTACGGTTCAATGGTTTTTTTCTAAAATCGGAAGTCAACTAGCAAGGATGCTCTGTTTATATTTATTTGCCACTGTTTTAGAAGCTATCGATGGGGAGATAATGCTAAAGGGTAATGAAGATGTCCATCTCCTTTCTCCAGAAAACGACCGGCTCCTCAAAGACAATGGTGTCGCGTCGCCAAAAACTCATTCAACACCTAACGTGTTAATTCCTCCATAACTCACTCTGCTTATTCTAAAAAGGTGTAACTTTAAACGGATTTGCCGTATAATAAACTATAACCAGAACACACAAAGTCTACTTTCGATTGTGTTACGAATTATTCGAACTCTTTTACAACCCTAATCTAAAGGCAAAAAGAGGATAAATGTAACAAATCGAATTGAATCTTATCTGCGAGGAAATAAGATAGAAACTACTGCATCCGATGCCAAGGTAAGGGATGTGACACACGATGTATTGTCACTCGAAATAGACCCGTGACCATTTGTACGGACTTATCGAAGCGTGACCATAATAAATTTAATTTTATGGGACTTCTAGAAAAGAGTCAATGGTCAGCCTTTAAATACCTAATAATGGAACACGTTTTTTTTAAAGTTTCACTTTGTGATAAGAAGTTTGACGCGTGGCAGGCTAGTCCGTAAAACGTTTCGTTACTACTTCTGTGTCGCTGCCGTCGCGTCCTGGCGAGGGTTCTTACGCTAACACCGAGGCTCGTATTATGTAAGCTTGCTCAGTCGTCGACCTATGCTTGAGTTACGCATTTCTACGGCGTATATGTGACTCAAGCATAGATCGATCGATGATTGGGAAAGCTTTCTGGACCTAAGAGTGGTTATTTAATCACTGCATGCCAGGATTGTCCAATAATTACATAACAACATTATTTTTGGAGAGCAGTTTTCCGAGCAGCAAATTTTCACATGAAGCTAAGAAGGTATTTGTAAACAAATATTTCGTGAGAACGTCAGATTATTTGAAAATACAAAATGTTATCTTGTGGTTAAACAAAATCATTAATTCCCAACATTTCTGACAGTATTGATGCGTTCGCACAATGAGATGAACAACAATAGTACTCAATGATCGATTTACTGGTCTCTTGAGCTTCTACTAAATATCCTTTTAATTGTGGGTTATAGCCGTGGTTAAACCGGACCCATTTGTTATGCGGTGGCGCAGAATCAAAATAGACGCGATTTTTTTACTTTTAAGCTTTTTTTATATGTTAGAAGCGCAGGGCGGGCGGGTTACACCCCTAGCTTATGGATTGATATCAATTCATTCGAACCTAATGACTAGCATTTTGGTTTAATTATAGGTATTGAATCGTTAGTAATTACATTGCAGATAGTTGTGGAATTTGGCATTGTTGTGATTTTAGTCGTTTGTGATTTTAGTCGTAAATTCGCTAATAATAAATCTAATGTGAGAACATAAATGTATTTGCTACGATTTTGAATTCATCACATTTCAGAATGTTGTCTTATATTTTCGAGACACGAAACAAAATTTATTTTGAATTATTTTTTAAACTGAGTTTCTTTCAATAGTCACGTTTCACGGCCAAAAAAGAAACTAGAAATATCGTGGTACCTACACGTGGTAAAGTACTTGTGACGAATGAATGGAGAACTACATTGTTACAGTTACAAAACCGAAAATGCCCTTAAAATGTAGTCATAAATACCCCACCACGCCCGGGCCACCAAATATGATATAGGGTGTGATTTTTTGCCACTGGCCGCCATTCTGGATTTATGATTTCATTTAGAAGCGCGGCCGCGCGGGTGGCAAAAACTAAATCGATGGGTCAAGAAGGCCCTTGGCTAGGGTTGATTTTTTTTAATCGGTGACTTTGGAATTTCTATTATGATTATGGATTTTATCGTACAATCTCACGCGCTTCGAGCACCAGTAAAACATTTTTTACTCATGTGTGAGAATAATAAGCCTGTATACCTACCTACATTGCTTTCCACTAAATCCAAATGATAAGAAGATTATCTATTGGCCGGGCTATCCTAGAGCTACCTACCTACTTGTTGTTGCTAGTAGGTAGGTACCTAACCCAGAAATTTTTGCTGCTTAATCTGTGTGTAAGGTTTACTTTTATACATTTATTTCAATGTCTTGAACTTAACTTTCGCTAACTTTTTATTAAATTTAATTCTCAGCCAAAACAGGAAGTGCTAATGAACAAAAGGAGAGCTAATAAAGTGTAATATTGCAACTAATACCTGAAATTAGATTCTATTAGTAAATTGGGAGCTCAGGAGCGTTTCGCAAAAACTAAGGTTGTCATCATATCGCGATCAAAGCCTCCGGTTACTAGGGCTGCCAGCTGCCACTCGACTGCGGAAATACAATCTGAGATAACGTACCTACAGTTATAGTAGACTATGTATCTAGTGGCTAGTGGTCTAGTGTTTCTGTGCTAGAGTGCCTAAAACTTAGACAAGAATTATGATTTTTATTTAATTAAAATATACGCCATCTCGTGTGCCTTTTGGGCAATTTAAAATTACCACAATATGATCTCACATTAAATTAAATTAAAAAATATGTCTATGGGATCTTTAAAAGTTGTTAACATAAAAACACGATAACATATTTTTAACAGAATTTAATCGTCAACCCTGAACACAAGGCTCTTCTAATTGAATTAGAGATTCGCAGCATTAGGCAAAGCCGCAAAGTCGAAGATTACAGCTTGTCAGTCGATAACCACAGGGTGGAGGTAATGCGGGCAAAGATGTCGCTCTCCTCTCGTCGCGGCTAAGTTCCTGATGACACGGTATTTTTGCAGATAATTTTGGAGTAACAAAAACGAAAGTCCTCGCGATTTCACTGGCTCGCTGAATGCAAAGGAAAAACAGTTCAATACACGAATGATAATTCAAACTTGTATGCATTTATATAAATTTGATTTATGATAAAATAAGTCAAAGGAATCAAAAATAACTAGTTAGATATGATATAAGTAAGTAGGTACCTACTTAACTATCTAATAATAGAAACAAGCGCCTTGGGGACGCCTCTGACGGATAGGATAGAGAGGTGATTTTACCAGTTATATACGAGACGGTGTGAAAGATGGTGTTGGGGTGGTCACGCACTCTGCGCAACAGGAATGTGGTCTTTTTACGGAGAATGGCAGCAAATCCATCCGTCTCGTATCTGCAAACATCCCATGCACAGAGGAAACGGGGCCGACCCAACAGCATCCTAAAAATATTATTGTACTGTACACGCAGGGTCTCTAGCGGTCGCTGGCAGCGCGCGAGTGTAGCCAACCCATACGGGAACCTATGGGTTCGTAAATTATCAAAAGCATTAACAAAATTATGAACAGTTCGACCTGATTATCTGCTAATGTAGAAAACTTTAGTTTTACGCTGAATTAGTTAATAACTCTATCAATTTAATGTTTTGCCTGAGGACATGGGACTCCCTCGAGGCTCTAGCGAGGTGGTGCTCATTAGCTTGCATTGCACACTTTAGACATTGACTTAAAGGTCCTGAATTTTAAGCAAGCACATCATTTATTTTGACTTGTTCGCGTTAAAAAATGTTGTTTTGCTTGTTTTTTTTTTCAGTTTTTGTTGATGTTTCATGTAATAAATAAGATTATTGAACAAATTGTAGCAAAATATTGACTTTATAGATCCGTCACTTAGTGAATTGCGTTGTAGAAATCCGGTTAAAAATTATTAGACAAACTGCAATCATTATATAAATAATGGGCAATTCAATGAAATTTGAGTATGAATGATATTCTCGTACATGCGCTTGCGCACAGTTCCGAGAACTGGTTCAGTTCAGTGGCGTGCACAATATGTACGCACTGGACTTCCGGGGAGAGATCCGATCATGCATCCTTCCGGGTACGAGTAGCCTTGATACTCAAGAATTATGGGCACAACCTATTATTATACTACCCAATAGGCATCGGTGCTCAATGTGCCCATACTCAACATAAGATTTGTAGATTATAAATTTCGAATCGGAATATAATGAAACACGAAGTCATTTTTGTTTGTGAATTTTCGTAAGAAGATGGACGTTGAATCGTAAATGGTGAGGAGTACAATGTTTGTGAAAGATCAATGGATCCATCATGGACCCAGCCATGGATTTACTTAGAAATAAAGTTATCGATAGACACACGTTCCAAATGGATCTAATGAGAAATAAAAATCCCAATAGATCTTTCATGTGATGTATCTGGCGACGTCTAGTCCAGATCCATTATAATAATTGAGAAACCAAAACCTATGTCCCCAAAACAAAAATGATACAAAATTATAATTGATTTTTGGTACATTTATAATATGGTGAATAATACATAACGGAATGATAAACCAAAAGGCACACATCTATTCCAATTTCCAAGTATCAAAGCGTCATCGTCCCCGCGCGCATTGTCAATATCGCTACCCGGAAGCGCGATGTCTTACAACCTCCGCAGTTTATGTGATGTCCCGCTGAAACCCTAAGGTAGGAAGTTATGGGAAGTCCCAACTTGATACGCTATGGAAACCTTTACAAAGAGTTCTTAGGTGGCAATGGATAAATGAGTAAATTAGTTCAAACGATTATGTTTCACTTTACTTCAAAACTCGCTTTTCATTGGAAAGCCTTGGTATAAAAATGAATGTTTTTGTGGTCAACAATGTAATTGTTCGATTTTCTTTTTGATAAAGCCCTATAAGCCGTCTCAGTGTGGACAATAGCTGAATATGAAAACTAAACCTTAACAAAACTACGACATTTAGAATTTTGCATAATTTACGTACTGCCCTGTAAGCCCAAAGCACCTGCTTCTACATTATTTGACGACACAGTCAGGTCTCAAGTTCAGCTTTGCTATCGAATAGCTGCCAACTGTCATTTTTCCCCCGTATTGCACATTTTTTACTCCAAATAGCTCGTCATACAAGGAGACTACTTTTTTCGAAACCCTTTGGCAGATGTTTTGATTTTTTATGAACGTTTAAGTATTTTTAATGAAAATCTCAGCTGATTGGCTAATTTGTGTAATAATTGTTCAATTAGGTGCAAAATTTGCCGTAAACAGGAATTTTCGTGTGAGTTTTGAGACAGATGTAGGTCAGATTTTAGGATTGCGGGAGCTAAGATTTTGCGTGTTGATAGCTGATTTGCGGTTTTGGGGAGTAAAAGATTACAACGCGCTCGCCTTTTATAACTTTTATAGTCATTTTTTTTAATCGTGTGCTAATTCTAATTCTAATTCTAAGTGGGGGAACTGGGATCTGCACTGACATCTCGCTTAGGAGTGTATTGTGCATTGTCCCCCTGCCTAACCAGGCCCTAACCAGCCCAGCTCCTTGAAGTACCGGAGCAGGACTTTTGGCGATTGACAGCTTCGTTTCAGCTTTTCTGTGGGTGAGGACGGGTTAGATCCCTCTATGAGAGTCTTCAATCCCGTTACCCTTCTGGCCTCCTCTGTGGCCGTGCAGTGAACCACTACATGTTCCACAGTCTCTTCTTCCTGGAAGCAGCCGCGACATAGGCTACTGTCTGTGGCTCCAGTCTTGAGCAGATGATGGTTCAGTTCACAGTGTCCTGTGATGATGCCCACCATCGTTCTCAGGTCCTCGCGGCTCATCTTGAGCAACGTGTTTGTGGTTTTCCTATCTTTGGAGGGGAATATTGATTTAGTATGTTTGCAGTCTGTTCGACGCTCCCATAATTTTTGGTGTTCTTTTTCTGAGTTTAGTTTTAGTTTGTGTTTTACTTCCGCTGTGGGCGGATTTGAGAGACTGATGTCCTGTTTTGTTGGGGTCTGTCTCGCTCCTTCTTTTGCTAGTTTGTCTGCTTTTATGTTGCCTGGACAGGATCGACTCTCCGTCCACTCTATGCTGACTTTGTTATGTTCAGAGAGACTTTGTAGAGCTTTGTGACATCGGTAATTAAGTAAGATTGTTGTCAACGGTAATGCGTTAATTATTTAAAATTCATTCCTTCAACTTCAGCAATGTATGTCGATGCGATCTCGTTATTGTATATCCTATTCATGTGAGTAACATTCGGGAGATTGGGCACTGGCTTCTCGAAAGTGGAACGCTCAAATTGTGTCCAATTAGGTCCACCCACCTCAGTCATGTACGTGTTTCGCGTGTATTGTTGTCCCGATCGCACTTCTGTCTAGAGGTAGGTACATCTTTCCACCTTTGTTGTTCATTAGGTAGGTATATTGCAAAAGATAGGAAATAACGTGTCTTTGCGTGTAGTTGTAACACAACACAGGCCATTTGTTGAGTTAGCACTGAGAGAACGTGCCGTATCTACAGAATTTTACTTATATCTATGATTCTACCCTAGAGAACAGTCCCCGTGTTTGGTCTACACTACACTAGTACTAAACTATGCTTTGCTTAGGATACCTAGCTAAATATTTATCTTATACCTTTGACCAGTAGTGTGTGTAATAGGGTGACAAATAAAACAACTAAGAATACATTGTGTAAGTAAGCAGTCGTCCTACGATTTATGACAAAACCACCTTGCCTCTTTATTATATTAAGCTTTAATATCTTAATTTCTCCACAACACGGTAGGTACAGTAAAACAAAAAGGCTGTGTTTAATGGTGCGTGACCACGGCTACGTGTGGCCGAAGCCATACAGTGACCGCGGCGCGGCGGCTGGTCACCTCCTGGCCACCTCCTGGTCACCGCTGCACCGGGCACAGTGGGCACCCACTGGCACACTGACCGCCGCACCTCGCTGATTGAACCACTGCCTGTTGTGATTTCACTGAGCCATGGCCTTTGTCGTGCTGCAGAACACAGAAACTTACCTAATATTATGATATATTCTAAGTACTTACTAATTAATGTGCTCGATTGATTAAATATACCTATTGTACTTGTGTTTAAAATTGTATATTATCTTTGTTACTTGTATGTGTGTCTGTATGTAGTACCAAATAATTTTTTTATCTTCTATCTTTATATGAAAGATTAATATTATACTGAATTCTAAGCAAATGATTCCGACTGGTATTTATATGGATCAGTTGAGCTACCTGTAGATTGTTTGCAAAAGTCTGCAGTTGATATTTTCTCTGTCGACAACATCTTTAAAAAAAGCAAATGATAGGAAATTCTACAAATATTGTCCTACATAGCCTACCTTGTCCTATAAGTATAACAAATGATAAAAAAGGTAGACCTGCCTTAAATGTATTCATCACATAAACGTTTGTGAATAGGTAGGTATATACCTACACGGTAATGAAATACCAACCCCTACTTGGAGAACTTTGAGAGATCTCTGACATTCCCATTAAATATCTTAGAAGATCCCATAACCCATACTTGCTGTGGGAAGACTTTTTGTATGTTTTTTGTGAAAGCTAAAGAAACTGTAATGATTACCATAAATAAAAGTTAAGGAAGAGTTCCGCTCTCACGTCCGGTCGGTTAAGGCGGCAGCACACTCGGTGCAAGGGGAAGATTATACGGTATTTAAAATTTAAAATGTAATAAAATTTAATTTTTTTTACCTTGTTTAATTTGGCCGGCGACTAAAATGATTTTTGTAAGAATGTTTTAATTTTGTTAAGGAAAAGTATTTAAGCAGCCCAAAAAGACAATTTACTTGAATTATTTTTCCCACATTCTTGAAATATTTTAATCACTCAACTCGGGGGCTTAGATTGATGAATATGCATATGTAGATATACCTACAGATGGTTTATTTGGTCCACATACAGAGACAGCACAAAAGAAAATCAAACTTTGCTAATAAAGTAGGTACTTTGAACATTACACGTGCGTGGGTACACTTAATAATGCTGCTGTCAAATTGAATTGGGTAAAACCGCAGAAATCTACCTATATCTACTTAATAAAAAATACTAAAAGTAAGTACAAATTCACTGTGTATACTGTTACTTCTTTATCGCAAGGTAAACTCATATTATTATATTTTTGAATGATGTAGTATCTGGTAAATAATAATGTTATAGTGCTCCCGGTGCGTCCTCCTCCCCGTCATCTCCAACAATGGGCCACATAATGACATCCTGCTCTTCCCCACGTGAGATACCTTGGACACATTATCATTTTATCCTTCTTCACAAATTTTCTTTTATCATTCTTTGTTCCTTAGGTAATATAATTTTGCCCTTATATTCTCGTAGATGGAAACGAGAATATAAGGGCAAAATTATATTACCTCAGCCGCAGTTTATAATTTTTTTACCAACGGCTTATCCATTTAATACAAAAAAAAATACATTGACTACTTGGTGAAGAGAAGACAAAACGGTGAACAGAAAATTGTGTAAAATAAGAACCACCACTAGCTTAGTGTCAAATAGCGGCTCATGTACTCACATGCCATGTACACTACTTATTTGAGACCGGGTTCCACCAGCGACCTATCACACGCGTTTTTTTTTCTTTCAGGATTAAAAGGACCTAAGTACCCAAAAATGATGCTAATACGCCTGTATTAACTAGACCTCTAGATCTTCCTCTGTTCAAAATTTCAGCCGTTCAGTAGTGTCGGCGTGAAGACGTTACAATCTTAAAAACATCGTTACTTACCATAATATTGTTGTTAGGGTTATTTTTAATTTTAATCACCATTTGGTCACATGCGTGCCCACCAGTGACGCACAGGAAAACATTATGAGTAAACCTATTTCACGATAACAGCTCATAACTGTCAAATGGACCGCTAACCTGTCAAACGTCAAATGAGAGGCGCCAAAAGCGGCACCCTTCCGTCACACTCAATAAAGTAGCCAAGAAATATTAAAAAAAGTAATTTTGACCACCCGTTCGTATCTAAAAGTGATTAAACTATATTAAGTTATAACTTAAGTTAGTCACAGACGGTTAAAAGTTTATTTTTTGTTCTTTTCCCGCGTGGGCGAACTTTTTCGCGCGAGGCCTAAAATGTGAGAGTAAATTGGTTCGAATGGTTCCGTATCCGTGTAGCTTTTAGGTAATATACTCGTATTACATTTTTTAGTCAGAGTTTCCATTAACTTATTTACTTGCAAAAAAAGAGTTACTTTTTAACAGACTTCGAAAAGGAGGAGATTATATCTTTGGCTGCTCTATGTGTAAGTGTGCAATAAAGAATTTTCTATCTGTCATTTATTTGTATTTGTATTTATTTATTCCATCGTAGGTACAGTTGATGTTACACTTGATGTCGGTAGGTACATTCTATATTATTTTGTCTGTTCGTCGATTTTTTCGTCAATTATGGACCGATTTTGTTGAAATTTTTTTCGTAATAGAATATGGTCCTGTGGTGGTTCGATAAAACACATTTTATTAGTATTTATCCCAAAAAACTTTAAAAACTTTTTAAAACTAAGGCATTCGTCCGTTTTACAAAATAATCAAGTAATTTCTGATTTTGTCCAAAAAAAAATATTTTCACCTCTGCACTAGTTTGGTCAGGCAGGATTCTCTACTATATGTATTCCAGCTGAAATCATCAACAAAGCGTAAAACGATAAAACCTTGTCCAAAGGAATCAGTATTGGAAAAATATACCTTAAACAGAGAAATCGAACTTGCAGAGCAGCGGGTTTGGGACGACGACGGGACGGGGAAAGATCCCCAAAGCAAAAAACCTTTCGATAGCGCGGAAGCGCTTTCTGCCGCGCCGCAGATGACTTGCACCTACCAGCGCGGTGAGTCCCACCGGTGGGGAACCTACGGGGAGATGACGAGGGGAATTGATAAAAAGTGTGATTTTAACAAGAGCTTTGATGGGTTCATTAGGAAGTGACAAGGGAGTTTAGCGATGTAGCGTGAGCGAGGCAATACTCAATACTCAATCATTTCCTCAACCTATATTATTCCACTGCTCGACGCAGGTCTCCTTGATAAGTGCCTTAGTGGCTAAAAGCCAATGGGGGAATTGCCCATAATCCCCACGCTGGGCATGCGGGTTGGGGATCGCAGCTCGGTGGTAGAATTTTTCTTCTGTAGTCATAATTATGTATAGGTGTACAGAGGTGTTTATAATGTACATAATCAAGTATCACCCTGCAGCGCTGCGCTGGGCACACTGCACGTGGAGAGAGAGAGGACGCCCTTGATTACTTGTTAGGACTAAACCTTGTTACTGTACTATTTTTCCGTTTTGTTTGCCGTAAACTTTTTATTCTTGTGGCGGAAGTTTTGTTACAATAGGACATTCTGATAGTTTTGTCAAATATTAAAAAGATTTTGTGATTCCAAACAATTCGTAAGGCATTGATATAATTGATTTGATAATAATTTAAAGTATTAAATTTAACTCGTGTAAGTGCTTATTTTGTAAGCATAAAGAAATAAAGATATTAAAATCTAATTAATTTTTACTGCATGTTTTGAAATATTCACAAAATAACCATTGAATCATCTATTCTATAAGAAGCGACATGTTTTCGACTCCCGCCCCCCGCCCCCCGGCCCGGGTGGAAGCCGTCGATCGGGAGCCAACATCAACAGCCCTCGTGGACTTCAAGTGTTTACACAACTCATTATTTGAAGATTGCCTTTTTATATTTAAACAGCTCTCATAAGGCGATGAGATTTTAAGATTATGATATGACTGCAGAATGGACTTAGATAGATCATTTCTCTACTCGTATCGCATTGCCGCGCCGGTCCATCTCCGTTTGTTTTTACAGATTGTGTGGCATCATTTAGTTTCGTCTTGTATCTAATAACTGAGTGGTTGATTTGATCCAGCTTTCTTAATGCTATTTAATTTTTTTATAGTAGGTACTTCATTAATTTTTGTTCGCGTTCCACCCGAAGTAAGTCGTACGGACGGGTACGTCATTCGGAGGTCTGTAACACCCATCATGCATAATCCAAGAAAACATTAATTTATTTGTTAAAAATATTGTACACCTATCATTACAGGCACACCTAATGCGATAGGGTACTTATTTATTCCCAACCATATGGTCACAGTCATCTAGGTGATACTAATTAATACTAATTTGAAATTGTCACTATTGGTTATTCTTAAGATAATAAATTAAAAATTCTACTAATAACATAAAACAATACAAATTAATTAAAAATAATAGTAATTAATTAATTAAATTAAATTGAATTCGAAATTAATCACTCTAACATAACTCTAACATACATACATACATAATGGCGAAGTATATTAATACAGTCTATCAACAATAAGAAATAAGAATATTGTAACAATATTAGTGTTACAATGTACTTATTGTTAATAAACACTAAAAACTACAAATTATTAGAGGCATGTACTTTCGTACATAGAGCCATCACAAAAAGACATAAGAATCGAACCCGCAACCTCTTTTGCGTCAGCAAAATAAATAGGTTACGTTAGAGATGCCAAAACTTACGAAAAGTAACGACCAAGAACCCGAAACGCTTCGATAGCGCCTGCTAACTTTTCTAGTGGCGACATCTAGTTATAAACTAGGGAACTATCAGATGAGTGAACTACATTTATATTAGTTGTTTTTATAATGTTTGCCCACACTCAGGTAAAATCTGATTTGTTTATTTATTTATTTATTGAATCACCAACGGCAGATACAACATACTTTACAAAAAACAGGACGAATAAGTTCTTAAAGGCTAGTGTTCCCTCAATCATAGGTGGTTACATATTACACAAAAAACTTTGTTTTTTCTATTATCTTCAATAAAGTTCTTATCATTTGTTTCCGTTTCGTTTTTGTTTTTCAGTTTTATCTTTCTTTATGTAAACACGGTCAACTTTCATTCGATTACAGAAAACTTGGACTGTGATAACATTGGGTTTTTACCAAAAGCTTTATATTTTTTGACGTAATATAGCAAATTTTTGATCAATTATGAAACAAAAAAGACCGTTTAATTCGGGCTATTTCACACAAAATCGGAATCGTTTCGACAATAGGACTAATTCCCCCAAACAGGAAATCAAACAATATCTCTATTGTTACAAACAACGCAACTATTGTTACAAACAATGGAAACATTAACCGCTACAAAACTAATACAATTGGCACAAAAAATATTCAAGGGAAATTAAACTCTATTTTGTAATAGGGTCCTGCTGTGAAAGGGTAACGAAGAGGTTTCAATTGTTTCGCGATTTTTTATTTTTGTGATTGATTTATTCGTTATTTTTTCTGTTTTTTTAGTTCCGGTTTTATTTATTGTAAAGTTAATGGATAATTTAATTTAGACTTAAATCGAACTCTACAAAAATTTAGAATGTTTAGATGATATACCTAAATATTTTATATATGAAAAATATGCTTATTTTATGTTCCTTACAGTGTTTATGTTTATGTTACTTAGTCTTAGGTAGACACAGACAAGTTAAATCAAAACCATGTTCAACTCTTTGACATTGGATTAATTTCTTCTCATCAAACTAAGTGACTCTATCAAGAATAACAGAGCCTAAAATTTCCGTTATTAATTACTAAAAAATGTACAACAATGACCCTTATGCTTCGTTATTTGTAAAAAAAGCCATCAAATTGCAATAAAAGAGTAAAAATCAAAGCGCAAGGGTTCGGCGCCCTGCTGCTTTCCTTTAAAAACTTCTTTAAAAACCATGAAATAGTTATAAAAAACAGTTTGACGCCGTGGAGCGGTTTGCATAAATTTCTATGATATACGAAATTGTTTGCGTCGTGGGATTCGTGGGAAACTTACTGTGCGGTCCAGATTTAGTTTCTGCTCCTTAATATTTAACCGAAACTGATACGATTTTCTTAAATAAGTTGATTAATCTGAATGATTTAAACGAAATCACGCTTAAAAGTATTATTGGTAGGTACAACAATGTCTAATTTTGTCTATTATTTTTTTTACTTTGGTCTTAGTGCAGTACAGTTTGTCTACAATTTCTTATTGGACTTATGATTTTTTTTCTAACCTAGTTTTCACATAAAGATTGTGGTTCTCACATAAATGCATGTGTACTAAGCCGAAAGGTAATTGAAAAAATCGTAGATCTAAAGTTGATCTCTTCGGGCTCCAGAATCACCCCCTTTCGGCTCAGTACACGTGTTTCGTGGCACCCTGTATAAGTACTTAAGTTCAGAATCAAACTTTGCGTCACGCACCATAAAAATATCAGTTTTATTTTGAATCTGGACACAACCTCTCATAATTACCTCTCATAATAAGGCTATCCCGAGATCCTTATAAAGTAATCTTCATCTTAAAATCCCATTTCCAAGTAACAAAACGGAAGTGAAAAACTACCGGAAGTCCATCTAACCAACGAGTACCCAATCAAAATAGATTCGAAACTAAACGCGGCCCACAATAGAAGTTAATCAACGACCCAAAACATATGTTTATGGTAAAAAAAAAATGTTTGTCCGTAAAGGATTAACAATTACATAAATTAAAACATCCTCTTTACATAAGAAAGTTTTATATTGTTATTGTATGCGTAAAATCACTTCCTCTATCATTTACGTGTTTTGGGTTCTTTGGCGAGATGACAAAACCTTTTTGTATGGATTTGACAGTGTCGTACTCGACGAGTACCTCAAATTTATTAGTTCGACAAGGCTTAATGAACCACACTTTAGTTGCCTTCAGCAATCTGTTACGGATTTTAAATGTCTAAATATTAGAAACTGACTAAAAATAAACAAAAATAAAGTCCAAGACGTTAGACTACCAGGGTTTCGCTCGAGTCCTTTAGAAGTTTGTTATCTAGTAGAAATGGAAACTAAAATTTTGAGGAATTTCCTCTGGACTCCTTTCAGCTTCACAATCATGCACTGATCATCATGTCTGTGTCATCTGACACAGAACCCTATTAACTCATCACTTTACTCACTCTTAACCGATTTTATTTTCTTGCCACATGACGTGGTTTTTTCTCCAAACATGGCTGCTCCATATGTCGTGAGCACGTGTTCAACTTACATTTTACCATTTCTTTTGAAGGCTCTGTGGAAATATACACGATGTTTGTATGTATGTAGGTGCTTTCGAATGGACAGGGATCGTCTCCAAAACAAAAATAATGACATTCAATATCTGGCTAAACCAAATAAATTGAAAATGAGCGTGATAGCCTATGTCTTATTCCAGGCCTAGAATTACCTGTATGCAAAATTTCAGTCCGATCCGTTCAGTAGTTTTGGCGTGAAGAAGTAACAAACATCCATCCATCTATCCATCCATACATCCATCCAAACGTTCGCATTTATAATATTAGTGTGAGAAAATAATAATAATAAAAATAATAATAAGTGTTACAACACGAAAAAGTGCACAATGAAATTAATACTTATTACTTTTGATTTTATGATAAATTCTTCTGCCCGCGACTTTGCACGCGTTTACCGTAAGTAATAAAAAGTGACCTTTTATGATATTCCAGGTCCAGAGCTTTGTGTCGTGAGTGCTCACTATCAGCTCGATCCATCCGGTAGCTCTGGCGTTGTCTTCGGACGAACATCTTCATTCACAACAGCACTAACTTTCGCCTTTATAATTTAGTAGGAAGTATAAAGCATTTCAATAGTTAAGTCAAAGTTAATTAAGTTGAGAGCACAGCACCAACCGATAACAGTGATGCTGAATAGTCAAGATCAAGGGCCAAAGATACACCGTGTTAGATATTGTGCAAAATAAGTTCTAATTGATAAGAGTCTGTAATTTTTCCTATGAGTGGTTATAGGAAATATTACAGACTCACTCTGGTTTGGTTCCACAATACAATAAAATATTCTCAAGGCCCAATTAGCTACGTAATTTTAAAGAGGTCCTCGTAATTCGTTCGAAGGTGTCAAAATTTTTGCTTAAACGTAGTTCGAGGCGCTTTAGTAATAATTTCATTTGCGCCGAGGTCTGTCACGGCGGCGCCCGCGGCCCGCTGCTCCTGATGACGGAGATCACCCGGGCGGGTAGCGAGATGTCATTTTGGCTAACGATTGACGACTTGTTAAAACAATAAGTTGTGTCTCTCTGCGCCGGCGCCGGGGTAGTTCAATTGTGATCACATAATTTGGCGTGCTTTAAAACACTATAAACTGACTTCAAATTCTTGAATTATGAAAATAGATCTGGAAGTAAGTATTTCAAACCTGGAACACTTCGATAGCACGATCAAATTCGTCAAGTGGCGATATCTAGTTATAACTCGAATTTAATTTAGTTTTATGACACATGGATGAAACGACGAATGAAAGAAGGCCTCTACTTTGAAACATGAAATACGAAGTTTCGGTTGACGGATCGCACGAAACCATAGGTGCATTTAGTTTGCTGACGACATTTCTGTAATTGTGACATCCGATAAAAAAATGTTCCACATTGATGACCATGAAACTGACATTAATAATACTATGGATAACATAATTGAATGGCTTGACCTGAATAATCTAAAAATAAATCTTGACAAATCGAAATACGAGTACCTATATACAATCTAATAAATCAAAGCACGTAAAATATAATTTGAATCTTAATACAGCAAAGATAGAAGAAGATTCAAAAATTAATCTTTTAGGTGTGATCCTTTAAGAAAATTTGAACTGAAAATCACATTATGGACATCAGACAAAAGTTGTATACGCTCTAAGTCAAATAAAAAACGTGACAAATGTAAAAACTGCAATAATGTCTTTTCACGCTAATATAGAGTCGGCTCTTCGCTACGGACTCGTAATGTGGGGCAATAGTACTGATGGGAACAGAGCATCTATAGCGCAAAACAAATGTTTAAGAGCCATTTGTGGAATCCCGTCTGAGTGATAAGTCATGCGAACCCTTGTTAAAAGAGCTTGGTTTGTTACCTCTACCATCGCTCTAATATTTATGAAGTAGCAAATTTTGTTAAGGAATCACACGGACATTTATTCCAGAAATCATGCGACAAAAACCCAAGACTATGTAGAGATCCGAATAGATATGATTCTAAAAGAAACTCCACTTCTGCCAAGTATATTAAAAGCTGCTTGTCTATGAGTATTAAAATATATAATAATATACGAAAGGATCTTAAATTAATGAACAACTATTTATTTAAAATCAAATTCTATAAATGGCTGAATGATAGGATTTTTTATGACGAATGATTTTTTGAATATAAAATTATAATTGTATTTGTATTTTTAAATATAAAAATATTATTGTATTATCGCATGCTAGACCATAGCGAGACATGAGCACATTATTTGTATTTATACCACCTATAAACCATGTTTGACGCAAATGAATCTTTGAATCCAAGAGCACCACATCTAGAACACCTGTTGTGTTCCCATTTAGAGCATCCACAAAGAAGTAGTAGATTCTACCTACCTATTTTATAATTTAATCTAGTGCTGAATTTCTTGCCTTAGCCTTCTCTGTGGTTTTGCATTTAAAAAATCATTTTATAAAGAAAAAGATTCTGAAATGAGACCCGAAGTATACCTCACCTCCCTAAAGTGTGCAGGACACGTGTCGAGTCGACAGTACTTAGCAATTACATAATAACTGGCATTTTCAGTGTAATTATTTAAAATCATCACCTCGACATCGCATCGGCCAGGAATCGAACCTGCACGCGATTTCCTTATTCGTAAACAATTATTTACAATATGCCTCTCTGGACGCGTGAAACCTCTCTTAGGATGATTTGCTCATTTTTGACACGTTGTATACAGGCTGGGGCTGGTTGTACTTACAACTCTGGATATTTATATTGCAATGCTGCTGTTTTAAATGTCGCATTCATCGACAATTCGTTGTATATTGAAATGTTTTTAATATCTTTAAAATAAAAAAACCCCTACTAATAAATTTTAATCTCTTGAAGTTTTAAAAAAATTATCATTAACATTATCATCATTAAAAAAATAATAGCTGGTGAGTATCTGGCGCAGTGCATCAGCATTGCCATACAGCGTGGCAATGCAGCCAGCGTCTTGGGGACGCTTCCTTGCATTGTTTGCTTCTTCAGTTAGCTCAACTGTTTTAACTGTAAATACTAGTTGTAATTTAATTATATTATTTGATTGTAATTTTCTTTGTCAATAAAGCACCTAAATTTGGGTAATATCGATAGATTAATGAAGCTGGCGGGTAGATACTAAAAGGAGAGAATGGCCTATGTTTGCCTTTATCCAACAGTAACAGTTTACCGAAAATAATTATGATAACTTATGCAAATTTTAACTTCGTGTAAAGTCATTTAAAATACGGATTCTAACTTCCTCTCACAACATAAAACACCTCCAATAATCTGTTGTCAGGATCCGCCTGTATATGTTTAACCAGGTCTCGTTAGCGTGTTATTCAATAAATGACACGACGGCTGGCTAATTCACACGCGGGTTCGAGTCCCGGCGCGCACCGCTCTGAGGATCATTCGGAGAAGTGCTACCGACGTGTCTCTGTCGCTAAGCAGGATTGTTAGGTGTTTTTTGTTTCTTTTTACAAAAACTACTACCAAATTCCTAAATTTTTACAATAAAAAGTAGGTACTATGTGCCCTGCCCAGCGCTACTTTAGTTTTTGTGAGTATTGTAGAGCATCGGCGACCCTTGTTCGTGATCTGCGAGTAATGCTTTGTCCGAGACAACCGCTCTAATTTAATAAGGTTCGATTTACGTTTACCTTGTGGAGAAAAAAAGACAGTCAGTTGACCTAGATATCTTTTGTTTGAACTCCCAAAACAGTTCCAACAATAGAGGGTAGCGAGGCGCACCGGGCGCCGCGAACAAAACGTTTGCTTTCAACCATAGATCTAAGTAAAGCCTGTAGATATGCTCAGCGCTTATACTCAACAACTGGCCTGTGTTACAACTACGCGCAAGTACTCGCTTACAGTTAATTTTCCAATCTTGTGCAATAATTATAATGAACAAACCCGAGGGCATTGCTGTAGTCTTTTATAAATCACACTAAAGTACGTCGTAGCAAGCACGCGTAACACGAATGCCACCGCCGTGCCGGTCCGACTACGACTGAGGTATGTGAACCTAATTGCACCTAATTTGAGCCATTCACTTTCAAAAAGCTAGTACCTGATCTCCTCTTTTTTACTTAGATCGATGGTTTCAACTCTGGTAGTCCTCTAGGTTAGATAGGATATATGCAGGAAAACCTCAAACAGTGCAATTTGTGGACAAAGGCTGTTGGCTCGGCGGATGCGGATCAGACAAAACGATGGCTCTGTTTGTACAAGACCCGCTGTCCGGCGTTAAGGGGAAAACTCAACACAAATAAGGGGTTTTCATTTGCATAAAAAACTGGTTCCAAATAGCTTTTGATACGGCAAGCATTTTTATTACCCCTTCATTCACGCCGAAAACAGTGAACATTGACACTGACAAAATTTTGAAACGCATTAAGTTCTAGACCTGGACTAAGTATGATGAATGAAATAAAGGGTTTTTATTTACACACTAAGTCCTTCTTATTCCGGAAAAACGCGTGCGAAGCCGCGAACAGCTTGTTATCAATAAATACCCCGTCAAGCGATTGCTCCACCAGCCCTTAACCAGCTTATATTTCAGCAGGCGGCGGCGGCGGCGTGTTTGATGAGCCGAGCTCTGTTTACGCTCCGCCATCCGCGACAGCGGTCGACAACATTTTACAATAGATACCATGTAATTATTCGACTTTAAACTATATTTCTGATGTCTGGTCGAAGCACTAGCTAGAAGAAGATAAAGTGAAATATAAAAATATTATAGGATATAAAAATAGTTGAGTAGTGTAGAAAGTAAACAAAGCTCACCAGCACCACCATAACAACTAACTGGAAAGAGGAACTAAGATAGATGATTTTCCTTTCCTCTCAATAGGTTTTGTTCCACCCGAAAGCGCGCGCGCTAAGGAGCTGTGTAGATAAAAAATTCTAAAGATAAGCGTGAATAGAATAACCTATTTTTGAAATCTGGTATGTCAATTAGAGCAAAAATAAAGATTTTAAATTAGTTAATTAGTATTAAAAATAAGAAATTAGGATACCCATTGATCCTGCCACCTATCCCACTGTCGCATGTTATCACCCCGTCAGTTGAGCCGTAAAATGTTGTCGACTCCACCTTGTTTTGAGATTGTATTTGCGTAAAGCCCTATTGTGCTCATAATTGGGTTTCGTTTCACAGAAGCTGATGAATCCATATCATGATAAAAATGACACGAAAAAGCTTTTTAGAATATAACTAGGCCACAAAAGGCATAGATTTAAAAAGTACCCGAGACTATTTTCTTGGGTTTTCTAGCTTAGATCAAGACTAGACTCAGTTCGCGGCTTCGTTGATGTAGTACCTATACCTGGATATAACTAAACCTTCATCACTCAGGGATAATGCAGTTAAATAATCGTTATAATCGTTAGATTCGAGCCAGTATTTTGGACTCGCATCAGTAAGTATCATATCACCCCATCCTCTCCTGACTAATCATAACCTAGTTTACCCAATCGGCCAACAAGTCATTACATCGGTCCCTAAAAGAAGATGGGTCCCAAATGTAGGCCAAAGCATAGATTGGCCTCCAATTGGCCTGCAGCTGGCTAGACGAGGTCGCGTGACCACATTAGGATATTGGCTGCGCGTGCGCGTAATTAAAATACGTAAATAAAGTAAATTGTGATGGTACAGTTGGGGACGGGAATTGGCGTCATCGACATTCTGGGGATTGGTGTAATTTATCTGTCGCGTGTCAGATGTACTCACCCTTTTGGAGATGAATTTACAAAACACTATTTTTTAGTTCACAACTAAAAACTTATTTAAAAAGTTGTGATATAAAGACCATGCACTAACCGTTACCAACAATACTAAATTAATTACCCACTGAATTATCTACCTTCTACCCATAGATCAGGTCATGTTACTTCGTTACTTTAGTTCTTACTTATCCTTAGAAAAAGTAGGCACTTACCGACTCTCCCAAATATTTTGACTAAGCCTGGGAGAAGCCCGGGACTAATACGAGTAATGGATAAAATGAGTGGTTCGTCAACTCACACCAAAAATGTCGTCTCTCTGGGTGCGAGTTGACTCTCAAGAAAATGCTACAGGTAGATTAGGTTAGATACTCTTCGTTCTGCCTCGCAACACCTTGATTGTGCCTTTACCTTTACCAAATCCTATCCTTCTATCCCATCTTGTATCCTACTTAATTATTATAAAAGCGAAAGTTTGTGCCATAGTGAAGAGGTTTGGCTGAAAACAACGCCAAAACTGCTGGATGGATCCGGCTGAAATATTGCACACATAGAGATCTGGACCTGGAATAATATATTGTAGTAGTAGTTTAGTAGTATGTAGTTATGTTAGCAATAATTGGTGCTATACTAACTTACCCAACTTTTAATAATTTACATCCGAGACTCTTAACAACCAATTTTTTTTTAAATGTAAAAGTTCATTGTACATTCAAAGCACAACGGAATTCTCATACACCCGTGAATTAGTTCTAAGTAATTAACCTCTTATCGGCGCGTGCGCACAAAATACGATCACCCTAAAAATAAACGCATATTTAAATTAACAAAACATTGTCTATCCGAACGTACTTTACAATTATCCCGATAAAAAAACACCCTTTTACAACCACTGGAGGCCGAAAATAACTCTTATTCCAAAGCAATGTGGTTCACAATCTGTGTCGGTGGTCTTGTACGGTTGATGGCAAAAGTGGCGTAAGTCAAGTTGAAGAAAAAAGGTGGCACGCGCCCGCGCGGCCGCGTCGGTACCTCCGGGGTATCTTCCCTCGCATCGTAGGGCGCGCTAGGGATGTGACTTATCGATGTAAGTATTCACATTTCACTGCGCTTTGGAGGAAACTATTTGATTATACGATATTGTTTTGTCTTGATCTTTAGAGTATTATCGATGAAGATACCACTCAGTACCTTTTGTGCGCATGACAGCTGATTGTTTCAGAGCCCCATTTCACTAAAATGAACAGAGATCAACGCTAATAAACTCAATTGTCTGACCGATACAAGCGTACTTGCTGAGTTAGGGTTTTATTTGTAGTAAAAACTCTTTAGTATTTGGACACTGGAAGCTGCGACACAGCTTAAACTTCCAATGCGCCTTCCAGTGTTCTACTGTCTCAGTTCACCAGCAGCGTCCGGGCTAAGAATTGCTCTTCGATAATTATTATTCTAAGTAGGTCTCGAACTTTATACAGGATGCCACGTAACAGGTGTACTATGCCGAAAGATAGGATGATTCTGTATTCCGATTTGGATTCTTTATTAATCTACTATTATTTGAATTATGAATATTTTGTAAAGTGAAGTTTCAACCTGATCTGTTATGTAGTTTTAGCGTTGTCTTGTGAAAAACACAATCTTCAACACCTTTTGCATGTTACTTAGGCATGGTATTATCTGTTAGTGGGATAGGATATTATTATGAAATCAAGTAAATCTATGAGTACGATAACGAGTCCTATCGATATTCGTCCCATCCCTATGCGCGCGCGCAGGTGCCCGTTCCGCTCGTCGCTCCGCTTATCGCCGCCCGCGGCCGCACCTGGCCGATCGCTCGATTAGGATTTGCTTACTCTGAATAATTGGGACACTAACTGTCACTTTCCAACGCATTCCTACGACGACGACGACGACGACGGAATAACTGAGCTGGTACAATATTACACCCAGTAGGTACCTACTACGGTACCGGTGGTACTTAGAGTAGGTATTATATACATTTTATATTCAAAGTTTTCTGATTAAGCGGTACCTGTTTTATTTTGGTACCAAATCAATTGTTTTGTGTTAAGATAATAAAAAGGCATACAATTTTTACTTATTTTCTTGAAAAAAAAAACAACCTGAATGTAGGTACTACTAAACTAGATCCAGACCAAATATCGTTATTTCACACAGGAACTTTTCCGGTCTGCGCATTCGCAGAAATGCTTCACTTCATAATTCGTAAACGTTAATACTTTCATGGCCCAAGACGCACACTTGCCTCTCGATCCCCGTGTCGTCGCGGCGGCGCGTCCCGCCCCCGCGAGTCGCACCGCCGAGGCTGGGCGGGCAGTGAATGCGTTAAACGCATAATAAAATCAATAACCCCCGATGTCATCGCCGCAGCGGCGTGTGTCCGCATCAGTGCCGGCTCATTGCCCGCCGGGGCGCGGGGCGCGGGGCGATATGTACTCACGTAGCCGAGCAGTGTGGGTGCAAGGGGGTGCCTGATGGGGTGTCATCCCTTACTCCTTACCGATGTTATTGGAAATGAATAACTGCATCGGCTGATTGGTTTGATCGATAGTTGCAATTACGTTCAACGGTAGAGTGGTTCTTTTATAAATTACAAAATGGCGTACCTACTGCGCATCCCATTTTTCCACACATAGTATAACAGGGCCAATTTAATAAAAGCTAGTAAAAATTATCTTACGTGTGCTTTTACAGCGTAGGTACCTAAACTGTTTCTTCTAGATACATAATGTAATACCTTAGAAATCCGTTATTTATTAAAAAAACGATTTACAGGGTTGTAAAGATCACGCATAAAATCAGAGGAGAACCTCATTGTCGACGTGTAACTCAAGGGAGCAACATCCGTGCCGTGCATACTCTACAATTACGTATTTACCTTCAACTAAATCCAAAAAGTGCACTAACACGGTAATTTACCAAACCGAGTCGAGTTAGCAATAATTAAGGGCAAGTCGAAGCAACCAATTACCATTAGCCGTAGTCCATTGTGACGGCAACCTGCAACCACGCCAACCGCGATGGCAACCACCGGATGACCGGAAAGCCATCGACACAACACTGTCATTACGGTGCCGACAACGTCTCTGAGTATTTTAGGTTTCCCGAGGGCTGGTTGGAGTCTAAGGAGGATAACTAAACGGCTCGGTATCGGTCAAACTGTCTGGTTACTATTTTTATCCGTCACAGTTCCATCGATGGTCAAATGCCTTGCTTTCACGAGTCGTGACTTTAATTCATCAAATTAATGTTCTTGCTTGCCTATACTTTTATAAAGGCTCCAGAGCTTCCGTACATAAAATTAAACGTCAAGTGTGAGTTGCACTCGCGCACTAAGAGCTCCGTAAGACCTTGTGTCTTTCCAAATTATCATGATTCTAGGTCAACGGGAAGTACTCTATAGGTTTTGGTCCATGGGAGGATTAAAAGTATTTTTTTAGTGAATGAATTAGTTTATATATTCATTATATATACATTCAGTTGAGCTATCTGTAGACTGTTTGCAACAGTCGGCAGTTAGCTCAATTGTTTCAATTGTAAATACTAGTATAATTTTCTTTTTACGTTTATATATTTCGAATTTTTTCCTTTACTTGTGCCATAAGACCTCGCTGCTCACCAAATTTCATGATTCTAGGTCTACGGGAAAACCCTTATAGGTTTAGTGTGTGATTTCCTTGGAAATTTCAAAATATTCGGACATAAACGACTGTAACTTTTGAGTGCGTTGACTTACAAGTTTTATTTATATCGCGGCTCCAAGAGGTTACGGCCTTGAGTATTTGACGTTAATTTGAACTCGATACGTCCACGCGTACCTGTGAAAAGAGGGTTGACAGACAGTCAGACAGACAGACAACAAAGTGATCCTATAAGGGTTAATTTTTTCCTTTTGAGGTACGGAACCCTAAAAACTATGTTTAGTAATTGAAATTAGGTGATAGTAGGTCACAGTCACTGTCGTATTGTGTCAGAGTATTTTTGCCCTCGAAATTGTGTCATAACAACATCATCATCATCAGATGATGTGGGGACCAGTATGAGCATGAGCTCATACTGGTCATAGCTCATAGCAGCTGAACATGGGTCTCCCCTAATATGTGCTAAAGCGCCCTGTATTCAACTTGAAGCATCCAGCATCTGCCTTCAGTTTTTCTCAAAACAACATTAAACAAACATAGGTAGGTAGAGCAGATCATAGACCTATAGTCCCGAATATATCCCCAGAAAGAAGGCAAGTGATAGTTGAACTCTCACTTGCCTTCTTTCTCCAGGTACCTCCCGAGAGGAGGCCTTCACTATCCACAATCATTTCTAGAAATCGTTTAGACATTTGATAGAGCTTTGATTTTTTATTTTCAAACGGTTGAGAATGCTTTTTTAGAATGCTATAATGTCGACAAAGTAGAAAATTGCACTAATGGGCCAATATTACAGGTATTAGGGGCACGGAAGGAAGGTGCGCTGCGCAGGCGGCTCCTTTACGGTAGCTGGTGGTGGGACAAGACTCATACCTCCCTACAGATCTTAACGAGGTTGGTTGGGATGATCGATATGGACTGGACATGTCCTGTATTATCAATCAGTCTCAGAAGTTTATTAGAATGAATAAAACACGAGTACTGAGAATCATAACTTATAGCTGTAATGGCCGCTTGGCGGGTGGTTTAGTGAATGAGCGCGATCGTCCTGTCTTCAGCTCAGCCCATCCAGCATCTGCCAGCTGTATTCCGCACTTCGTCATCCCACCTACACTATGTTTGCCGAGATCTAGCAATATAATTCAAATACATAATCAGATTTCCCCGGGTTGACTCGATGAAAGGGGTGCTAATAGAAGATGACTCAACAACGTGCATTGGTGACAGAGAAAGTAATGTCTATTGAAAGCTTGTGTTTTCCAAAACTGTCAAATAAAATAATATCTTTTTGTGAAATTATTATACATGGTGCCACGGAAAGGGTGTAGCGAAAGAATCTCCCCATCATCCCTTTCCATGGCACCCAGTAGATTCACCAACAATGTATTCTGCTATTACTGTGTTTAGGTATGTTATTTGCATCATTAAATTTATCTGATAAAAAATACAATCAATCAGTTCAAAATCTGACCGACAAAGCATAAATATCACTTTTCCTGTCTCTAATCGACTCCATCAGTTAGAGGTGAAGCTTCCGTAAGATCCTCCAGGGGACAGCTCACTTAGCCTGGAGACCACCCAAATTGGGGAATACAAGTAAAATGATGATGGTTTGATTCCAAACTGACATTCGCGTATTCGTGTCCGAGTGGAACTGGCCAGATGGGTCGGTCATGCGATTCCGATGTTTAGGTCGAATGTTATTGGGCACATGGGCACGCGGGCACGCGGCATGGTGATATAGCTGTTTAGGATTCACTACTGATTTACCCTGAGTTTACTTTCTTCTTTACCAAATACGTATAAAAGGTGCCACGGAAAAGGTGTACTAAGTCGAAAGGGGTTGATTCTGGACCCCAAGGCGAACAACTTGTGGATAGGTAACGAATTTTTTATATATAAAATTTGATCTCCTAAACGTCACTAAATGTGTAATTTATTTTAATGGTTCATATTCGATTATTGATCTTCTTTTATGATAAAATTATTTGCTAATCAAATTAATAAGATTTCACAGCTTAATAAATCATGTACCTACGATTGCTTATCGTAGGTACTTGGTTTTTACTTTGTATTAATTTAGGAAGAGATAAACCATTCTAAAAATGCACGCCCCCTCCACTAAACGTCATACAATCTCAGCGTCATATCTACAGGTGTATCTCAAGGTAACCCACTGGACCCTTATCCTTTAATGATGACACAGGTCCTAGGTGCAGTTCTCCATGACTCCACATTACCAGATAAGCCACCTTCATCCGGAAGGGCCGAAGCTCACGCCCATCGATCAGCTACTTCCGGGCTGCCGGCAAATAAACCACTTCACATCCGTGCTAAAGAGGCTTGGACAGTGGGTGGCTCCTCATCTCTCACGCGACGGATCAGGCCTCCGAGAGTTGACCCAGCTATCATTATTTAAACATTATTGGTTTTCATTCACAATATTCACTAGCTGACTGTACAAAACCTGCGATGGAACTGCCGATAGCAAATGACCACTCGAAAAATAAATTTCATTTGACGATGGCAAATCAAAACTCAAAGCATGGAACTAAAAAGTAGGACCAAAAAGAGTCCAATGGCGAATCGCTACTAGCCCTATTTTACATTAGACGATGTATCTAACTCATTTTGGTAGTGCATTAAACATCAGATACCTAGTTTATTTACGGCATTTATTTCTATGCCGGCAGATAAGCGAGCACTCATAACATCGATACAAGGAGGACTCCACAATGGCTTATTCCCAGAGGTTCAAGTTAGGTACCCTAACTGGTTGCAATAATTATCTCGTATCGATGTTATGAGTGCTCGCTTATCTGCCGGCATTTTCTTCAGAAGTCTTCCAAAAAGTAATAGATGTTATGACAGTTTCGTTTCGAGCCGATATCACTTGCTCTTGACCTAATTGGCTGGAGCACTACTGCCTTAAAGTTGTTGTGTTGGTACTTTTCGAAACATTTGATGAGCATTACATTTAGATGTTATCACGAAAAAAAGTAACATACTGTATATAGGTGATATTATTTATGCTTACCTATCTTTATTCACCTACAAACAGTGATTCATAAGACTTCGGATTACTGCCAAGAAAATGTTTCCATATCCTTCACGTTTTGGGGTCGTCCCGTCCCGTCTAGATATAATGAGCCCCAACGTGAGAACTCATTGTCCGGTTTACGCTGAGTTATGGATGCGCAGTAAATTCTGATTTAAATTGGTCACACGTTTTTACAGGTGGCGGCTAAGTGGACCGGGTCGAGCCAAATCGAATTCAGGCGGAAGAGAAATTAAAAACAAATCAAAAAATCATATTGGAAATATCTGTAGGTCGATTCTGATGTATTCGTGGGTGTATCACGCATACTATGTTGGCCGCTCTCGTTTTTTTTTAAATTCAAATGCACCCAACGCGTGGCCACAGTAATTAGTATGAGTGATACACTCACGAACATACTAAATATAGGTATATTAATAAGATCCTAGACTAGTGTTTAACTTTCAAAAATTTTAATTGGAAAAGGTAAATTAATAATTACAAAACATTAGACGCGGCTCCAGAATATAGAACCGATGCGCGACGTGGTTTTTCGTTCCCGCCATTATTTAATGTGAAGAATTCCAAGGTTATTCACTTGTTAATAGTATTTCAATCTACCATCAGGTCGATCACGAAGGAATTCTCACAAAAACTGTTTTCAGTATCGAATATTCGATTTTCGATGTCCCAGAACTACGAGTTCTAAACATTCTAAAACCCTTTTAATTTGTCAACCGTATCGAAATTAATAAAATCGATAAAATTATGCTAATAGTGATATTAAAATACGTATAAATTTTCTATCATCGGCTACCTAAGAAGTATTTAGGGAGCCCTTTCACTGTGGGGTACTTTTCATCCCAGCAGTGCTGGAATAATTTCGTCATTGAGTTTCTTAACACGTTCGCAGACTGTAAGACAGGTTTTTTTTATACCTACAATGTTCCTTCTTTTCCTAGCCTTGGAATATGTCTATACAAAAGTTTTGATGTAGGTACCGGGTTTTCACTAACTTTAAGAAAGGAGATGAAGTACAATAAATGAATAAATTAAAAAAATGGCTTATTTTCTCTACACGAAAGGTTTTGTAACAATAGAAGACTAAAAATTTAAAACATTCCCAGAAGGAAACAATAAGTGTAAAAATTCCAACAAGCATAAGAATCAGAAGAGATATTGATCAGCATATTGCCAAACAAAACAAGTTGATAGATTTACGATAGAACTGAACTCTATCACACAAAAATCACCACAAAAATATTAACAAAAGATACATTAGCTTTACTTTTTATTGTTTTATAGTATACGAGTACTATTATATAAATTATAAAATATTTATAAAATTTGGGATCTAAGTCCAGAAGTGAACAATCAACAGTGAGTACTTACTGCCTTTAACGTGTTATAGACAATCCCAGAGTATGGAGGCGATACAGTTTTCGTAATAATAAGAAGTAGGATGGTAAAAAGAAGAATTCCAAAGATAATAATGTACACGCTGTGTCAGCGGCACATGATAACTCTCAGCGCGCATTGTCCCCTGCCTAAGCGCAGCATTATTTCCACATAAATCAAAATCCTTTTTGCCGACGACAAATATAAAAATGTCAACCGACCACAGTATAAAAGATGTCCATATTTAAAAAGCCGTTTGATTCATTTCGAATAAAATATCTTTCGGTTTTCAAATTCGGAATAAATTTAGTGTCACCTGCGCGGGCGCGACCGGAAGGAGTGCGCGCATCGCGCCGTCTCTTTCCTTTGTATTGCTCGCTCTCTTTCTGGGAGGATTTTTATATTTTATTGTTTGTTTTAGCTTCGATTCCCGATGGAGATTTATACGGAGATAATTTTTATGCTTTATTTAAATGCGATAAATTACTCAAAGGCCGTTTTTTAGTTAGATTCGTAGATAAACGTGTAGTAATTTGTAGAGTGGCGTTGACAGGTGAGTCGGGAGAGTATGATACTCGGTGGTTTTTGCTTGTTAGCCTTGTCATTATCACAGATAGGTATTATTTTCTTAAAAACTTCACTTCTTCTTTCTTCTTAAAAACTTCAACTTACTTATTCGAATAAGTAAGTTGTAATGTCATCTGTGACATAAAACTTGTCATATTTGAAATTACACAAATTAAAAAAATTGCTTGTTGTTTGTAAATTTTTTGCAAATACAAATTTAATTCCATTAGAACTTCCATCAAGTAGAGGAAATAATTCTTCTTAAATTGAGAGGTCTAAATCATACCCTGCTTAGTTTTTTAAAAGTAAACCTTTTGTTTTAGCATCTGTATTAATGATGCAAAGCCCCGCCTTTTCCTCTTTTGGGATTAATTCTTTATAATGTTAATAATTCATTTTTGCTACTGGATGGGAGGTGTTTTGATGTCATTATTTATTTTTTAAATGACTGCTCTATTTTTTACATTCGGCAAAAAAGTGTAGACTCTTTTTGCGTTGTTTTTCGTTTTGTAATTAATATTGTATCCATTTAAAAATTCTGGAAATATAAGATTTAATTTGATGTATTATTTTGTTCATTTTCATGATTTATTTTAATGAACGAGTAGAAAATAAAATGAGCAAATAAAAAATATTATCGCTGTATAAACCGCTCTAAAAACCTTTGCCGCTTTGAATCTAATTACGAATTTCACTTGCACCTTATACTAAGACAACTTAATTGCGGTACATCCTGTCCGACTGTAAGTCAGTATGTCTGTCTGTACACACCGATAAGATTTCAGATTAACGTTAATTTCGCGTCGACCTTCGAATCGTAATTGTGCAAATCGATGTCGGACAATTATTCGGACTCACTAATGCTCGGATGAAAATACTCGTGAAGTAAGTAGGTACCTATCACGAGTGAGAGGTCTACTGCCCCCTGACTCACGGAGTTTTGGAGTTATTTAAAACATCTTGACTTGACTAAATTATGTTATTAGATACATTTGGATTCTAATTTCCTTAATTTATTCTATCGCGTTGTTCTTCGGCAATAATTAACACGTTTCGACGTCAAGGGTGAGGAAAGGGTGCTTTATAATTAATATTATAAATATCGGTTGCTTTAAAGTTTTAGGAAATTTATGCCTAGGTAGGTATATAAAGTTTCACAATTTGTAGATTTCTTTGATTCACGGATGGTTCTTATCTACATTTTGCAGTACTTCGCCCTCTCATTTAGCAAAAAAAAAGAAAAAGAGAGGGCCAAGTCGGGTTTTCTTTAGTTTTTGTAAAATCACTTGTTTTGTTTTAATTATCCATAACTAACCATGAAGGGTATATGACGTCACTGACATTTTGGATGAGTCTAGCTAGGCAACCCATAAATAAATTCTAAATATCTGAAGATACTTAAATTAGTTCAAATACGTAAGTATAGTATGTTGGTATTAAATTAATTACCTATCTAATTATGTTACCAATTGTGTTCATCATTATCAAGGTAAGTATTAAATTAGCCTCTCGTCTCGGGGATGGAGGTATGTAATGTGGTGGAAGTGACGACGACAAATTTGAAAATAAATAAAATATTAAGAGATCCGTTTATAAGAATGGGTGTGTGGCGGAGGGACTATTCAATATCAAACTACCTTATTTTCTTTAAATATCACAGGACTCTTGGACACGTCACAAAATCAAACTAGGGAATAAAGCGATTACTTTGATTTTATGTTCACTTCAATCTTTTTAAGGTAAAGTAAAGAAGCGAACACGAAACCTTTACCGTGTTAGGTTGTTCGTTTTCAAGCTGGAGTAAAACTCGTCTCAAGTTTTTTTTATCCTCTGGCTAGATAATCTGATATTTTGTAGTAGATAATATGTTTTACATGTTAGATTTTAAGTTCGACCTCAAATAGCCTCCAAGAAGTCTCCCTACGCGCTACGTACCGACTACCGATGCGCGCTATGTAACGATAGAGCGTGATCATTGAAACCCGCAGTGCCTTATGGTCCCCGATTGGCCGGTCCCCAGCCAATGAGGTCGCTCTATTCATAGGCACGTACTGCGCATGTACCGGTAATGTCAAGAATGGGGATAACAAAATAGGTGATTTTGAAGTCAATGTTTAATCAATTTTAATTTCCGATACTGACTTTGACAGAAATACATATAACGATTGCTTGAATGCTAAATTCAGATTTCTAGTGAGGGTGAAATAGAAGATAGACCACATTTTCTAATTATGGATAAAACCAATTAAATGCATAACCCTCTGAACATTAATTCGAATTTTCTAGATTTTAGCTTTCATCACATATGATAGGGATATATCTAATAAGACAGATAGTTGTTGCACGAATCTGTATAACTTATTTCTACCTTGTTAAGTTTTAAGTTGGCCAAATATTAGCCCAAATTTTAAAATGCTACTACGTGTGTACGTAGTAAGCCGAAGATATTGGAGAGTAGGACTTTATAGGAATAAAGCCAATTTACTTTTCCTAAACTTAAACAGGTTAAGAAAAAGTAAATTTGCTTTCAATCTTTTAACCCCACAGCACATTATGTGCTTACAAGTTAAAAGTTTGACTGCTTGGAAACTTACCTACTTGATATTTAGAAAAAATATTATAAGAATTTATTTGATTATTGATGTCGATTCTGTTGTTTTAGGATTCCTAACTTAAATTTTACGATTACTAAATTTTATAAGTAAGGTGACCTAAAGTTATGGAGTTCTCTATACAGACCCTAAAAATACCACAAAATACATATTTCACTATTTTCAAAAGAATCTGCCCGTTTTTCTGCCTGCAAAAATTAGGTGGACGTTTATAATCGTAGCTAAAATGCAATGCAAAGAATAGGATTATAGTTAAGTTGAGTTGTTTTAGATCTGTCAACCTAATTTTAAACCTAGCAGTCTAATTTTTGAAACATTGACATTCCTAAATCCTAACTTAAGCTAATTTTAGCAAGTTCTAAAATCACAGAATCGACACTATTATTATAATATATTATTATTGAATTATTGATATGGATCAGTTGAGCTACCTGTAGACTGTTTGCAACAGTCTGCAGTTAGCTCAATTGTTTCAATTGTAAATACTAGTATAATTTTCTTTGTGAAAAAAGTCTGTCAAAAAAAATTCGAATTTAAAATTGTAGTTCTTTTATCTCGTAATACAATGTTTCAACATTATTCAATAGGTTTTATATGTCTTCAATTCAAAACAAAATTCAATAGAAAATAAAATAAAAAATTCTTAAGGAGACGTTCAATTTGACCGACAATATTATAAGCAGTACCTGCAGTGTTCAGTGTTCATTGACTTCCACACTAAGTCTGAACCAGTTTATCTGGAAGGCCAAGGCAGTACTTTTAAGACATTTTACGAAAAAGTACTTGTACTATAGTTGGACGAGTTATTTTTAATTCATAAAACGTTTAATTACTAAAAATTCCCACAAGTTCCAAGCCATCGCAAGCTCCAGTGGGGTGCCCTTTCACCCCCTGATTAATAATAATGACACCTCTAATAGCACCTCATCACTCCGCCGATCAGCAGAATCGCGGATGACGCGGCTGGTTTCAGCGACGTCAGAAACGTCGGAGCTGTCAAATGTGACAGCTGAAGTAAGACACGAGGAACTCACGGAACCCCTGATTATATATGTTATATTCACACGTTCTGTGTTTTAATAATATAGCGGATGCGTTTGTTATAATATCGCTTTTTAAGGGTGTCGCTTAAAAAACGTTTTGTACCAATTAGTGTGAAGGGATGCCGACCCCAGACCCTGGACTGGAGTTTTGCATAAATTCCTTCTGCTCTATAAATACAAGTGAATAAAATAACATTAAACTTCTTTACCATTTAATACATCTTTTTGTCTTTATTTAATGCTACTCGTAACCATGTATACAAGTACCTACATATAATTCGTATCCTTGTTAATGCAACAATATCTCGTAATATATAATTATTCAAGCAAGTACCTTACCTATACTAGTCAAACTTGATGTAGAATACTTGTAAACAAGCCGTCCATAGGTGCCTAACCTAAAATTCTCTCTGTTGCCGCGTCTTTTTATACGCAATGTACATTACTTCTCGATTTGAGAAAATCTCAAACTATAACTCTGTATACATTAGTAGGTACCTAGCCTATGTGTTACAATCATTTCACCTGATTCCCTGGAAGATGGATCGGCCTTTAGTTTGGGATGCCACGTGAGTAGATACCCTAGCGCCTTCACATCTTGCAGGGACATCGGTAAGGGCCGGTTCTGCAGCAACATCATTCAACTCGAAAAACGAGCATAACGTCTAAACTGAAAGCCAACTGCATTAAGCAATTTTTAAATATAAAGTTCCTTCCTAATTCGAATTTTTATTAAACCTTTTCATCATCATCATCAGCCTATATTAGTCCACTGCTGGACATAGGCCTCCCGTAATGAGCGCCATAGCCTTAAACCTTTTGATGTCATGGAATCCCTACATAAATGATATGGCCAAACGTTGATGGAAATATCATTAAACGTTGATGCTTAAACGATATAGTCAGTTTTAGCTGGCCATGTCATGAAATTCTACCAGTTCATGAAATGGTCGGTCTCATCATGAAGTGATCAATTCCAGGATATGGCCACGACATATATACTAGTTGTTATTGTTTTATTCTTTTTAATGTAATTTTCTATGTGCTAAATAAATAACCGTGTCTTGCAATGCGCCTATTATCCATGCGGATTACCAACGTCTATTGTTTGACGTTAGACCAATTCTACGAGATGACAGAAGGAACTGGAAGAATCAACTAAATGGAATTCTGGTTCAATCATAGAATAGAAAACATGTGGAAACGGTCTCGCGACTCGTGTAGTCTGAGGCCCTACCCTTGCGTTGCGTCTGTGTTTCAGAGCTAACATTACCCAATTATATTACATTATATATTACAGTATATATTACATTATATATTACAAGTTTGGCCAGATAAAGTACCTACTCCGTTATACTTACATCTTACGCAATGTACTCGTATCTTTGTTGTTGTACTATAAACCCTTCTTGTATTGTAACTATTGTAAAACTCACACAAAGTACTAACAATAATACAAAAAGATTACCCCATTCCCAACCGACCGGACATCGTTCGATTGCGAACTAAATCTTCACCATCGCCCTACGACCCCTACTGCACAAGACTTTAGAGTCCTTTTTCCTTCACTGATAAAAACAGCTTGGGTAGTAAAATAAGGGTAGGTACCCATCTGCCGAATTAGCATAGACTGACGGATTGTCCTGCACTCCCGCCACTTGTCTGGAGCTGACGCGGCCGCTTCCGGATGATAGCACTGCACTGCACTGACCTACTGGAATGCTTAGGGGAGCTTTCAGCTGTTTCTTTTTTCAATTATTTTACTTTATTTACTTACAAAGAAAATTATAAGGTTTTTTTTTATTATAGTACGTAAACCGGGGGAATTTCTTAGAAAATCAAAATCAAATAATATCCCAATAATATACCGAGGGAAGGATGCGGGTTCAAGTCCCGTGGAAGTCGAATTTTTTTTGGGGTTTTATTTGATTTTCTTAAAGAAAATTATAACTAGATAAAATAGACAGACATAAAACAGTAGAACTATCTGCAGTGCATACTGCTACAGATAACTCGGAAATAGTTGAACCTATCCAAGTCAATAGGTAGCAAAAATTCGATAAAATTAAAACAGCAAGATTTTTTAATTAGAATTTTCCTTAAACTTTTTGAGAAGTCCAAATACCGACTTAGACGTTGGATCAATTATTTAGAACTTTGATTCAATTACCTAGAATTTTTATTGTCAAAAATCTATAAGACTATTATTATTATAGGTATAGGACCAACTTAGAAAAGATGTCAATGAAATGTCATAATAATCTAAATCTGAGCTGAGCCTGGTCAAATCCGTCTTGATGAAATTTTATAAACGTTAGGTTTGCTAGAAAAATTGTTTTGTGTTGTGCACAGACAAGTGACCTGTACCATATTTAATTTATAAATTAAAGAACTATAATCTATAACTATGAACTATAGGTAGGTGTATCGGTATTGGTAGGTAAGAGACCGACTTGAAAATAAATATAAAATGACCTAAAATTGGTTATTTTATTTTACATACAAACGAAATTAATGAATGTTTAATAACAATTTACTCTTATTTTATTGGATTGAATCCTAATTTAATACAATGGAGGTTATTCTTTGTCTCATTACTTGTGGTAGTAGTTCATCATTATGACCGGCTTGGTGAGGGTAGGGACAGGAAAAATATCAAATAAATGTTATTATTATTTATTTACAAACACATCCTAAAAGTAATACATACAAAACAGTCTATCTAATAGCTTCATTGTTTACATATTTACATAATACTGGCAAATAATCTAAATACAAGTTAAACTTAATAAAATTATTGGAATGTTTGCAATAATACTTTCGTTGGCAAGATGTTAAACTTAACTTAATCGGCAGGACGGATAACACTGGCAAGAATAACTTAAAACTAACTTAGATAAACTTAATCTGCGCAATCTAAAGTTTCGCGTTCTGAAATAATTTGTTAAGGCTTTGTTACAAAATTGTCTCAAAGATTCACCAAAGAATAATAAAACTATAAGCGTATTTCACGAAACCCAATCTCGGCAACTTGACACTTTTGAAACAAGTTAATCGCTACTTAAAATTAAATTTGAAATGGTACTTGGTAACGAGTATTTCGGTACTTAATTTACAATAAATATCCCTGTAACTCACTAACTCTAATTCTGAAAAACGACTTTTCTAATATTTTGTCTAATAATTTGATACTAATTGAAAGTCTGACAATTAATGTTGACAGAAAAGTATCGTCTAATCTCAGCCTAACATTTAAATTTGGCAAAACGACTTGACACCCGCAGCACACTTCTAATTAGGTAAGTACAAATAGTTTACACAGTTTCTAGTGGGTCACTGCAACAGCTCGTACAGAGCGGAGATGTAGGTCTGCGCCATCTGCAGCGTCTCGTACTTGGAGAGCTGGCGGTCGGCGCCGAGCGAGGGAAGGTGTCCGCGGAGCCGGTCGAAGGCCTTGTTCAGGTTCTGCATCCTCCTCCGCTCGCGGGCGTTCGCGGCCAGCCTGCGCCTCCGCAGCACGGCGGCGCTGGTGGCTCGCCCGCGCCGCTTGCCGGCCGCGTCCTCCGCGTCCTCCGCGCTGTCCTCCAGCTCCCGCTCCATCCCGCGGTACGCGATCTGCGCCGAGTCCTGCAGGCTGCCGTCCATGGAGGGCGTCGGCTCCAGGCTGGACCGCCCCGAGTCAGGCGACCGCGGCCATGTCAGGTAGCACTCTTCGGTCGCGTACTCCATCATCACATCGGACGGAAACATGTCTTTCTCGGAATATATCAAACGGTGTCCGTAAGTCTCGGCTGCCATGATCACAAGGTTCGAAAATTTTGAAAGAAAAGTGACACAGGTGCGTATCGGACGTTGTCCCACAGAGGTCTGAGCCGGAGCCGTGCCCGTGCCGGTTATATAGGGTCCTGGTTCACGCGGATCGGCGGAATGACAGGTAACGGGCGGGTGCGAGCGAGAGGGGGCACTCAGAGAGGGTAATTTGAGGCCAATCATCATTAATTATTAGGTCCCGGGGGCTGCGTGTGCCGTTACCTTTAGGCAAGTGACGAGGCTGAGCGACAGCGTATTGCGTTGCGACATTTCCAACTGTAGATATAAGTACATCTACTTTCATCCATACAGTTCATATGTCGAAAACATAACTATGCGGAGACACCGCAGTGTTTAGGAGTGATGCTATAGTTTATTGAAATTTTAAGACTTCCATAAAGAGGATACTACAATCTATACCGGAAAACCGAATACTAGAGCATGTGATTTTTCAGTTGAAAATTCCGTTCATCGTAAAACGTGCTAACATTTTCACTTCAAGATCCTCTTGTCTACAGGGATTTGACTGCAACCCGCTTGAACCCCAGGTTCGGGCCGGGCACTGTAGAATAGTGTTCATCATCGTGCAGTAATGAGGTCTAAATACAACGTCACAAAGATGAAAAGGTTTTGTGAAGGCATTGTGGAGTCGGAGAGAGAAGAAAGCAGTGTGCTACCGTTTGTGGGGGGCTTGGGGTTTTGCAACAATGGGATGGTGAAAGGACATTTCTTTTTTGCTTTAGCTACTTGAGGTTTTACTTTGTGTTATGACTCGGGTGACCTAGTGAAGGGTTGTAGAGTAATAATTAGTTGAGATATTATTTATAGGTCAAAGTTTAGGCATGAATCCAATTAATTGGATATCTGTATGTGTGTCTGTGATGCTGATGGCACAGCATCGTCGTTTGCAAACGGAAAAACTGATTTCTTGTTTTCTTGTTAGCAAGGTGACTCGAACGTGCTCATTATTAGTAGTAGGCATGTTTGAAATTAATCAAATATTTTGATTTTACTAACTAAAACTAACGATGATATATTTGAATTTTTGTAAAATTAGCTTTTACCGTCGGGTCATTATCCCATAGGTGAAGAATTTAATTAATTAGCGCTGTGAGTGGATGCGACGGTACCCGACACCATGGGACCGCGGGTTGTTTTCAGCGCGCTCGGGCTGGGTGAAACTCAAGACACGTCGGTAGGTGGCCCGCCTGAGCACCACGAGCCGAGAACACAGGGTGACGCTGAGGATGCGGTATCTATCCATTCTATAGATGCTAGTTTCGACCTGTGGCTATACTTTCCTTTATAAAACATAGCCTCAGCATTCAAACAGAACACGAGAAATAAAAAAAATAAAAAGAGCACTATCACTGAAAGAATCTTCAGAATCGGGTTTCGAAGATAACATTCCATTAGAAACAATTTTACATTTGTCATGTTCATGCCTCATAAATACCTACAACAGTTTTGTCCGGAAAAATAAAATAAAGCATACAGCAATTTTGCAATAGTTTTAATTGTTGATATAATCATTTATGTTCAAGAATGATTTTGAACCACAGTGAAAGTCACAACTTGTTAATTGAGCAGAAGTCTCACGGCCGAGCTTCCATCTGCGCAAGATGGCGCATCCTCCTCATGCGCCGCTTCGTGTGGTGCGGAGGTGTCCCCGGTGGTCCAGTCAGTTCCCCGGCCGCTCTCCTGCTGAATCACTTGCTTCTTATTTTCATCCAGCTAATTTGGTCATCCTCATTAGAAATAACAAATGACTTTGTTTAAAGGTGTGATGATGACTGACCAGGCGGACCCTGTCCCGTCCCTTGCAACATCACTTGTAAAAGCTTATTTTGATGTGGCACGAATCGTGAGCCAGCAAATAAGTAGGCTATAAGGTTCTACATGGGTTCTACCTATAGTACCCATAGTCATACGGGTAGATAATTTTTCCTCTTAGTTAATTATTGCAAGGGTTTAGGGGCTTATATTATGTAATTTATAGTTTATTTCAAATATTTAAATGAAACGCTAGACCGCTATGCGTTAGATTTCGTGTCCATAAGTACTTAAGTAATTTTCTACGATTCGACTGTTAACTAAAAAATCAAGCCTCTAAAGATTTGTTTGATAAATTTATCAAAATATTAGGATCCTTATCACAATACCGGAATCATATTCCATCTAAAACTGATACAAACCTTGTGGTTTCGCCAAAGGACGGTCGACCCGGTATTGTTGAACCCGGGGGTTTTCACGCCTCATTACATTACCCAGCGCTGCGCCCGCGCAGGTCGGGTTTCGCGAGGCGACGCAAAACAACGAGTTTTTTGTAAGAAGCTTTGCTCTCTATTTTATTGATGGTCTAGTTGGAGAGTTTCGTTGTTTTCATTTTTTTCATAAGCCTTTTTAACTCCAACCTTACTTTATGGAACTGTCATTTTATTTTAAAAAACAAGAATATTGAAGGAGGAGAAGTCCTGAATGACACGCAAGGAAATGGCAAAAATGAGGTACCAACCAAGGTAACAGGTACGTATTACAGTATATGTATATATATTTATACGGATCGCGATGTAGAACTACATTTTTTTATCTTATTTATTATATTCAAATTTAACAAGCCTATACTGTATCATGTGTTGTTTTTTTGTAAATGATGAAGATAGGTAATCATTTATTATGACGATTGCAAGTTTATCATTTTGAATATTAAGCCATTTGAATATTGCCTTTTTGTTTAAATTATTTCTTGGAACTTAAACATCTTAATCTATAATAATTCTTCATCCCAAATCGCGTAGATTGTTTTAAATCTTATAAATATTCATTAGTAGCTCCTGTAGCCTCATTTATTTATGATGTTATCAAATATTACAGAAATTATGGTAATGTCTACATGATTGAGACGCGGACGCGGACGCGGACGCGGACGCGGCCACACACTGAGCCGGTGGGCCATTGTTCTCAGGCTGATCTTAACATAAACATGTTGTCTCCGACTGACTGACTGACGGTCACTAGAAAGAAAGGGCTAGCTCAGGAATCTACTGACTTTTCAGGTACATATTATGTAAAAAATAATTCCCGACAATCCACACACAAGCAATCTACGTACAAGCTAAACAGAGCTTGAGCCATGGGTGATGACTGACATTATTATTAAATAATATCTATGATTAATTTTATTATACCTAGAAATACCCAGAAATACCCAGGAACAAATATTATCTATATAAAATGTAAGAGCCAAAGCATTATGGTGCTTTACGAGTAAATGATTTTTTACTGTGTGGTATAAAAACCAATAAAAAATATGAGAATAGTTATGTTACTGATTAATAAACAAGCGTTCACTTATCAAGTGATGGAGGTGCTATTTCAATTCCTTGCAATTGTTCGCAGACTGAGTTCTTGAGGTAGACAAAGCCGCGGTTTATTATGAAACCTTGTTTCCCGAAAATTTGGGAAAGGAAGTTGCCGATAAAATATACTCGAATACTTACTTGTATTATTCAATTAGCAATACATGTTTTCCCAAATTATGTGAAAAAATGGAAAGTTCGTACTGACTCAGTAAATCGATATTTGCAAGTATTTGGGTCAAGTCAAGTAGATAAGTACTCTTTGTTCATCGTTCCACCCATCTAACTCTCGTATTTATAATTGATGTAATCTATGACTTTTTTAGATTGTTAATTTTTTTCCCCACACAAAAACATGTAACGGAGCTCTAAACCAAGTTGACTGTGAAAAATTTCCAAAAAACCGTAAGTATTGTGAAACCGGATACGGTAGGGTTGTTCCGTCCCCGTTATCTACCGTTACCGTAGCGGGAAGGGATGGACCGTGCACTTCCGATTAGGCAGTGATTGGCGTTCATGAAGATGCGGGCTCTTGTTCCAAGACATACCCTTCGTAAGAAGATCCTTCCTATTTCCACAGAATCACTTTAGAGTGAGAAATTGTGCGTATGATTTGAGACCAATACAAAAGGTTAGAGAAATGATACTTAGTGCAATGTGACTAACTTCAAACTTTTTAGCATTATTAACTACATAACAGCCAAAATTTATTTTTAGTGCTCTCGACTTCGAGGGTTGTGTGTAGCAATAGTTTTAGAAGTCAGGAAATGTCTTGAAAGGAATTACGAGACTTTCCAATTTTCCAGTTATTTTCTAATGGTCATGGTCATGCGATGGTCAACGTAAGAGCTGCAATTTCTTCCATTTGCCAGGAATGCCATTGTGTGCACTCAATCTAGAAGATTTATTTTAACGGCACTAGGCCAATCTTTATCTAGATGAAGTAGTGTTAAGCTATCATACTTATTGAACTAACTGTTAGCTTTGATTTCGATTTATATTAGAGGAATTAAGTAAAACGTTTCTAATAGGTACATCTGTAGTTTATTCTAGAAGTTTCTTACTTCTAGGATAAGCTACAGATATACCTAGTAAAGTCAATCTCCTAAATTCTAATTTACACGAGGCCTAACCAGTAGGTACGGTAACATGATTAACCATTCTAATTAATTATAAGGCTGGTTGCATCCTGGGCAACGACCTAGGTAGATGAGCTGCAAATATTTGGACAATGTTGCTATTAAAAGTTTTTAAATTTTTATACAGAAAAAAGTTCATCCCGGTACAAAAGAATACAGCAATTTATGGAAGTATACCACAAAATGAGTCTATTTAAAAACACAGACAAACATACAGGAAATGACGAGATGAACGGAAGTAGACCACCTTCGCGCCCTCTATCCACGTCTGATAGAACGTTTAGCGAGATTACAGGGCGGCGTCACAGAAGCTGCTATTTTTGACGCTTTAGATCTATAAAACGGTCTATATCGGCAATTAAGGTGGTGAAGATAGTATTTTGACAAATAGAGAGAAATTCGGTGCACGACATGGGAGGTATATGGTAGCGAAATCTGCTGAAAAAACAAAACAATAAATGTAGAGGAACGTAGAGCAAAGGAAAAAACAACAAACAGTAACGTAAGCGTTAAACTCGCACTATCGTTAATGAAGTTTTTATTCAATCTTGCTGACCTAAGTCCTCTCCAAATATAAATAAAAACTTTTAGCACACAAGATAGGAATAATAAGTGTTTGAAGAGATATAATTAAGATGATTGTGTACTTCTTAAGGAAAAAGTAGACCAAGCTAGCAGTAGCTTTAGAGTAAGTACTCTCGAGTGTTACGCAACACGTACTTCATGCTAAAGTTGGTCAAGCTGCCCCTGCCCCTGCCCCCGGCAAGCAGCCTCTCTGTACTTCATTATACATTTGACACGTTTATTTCAAAACATACCGCGAAGCCTCCGAGCTATGTGCATTATGCCCACTGGTCTTGTCTGCCATTGTATGAGTTCTGAAGAACCGCGGCTTTTGAATGGAACGGGAGCAGTGCGTGACTCCATGGTTGCGTCGTATCGCTTGTGTGTGGTTTATAGGTCAAAGTCGTGGCTCTGGATGTTTGGTGGAAGGTAATCGTGTTCTTTAAAGGCGAGATCTTTCGGTTATGGTTTAATTCCTAATTTCAAGGACCAGGCAATTACCCGATATAGGCAGGTAATCAATTATCATTTAGCCTCAGTTTGAGGAGTGCCTGCGTAACTAGGTACACAGGTACTTGTCAACCGCGGCATAGGCCATCACTAACTAATTGTGGTTGAAGGAGAATGATGGGAAGCTTCATTATTTTCTTCTGTGAGTTAAGTAAAGTATTATTTATTGCGTGAAATACATGTGTACAAAGATGGTTCAGGTATAAGAATGATTCAATGTATTCCTACTGTTACGTGTGCAATGTCTGATTTATAATGGATGGTTTAATTAAATAAAGTAACATAGCATTAGAATAAAATAAATAAGGATGTAGATTAAATGATCATTAAACATTTTGTAAATAGGAGTGATAGGTACTTATTGAAGAATAAAATTGAACTTATATTAAAATTTATTACAAAACGAATGTCAAGCAAAATTTTTGTCATTGATGAATTCATTTATGTCATAATAACATTTGACTGTTAGTATTCTTTTTATCTTTCTTTGGAACTCCAAATTTGGCAGTAGCCTTATGCACTGTGGTAGTTTATTATAAATAGATGGAGCCATACCAAAAATGCTCTTGCTCATCATTGTAGTTTTTCTGTCAGGAAGACAGATTTTATAAAGAATGTTGCGGACAACGATATCTGAATGAGTACGAAATAAATCTGGATTCGATTTGACAAACATAGCTGTCTCCAAAATATACAGTGATGGTAGAGTCAATATTTTATACTTTAGAAAAATCAGTTTACAGGAGTCTGTTATCTTAAGGTGGAACATAGTAAACTATGGACTTGTCCGAAATAAAGAATTATTATTATTATTATTATTATTATAGTTCTTATGCAGCGTTTTTGGTACTTAAAGACTTTAAGATATCTGTGGAATTACCCCAAAACAATATTCCATATCTTATATTGGAGGCAATTATACCATGATAGGCAATTAGAAGTGTATCTATGTCAACTATTGGTGCTATTTTGTAAAGGACATAATATGCTAAACTATTGATCTTCTTACAAAGTGCTTCGATGTGGGATTTCCAATGCAGTTTTTTGTCAATATTTAGTCCCAGAAATTTTGTACTATCCACCTCTTCGATTTCGTTATTGTTGTAAAAAATGTCATTTCTTGTTGATGCTGCATTATCGCGTTGTCGGAAATTTATGATTTTTGTTTTATTTATATTGATTTTCAGATTATTATTATTCAACCATTCAATAATAGATGTCAATGCTAAGTTAATGTCAGTTTTATTAGTGTCCATGTTCTTACAAGCTATAGTAACCGTGCCATCATCTGTGAATAAGGACATCGCGTGGCTAGTTGCTTTTGGCAGGTCATTTATGTATATTATGAATAAGAGAGGGCCTAGAACACTGCCTTGCGGGACGCCATATTTCACAATACGTTCTTGTGAAAGATGACTTTCTTCTATTTTAGTTTTATGATTAATTTTAGTGATTTTAGTGAACTGTTTCCTATTTTCTAGATACGACTTGATCAGCTGTAGAGTGTTTCCTCTTACACCGTATACTTCTAGTTTCCTCAGTTGGAAAAATCAATGTTGTTTACTGACACCTGATTGGTAAAAACCTGATTGGTAAGACCCACAATGATTGGTAAAATGGTGTATATTAATTATTTCGATTCGATTGCACATACTCAATTTTTTAACTTAAGGCTCACACGTCTAGTCGAGACAGCTAAGTCTGTGATACTCGATGGTTTTCGGAAGACGGGAGGAGCCGCGGGACCTGGCAAGGTGTTCAAGTGTGCGTGATAGATTTATGGAAACATCCTGCCTACGAAATCAAACTATTTCTAAAACAAATCAGGATAAAATTACGTTCATCGATTATTCTAATAACACAAAATCTACATGATTAGCTGCTTGCATCGAAAGTGTTGATTTTAGCTCGAGGGGGCAATTCACACCTTCACGATAAACTAAACAAAGCATTTTTATCTTTTTCGTAGTTTTAAGATCACAAAATGCTTCTGCGTGTGTGGTTGAACAGTTGCTGAAAATCTAAATGATTGAAATTATTAAGTGGTATCATTTTGATGGTAGTTTCTATCATATAGTTTTAAACAAATAAAAGCAAAAAGTAAATAAGGCCTATAGTCTTCCTACAGGGTGATTATTTTTCAGAACACTGGCCCCCCGGCAGTAATTTTTTTTGTTCAATTCTGATGCCAAAACACTAAAACGATAGAAATATCCTGATACATTGGGTAGCTTCTAGAGGTGATTTTCATGAAGTTATCTACAATTACCTACTTGTTTTTAACTTTGTCACCCTGGTAGCCGCTCGCATACCTACTGCACATAAGTTGACTATAATGCTCCATAGGGATAATCTCACCTTATTTCTCGTAAGGCTGCTACACCTGCCAGTATTTGATTCACTTCTTCCCCTCCCGCTCGCACGCCTTTCAGGCCTGGGAGATGGCTCCTGTGCGAGGTCTACAGCCTTGTGCCAATAAGAAGATTATGTAATTATGTATGTACTTAGCTGTGTGGTGCCGGCTTAGAATTTGTACCACCCCAACTCTTCCCGCGGGTGTCGTAAGAGGCAACTAAAGGATATCCACCGGGGGCGGGCAGCAGCGCCCCCTGCAGAACAATTCTACCATCGAACTGCGAACCCCAACCCGCATACCCAGCGTGGGGATTATGGGCATTACCCCCATGAGATAAAAGCCAACAAGGCGCTTATCATAGGGAGGCCTGCGTCCAGCAGTGGACCAATACAGGCTGTTGAGGTTGAGGTTGAGGTATATGTACTTAGTTGCACAAAGCCGCACTGGTAGGCACTATCTCGAGAAATTGCTTCATGACCTTACTCGGTTGCCTATACAGGGTGACCAATGGTCATGGGTCATGGAGAGCATGATCCAAATATATTGAAGATTAAAAATAAAAAGAAATAAACGTTATGTATAAAAATGAGTGTAAGCACATACATACTTACCTGTTTTCACTGAATTTCGAAAATAATTTAATTTATCCGGTAATGGAAAAAAAATAAGATCCTGCATTTTTATGAGTCATGTCAGGCCAGATCCTGACATTTGATAACCCCAGGTGAGTAGCTCCTGAGTGAATACTAAAATAAATAAATAATGCTGTACAATCCACACAGCATCATCTAGCCCCAAGCTAAGCAGAACTTGTGTTATGCTTGCTGATGACTGATATACATAATATAATACATTACATTACAAAGGTAGATATTTTTTTATTATACATAGAAACGACCAGAACACCCGGAACAAATATTTGTAGATCGTACAAACATTTGTCCCAAAGCGGGAATCGAACCCGCAACCTCCTTAAGCCTTAGCTTTAAATCCTCGTGCCTCGTACCTACCTAGGTAGGTGAGGCACTATCGCGAGACAACAGCCCCATGACCTTACCGTTTCAAAAGCCCGGAACGGGAGCTCGCCCTTGCACAGGTAGTATTTACGATAAGTAATTGCGATATTATCGTATTTATATGTGAAATGTATCAAAAGAGCACGCAACGGGATGAAAGAGGGTTTTGTTCGCGGCGGTCGGCTGATTGCCGGCTTTGTGGAGCGCCGAGCGCCAAGAACGGGATACCAGACCGGAGATTATACTACTTATTGTATTTTATAAGTACCTATATGAAGGTGTTGAGCTACCTGTAGATTGTTTGCATCAGTGTGTTTTAAATGTAAATACTATTTCAAATTTGTTTCTATAATAAAATATAATATTATAATTTGATTGATGTGAATTCTGTGTCTCGTGATGGATTATAATATTTCTTATTGTTTTTTTGTCCAGCAATATTTATTTAATGCAATGGATTTCTCTTACTTTTAATATTTGATATTGGATTCTAATATTTGTCCAAAACTTACTCATTTGTTTTAGATTAAAACTAAAGTAAAAAATAAAAACTTAGATCACAACACAACCATCTTTGAAACGCATATCATAGTTCTGACATGAAAATCATAGATCACGTAGGTATTTAAATTGATAATTTGTCCAAAAATCAGTAAACAAAGCTGAGACCACACCAAAGTTATCTAGGGGACATCGCGGCGGCCCCATTACTCGCAACAATCGGATCTTAACTAATTAGAAAAAAAAACAAAGGACACCGCAAAACGTATAGATGCACAGAAATTTGCAAGTCAGTACTCGAGGCGCTCGAGGCGCCGCCAGCGACAAAAACACTTGTCGCAAACTGCAAGGAAAAAGAACAAACTTCCGCAAAAAAATACAACTGTGGCTACGCGGTTCTGTGGTTGGCCATTCAAAATTGGACTTTAGTAGTTCAGAGTGAAGTCCAAATTATATTGTTAGGATTATAATAATAGAAGTTGCATCAATATTTTGCGGCAAATACCTTTCCATAATAAAATCTGAAGCTATTCCATTTTGAGTCTTCGGGCTTCAGAAATAGAGTAGGTACTCTGGTTTCATAAACAAACATTTCGTAATACAGTTTGTATTCAGCTTCTTTGATAATTATAACGCTTCATGAGTTTGTCAAAGTTTGCAGCAAATGTAAATTAGGAAGAGCGGCTCCTCAAGAAATAGAAAAAAACTACAAATATTGTTTCTAATAAGCGATATTTGGAGTAAGTATTGACAGTTTGGGGTTTGTGTATTTGTTTTTCAGAACTACCTGATCGCAATAATTTTACGTTAATTTGTTAGGATGGGAATCTCGGTAGTCGCTATTTTTTTTGCAGAGCTTTTGAACGTGGAGCGTCGCTGCCTGTTAGCAAATCAATTTTTTTCAGTTACTTTCATAAACACATGTAATAAAAACATATATTGGAGTAAATAAGCAGTAGCTTATCACACGACCCAGAATGGTTTTTATTCAGGCAAGGAAACAAAGTAAACAATTAGGTTTTTTGGGACTTTCCTAATAATTTGTGCACACAATTTGGGCAAACAAGGCGATTAACCCTGATTACTGTGCGCAGGTTCGATTCTCGATTATAGTCATTTTTCGGTTAGATTTTGGCGGTTTCCAATATAATTTCGCTGTGTAAACAGAATGATGTATGGTTCGTTTTTGTTTGTTTGTATTTTTTTCAGTTCTTCATTAAAACATAAGTTTAATTTTTGAGCCCTTTTTGATAGGGTAGCGTTTTTATATGTGATGGTTTACATTACAACAAATGTGCCTACTCTAGTACCAAAGTTTCATTTATAATGAGTCCTTCAAATGAAATGTTTATGTAGGAAGTATCTCCTTTAAGATAATTATCTATTGTAACTATCTATTGTGTGTATAAGTACCTACTGTTCAACGAATTTGTGGAATTAAAGTTGTATCTTAGGTGCTAGTAGGACAAAATGATGAAATGAAATGAATTGTTTATTGTTTATATGAATGAAACAACGATCCCGCTATTGTCTACTATCCGGAATGGTCAAATCTATCGAAGTAAGTATCGACCCAATCAAATAATTATTTAACAATCTCCAGATTTCTTGGAAAACCTATGATTACACGGCACCCGGCACCCGGCACCCGGCACCCGGCACCCGGCACCCGGCACCCGGCACCCGGCACCCGGCACCCGGCACCCGGCACCCGGCACCCGGCAGCCACATCGCACCGAGGAGTAGCAATAGCCAGCAATCAAAATATTTTTTTCGATAAGATCACCGACAACACTTACCGCTTTTTGGCGCCATTTTTTTCTTTTTACAATTTAGAAGAAGGTGATTAAGTAATATTGTAAAACCAACAGAGGGCGTGAAAAACTTAGTTTGGATAAAAAACGAATATTGCTTGGCGCCTTATCCAAGGTTAAGCATTAAGTTATTATATTAGAGGGTAACCTCGGGTTAGCTTCAGATTTAATGGATATAGCTTTTATTATTTTCTGGGTAGAAATGTTCGGTGGATGTAACTGCTTTTGGCCACCTAGCCTGGGGTAAGATATTATATACTAGCAAACAAACTGCAGCTGTGTGGTGCCGGCGGCTTATAATTTGCACCACCCCAACCATAGAAATCTAAATAAACATACTTAGATTTCTATGACCCCAACTCTTCCCGCGGGGAGTTTCGTAAGAGGCAACTAAGGGATATTCACTGGGGGCGGGCAGCAGCGCCCCCTGCAGGACAATTCTACCACCGAACTGCGATCCCAGCCCGCATGCCCAGCGTGGGGATTATGGGCATTACCCCCATGAGATAAAAACCAGCAAGGCGTAATTTATTAGGGGGTGGCCTGCGTCCAGCAGTGGACCAATACAGGCTGTTGAGGTAAGGTGAGGTGAGCAAACAAACAAAATAATAATGTAATAGGTTTACCGAGATAGGACATTATTAAACTTGTAACGATCAACAAAGTAAGGGACAGGAAAGGCTTTTCTTAGAAATGTAATTGAGTTCTATTGACCAAGTTTATAATTTTATTTATCTCAATGTTTTATGTAATTTGATTGACAAATTTATATTATTTGATTTTAAATTTATATAATAAAAAAACTACTGACCTAATATTTGCATGCCCTAGATTTAGGTAGAACATGTTGTGCTTTTATATTAATTTACATCTTTATGACTCGTGTTCGCAAATAAATGACTTTGAACTTTGAACTTTGAACCATGCGTTCCTTTCATAAAACAATTGCGCCGCGCAAAGCCCAACTCAAGTGCAAATCTGCAAAAAACAGAAATTTATTTAAAAAGAGGATTCATTGAAGTTTTTAAAATTTCGGCTGCACAAAACGAAGCGATAACCAAAATTGAATAGCACAAAAAGAAGTAATGAAAAAGGAGGCAGAACCGATATAGCACGGATCGCTCCGGATCCTCGGCCGAGCTGCGAAACTGCGCGGAGGCGCTCCTCGCGGCACAGATCGGAACAGATCGGAACACAGATCCGACAGGAGGTGTAGACACATTTTACATTGAGGTCTCGCTCAATGTAAAATGTGTCCTTTTAATAATTTTACCAAGTGTAAGAAAATATACGCCTAGTTTTTGAGATAATTAGGAGTTTTATCTCTAAAACTAGGCGTAGTAGAAAGTAGTGATTTATACTATTACTAGCGACCCGCCCCGGCTTCGCACGGGTGCAATAAAATGCAACTATTACTATTACCATTATTATACATATAAACCTTCCTCTTCAATCACTCTATCTATCGAAAAAAACCACTTCAAAATCCGTTTCGTAGTTTTAAAGATTTAAGCATACATAGGGATAATTATAGGGACTATGTGGTATAGTGATATTGAAGTAGGTGATTTTATCGTTTTTTTTAATCTATCAAATTTTTCCAAATCTATCATCCTATAATTGTATTTTAGACTAACTGCTGCCCGCGGCTTCATACGCGATTTTTAAGTAGCTTATGACCTTCCCCGGGATACCTTTAACCTCCCTGACAAATTTTATTGCGAACCGTTCAGCTGCTTAGGCGTGAAAAGGTAACAGACAAACAGACCGATGAACAGACAGGTAGACAGAGTTTATTTCGAATTTATAATACCAATAGTATGGATATTATGGATTGGCCTTGCCTCGACTTCAACGCGCCCACTACTTATTATCTTTGACATGTCTACTGATATACGTATCAACATGTAGTTGAGCTGACTACCTCCTCTAGTATGTTGTTCATCAGGCATACTATTTTGTAGGTGCTTTTAGTCATCGAGTAAATTCTGTCCCATCTAAAGGTACTACTCTATGGCCGACCCAATCATGTTCAGTTGATTTATGGCGGCAATTCCGGCGGATGTTTGTTTAATCGATTACAGCCTCCGTGGTGTGGTCGCGCCCTTAGCTTATTACCGTCTATAGTGTAAACGCGTCCTTAGCCGGTAAGCGGCGGCGGCGGGGTCTGCCTTTATTGGGAATGGATTTTGGGAATTACTGGTTTATGAGCTGTTCGGGGATAAAGTTGTTAAGTTTAGATTTGAGATAACAAGTCTATTGTTTTAAGTTTTAGAGCCAATGAAGTAGGTTATTTATTTGAGCTTAGCTGTTTTTATTCAATTCAATTCAATTCAATAACTTTATTGGCAGACAACAATGGTCCATAGACAAAATAACAGAAATAAATTTAACAAAATTGTGGTTAATATTATAGCTAAATCTAAATTATAACTAGTTTCACCCAGTACCCAGTGCTGAAACATTGGACAATCGTACTTTTCTGATATTATTTTCAGAATTCTGTTGCTACTACCTCTCACTCTGCTCATGATTTATTTTCTAACGCAAGACAGATTAGGTACAGCACCGTACCGTATACCTGTATGTATAGTGTGTAGTACCTCCCTACCTCCCTGCCTCCCTACCTCCCTACCTCCCTGCCTCCCTACCTCCCTAGGTCCAACTTCAAACATTAGCCACTAGATTTTGAGTCGGTTGCTCGTACGCAGGTCATCTCTTCATTTTCTAACTAATCAATGATCAGTGATTACATAATCAGCATACAATCAACCGACGGCATTAAACATCTTTATTCACAAAGTAAATTACAATCAACTACCTAATAGAAATAAATTACAACTAGTATTTACTATTGACCTAGTTACCAGGAACACGAACAACTCATCAGATCTGCCGCAAAATAATAACGTTAATACATAGCAATTGCCGCCCCCCTCTCGCAGCGCCAGCATACAACAACCACTATCAGAACACCAAATTCATCTTCCAAGCCGGCTGGTCACCGTGGAAGATCATGACCAAAACCCTCCAAACAACCCTCCAAAGAATGAAGCAACCCCACAAAAAACGTTGTACATTCTGACATACAACGTTAATCGTATGAACGTTTGAGCTAAACGAAGCTCTCAAAGAAATTAAATATGACATACTAGGATTAGCTGAAACAAGACGCATTGGAAACAAAATCGAAGAGCATGAAAACTTCCTTTTCTGCTATACAGGCCCTGTAAGACATAATGGCATAGGTTTTATAGTTAAATATCATCTTAAAAATAATTTCGAAAGCTACATCGGCCTTTCTGAAAGAGTAGCCATATTAAAACGAACAGCGGGCCCAAACTGGATACAAACAGCACAATCCAGAGATAACTGGCTCAACTTGGAGGAGGCCTTTACCTGCAGAATAACTACACTATAATATTAACGTGTCTAAAAATCTTGTTAAAAACTGTAACTACTAACTAAAAATAATAAACAATTAAGTAATAAAAAAAATTTATACTAACAATATTCATTAACCTTGTAAACTAGCAATTTCTCGAAGAAATAAAAGGCTTTTTTATTTTTTTATTTTATATTATTTATTTATTATTTACTATTGAAACAATTGAGCTAACTGCAGACTGTTTTATACAATCTACAGGTAGCTCAACTGATCCATATCAATACCATAAATATAGATAAGTACTAATATATACATTTAATATAACACTAAGTATACAATTTTGAGTGATACTCTCACGAATAAATCTGAATCAACTAGGCTGGATGGACTATGTAGTACATTTTCTACAAGACGTTGTTAGAATTCTCAGGAATGGTTGGGTAGGTACCCAGCTTGCACCGCTATACCGCAGTAGCGTTATTACAACGAGTGGTGTTAACCGACATGGAAGGCCATAGAGTCCCCGTCCCTGTCCTTTTGACCCAAGTCCGTTGGTCCATCTGTCACGATGGCGGAGCTGATAGCCACGCTGTGCACCAGCCAACCATGACGGTGGTATACCATTAACATTACAACGGCGGTTTAACCACATTACAAAGCAAACAGCCGCTGTGTTTATCCCAGCCTTCTAGAAAGTGGTTGCTGCTGCGGCGGCCTGCCAGGACGCTGTTGTACCAGATAGAGTGTGATGCAGGCAGAGGCAGGCGCACAAGCTATGGAAACCAATATATTTATAACACTATTTATTTGATGAACACAAAGTTGACACTAAAACCACATAAAGTACCTTGAGGTTTCACATGAGACGAGACACATAACTTGTCAACGGAGCATTGTACCACTGCTGGTCACTTACTGTATGTAAGTGGTCGAGTTAGTTTACTTATAACTCTGATGCTGATCGATTCAGATGTTAATATTTGTTATTGTATTACGTATTCATAGTACCTATGTATTTTCTCATTGGCTGCATTTTGATTACGAATAAAAACGAAAGAAAATGAACCGATAAGAAGCGAAAATTGTATGTGTGATACACTCACGGAAACATCTTTATCGACCAGCTGCGTGCTAAACTTAGAATACCGTAAAACAAATCTCTGCCTTCTGTTGCTCTGTCCATGCAATAGAGGTTTTTCAGTAAATAAACGTTTGGACATAAGCATTTACAAATTATTGCTGAGCTGCAAAAAGAAACGATGTTCTAGAAAAAACAAACTATATAATTTATTTAGTAAAATGGGAGAACTTTATGTGAGAAGAGAACCTATGCTAGTCTACAGGTTGTAAGTGTAGTTTGCATAAGGCACCGTAATTGGCTGTATCGTGGGAACCGCGCCACCGCCCGCGCCGCGCCGGTGCGCCGCCTGCGCCTGCGCCTGCGCCTCACCGCCTGCGCGTCTTCCCTCCGCCTTTCCCATAAGGCACGCGCACGAACCGTGACCCACCCTCGTGACTTATGGTATGCCTTTTGAATTAAGTACAGTATCAAGGTATTTAATGTAATTTTTATGTGTTGACGTGGACGAGTGGCTGATGGGCGATGTGCGTTCGATTCCTGACAGAACAGAACCATCAGGCCCATCGGGTTATGGAAGTAGTAGGAGCAGTTGTTAGTCCGATAATCTAATAGTTTCAATAAGAGAGCTTTGCTTGTAGCGTAGGTACAGAGAGTGTAAATATCGTAGATGTTAACAACGTTTCATTCAAAAGCTTTCAGTCATTCGAAAGCTAGTACTTTTATTCAAGAGTAGTTGGTTAAATAGTAAATAATATAACTCAGCTCTACTGAATTTACCATAACTTGTTTACACACTTCTTACTTTAAGCTAGATAATGCTGTATCAAAATGTTCAGCATATTTTTTTAAAACTTTTCCACGATCAGCATTCAAGTGATTGTATAGTATTGTTACCACGTGGCGGCGGCGGCGGCGGCGGCGGCGGCGGCGGCGGCGGCGCACACGTGCTGAAATGAGAACACTTTTTTGGATGCTCTCGGATTGAGAATTGACTCCGCTTCTTGTTGTTATTACTTTGTTTTTATCTGCGTTTGATTATCTTGCTGTCACATTCACATTCGATAAAAATGAGTGTGGCACTCTGAGTACTGAAACCGTGTGGCATGAGAAGAGTACCAAACTAACTAGGATTGTCAAACAACATCATGGACAGAAAGAAAAAACGTTCTCGAATTACTGTCGTAGAATTACAGCTTCACGAACAAAGGTCTCATATCGACGTCAAGGGCAGCGGGTGAAGGGTAGCCAGCCACGCAGGAGGTTCTATTCCCGCCTCAAGACAAATATTCGTAAGATCTGCAGATATTTGTTCCGGGTATCGGGGTGTTTTCTATGTATAATAAAAAATATCTATCTATGAGCTACTACTAAATCTACCTTCTGCTTAACATTTTCATGCCCAAGACGAAGATGATCTCTCCCAGCCCCGTGTAGCGGCTAGGCAGTGAATGCGTTAATATGGGGCTAGATGATGCACAAAAAAAATACGAATTCCTAGCATCATTAATTTTTAGGTCATTCCTCTCGAGAATTATGTTAAGCCTTAAAGTCCAACATCAAGTAATAAACATACTTTCACAGGTCAGTGAGTAAATACGCATCGTATGAACATGATAGGGTGCGGGGCGGGGTTGTACTGTAATGTCAGCAGGTCGCGGGGGTGAATGTGAAATTATTTTAATTAGCCCAACCGATGTCGGGGCCGTTGGTGGCATATGGTGACTTATGGATCGTTTAGCTTTTAACCTTCGTACAAGTCACCCCATGTTTGTAGGGAGGGAGGGCGGGGAGGCAGGATGGACTTAGCCCTTTTTTATTAACAACCAATTATAAACAGAAAACTGAGTAACACATAGGTAATGAAGTGCTACAATTCTACCTATTAAAAATAAACACATTAAAATTAATATCAATGAAATCAATCGAGTTATTATACCCAGGTAATATTTTCCATATCAATAACACAAATGATTTTTTTTTATTGTAAAAATAAATAAATCAACGAAGCAAATCTACGTAGGTACCATTAAAAATGCTCCTTACATTTCAAAAATAAGCTTTGTTCTAACTTACGTACAAAAGAATTAAACGCGCTCCGAGGTCTACGGCGTAGGCCTGTTTATGCCATGACCTGTCCAAGGGCTTTAATGAAATTACTTTATGTACTATTTATTACAAATCAATTAAACTACTTTATCATCATCATTAACAGAGAAATTTACTCACTGACTATACAAATACATAACATAATGTATAACCTAACTAGTTTATGCCCGCGGCTTCGCACGCGTTGTTTCTATAAACGTTTAAAGGTGATTTTTATCCCATGGGAACTGATTTATGGGATAGAAAGTATCCTATGTTTGATTCTCGGGCTAGAATTACCTGTATGCAAAATTTCAGCCCGATCCGGTCGGTAGTTTTGGCGTGGAGAGGTAACAAACATCCATCCATCCATCTATCCATCCATCCAAACTTTCGCATTTTTAATGTTAGTGTGAAAAGTGTTTGGCTATATTACTAACATATCGCCAGGGTAAATGATAACGTATCGAAAATAAAAGTAGTCTCCAGTTTTTGTGAAGCAATCAAGACCTTTATTCTAGTTCAATCGACCTTCCGATTCATTCGGAATTCGGGATGCTGTGTAAAATATTTTATGACAAAATAATTGCGTCTTTATATCACTGGGAGAAAAAATAGAAAATTACGGAAAAAACGGGGTCGGGGCAGGTAGAGGGACGTTTGGGAACTTGGCGAGGATCCGTGGCCAGGGGCTCGTGGTGCCTTTTGAACTATCTGCAGCTCACGGCTTCACTTGACACTATTTTATAATCACCAGCTAGCTGGATGCTCTATTAAAATACAGGTACTGCGATGTAAAAACATTTTATGCATAATTCGCTGGCGGTACAAGGTTCTTGTACATAAAGAAATTAAAAAAATATAAGAGCATGGTGTTACCAGCAGTGGGATAAATTCGGCTAATATTAATAAGAGCATGGTGAAGATAAAGAGAACGGGATTAGGATTGAGGAAGTCATAAGAACACAGGCCCAAATAAAATGGCGGTATGAATAAAAGGAGGTAACGCTCTTCCTTATTCTATATCACACTAATATTATAAATGCGAAAGTTTGGATGGATGTATGGATGGATGTTTGTTACCTCTTCACACCAAAACTACTGAACGGATCGGGTTGAAATTTTGTTAACAGGTAATTCTTATCCTGGATTTTGCAATTTTTTATCCATTATATCAGTTCCCATGGGATAGAAATCACCTTTAAACGTTAAACATAGAAACAACGCGTGCGAAGCCGCGGGAATAAACTAGTTATTAATATTTTTAAAGTATCTTATAAAAAAAAAACATTTACATCAATGCGTAAAAATCAAGTAACGTGAATAATAAATCAATATTTAACAATTTTTAACAAATTAGTAGAGGGCAGGTTCAGGTGAACTTCATAGGACAATCCCGCCGAATACGAAATAGTATTTTGAATTCGGATGTTTTGTTCCGATTCCAACCCTTTGCAACCTTGTTTAAGTTTTTGCTTCTTAACCAGAGTAGGCAAAAAAGGTGTCAACTAACGGGTCCTTTACTAAACAGGCCATCGGGTAGACATTATCTTGATCGCCAAATAATGACGAGGCATTTGTCACTTCAACCCTTTGCCACGAAGTAGCTGTCATGTCATTACCGGCGGCAGGGCGCGGTGGCTGAGGACCACGGCGCGGCGCCCTGTCTGTATACATTACATTCATTACCGGCGGCGGCAGGGCGCGGTGGCTGAGGACCACGGCGCGGCGCCCTGTCTGTATACATTATACTCATTACGACCAGTCTATTGCTAGTCCACTGCTGGACGGAGGCCCCTAACGAGCGATGCAACGCCCTGTCCACAGAAACTTCCGGTATCTGCCAGCAGTCTCGCAGGTCGGCGGAGGGCGTCCTCCACTCAAGAACACTTTTACCCTAATGATTATAATCATTAGGGTAAACGTAATAATTGTTAGCGCACTATTTACATTACATTATAACAATGTAGTAATTAGGTTTTTAAAGCATCATAATGATCAAAACACTTGTTCTCAATTCTGAAGTCTACAAAACTAAACTAAGCTAAACTATTTAATTCTATCTTTAGAGCTTCAATAACTTTACACTAAAATAATTAATGTCTGGTAGAATGAGTACGTGTAGGTACCCTACTAGTTACCTGTCTTGCAAGCCAGACTGACGCCCAAAGCTATTGTATAGCCATCTAGCGGCATGTCTCCGAACTTTTTACTTAACCGCTTGACTCGTATAATGTGGTTTCAACCTTGGGTTCCAGTTTCACTATGGTTTCACTCAAGTTAGGGGCCCAGTAGGTACACACGCCGTGTTCTGTAGTTCAGGATCTTGCCACTAGCTAGCGCCACTCACTACGCTTGGATACAATCTAAATAGACTTTACTAAGTATATTAATATCTACTAACGCATTCTGTAAAATAAAATGCTGAATAAAACAATGTATTTATTATAAAAATGTTTATTAATTAATAATGCAACAATGCACTAGCAAAAATTATATTGACTTCTACAAATTCATCAGTCTTCTTGAAAGACAACCATTCAGTTAAAATGCTTACAAATTATTAATTCGGTACTAAAATAGCAGTATCCATACATTAAAAAGAATAGTTTCGAGTTAATTGGTGATTCTCCGTACCTAATATCTAATAAATAAAACCGTAATAATCTGAAATAAAACTACCTAAGTTTATCGGATTTGTTCGTATTAACTTTAAATATTTTTCTATTAATAGGCTATAATAAATTCAAATAAGTTCGTAGTATTTGATCTAGCACAATAGAATGTACCTTCCAATTTAACCGAAAAAAAAATTAAAGGCCTTTCAAAAAAGCAGAAACTTACAATACACATCATTGATTTCCAGTAATATACTAATGTACACAGATACCCGAAAGTGGTCGGCTGCCTCCCAGCCCCAGCCGAACTGATGTTACTGTGACCATCCTTCGTCGGCAGTCAGGCCAAATTATGATCTGCTTAAATAGGAACTAAACTTAACCACCGCAAACGATTATCATTTAAGATAGCATACACTTTTGTTATTTAGTAAGACAGGCCTTTTTCTTCCATCGCAGTCCGGACCTTCGCGGGCGGCGGCCAGAGGAACATGAGGATCGTGGACCCTGGGGAAAGAAGAGGGCGAGTCAAAGCACTGAGAAGGAGGAAAAATCGATTCGATAAAAAAAGATTGCGGTAACCTATAATATCAAAGTACATTACAGTTCATTACCCCACTTGCCAAATCATAATATGTTTTTTTCTACTTTCGTTGAAAATTACATTAAAAACAAAATAAATGTGCATAGTGACTCCTTTATCCTCACCCTGGGCAGGCGTTCAAATTTGGACGATCAAAATTTCGCGGGTCTTACATGTTGAGGTGAACTTTGGAGGAGGCCTATACCCAACACCCATGCTCCCCATCCCTTATCCCACTCGAGGTCACAAATATTTCCTCATCATCTCGGCCGACTGACGCCAGCAGACGACGTCATTCTGCGGAGATGATGATTTCAAACTGCCACGGTGTGTCCTATCTCAGACTACTCTTGTAATATATTTATTAGTTTTCTCTTCGTATCAATGAGCCTAGAAAACATAACATAACTCACCAGCCGTGAAAGCTCCCAGGAGTGTAAAAGCGACGTGGCAGTGCGAGTCGAGCGTGGCGCCCAGCAGGTTGGACCCGACGGCGGCGCCCGCGCGGCCCACCATGTACATCACGCACATCGCCATCGCCCTGGAATGTGTGCTGTGTCAGATTGACTGGCATTGCAGGGGGAGAGACAGAGTGGAAGGAACAAGTGGAAGCCACGTGTCAGTCTGACTCAACCACAGTGGAAGGAACAAACCATAGGTCTCTTAGAACTAAGAACAACAAAATGCCCATTCTGGGAGCAAGCAATGTTGTGTTCGAATTTGAAGGTAAACTTACAGACACGTTTATACTTTTGGTGCGGCTGTGCATCGTTAGGAACAATCCTGTTTGGACTTGGCATAGCGGTGATGCTCTTTCAGATGATGGTGATGTGAGCTGCTCGCTTGCAATCTCACCAGGGGATGGCCACAACTACATTAACAACCAACAAGTACCTAACTAACTACAACTGTCTCATTGACGCAGTGTTCGCAGTCATCCAAGAGTAAACACTTCGGCACTATAGACGAATCCACATACAATTTAAAACTCTCGTAGATTTTTGCTTTACCTCAAGCAAGTAGGGAAGACATCGACGGCGATAGCAGCCAGGATGGAGGCGGCGCAGCCGGAGCAGAGGCTCAGGATCAGCAGCGCGGTGGCGGCGCCACCTTGCGGGACCATCGCGGCGGCGACCGTGGCCAGGCCGCAGGTGAACATGATGCCACCTGGAAGATCACACAGATGCCTATATACAAGAAATAAGAAGCATAACGTTTATTGGCTGAAACGATTACAGTCTAGAAACCTTTATTATTGAATAATTCACTTCCCATCGCTCCCACGCCCCTTAGTTGTGGCCTCTCCAAAGCGAAGGTGGTTTAAAAAGCACAACAATAAAGACAGATGGTATTAAAACTTCTGCTAATCTCTCGGCCTTCAAGCACGAGGGTGGAGATGTTGTTGGCATGTTGTGTGTTTACCCCTAACTCCACACAACGGAAAGCAATCATTCAATTATGTTATAAATGTGCGCGCATACATTATTACACTTCAAAACTGTAAAAATTCGCTCACACAACTTGATGTAGGTATGGATAAGTGCGTTTTGGAAAATGCACTATAGATGGAAGATCTAAGGAATTCATTTTACCCAGATAGATTATAAAATATGCTAACGCCCACGGAAATAGAAATTCTAATTCCGTGCTAACGCCGGACATCTTCAACATTTAAGTACCTATACTTAAATGTTGAAGATGGGAACACCGTCTGTGCCACATATTCTACGGTACTCACAGTAGAGCGTCTTCCGGCCCACCTTGTTGATGAAGACGCCGATGGCGAGGTAGGTGACCGCGAACACGGCGCCCATGGCCATGGAGATCGGGAACACGGCGACTGACACCTCGGCGTTGCATTTCTCGGAAGGCGACGCCCGCTGGAAAGGAGAAAAACAATTCTAGACATTTTCGGATGGCATCATCTGATCCTCGCGTAGGTAGAGCTTATGAAAAGGTACCAAATGACGGGTAGCTCTACATAAAACGTTCACACCCAGACCCTAAACATGTATACTAGATAGCAGGTACTTATACTACACATCTACCAGAAGATGATTTGTCGGCTCCTTCTGCCTCACAGTGGATATTTAAAAGACAATTGTATTCCATTGGGCCTGAAATTTTCGAACGTGGACTTTATTTTAATTGATGATCCAAAGCGACCAGAGAATAGAAAATATATAATTAAAGGCATTCTTCATTTATAAAATAGGTAAGTACCAACGTTCAATATTTGAAAACAATATGAACTACCCAGAAAATTAATGCTCGAGAGCAATAACTTTATGCTAGGCCAAAGCCTAACAAATTATATTACTTTCGCATGTAGGTATATTATCTATATTTATTTATCCAAACTGGACCTGGGATCTACTCACACTGGCGTTCCTGGCCTTTTCAAATATGATTTGACAGATGTTGATCCTCTCTTCGCTGGTGTTCCTCAGAATGCTGTTCAGGATATCGGGAACCCACACGTACAGACCGCTGGACCTGTTTTAAATAAACAAAATACGAATTATAAATTCTAGAGTAATTAACTTTTGTATTTTCAATATTTACAGCGCAATTACAATGAATTGCTTCAAACCGAACAACATTCGGGTTTGAAAGGTCCTTCACCTCATGGTTATCAGTAAAAATGTATCAGTAAAAGTGTAGGCGGCGTATACATCGATCAGGGTATTCGCCGAGGCGCGGGCGGCGGATACCGAATGGAAGGACGTGTGCCGTCTAGTCGATGAGCACAGGTAAGACGCTTACTAACTAAAATCACTAAATGAAATATACGTGTATTCCCTAGTTGTAAGACGGCCTGGGTAGTAAGGTTTAGGTACTCTTAGATTCAGAAGTCCATAACTTTATTTCTGTCTTACAAAATAAGCACTTAAAGTCAAATTTTATACTAACTAAAAATTATTAACAGATTAGAAATAAAGTGTTCTTGGTTTGCTCTTCACTTCAATATTTTGTCCACTAGTGGTACAATTGAAAAAGCCTCTCTTTATTTTGTATCTTGCGAGATACATTGAGATTTTTCTCGTGGACTAATTTTGTATCATCAGCCAGTCCAGTGCTAAACATAGGCCTCCCCATAAAAGCGCCGAAGCGCTCTCCGTTCAGCTCGCCGTAACCAAAATCTGGGGCAGTCTTTTGCAGATCGTAAATTCGAAATAAAAGAAGCATAAGTTACTTGCTACAACATCAGCTATCTGCCAGTGAAAGTCCTGTCGAAATTGTTCCAGCCCGAGTAAGCAAAAAAAAAACAGACAGACAGAAATCAATTTTCAGGTTTATTATACCGTGTATACTTTCATACGCATTTAGTAAAAAAAACTGTTATCTTGACATTACAAAAAGGTACTTTGTAAAGATGAGTTAGGTAGGTAGATACGTAAAGCGACTGTCATCCATCATCAACCTCCGTAACCTAACTTACAGCATAAAGACAGCGAACATGGAGACGTGCGAGATGGCGACGCAGCGCAGCAGCGGCGGCCGGAACAGCAGCGCGAAGTTCTGCAGGGCGCCAGCGAAGCCGCCGCGGGAGGCGCCGTCGGAGCCGCCCGGCGTCAGCGCGGTCACCTGCAAGCAGGGCCGGGGTTCACGATAATGTAAGTCAGCTTCTCCAACAGCGTTGGAAAACCATCCTTGTTCAGGAACTTCGTCTGCGTAGGTACTTACACCACAAGACACCATCCCCCTGCACTACAGCTCACACTCGTAGAAGGCTGGCGACCCTAGTGCTACTACTCTGCCAGGAGTAGTATTTTTTTTCGTACTAGTCTAATGCATAACGTAATATGCATTTCGACTGGATCACTCATCTAGCACAAATATGCTTAAAATAAACCTATTAGGGTCAAAGAAAATGAATCCTCGCTCTAGCTAAGTTAAAATAACTTGTATTGAGACACGAGGGCTCTTCCCTCCGGCTCCGGCTCCGGCTACAGACAGGCTCAACTAGCACCAAGTGCGACTAACATTTTATTTCCAGAGAAATATGGGTTAGGGATCCGTAATAATAATAATAAATTATATTTTTTTTTCGATAACTTATAAAAATATACAAACAGGGTTTGGAGTCCCCCTTTAAGCAAAATGTGCTTGTATTAAAGGACACCGCTCTTGCCAGAATTATTCACAGATTATAAGTTAGATGCACAACAATATTTAAAAGTAAGTAATTAAGTAAAAAGTAATTAATCAAAACAATAACTACAGTAAAACAAAATGACAAAATGAACAAACATTCAATAATTTGTATGTATCTAGAGTATCCGTATAAATACTCTATACTTACAATACAACTAAAATAGAAGGAATTTAAAATACTAAGAAAAACATTAAACATCGCATAAAAATAATAAGAGAATAAAAATTAGAGAATAAGAAGCTGAAAAACACAACCACACACCAGATGCAGCCCAAAATCTAGGATTGAACCTCCAACAAGTGCTCTACCTGCGCGTATTCAAGGTCTTGCAAGTACCGTGTGACGAGAATTTTACAGTCGAGGCTCGATTTTTGTTGTAGGTCATTAGTTTTATTTGTAAGGCCCTAAGAACTGTGCGTGGCGATGTGCAAATGATGTTTTGCATGATTTTGAGCGGAACACTTTAAATTTAAGGTGTTTATGAGAAACGTTCAATTGAGGTGAAACTCTATGTTGCTTAATGATAAGTTGCTGTACGAATACTTTCCTACCTGAGAGTACTTGCAGTTCTTTATAGAGTTCAGTAGTGGGATACTTGTAAGGCTTGTTAAAAGCCACCTTCAATACCGCTCTTTGCGCTCTTTCCAGTGGCAAAAGGTGTGTTTTTGCAGCACCGCCCCATGACCTAATACAGTAGAGTATCAGCGATTGACATAGCGCAAGGAAAGTGGACTTAAGTTGGCTTTTATTTGCCGCGTGTCTAATAAGCTTGAAAACAGCTATTAACTTGCGTACTCTAGTAGTGACGGCCCTTATGAGACTCTTTCTAATGTTTTACAATTGCAATTGTGACTTGATGAGTAGAGGCATTGATTAGAATGATCTTTTAGGTTAAGATCTACGTGTGGTTGCCCAGGTTTGCGGAGTGAGAAGGTAACAAGTTTAGTATTTGTCGCATTAAGAGTCAGCATATTACTGTAGAGCACTTTAGATACTTTATTAAATCCATCCTGAGCTCGTTTAAAAAGCGTTTGCCAAGAATATTCTCTGAATAAGAGCACTGTGTCGTCAGCAAAAGATATAACTTTACAATTATTGCTCTGGATATTACAAATTTGATTTATGTAGAGCAAGAATAGAGTTGGCCCAATTATAGAGCCTTGCGGTATTCCGAAAGTCACAGGTAGGGAATGCAATCTCGTCTCGCCGAGATCCCGGCCATATTTTACGAGATTGTATCTCGTCAAATTTCGCACGAGATCTCTGGAGATAACGAGATTACGAGACGTGTATTTCATAGTGCGGCTGCGCGCGAACTGATTCCTGGCCGGCCGTGCGGCCGCGCCTGGCGCGGGCACAGGACAAGAGGGGTAGGCGGGCTTGCGGGGGCCCACAAGTGTTGAGGCAGAACGATTTCAGCAGCAGGGTATTTGGCATGCAAAATCAGAAGTCGTCTGTCAGATGATACTCTCGACAAGATGTGTTTTTTGAGAAGACATTTTCAGACAAACTAACTTGCCTTTCCGTACCTTCATAACTATATCTGACTTCTACTTTAAACTTCTTTTATTTGATTAATACGATTTCACAACATTTATTTAAGAACTTGTAAAGTTAAGTTTTTGTTTTGTTGTTTTTGTTTTGTTGTTTTTATTTACCATAAGTAATGTTCCTATTACTCTTAATTATTGAAACTAATAATTTACAAAAGACTAAATATAGATAATTATTGTTTTGTTACCAATATTGTAAGAATTTGAACTGATTAGCTACAGTAGGTATAATAATAATAGACATAAACAAATGTTATTAGAGTTAGAGACAAAATAATAAGTACTCTGTTGATTTTTAAAATAAAACTTACATTATTTTTATAACTAAGCAACGCAGTTCCCATTTAATTACATATCATGTCAATTACTAGTTCTTAAAACAAGCATTTGCATAGGTTTTAAATGCGATTCTACACGCAAATTACGGGATCTCGCGAGACTGGGACTGGGTTTTGAGTCTCGCGAGATCTCGCTAGGCGGAAATCTCGTACGAGATTGCATTCCTTAGTCACAGGTAGAGCCGTACTGTAATTAAAAGTATTGTAAAGTAAAGTAAAGTAAACAGTTCATTTAAGTTCAAGACGTATATAAGTGGACCATGCAATGACGTCACCTCCATCTTGCCATCTACTATTTGAGCTGCATGAGCGGGGCGCTTGGTCGCTGTAGGGACGGGTGATTATCTTGCTTTGGTACGTAATTTAAAGCTTCGGTTGAGAATCCCACCAAGCAAGCTACTCACTGGAAACTCGTCAGGGGCACAGTGGTGGTTCCAGGCGTACATCCTGGCCAGCACGGGCAGTGCGACGCCGGGCCCTCGCGCCGCCAGCAGGAACCGCGGGCTCTCGGGCAGGCAGGCCAGCACGGCCGCCGCCGCCAGCCCCGGCGCGCACCACACCCACATGAAGGCTCGCCAGGGGACGACGGTGATGGCGCCGAGGGTAAACGACCACTTGCCGGGGATTATTAGCCAAGCTAGACCTGGAATTAAAAGATTTGTAAAACAATCGTGTGCCTATATAAATATACAGGACCGCACATCTGCCAAGCCGAACGTGCGTTGGAACTTGGAATTGCATTTTAGAATTTACTAGTTTATGCTCGCGGTTTCGCACGCGTTGTTTTTATAAACGTTTAAAGGTGATTTTTATTCCATGGGAACTGATTTATGGGATAAAAAGTAACCTATGTTTGATTCCAGGATTAGAATTACCTGTATGCAAAATTTCAGCCCGATCCGTTCAGTAGTTTTGGCGTGAAGAGGTAACAAACATCCATCCATCCAAACTTTCGCATTTATAATATAAGTGAAGTGTGATGTGATAATGTGAAATTATAATACCTTAGGTACTTTTTTTGGGTTATTCCAGTTTTCCCCCTTGAAATCCCCCTTGAGGGGGAAAACTGGAATTCGAAAAAAATTATTCCAGTTTTCCCCCTTGAAAAATTTTTCTCAAGGGGGAAAACTGGAACGCGAAAAAAATGAATTCCAGTTTTCCCCCTTAAGAGGGATTTGTCAAGGGGGAAAACTGGAATAACCCCTTTTTTTAAGCACAAAGTGTCCCGCCCCGAGTCGGACGAATCGTCCGGGCTCGTTTCTTGAATCAATTCAATTATTTCGGCTCCCTGTTCTAAACCTCTAAATAATGCCATGTTTATCTTTAAGCCATTACAACTCGAATAATAAAACCATAAGTATACTCGATCTAGAATTGTGCGGGGCGTTCATATTGAACCACACAACAAAGAGCGTTAAATGTACCTACTATGTTCATGTCCAAGCAATCTGTGCCTGCTGGTAGATACTCGACATACTTGGTAAGGTACAGCTTCACTTGCGTTGCATAATAGCAGCGTGGACAGGAAACAATGTACCCGGCAAGTACTGCTAGCTATCACCAGCGTCAGTAGGTCGACTAGAAATCAAACACGAGCCGGGCCTTGATTGATAACCTTCCGATTGTGGTATCTGTTGCGAATAACATTGCTTATTTTGACTTAGACCCTGGCGCGTAGGTCGAGAACGACATAACATTCATACTTTGCTTTTGAGAGGTGACCTTACGAAATACTGAAACGCTATGGGTGACTTAATCTACGTTAAAATACATACTTAGATCTATGGGGTAAACGTATTTTGGCCCTACAGTGCTCACTCGTAAAAAAAGTTTAATTTTCAAATTTTATGTAAGTAAACTCAATTTTCTTGTTTGTTGGAATCGGACTTGTGTCAAATTTTATCGATCAACGAAATGAAATTGATTTTTCACTCGATTATTTTTCTCCATACGATCAGCATGTTCTTTGCGTCCACGAACCACCGACGATATTTATGATTGCTATTAGAACTATTTTAACAAAGGAGTAGGTGAGTAGAGTACCTAGTAGTTTTATGCATAGATATAAGCATTAATAAATAAGCTACTACTACTTAAATAGATTTGCCTATGGTTTTATGCCATTTAATATGATGAGTTCATCATACTATGGACTCAATAATCCATCATTGTTACGACATAAATGGGGCACGATGGATGACGCGCACAAATCAAGTAAACGATGCACACGCGTGCGCTGCGCGTTCTTATCAGCTCACCGCATGCCACGTGATACGGCATTATGCAATGTCTCGGAGTTCATTTAATCTGCAAAACAAATTGACGAGGACAGAGGGCTGACGCACACAGTAAGTAACGGCTCGGAAACGGATCAATCAGAACCAATAACGTTTACTTCCATGGGACTTGCGTCTCCCCGAGGAATCGAAAAGTATCAATGCTGGGATTATTGTCACTGGCTCGCTTCGCTCGTGAATTAGCTCAAGAATCCAAATCTGAGTTACCTACGCTCGGGGTTTAAAGTAGCTTCCGTGACGTTAGGACACTACTTTTATCCCCTTTGGTCACATCATGTATTTATAGGTATTGTATTGTATTTTTGTATTGTATTTCATTTAAGTACGTCAGATAATTTATAATCCATCATACACACACACCAAATTCAATAAAATTCATAATTACACAGTCAATAAATCACACTCATTCACAATTCACACTAATATTATAAATGCGAAAGTTTGGATGGATGTATAGATGCATGGATGGATGGATGGATTTTTGTTACCTCTTCACGCCGAAACTACTTAACGGATCAGGGAAATTTGCATTTTGCATTCAGGTAATAATTCTAATCCTGGAATCAAACAAAGGCTACTTTTTATCCCATAAATCAGTTCCCATGGGATAGAAATTACCTTTAAAGGTTTATGAAGAGAACGAAACAACGCGTGCGAAGCCGCGGGCATAAACTTGTTAATAAATAAGATGGATAAGGTTACAATTTTAACTACCTCACTAGTCTCGCTCTGGGTAGGATATATTTGCATTTTAATTTGCATATTACAATTTTTTATAAACATTTAATACATAAGTACCTATTTTGCGTTTGTTGCCATAAGGTAATTTCCTTGTGATCTAAAAATAGCCCGTCTCACATTATGCAAGGACATCTAAGTTAAGAACCAATTATTGATGAATTGTTGTCTACTCGTATCAAATTCATATTTTGAAACGTAATTATGTTAAAAACGTTTTTTGGCAATGTTCTAACACTAAAGTGACCTCAAGGAACTTGGCTAATAAATAAATGTGTGACACTAGGTCATTAAAGATTAATGTAAACGGTCAAGTAGGTACATACCTATACAATTTAATGACTAGGACTTACCTGATGTACCCACAAAGAAATACTCCCAGATCCGGGCTTTTCGGCAGATGGATGCCTAAATACCGAATTATTATTTCCACGGCGGAAATGAATTTCCTTTACGACAGTTTTGGCGTTTGATTAAGTATACTAGTCCTAGCGAGGCTTGTTGCACCGAGAGTCGAGACACGACCAGTGTTAGATGGGTACCTCCCTACTGTTAACTCATTTAAATTATTATTCAGACAGAGATTACCCAAGTCCACTCGGCAGGTATCTTGGTGTATAGCCGAGGCGAGGTAGGTATCATTCTAGCTTATTAATAATAATAATAATAATAATAATTAAGCCATTTATTATCATTGAATAAATTATAGCTAGAAAGATTACAAAATTAAATTTAAATTATTTAACATTATTATAAAATTAGATATTGAGCATTATTAGAATTAGATATTTTCATTATTCGATGATCTCTGTCCGAGTAAAGGCCTCCTCCAGACTGTGCCATTTTTTTCTGTCCGTCGCTAAAGTTTGCCACTCTTTTCCACCTATTTCCAAAATTTCATCCACCCACCTTTCGAGAGGTCGTCCTCTTTTTCTTTTACCGGGTGGTCCTTTCCAAGTTGTTGCTAATCTGGACCATTTTTTAGGACTCATTCTTGCCACATGGCCCGCCCATTTCCATTTCAATCTTCGGCAATGATGTAGAGCATCAATAACTTTAGTCTTATTTCGTATGTTGGCATTTCTGTGTCTATCTTTTCTTTTTATGTTTAAGATGCTCCTTTCCATAGCTCTTTGTGTTGTTTGAATCTTGTCTGATGTGAATTTGTTGTACAATAAACTACATAGATAAGTAAATATTTTTCTTAAACATGCGCGGAAATATTGTCATTACCATAGAGTAAAAACTCGCTGCTGTCTCAGCAGAGGGATAGTGTCATTCAACAATTTGACAATTTGTGTAACCAAAAACAGATCTATGTGTGTTTTGACAGCTCGTAAATACAGTGCCCTCACTCACACATTCGTATGATTGAATGTTGCAAGTGAATAGCATTTTCCCTAAAAAATTGGGTAACCCTACCTTTTTACTTTTGATATTACATTATTTCAATTTACTGAAGGTGTCAACAGTTTATGGTCAAATAGAAAAAATCTAAAAAAAAATCTATGAAAATCCAAATTCAAAATTCAAATTCAAAATTTTTATATTGTACAAAAGTTGTTAAAATTAGTCAGTCTCAAATATGGACCCGGCTAGGGCACAGCAAGATAAGTAAGTACTAGGTACTAACTACTAAGTTATAATAACGCTCTATGAATAAAGTTTGGCTTTGTAAGCCAACTATAAAATCTTAAAGATTTTTTTTAACAATCATCTTATACTTAGTAGGTAAATGAAAAGTTAAATTAAATAGTAAACATTAGGTATCTTAAAAAAAATTGGTTGCCTGTAAAGTCGGTATACGGGCGAAAGTTTTACGTGACAACGACTTTGAGTTCCTTTCACTTTTTATGTCTGCATAACGTGAGCGGAGCGTAACGCGTAACGCAGTTTCTCGAAGTGTCACCCGGCAAACCAATTTATAAGACGTTGTCACGTCAAAATAAATAAATAAGTAAACTTGTATTTATTTAGTTAGTTAGTTTATTTAGGTAGTAGATATTATTGTTCTAGAAATTCTTGCAAAGAATAAAAACTATGTTGTATCAGATATCTTTTAAATAAATTTTTAAACTTAAGTATTTTTGTTTCGTTTTTTATGTCTTGGGGGATTTTATTGTATATTCTTATAGCCATAGCATGCGGACCTGAATGGAAGATTTGGAGGGTAGAAAAGGGAACATCTAGTTTATTTCGAGGTCTAAGATCCATTTCCAACGTCTTGTTTTGACGTGACAACGTCTTATAAATTGGTTTGCCGGGTGACACTTCAAGAAACTGCGTTACGCGTTACGCTCCGCTCACGTTATGCAGACATAAAAAGTGAAAGGAACTCAAAGTCGTTGTCACGTAAAACTTTCGCCCGTATACCGACTTTACAGGCAACCAATTTTTTTTTTTAATTTTACGAAATATCGACCGGTACCTATGGTTACTATCATTCTACCTAGGTCAAACGACAAAAAGGTTTTACTCCAAGTCTGCAAAATAAGATCGGCTCCGATCATTTTCGGAACAATAATTTAAAATAGACGGTCAAGTGCGTGTTCGGCCACGTGCAGTGTAAGTAGTTGCACGGTTCATTGCCTATCTAAACCAACTGATTTACCTGTTTTACACATACCTACCAAAGTACATTTTTTAAGTTGATTAGGATGACTATTAGGTACTCAACTAGTAAAGCATACTAAAGCTGTGTAGTTTTCCTTTTAAAATCACTCCACCTACTATTAGCATTTTTTTCACAAATAATAATGCCCAATGTAGACAAATTACAGCATTCTAGTACTAATAGTCTCTGGACTAAGCTGCGGACGGATCGACGAACGTGGTGAACTATAAGGGTTCCTTGTTGACTACGGAACCCTAAAAAAGAACATGTGTACGTGCAAGTATTGCTACAGTTATGGTGATGGGATGGATTGCAATTTTAAATTTGAGTTTATTGCATTTGCTCCCCTTGGAGCCGAGAGAGGTCTAGGTCCGTGCGGTATCGAGGTTTTCCCGAATTTTCAAAATATCTGAGTGTCTCGTCAAAGCGGCGGCGCGGGACCCGAGAGCTGGTGAGTATTTGGTGCAGCGCACCAGCATTGCCATACAGCGGGGCAATGCAACCAGCGTAACGGGGACGCGACGAGTGGTATTGATATCGATAAGTTGAGCTGCCTCTAGATTGTTTGCTACAGGCTGCAGTTAGCTCAATTGTTTCAATTATAAATACTAGTTCTAATTGTTTCCATTCATTGATTGTAATTTTCTTTGTAAAAAGTAATTTGAGTTTACATCTTGAATCTACTGAGAATATCGTCGAGTGACTGAAAATTCTAAAACTGTGATATTCCGCGTAGTTTGATTCCTAAGTCCTAACTTGAGGGAATTCCACCCTCTCCTCTACTATTTTTATATACCTAAGTACTAAGTAACAAAACCTGGGTATTTTTTTCCCAGTGCATAGCAACATTTTCACGAAAATGGTGGACGAAATTTTTAAATTTATTTATGAGTTTTGATGACTGTTTTAGGCAAAATTACAAACGGAATATTAGTACTTACCGGTGGAATGAGATATTTGCGGTATTATTTTTCCGGTTACTGGTGTTTAAACATTCTTGCACCGCACAACACATCATTTTTATATTTTTATGTGAGAGCTGCTTTCCGTCTCATTTGAAGTATTGTACTAACGGCTCAAAATGAAAATTGCGACGATCCGTCGCAATTTTTTAGACTTACCTCGTTTGTGTCAACTATCATTCTAAGTCTTCTTCTTCTAAGGTCATTACTTTTGAAAAATAAAGAACACGCGAAGTATCATATTTACGTAGACTGAAAAACCAAAATCACTTCCCGGCGCGTTCTTTGAATTTGGAACGAACAGCGCGCCGGCAATGTTGTATGAAACGGTGTGCTGTTTGAATTTAGAACTCTTTCATATCTATCTATCGTACACATTGCGTTCTCGTGGCTGTATAGCCACAGATGCGTTTACCTTTCGGCATAAACTGTAAATAAAAAAAAATTGGCGGTAAAGCGGAGTTCGTTGTTATTTTGTTAATAAAATAATAAAAATGAGTTCCGATGATTCTGAAAGTGAAAATGAAATGAAAATTGACTTCACTCCACCACATTTAAGATCAGAAGCTAAATTAGCGATGGAAAACCTGCTTCCAGCAAAATCAAAAGAAAAATATATGAAAGTAAGTAATTAAATTTATTATGTAAAAGGCCCTTTTTTATTTCCTTGCATTTTTTTAAGAAAAGCACTATATGTGCCTCGGCCGAAATAGCATTTGCCTGTCTTGTATCATTGAAGTCCTCGCTTCAAACTCATACTCGACCTGCAATTGCTTAATTCGCTGCCTTTGCAATAATGTACTCTTAAATTTAATGAAAAGATAAGATTTGAGGTTGAATTCCGCTTTGCACGCATTTTACCGGGATATAAAAACCCCAGTGCCCATGGGGTATTCCCTCTAGAATCTGTGCAAAATTTAAGCCATTCAGTAGTTTTATTTACGGTGAAGATGTTACCAACATCCACACCTCTAAGCACCCGGGCACCGGGCAACCTTCGCTTTTGTAATTATCATGATTATTTATATTAAGCTTGGTAGATTTAACTTTTCACCCATTAAGTATTCACCCATTTTTGATTATTTTTCAAAAAATTATCGTTTTACACACTTCTCTATATTTTTCATGTAAAATATAGATCCATATCTACAAACGCTGCATACATTTTGGATGGATCGCTCTGCAATCTTCGGAAATGAGGGGGGGCGGGGATATTTTTTCGCCTTTTTTCAAAATATTTCAAAAAGTATACAACCTACAGAAATTTCAAAAACTGTTTTGAAATTTACGAACCTATACCTGTCATTTGATACCCCACATGACCCCATAGGTATCTTTTAAAATTTATACATCTCAATTTGTATGGAAAATGTTCATATTCATTTTTCATTCATTTTCATATTTTTTTCTTAAAATCTGTACAAGCGCACGAAATGTATTATTATTTTAAATTTCAAGTTGATAGCTGCGGTAGTTGCTGGGTTATTGGAGGGAAAAAAGGACAGACAAAGCCTAATTATAAACACCTCTGTACACCTATAGAAAACAATAAATGAGTAGATAATGAGTAATTATGTCACTGTCTATTTTAGAGACTAACATGCTAATCACCGAATATGTAAGTACAAGGTGTTAGTTACACCTTGTACTTAGTAAAGGATACCAGCGTCGAACTATTGAGATTTATCTAAATTGAAGCATCAAGGCCAGCGAGGCCAGCGGGCATGCCAAGAATGCAATCAGTAATTAATCGCTAAGTACATTGCATTAGGTGTTATGTAATAAGATAATTCATTCTGCCATTCCCGTATGACCGCCTTACAAGTCATCTACGTAAGTGCCGAAAAACGAACACTACATAAACCATCCTTCGTGGATGTAAAGGCCATTGATGATGATGATGATGAATAAGATAATACATACCTACACGTACAGGGTTTCGAATATGCCAAACAGGTTTGTTTTTTTTTTACCTTTTTTCAAAATATTTTATAAGTTTGAAAGCTAAAGAACTTTCAAGAAATATTTTCGGTTGAGGAATCGCACGAAACGAACCACCTAACTGCTGAATGTGCGAAGCAACGCACGTCAGCAACGTGCTTTGCTTCGGACGTTACACTAAATGACAGATCTTTCAAAATGAAAAATCAAAAACTCGATCGGCCAACCTTCGTTTTATGCTGAGGTTTTATGTGATCCACCATCCGTCTACTTTGAAATTTGTTTTTGTCTACGCCCGTTGCCATGGACACCATAAAGTTTTCAGTGATTGTGAAAATTATTTTACGGCGCACATCATCAATTCCTCGAGAGACAAACTTTTTTGGGACAGCTAAAAATCAACCTTTATACAACAATGAAAGAATCATAAAAATCTAGTAGGTACTAAGAAATCACTAAAATTGTGGTAGCTAGTCGTGATTTTTCAAAATTATTATGTTGTTATTTAAACATTATTATGAGACCAATTCGGCATTCTTTTCTATACAATAGTGAAAGAATCCGTAAAATCGGTTAACCACAGGCGGAGATATCAAGTAACAACTTACATAAGTACATAAAAAAACATACAGATGACTTGAGAACCTCCTCCGTTTTGAAGTCGTTTAAATATAGTGGTAGATTCTTACGTCATCCACGGGTTGTGTTGGGGGGGTCCATTTTTACGCCGCGACGGCCATGGCATGTGCTAAGTGTGTACTCACTATCCCTAATGATAGATTTTTTTTATAAAATTTGCGATTGATTCCATATCCATTCATACTAACCAGACTAAACATCAAAATTATATTCTTATTAAATATGTACCTAATTGTCTTTGTTTGAAAAAAATATACTACAAATAAGTGGTAGGTGCATATTTATCTGTTTTTAAAATAGTATTATAGGTAATACAATAATACATTACATTCACGTCGTTGGCCTATTATCTTTATTACCGTTTATTGTTTGTCGCGAGACCGTTTTAGTGAAACTAGGCTGGTGTTGTAGGTGCTACGATTGTCTTTACTTATTGATTGTTTTTTTAATAAAAAAATCTTAGTTTTTAAGAAAATTACAATCAAATAATAGAAATAAATTAGATTAACGACATTCACTATTGATTTGTTATTAATATTTTTTGAAATGTTTAATAAATTCATGAATAAATATTATTTGATTTTAATAACTTTAACAATATTAATTTATATATTCTGAATTTAAAATTGTGATTTTTAAGTACTTACCTACCTATCGTTATTTAAAGAAATAATAACTGTGTTACTTTAGAACCCGACTCATAACTTGGTGTTATCAATAAAATATAATGTATCGAAAAAGAATGAATCAAAATACAATATAATAATATTAATCAATCGGTTCCCTAGAAATAAAAATTAATGTATCTTTGGAAGGGCAATGTATACGCTTCTACAACAAAACTCCTAGTTGTTGCAAAAATTATCAGTAAATAAATTCAAACACATTGTCAAAACCTTGCTGCGCAAAAAGTCTTACTATAAAATATCAGATCGACTGTTTCCGATACAAAGGGCATAACTCGAAATCACCTACTTGTGGCTATAAGCAAAAAACAAAATAATAAATATCTGTTTTTACTTAACTGTTTTATACTTATAAAGTTGTTTTTAGGAAGAAAGTTCTTATATTTGGGCTGTCCTTTGTTTCATTTAATTACAGTTATAATAAACGAGCGTTTGTTTAAAATTTAGCATGGACTTACACCCCTGAATACCTAAAAAAATTTTTACGCCCTAATTTACGACACATTAACTAACGGCCTGGTAACAAACAAACGTCTGAAGTAACAGCCATATTACAAGGGTAATTCTTCAGGTTGTTAATAGCATAATTTTTGTAAAATGTAAATTTTTTAAAATTAAATTTAGGTGGTAAGAACCACTTCTTTCGTAGTAGCGAAATTTTAGATACACAGATCGAAAGCGCGAGAAAAATTATGTTCGGTTGCATCATAAAGTTTTTTTGCCTAAAATGGTCTTTACGCCCTTTGTATCGGAAACAGTCGAGATTATCTAGCTAAAGGATAAAAAAGCTTGGGACGGGTTTTGCTCCAGCTCGAAAAATAACAAATAACTTGCTAAAGGTTTCTTTTCTTCTTTACTTTAGTCTACATACCGAAGCGTCAGAAATAAAAAATAACACTTTATTTCCGTGTCGGTGTTTAGTTTTATAATTTGACCTTTTCTAAGTGTATTTTATTGCATCTATGGAAATAAAGAGATTTAGATTTTGAAAGGAAAAAAGGATCCCTATACCTACGTATTTGTTGTCCGTCTGTCAACCCCATGTATCTACCTGGCCGTGCGATTACGATAACATCTCCCATTCCCATTGAATACGCCATCCGAGGAGACTGGGAATAAACGATTTCAGTTTCCACTATGGTCCTAAAAATACATAAGTACAACTTTCTGGCGGGACGAAGCCGATCGACGACGGAAATTTTGACGTTAACATTAATTTTCATTCAAAGCTACAAACGGTTAATACCTACATTGCAGCTATAAAACGTAGTCGAGCAAAATAATTTTTGTGTGACTAACATTATGTATGATTTTAACGTTAAGTAACACAAATAAATAAAATAAAATATTGACATTTTGTGATATTATGACGTTGATAGCTACGTCGTCGGTCGGCTCCATCCAGCCAGAAAATTGTTTGTATTTGTTTTTGTATCATGTGATGGAAACCGAAATTCTTTATACCGTCTCCCCGGATGGCGATCCATTGAATGGGATATTTTACCGTAATCGCACAGCTTGGCTGTGCAGTGTTTCATAAAAACGAGCAGAGTGAGAGGCCCCAAAGTAGTAGTTCATCTTTTTCTAGTACGATGTTCTAATTATAACTTATGTACCTATACTTTTTTATAAATTGTTATGAAACTGTGATGTGTTGGTAATAGAAACTTGTCCTTGTGAAAAATGATATTGTAAAATAACATTACAACTTGATAATTAAGCTTTTACTAGATTGTAGTCGTTTAAAAACAGCTGTCGTTTGACAGAAAAGTAATTCGCTTCGTAAAGACAGTAGGTACATTTTCAATTGAGGACGTTTCATAACGAATCGCGTTGCGAACGTTTTTGTACCGAGAGCCTTTTGCTCTAAGAACGAACCACTTCGTATTCAATCACAGAATTTTCTAAGTCAACGCAATCAAAAGGTACAACAGTTTATGCCAGAATGTTTTAAAATTTCCACGCATGCACCGAAAACCTATAGGGTAGGTACTTCCCGTTGACCTAGAATTTGAAATATAATTATACGGAACTTTCAGTGCGTGAGTGCGACTCGCACTTGACGTTTTATTTAGACAATACCAACGCTAAAAAGTGTTGACTCGTAAGACCAGTAAATAATAATTAATCTCTATTTCTGTTCATATGATCTCTGCGCGAGGACCATGCCAACGCAATTCTATTAGACTTAGAGTTAGCTAAAAGTAATAAAGCTGTAGCCTTACCTGGCAGAATGATGAAGGAGAAGGAGATGAAGGCAGAGCCCCAGGCGATGGCGGCGGCGCGGCGCGCGCCGGTGTGCACCTCGCCGAGGTACGCGTACACCGTCGCGCTGGAGGCCGAGACCCTGAGGAGCAGGGGAGTCACACGATGCCTGTGCTACGATATCGACCTTCATTCATACAAGACATGTGATGTTTTGATTTACGAAAAAACATCGCATTTTGTTTCGAACGATAATAGTTTTAAGCATACAGAAATAATAAATAAATAATGCTGGACAATCCACATAACAAAAAAAAAATCGCTGCTAAGCCTGTCGGGCCAAATACCCCGTAGGTAAAGATCGATGAAGTTTAATAGTAACTTGTTTTAAATTAAATAATGCTAACAAACATTTTTTTACGTTTTTTTTTTGTAAGTCTTGTAATTTTATTCAAGTTAATGCATCTGACATTTTATTTTCAAAATCTCTGGTAGCCTTGTATTTGTTTAAATGTATAATAATTATTCTGAACTTGCTGTCTGACCCGTTTATTGCTTCAAATATTTTTTTAAGCATTTTTATTTTGATAATTTTATTCAATTATATGCCAGACATGTCATTATGTTATGACATAGTATTAAATAAAACCGGCCAAGTGCGAGTCCAATCGCACACGGAGGGTTCCGTACCATCGTACAAAACTATTTCGAATTCATAAAAGAAACAAAAGAAACATATTCTAAGGCATCTAAAGGACGCGCGTATGTGACATCCCTGATGCGGCGGGCCCGCCGGCGGCGGCGGGCCGCATGCCTGTTTGCCACCTCAGAGATATAAAAAAAGGATATTTTGAAAGATCGAAAAAAGCAAGAGGAGAACCTGACGCGGTGACCCATCCAAGTACTGACTGCGCCCGACGATGCACGCTGCTTAACTTCGGCGACCACTCAACGTGCTATGGACGTTGCCGCTTTATTATAAAATTTATTTTATTTCTGTGTTATTGTTATAGTGGCAATAGCGCTCGTAATACTCTGTTATAATGTTAACTGTCTACCTATTACGGTTCAAGCCTTGACAAACGTGGCGCGAAATTGTTTTTGTCCTCCCTCTTTCTTTAGTTTTATTTTCATTTTCATGATTTGTTTGAACCACAAGAGAAATACATAATTCTGTGAAAATTTCAACCTTTTACAGTTCACGAGATACAGTCCGCTGACAGACGAACAAACACAGCGGGCGAATGTCTGACTGCGACGCGGAGGTTGCAGGTTTTTTTCCCGCCTCGGGACAAATGTTTGTACGATCTGTAAATTCTTCCTTGTTCCGGGTTTTCCATGTATAATTAAAAATATCAATCTATTTAATGTATTGGTATACAGAATCACCCCCTTTCGGTTTGTACACCCTTTCCGAGACATCCTATATGGTCAGAGCTAAGTAGAGCTTGCACCCACAACACCAGCTCTTAGCGCTGGGCTAGGTGGTGCTGTGTGGATTGTCCAGCATTATTTATTAACCGGCACAATACCAATAAGATTATTTTTTTAGAAAATTCCACACATTTGCATTTTGAATGACCGAAATTAAGTTTTATCGTAGGTTTTATCAAAGGATCTGGTCAAACACCTTTTCATGGATGTAAAACACATATGTAGGTACATAGTTTTTATTTTTATTTTGGATATGTTTAGATAATTTTATTCAATTAGATGCAACAGCATAATATATTTTCGAAAATGTTGGTTGTTCTGCATATTTAATGTATAAAAATGAATTATGGTGGACTAACCAAGATCCTCATAATGTTATAATTTCTAATTTGATAATTTAAATCAATTTTATGAAATCTTTATGATCTTTACTGACAAAGAAAATTAGGTACAATCCGATAATAGAAATAAATTAGAACTAGTATTTACATGAGCTAACTGCAGACAATCATTGAACATTTTTATAAGAGCCATAACATGATATTTCAAAAATATCCATCCCAACGAGATTCCCATATGCATTTTAACGAATTATTCGGAACGTTTCCAGAAAAGTATTCTTAACGTCATGAGTTGTGAGACATTCAGAACACTTCTCTCTCTCTCTCTTTCTCAATCTTAACAATATAGTAGCCAAGATGAGGTAAGTTGTGTCCCAGAGGTAGGCAGCCCACGCAAGCAGATAGAAGCGATCTTTTTTTTATCAATACCCGATAACTTTTCTTGACTACACACACTTTTGTGCTCTATTACACCAATCCCACTAATGTTATAAATGCGAAAGTTTGGATGGATGTATGTTTATTAAGTACTTCTTCATGCCAAAACTACAGTAGGTACGGATAAGGCTGACATTTTAGACATCTACATCATTTTTAATCTCATAAATCAGTTCGTAAGGGTTAGACATAACATCAAAATCAAAACTCTTTATTTCCTTATATACATTAAATGTACGTACGCTTAGAAAAGGGTCAAATTATAAAAAATAACAAGACAAAATTAAAATTTTAAAATACCCGCCGACGTTTATTGGCTGAACAGATTTTCATGAAACATGGCTAAGAACACTCGGGATAAAATTGTCTATGACACAATAAAAAATTAACGAAAATCGGTTCATCCGTTTGGCAGCTACGATACCACAGACAGATCGACTGATACACAGACAGACACGTCAAACTTATAACACCCCTCTTTTTACGTCGGGGGTTAAAAACACTGACACGGAAATAAAGTGATATTTTTGACTTCTGTCACTTCGGTATATTATACCGAGAAATCATATCACTTTATTTCGAAAAATAACAACTAACAGGCTAAAGGTTTCTTCGTCTATATAGACTAAAGTAAAGAAGCGACGAACAAACCTTTAGACTTTAGTTGTTAGTTTTTGTGTTGGAGCCAAACCTATCCCAAGCTTTTTTATACTCTGATATTTTTAGTAAGCCTTTTTGCACAGCAAAGTTTTGATCATTTGTTTGAATAACCTGATCGGTAACCTTTAAACGTGTCCATAAAAACAACGCGTACGAAGCGGCGCGCGGGAAGAAGGTTTAATTACCTAGTATAACATACGAATAAACAAGTAGGTAACTCACAAGCACCCCGTGAGGAACCGCAGCGCCAGCAGCGGCCACACGCTGGTGGCGAATGAGGAGGCGACGGAGAAGACGGCCGAGGCGGCCAGCGCGGGCAGCATCACCGCGCGCCGCCCGAGGCGGTCGCCGAGGTAGCCCCACAGGAAGGACGTGCTGATTATACCTGCAGGGAGATACACTTGTGATGCATTTAGGACGAGAGCTGGTGAGTATCAGGCACAGCGCATCAGCATTGCCATACAGCCGGGGCAGTGCAGCCAGCGACTTAGGGTCGCGACGACAGGTATTGATATCGATCAGTTTTGCTTTATTCTGCAGTTACCTCAACTGTTTGTTGAGCTAACTGCAGAATTTTAAAAACTAATTCTAATTTGTTTCTTCCTAAGATAATTATCATCTTTAGCTACTCATAGGTACACAATACTCTAAGATGGGTAGCGTTTAGGCACAATGGAAAAATCATCTCATCAGATTGTCATCACTAACGGGGCACAGGGTCGATTACCCGACTAATGTTACATCTAGCTAGATAATATACCTACATGATATGCAAGCTAAGATAAACGAAGTGGTCGGTATTTTATCATTTCAGACCTTTCATTTTGAAACGAATTTACTCATCAAGCAAAATACAATAATTTGATTGTTTTCAAATCACTAAAAACCCGACTTGGAATCCCTAAGTTTTAATATTATTTTTAAGTTTGGCGGGGTTAGTACTCATCCCTCGAGAATAACGTTTTACTGGGACCACTTCGGGATCATCTTTCATCTTTTCTATAAAACTGCAAAATCATCATCCAAATTGGCCTATACATGACAGAGGAATAGACGGACATAGGTAGGTACATAAAAAAAGATACATACAGCCGAACATATAATCTCCTCCTCGACCAAGTCGGTCAACAAGACAAAATTAAAAATTTTAAAAACCCGCCGACGTTTATTGGCTAAACAGATTTTCATGAAACGTAGCTAAGAACACTCGGGATAAAATTATCTTTGACACAATTTTATATAAAATCGAAAATCGGGTCATCCGTTTGTGAGCTACGATACCACAGACAGATACACAGATACACAGACAGACACGTTAAACTTATAACACCCCTCTCTTGAGTCGGGAGGGTTAAAAATACTTAGGGAGAAATGGACCGAAAATGATTATAGACTGTAAAGTCACATAAAGCTCACAAGTCTTGCAAGAGATTGGCACCGTATGGACACAGTATGGAGAAACGAATTAATATTGGCACAAAGGTCGCAAGCGACTTTGAGTAGGTAGGTACCATCGGTAGGTACCTATTCCTTGATCATGCATGGCTGACTGTGCCGAAGTTTGGAAATCTCACAAACCACAAGCCATGACAGGTATGTCTCAGACGTGTGTTTCAGAACTTATCGTGGTATTATCCTCTCTTGATTACGAAGGTCGAAGATTATTGCCGTGATCGTGTTGTCCCAAGATAGCTGGATGAGTGCGGTCACTCGCAATTCGCAACGCAACGCAATCCCGTAAGGCGGGCATTGTTGCGCGTCCGGCCACCAGCCCTCGCGCCTCGCTGCGCCGCCATTGCTGCACGGGTAGGTGTGCGTTGTGTTGTGTTGTGTATCTGCCTGGGCCGCTGGGCCGCGGTCACGGTGTGGTAGTGTACTCGTACTTACCTAGTGTAGTGGCATTACGGCTCAAGCGTAAGCAGTTGAGACGTTGGGGTGCGCGTGCACAGGCCGCGGCCGGCCTCGGACAATCCGCTGACGAGTCCGACTTCGAATTGCACTTAACATAAAAGTTGCCTTCGAGAATCCTCGCCGCCGGCATTGCCGACAGTCCGCTTGTTGACGAACTTTGAGGTGGATACTTACGTAAGAAATCAAATGATAATATTATTTGATAATCTCCAGGGATATTATCCCATGAAATATTCGACTTCGACGGGACTACACCCCGCATCCTTCCCTCAGTACGGGAATGTGCTAACTAACTACACCACGAGATATTGTTTGATTTCTTAGAAATTACCCTGAATGTGAGGGCTTAGGCAAAAGGTATCATAGCCATAAGCTCACAAAGGACTGTTTTAAACGCTTAGGTTTTGACAGTTTAAAAACAATAGGAAGAGTCTGCCTGAGCTTCCGAAGATGTAAAATTATAATGTTCGAAATGCATTTACATAATAATAATTGTATCATGTATTGTGTTAAGTAAATGTAGGCATAAGTTATTTCTTGTACTATACATAATATACGTTTTTTTTTACCTGTTTGTATTATTTAACTGTGTCTTTTAACTATTATTATTTTGCGTAGTTTTGGTTGTCTTGAGTTTTTATTTTATGCTATTTGGTTTTAATTATATCGGCTTTTATTTTATTTCCTTATATTACTTTGAAGTTCTGCAAATTTTTCATCTGTATGATCTGTATACTGTATGAATTCTGTGTTGCATACTATTTTCTTATTCCTTTTCATAGTAGAATCTTTAATTTCAACTCAATTTTAAGTTTTGCTTTTGATGCCCGAAATCTTTTCCAAATTTCCGATTATATATCATAAAAGTATTTAAAAAAAATTATTTAAGTACAATAAGCAACTAATTTCTTTTACTTATTACCTACTCATAAATTTGCAAAAATACTCTGCGAAATTCGCTTAATCATTTCGTTGGCACTTTTACTAAAAATGACTCGTTGAAACCCTACAGATGACTAGCGAATCACACTTTTTGTATACAAATTTAGTACTGTTGGAAAGGTGACGAACCAGAGAAAATTAACTTAGGGTAGAATAAATTATTCAAACACCGTAGTTTTTTTATTATTTTAAGATAAAAAAAATTGTAAAGTTATTATTTTGAGTAAGTTTTTTTTTAAAGCGTAATATCTTATTTTTCGATCCTAGTTTGAAGGAAGTTCTGACGTATTTTAATCATAAATGTTTATGACTACTAACAAATATCAAAAATGTACTGCATTGAAAAGAAAGCAACGAATGCTTGAAGGTCAAATTTTGGAAAAATCTCAATAAAGTATAAACATTGATATATCACCAAAACTATAAAACTAAAGCAAGGGAAAGTAAGGTCCAATAATTAGCAAATGACCCCCTCTAATTTGCGATTTCGCTATGGCGGGTTGAGTTCCAGTCACCCTGTATAATGTAACGACTTAGCCGTAGTAAATTCCTGTACGACTTAGCTGTAGTAAATTACTGTAATATTGGTTTGTTCCTCCCAGACAACCAAACTTGACAACTGGTTGTCTACGCGGAAGAAATTTTCCGCGGGGACAACCAGTTACATGAGCGGAATTTTATTTCCGTCTACGCAACTGCTTGGTAACTAGTTGTGTGGACGGAAAATTTTCTTCCGCGGAGACAACCAGTTACCTGGACGGAATTTTATTTCCGTCTACACAACTGTTTGGTGGTCTCGATGGAAAATTATCTTCCACGGAGACCACCAGTTACCTGGAGGAAATTATGTAAGAGAATAGTTTTTACTTGTTTTAGTGTCTTCTATCCAAATAGGTACCTATATGCTTTTTATTGTGCACCGCTAATTTGATTAAAAAAAACGAAAACCAAATTGTGACCAATAAGCGATTGACTCCATGCAAACATAAGAGAAAAATTCATATTATAATAAAGTAAACAATCTTTATTCACAAAAAAAACATGAAATAATATAAATAAATTAGAATGAAATAATATAAATAAATTGAAATAATATAAATAAATGAAATAACTGCAGACTATTGCAAACAATCTACCGGTAGCTCAAGTGATCCATAGTGTAAATTCCACTTTTTATTGCGAAATTAACAAATTTTTTTTATGACTAGGTCTAAACAAAGGATTAAAAGGAGTACACGATTTTGAATCTTATTCACAGACAAAAGGGTGCCTTCAGTATATTGATGCGGAAACTGAAAAAAGATACATAAAAAACTGCCCAGATAGCACACTTCCACAGAAGACACATTTTAAGACTATTATTAATATCGAGCACAGATGTGTAGATGAAAATAAAATTCCGTCCAGGTAACTGGTGGTCTCCGTGGAAGATAATTTTCCATCGAGACAACTAGTTACCAAACAGTTGTGTAGACGGAAATAAAATTCCGTCCAGGTAACTGGTTGTCTCCGCGGAAGAAAATTTTCCGTCGAGACAACTAGTTACCAAGCAGTTGTGTAGACGGAAATAAAATTCCGCCCATGTAACTGGTTGTCCCCGCGGAAAATTTCTTCCGTGTAGACAACCAGTTGTCAAGTTTGGTTGTCTGGGCGGAACAAACCGTAATATTACGTCTATGATTATTTCCAAAAAACTATCGTAGTCCATATTTTAATTATTGTGAACTGAAGAGCCTAGCTCTTCCAATAATGCAATTTCCGCTACTTTTCTCTTTCCAGTACTGTCTCTTTTACTTCTTTATACGACATGATGCCCTTCTTCTTGATCTGACTCACATACTCAATAATTCTCGGTCTTCTCCTTCTTCGTCTTCTTTCCTCTTCTACCTTCCCTTCCATGATGTTACTTATGAAGTAGTCATGCCATACAATATGCCCAATCGTTCTCCCTCTTCTGTTATGAATGGTATTCATCAAAAACCTTTTCTCCATGACTCTTTTTTTAACATCTCATTAGTAACCTTCTCTGCCCATCATTCATTATCATCATTTTATTTACTATTCCAGATGTTCCACGCAAAAGTTCAGCCCGATCTTATCGTGTCTGTAGGAAACCTTCGGGCATAGTGACTGTGTAATTGGGCAAAAAGTTGAATTCAGCACCACATAACATTCAGCGTCTTAGTTGAGTTGATTGTTACCTATGAAAGCAGCAGCATTGACGAGCCCCTTGTGCCTGCTGGTGAGCTGCAGCTCACACTCGGCCGCGGTGATGGCGTAGCTCATGCCCACCGACTCCATGGACACGTTCAGCATGATGAGGCCGCTGGTGAACAGCGCCAGGTAGTTGAACCTCCCGTGTCCTGGAATAATAACAAAAACTTATCTGAATTGGAATGATCAAAACGTGGCGGACGCGGCCTAACAATCCATCCCCCAAACTCGGCCCGTGGATGTGGTGCAGCTGACCGAGGGAACACACCGTGGATGTGGTGCAGCTGACCGAGGGAACACACCGTGGATGTGGTACAGCTGACCGAGGGAACACACCGTGGATGTGGTACAGCTGACCGAGGGAACACACCGTGGATGTGGTGCAGCTGACCGAGGGAACACACCGTGGATGTTGTACAGCTGACCGAGGAAACACACCAGAGGAAGGGCAGCAGTTTCCTTCCCTGTATTATTCAACCCCCGCGCTGCGATCCACCCGCCGCTAAGCGCGGAGATTGTGGCATACATATCCGCCCCCGCATGTTCAGCAAGAGGTCATGTGTGCTGATGGTGGTCATGATCGGTCCAGTTTCAAGCTGCCGCTCCCAAATGTGCTTGTCAGCCAGGAGCGAAGAGTTCGGCTGGCTAATGTGCTACTTATATTAACTGTCGTAGATGTTCATCTATATGGATATTTAAGGAGTGAGCGTTGAAATTACGATGAAGATTTATTTATTTATTGATTTGAAACACACTAAATGGGGAACCAAACAGCGATGCCGACGAAGTATCCACGAAAATTTATGATAAAATGGCGAGCGGTTCGATGCACTGCACTGACCCTTCGGTTAATTTCACTAAAATCTTCAATTTGTAAGTAAATAACGCTATTGAGTCGGCATTATTTTTCATTACTTAATCGACCGACGCTCAAATATTTTAATCTAATCTATCCAATTATCCTCCAACTAGTTTATGCCAGCGGTTTCGCATGCGTTATTACTATGGAAACGTTTAAGGTTATTTCTATCCCATGGAAACTAATTTATGGCATAAAAAGTTACTTTTGTTTTATTCCAGGCTTAGGACTACGAGTTAAAAATTTCAGCCCGATCCGTTCAGTAGTTTTGACGTGAAGAGGTAACAAATTATATCCATACATCCAAATTTTTGCACTTTTAATAATGAGTGTGATTGTGTACTTAAACTTGATCCAAACTCCGGCTACTACGCATGTAGCAGCATGTAGCAGCATGTAGCAGGATTACAGATGCCGACGACACCATTAACATACCTACCTACTATCGGTAAGTAGTAGGTAAGTACCTATAATTTTATTGTCCCGTTCGTTACGATTGATGATTAAACATTTTTAAATGTGTAGTGACTGATGAAATGTTTACCATACGGGTACATAAAGGGTCTAACAAGTGGTCCCATTACCTATCCCCGCCATATCCATACCGATGATCGTCTGATTTACAATTCCAATGTGGGTCTCACCACTTGACTGCGTTCAAATTATAACTGATGTTTTAAACTGAATTGCATGTCGTTATTCAGGACGTCATATTTGATGACGGACGACCGATGTTGCGAGTTCAGTTCCCGCCCTAGGACAAAATGTTTGTACGGTCTGTAAATACTAATAATAATAAAAAAATATCTATCATGTGATGTAGGTATTAAAATATCAGTTTTAACACAAGCTCTGCTTAGCTCGGGGCTAGATGATGCTAACTGTGTTCCTACGGCGAATACCTAATTAAACGATGCTGAGTGGGTGGGTTGTCCAGCATTAAGTATTTATTTATCTACCTAGGTATGCCTCCTTAGATGAAAGGAAATTAGGTATAAATAGGTAAGTACTTATTTACCCATAGTACCTTACAGAAACACAACTTATTGGTGAAATTATTTTTCGGGTAGTAAAATTTTCAGTTTTTTTGAAAAATCGCTTATTTTGTCAATCATTTTAGTTTGTACACATGCATGTGGCATAATTATACCTATACCTAGGTACAGTAGGTACCGTGGGAATGGCCATGAACAAGAAAACTTTCAGTGAATCGGAAGAACAGAGACACACTATTTAGGTACTTATGTGTTTTTAGGGTTTCGAAGATCGGTTTTGAAACCCTTATGGTCTCGCTTTGTCTGTCCTTTTTTCCCTCCTTAATAACTCAGCAACTACAGCAGCTATCAAATTGAAATTTAAAATAATAATACATTTCGTGCGCCTGTACAGATTTTAAGAAAAAAAAAATGAAAATAAATGAAATATGAAAATGAACATTTTCCATACAAATTGAGATGTCAAAATTTTAAAAGAGACCTACAGAGTCAAGTGGGGTATCAAATGAAAGGTATTAGTTTGTACATTTCAAAATAGTTTTTGAAATTTCTGTAGGTTTCATACTTTTTGAAATATTTTGAAAATAGTCGAAAATATACCCATTCCCCCCCCCTATCTCCGAAGTTTGCAGAGCGATTTATTCAAAATGTATGGAGCGTTTGTAGATATAGATCTATATTTTACAGGAAAAATATAGAAAAGTCTGTAAAATGAACCGTTTTTGAAAAATGGTCAAAAAGAGGGGGGATAATTTTCAAAAAGGGGGGTTACCCCAATGAGTGGGTATCATATGAAAGGTATCGGTTTGTACATTTCAAAACAATTTTTAAATTTCTGCTGGTTAAATATTTTTTGAAATATTTTGAAAATAGTCGAGAAAATACCCGCTCCCCCCCTCTATCTCCGAAGTTTGCAGAGCGATCCATTTAAAATGTATGGAGCGTTTGTAGATATAGATATATATTTTACAGGAAATATATAGAGAAGTCTGAAAAACGAACACTTTTCGAAAAATGGTACAAAAAGGGGGGAATTATTTTCAAAAGGGGAGGCTACCCCACCGAGTTGGGTATCATATGAAAGGTATCAGTTTGTACACTTCAAAACAGTTTTTAAAATTTCTGTAGGTTTGATACTTTTTGAAATATTTTGAAAATAGTCGAAAAAATACCCATTCCCCCCCCTTATCTCCGAAGTTTGCAGAGCGATCCATTCAAAATGTATGGAGCGTTTGTAGATATAAATCTATATTTTACAGGAAAAATATAGAGAAGTCTGAAAAACTAACACTTTTTGAAAAATGGTCAAAAAAGGGGGGGATAATTTTCAAAAGGGGGGCTACCCTACTGAGTGGGGTGTCATATGGAAGGTATTGATTTGCACATTTTAAAACCGTTTTTCAAATTTCTGTAGGTTACATACTTTTTGAAATATATTGAAAAAACTCGAAATTTTACCCGTTCCCCCCTCTATCTCCGAAGTTTGCAGAGCGATCCATTCAAAATGTATGGAGCGTTTGTTGATATAGATCTATATTTTACAGGAAAAATATAGAAAAGTCTGTTAAATGAACCCTTTTTGAAAAATGGTCAAAAAGAGGGGGGATAATTTTCAAAAAGGAGGGTTACCCCAATGAGTGGGGTATCATATGAAAGGTATCGGTTTGTACATTTCAAAACAATTTTTAAATTTCTGCTCGTTAAATACTTTTCGAAATATCTTGAAAAAAGTCGAAAAATTTACCGCTACACCCGATAGGGTGTAGTCTCTGCATGCTTCGGTGATAACCGAAGCATGCAGAGAGATGATCCATCCATATTTTTGATCCATCTGAAATGTAGGTTGGTACCTACTAGTTTTAGGTCTTCATTAAATTTCGGAGTTTCTAACCGGTACCTTTAGTACATACCTACTTGTTCACAAACGTTCGAAACCCTCGGCGCGCGAGTTACACTCGCACTTGACGGGTCTTGTTTTTTTAATTCAGTCCCAAGTTGAACTCTCAATTAAAAATTTTCAATTTTCAACACATTCCATGCCCATAGCTGCTTATTTAGGTACCATCAATCAAATAAAAAATATAAAAAAAGCCTTTATTCGCTGACCATGTTACATTAGGTAGATTTAAAGCATAATACAGTGAGTGCTATTTTTAAACATAAAATAGAAAACTAGGTACTTATTTTGTTAGCAACCAGTTTGTTGGTGAGGTTGTCCTTCGACATAGGCCTCTCCTTGTTTCTTCCACTCATCTCTAACACAAGCTGATCTCCTCCAACCTTTTGGTAGATCATCTTCCCATCTCTTAAATTGACGTCCGTTTCGTCTTTTTCCGTTCTTAGGATACCATTCCATTACATCTTTCGTCCACTTTTCTCTATTCGTTCTCATAATGTGGCCAGTGCAGTTCCATTTGAGTTTTTTTTATTTTTAATAGAACATCGCTCACTTTTGTCCTCTTCTTTATTTTTGAAGTCGTCCATCTGTCACGTAGCCGTATGTTTAGCATGCTTTGCTCCATGTTGCGTTGGCAAACAGTTTCTGGTAACTTTTACTCGTAGCAGGCCAAGTTTGACACCCATAAGTTAGGCATGGGAGAACGCATGTGATAATACAGTTTGATATTCACCGACATTGGGACAGTTTCATTTTTAACTATTTCTTTCAGTGACCAGAATCGTTTCCAAGTGTTACTAATTCTTCTGTCAATTTCTTTTGTGTGTTGGTCGTTTATTGATATTAACTGTCCTAAATATACATATTCATCAACATATTCGATAATTTCTTGTTCTATTTCTATTTTCTCCTTTATTGCATTTGTCATTACTTTAGTTTTAGTAGGATTCATTGATTAACCTGCTTTTCTACTTTCATTATCTAATTCCTGTAACATAGTCTGTAGGTCTCTCTGCGAATATTACAATGTCGTCATCGAATCTTAGGTGATTAATTTTGTTCCATTAACATTTATTCCGTAATCCTCCCATTCCAGATTTCTAAATATATTTTCCAGGACAGCCGTGAAAAGTTTTGGAGAAAGCGGATCACCCTGCCTGACGCCCCTTTGGATACGAAATTCTTCTCCTTCTTGTTCAAGTTGGACCTTTGCTGTGGAGTTTTTGTATATTTATTTTATGATTTTTATATATTTGCTTTCTACACCCTGGTTTTCAAACGTCCTCCAGATGTATGTATAGGTCAGAGAATATATGAGCTAGGTACCATGATCTCACATAAATATTGAGTTAATTAGTAAGAGCTCATAAGCCAAATGTAATTTAAATCAAACCAAATCATTTATTTGCCGAATACATTATTACAGTTCCTGTCAGATCTTATGACTAGAGTTATTTATTCGTAGGAGTGATGTCAAATGTATTCATCCCGCAAGCAGGTGTGGAAATATTAACTCACAGTGATTCAAATCGTTAAAATAATCAAGAACAATGCAATAGAAGATAAATAGTTAACAAACAATAATTAATTAACAATCATAGACAACACATAATAAATTATTCTACTCAAAATTAACATATTCATTTACACTAAGTATAGAAACATTTGTCAAGCAACCACTTATTTAATTTTTGTTTAAATAAATTACCATTGACTTCTTTAATAGATTCTGGTAACTTAATAAAGATAATGATGCACATCACATCACACTAATATTATAAATGCGAAAGTTTGGATGGATAGGTGTATGGATGGATGTTTGTTACCTCTTCACGCCAAAACTACTGAACGGATCAGGCTGAAATTTTCCATACAGTCTAACCCTGGAATCAAACATAGGCGACTTTTTATCCCATAAATCAGTTCCCATGGGATAGAAATAACCTCAAAACGTTTCCATAGAAACAACGCGTGCGAAGCCGCGGGCAGAAGCTAGTATTATATACATTTTTCACATAGATTCGCTTATGGCATTGTGGCTTGTATAACAGATTATTGAATTTTGCTCATTTTTGTCGAGTTATAATATCCTTACGTTTGGTAAAGTGTTGGGGGTAAGATTTTACAAACATGCATAATATTATGTCTCTAATGTATAATGTCTCAATTGTAATAAACAATTGTAAGCCATGTTAATTCGCACAATTCGCGTTTAAAAATTTTCTCAGGGTTAAAAAAAAACTATCTATTGCACTTGACGACACCCACACCACCACCAGTTTCCATATCGACAACGTTGTGCCGAACACCCTGTAGGACACCCTATTACCTATTATCTGCCTGTAAAATTATATTAAATGTTATTTCTACCAAAGATTTATATCGTAAATCTTTTGTAGAAACTACATTTATGTTAATTTTACAGGCAGATAGCTAATAATATGAGATTTATGATATAAATAAGATTTACGATATAAATGTTTGGTTTCTACCATGTATTTTGTTCGTCTTCTGTATTCATTTAACAGGAATCATCACCAGCCCGCCGCGCACCGCCTTCCCTAGCCTCTTCCATTATATGAGTTCCAAGTTGTGTTCAAGCGCCACGCCACACACCTAGGCAGCAAGCAGCAAGCAATGCAAACACAAGCGACAACCTCCAGCTCCACGTACCTGTCATTTCAAACGCTTCTTCGAACCCATGCTCCTGCTCTCTCTTCGGATCCCTTTCAACATCGGCCAAAAACTTATCACTTTCCTCGTTCTTCATTACGATAGAATAAGGCTCACTTTCCTACCAAAAAATTATAACCTTGCAAGTTATTTTACTCAAAACTAAAACTCGGATTTAATCTTGTCGTAAAACTCTTGCACATTGCAGCACTTATCCGGTCGGTTACCCGGTAACAATTTGTAAACAAAACAATGAAAAAAAACTTTTAAACGTACAAATAATGTAACCATGTGGATAAAAATATCACGAATTGATTTTGAAAAGTTTTGACCACGTTTTGACCATATTTTTGTTTCATGGAAGGCCGATTTTAGGTGTTCGAATGATTTTTGGTTATGTTATCCGAGCGTGCGCGGGCGCATGCGCGAGTGCTGCGTGGGGACTAAACTAAATTTATAACATAACGTACGGTGCGCGGGAAAAGTGTGCCGAATACCCGTGTGACGTCACCAGACCAATGTGATACCATCTGATACCAACCAGCTAGCTACACTAATATCAGATAGTAGGTAACATGTAAAGTGTCAAAAGGAGCTGTAGTGAGTTACTTGTGAAGATGCACAAATACATTGAAAAAGATCTTTTAAATTTAAAATGTCATGCCAACGGTTTGGACATACCATAGATCCTATGACTACGTTCCGCAGGTATACCTATAGCGTAATTTTTTTTGTAAAAATTTAACAAATCATTGTCATACCTTTAGTTTTTAGGGCGAAACCTAGGTCTCGCTTTGTCTGTCCTTTTACCCTCTTTCATATTTCAGCAACTATCGCAGCTATTAACTTGATATTTAAAATAATAATACATTTCTTGTGCCTGTACAGATTTGAAGAAAAATAAATGAAAATTGAAAATAAAATTTTCCATACCTACCAACATAAACTTAACATAAATTGTGATGACGAAATTTTAAAAGAGACCTAGGTACAAAGTAAAGTGGGGCATCAAATGAAAGGTATTAGTTTGTACATTTCAAAAAAGTTTTTGAAATTTCTGTAGTTTTTCTACTTTTCGAAATATTTTGAAAAACGCCGAAAGAATACCAATCCGCTGCCCCCATCTCCAAAGTTTCCAGAGCGATCTATTTGAAATGTATAAAAAGTTTGTAGATATGAAACTATGTTTTATAGGAAAAGTATAGAGAAGTCTGTAAAAAGAACACTTCTTAAAAAATAGTCAAAATGGGGGAGGGGGGGGAGGGGGGTCATTTTAAAAAGGACCAGGCTACCCCACCAAATTTTTTATGATATTTAATATTTAATGAAAGGTTTCATTTAATACCCTTCAATAATATAATAATGGTAACATACTTTTTAAAATGTCTTGAAAAAACTCGAAAAATTACCATTACCCCCTATCACCGAAGCATGCAGAGAGATCCATCTGAAATGTAGGTTGGTACCTACTAGTTTTAGGTATTCATTAAATTGCGAAGTCTATAACCGGTACCTTTAGTACATTTGTTGACAAACGTTCGAAACCCTCGGCGTGCGAGTTATACTTGCACTTGACGGATCTTGTTTCTTGGCAATGCACAATGGTCTCTGCAAAAGAAAGTGACGACAGCCTAACGTCAATGTAATCTTAAAATGACAATGTGAACATTTCGAGAATTTTTTGGTTTTGTTTGTTTGCGGTGGTCAGGTCACCATGGTGAGCGGCGAATGTTCTGTCAAGAAAATGAAAATTTGTGTTTTAATGTTTCATTTTCTGCTATATATTAAATCGAGAGCCTACTTTATAATGGCTTGCGTAGCTGTGGGTTGCCGCGTGAATACTGCGTGGTGCCTTTAAGTCAGTTTAAGTGAAGACAACCAAAAGATATCTTTCCATCGCGCATCGGTTGGTAAGTCTTTTGCCGTGATTTTGTCGGATATTATACGTAGTTTCTTTGCAATATGTTGAATTGTTTTAGTAAATAGAATATTATAACTGTTTCATTACGTTATTCAAAGCTAATTAACCTTATAATTCTTTCACTAAAATTTTCACCTAACTTCAACTTATTGCACTAAATTTAGTAAGTACCTACAATACGAAAAAATTACATGTGATGCATTTTGATGCCACCTCGTGAAGTACCTACTGTTGTTGTCTCAAGTTTATTGTCGAATATGTTCAATATTGCTTGACAGAACATAGATTTAAATATAAATTTAGTAGGTTCGCAGTTTGAGAAATATACAGGATGATTGGTACATAGACGGACAGAGTTGGAGTTGGATTCACTAGATTATGGTGTCGTCGCGAGAACTATCTCGTGAGATTAAAGTCTAATGATCGCAATGTAGCTAGAAACTCACAAATAATTCTTATTTTTCACTTCTAGATTTCCAAAACATTCAATAACAAAAAAAATGGAAAAGAAACTTGAGAAGACATAAACTCTTGACTGGGAGCCAACACAGCATTCTCGTTTGTGCTCTTTACATTTCCATGATTCATGTTACAGAACTGCAAACAAGAATTTTGCATAGCGATGCTGTGTCTACAATATTACCAGAAGTTTCGTTGTATACAGAGGTAAAAAAATCCTTTTAAGTAGGTAGGTACCTACTTATTTACAAATATTTTTTGTAATCATGAGATACATTTTGATTCATCGTCATAATCATCATTAAAATTGTGTGGGAGGGAATGATATTAATTAGTATGTACCCCCTCCATTCAAAAATCGTTCAAGGGGTTTTCTTTAAAACTAAACCTAAAAACGGCTCTGCCCTGAATTATCAGTGGGTGTGTGTGTGTTCGGCTGTCTCCCAGCCAGGCTGATGCCACTTAAATCATCTTGCGTAGATATCTTCTATAATATAAAAATGAATCGCAAAATGTGTTGGTAAGCGCATAACTCAACAACGCCTGGACCGATTTCGCTAATTCTTTCTTTGTTGTGTTTGTTATTATCAGGAGAAGGTTCTTATGAAAGAAAAAATTAAGAAAGTTGGAAACATAAATTTCCACGGGGGCGAAGCCGCGGGGCGCAGCTAGTAAAGTATAAAGTAAGCCAATGATGATGATGTGGATTTAAATAGTGGGTAGTAATTACAAAATATCGATCTCCCACTCCTATTAGGTTTTGGATATTATTTTGTGCGTGAGACGATTTACAAAAAAAAATAAGAATGAAGACCTGGCGTGTTCACTGAGGTGTTCGTGATGATGGGCAGAACTCGCAGCTCACTTAGTGTCAGTGAATACCAATAACCCTGTATAAATAATAAGATTCTTATTTTCAACACCAAAATTGAAGGTAAAAATGAACTGGGTTGTGGTAGACGATTGATAGTTTATTTAAACAGGAAATAAATTTGTGCAAAATATTTTTTCCTTGGACTATTTAAAAAAAATAGGCAATTTTTGTAAAAAATATTTATAAAGTCCAATATCTCGAAAACGGTAAGGTTTGGGGAATGTTGTTTTTTATGGTGAAATCATTCAGTCATGATGGAAAGTATAACCCTCTCAAGGATCTGGGTCGACTTAACCAGTAACCCTGTATATCTTCAGATTCCTCTGGTACCTACCTAAATAAAGCCCATTATTATGAAAGCTTACTTAGTCATCTGTGTAATAATATGTTTCAGTAACGCTGTCTGAGGCATAACCGTTACTCATGCATAGATCGATCTAAAATCATATCTCACTGCCGCCGTGACGTGACACTTAGGACAATGAGTCTGCCGGCGAAATGTCGCGCATGACCCCGACAGACCCCGCCGGCGAAATGTCGCGCATGACCCCGAGTCCCCGACAGACCCCCAAACAATTATATCAGTCCATATACCAAACACCCTGTTTATGTATCATACCTATGATGTTTGTTGAAACAACCACTTTTTAATCATACTAAAGGTACCGGTTAGAGACATCGCTATTTGACGATTACATCCCTAAAAATAGCGTCTATTCCCACTAGTTCAGTTGTCCAGTTCAGTTGACTGAACTAGTGAGACTTTTTTTCTCGTTTGTTGAGTCGACTGGACTAGTGAAATTTCTTTTCTCATTTGTTCAGTTCAGTTATTTCGGTGTTGATAATACATTGCCGGCTTATTGTACTTATCGAAATATTTTCTTCTGATCAAGTGACGGCAGATGCTGGATGCGGCAAGCTGAAGACAGGGCGTTATGGCGCTCACTAGGGGAGGCCTATGTCCAGCAGTGGACTAATATAGGTTGATGATGAACTACAGCAAATGTCAAATGTGACAGCGAATGTCAAATGTGACCCGCGGATTCGCACGCGTATTTTCGGTATAATAAGTTATCTATTAACTAAGTTAGGTTCTGTTCTAAACGTATGTCAAATTTCATCTTGATCTGTTCAGAAGTCCTAGTTTCGATACCTAGGATCTCCAAGAAAATTTAGATTTCACAAACTTTCGGCTTGATATTATTAGTAGGATAGGATTTAAAGTTGATAGCTGCGGTAGTTGCCGAGTTATTTTAAGGAGGGAAAAAAGGACAGACAAATCGAGACCAGGTTTCGAAACCGATCTTCCATCTCGAAACCCTAAAAACTACGGTTTAAGTTTAAATCTATTTAGAAGAGTCGAATCCGCGGGTCACATTTGACATTTGCTGTAGTTCATCATCAACCTATATTAGTCCACTGCTGGACATAGGCCTCCCCTAGTGAGCGCCATAACGCCCTGTCTTCAGCTTGCCGCATCCAGCATCTGCCGTCACTTGATCAGAAGAAAATATTTCGATAAGTACAATAAGCCGGCAATGTATTATCAACACCGAAATAACTGAACTGAACAAATGAGAAAAGAAATTTCACTAGTCCAGTCGACTCAACAAACGAGAAAAAAAGTCTCACTAGTTCAGTCAACTGAACTGGACAACTGAACTAGTGGGAATAGACGCTATTTTTAGGGATGTAATCGTCAAATAGCGATGTCTCTAACCGGTACCTTTAGTATGATTAAAAAGTGGTTGTTTCAACAAACATCATAGGTATGATACATACTCAGTTAAATTGTAGGAAGGTACGCGTTACGCGCACCGCACGGTCAATGCACAGGAAAAGATAACTAATTGCCCTTTAACTAGATTGACACTCGTTTGTGTATCTTTTTAATAGCTTTGATTGTTTTTATAGAATTCAATTATGTTAGCCAAAACAGACAAGACTTCACACATAACACACTCTCACACTAATATTATAAATGCGAAAGTTTGGATGGATAGATGTATGGATGGATAGATGTATGGATGGATGGATGTTTGTTACCTCTTCACGCCAAAACTACTGAACGACATGGGAACTGATTTATGGGATAAAAAGTCGCCTAAGTTTGATTTCAGCGTTAGACTTACCTGTATGCAATTTTCAGCCATATCCGTTTAGTAGTTTTGGCGTGAAGAGGTAACAAACAACCATCCATCCATCCCAACTTTCGCATTTATGATATTATTAGTGTGATGTGATTGTAGCGGCGAGTACGAAGCGAATATGTATGACACGTTCTAGATTGCATCCTACTCGTACTGATCCAGTTCCAAAGTAAAGGAGAGCTGGTGTTACGGGAACAGGGGGGCTCATCGACTCATTCTAGATTTGGAGTACCTACCAACTGGCGAATGTAAAACATTTCTGATACCTCTAAAACCCGTTAAAGACCGCGACTGGGTGAACGCAGTGTAACCAGGTGGAATGGATGATCTTATGAAACGAATGAAAGAGCTGGCAGATACGGGAAGCTTAAGGCAAAACGCCATGACGCTCATTAGGGGAGACCTAAGTCCAGCTGTGCACTTTATAAATTATCAATCTTGTTCGTTCTGTTCTGGTTTAGCCTGGACTAGACTCATTCTTCAACACTACCGTTCGTCGTTAAAAACATTTGTTGTTCGTCTGTCCTGCTGTCAACCCCCTCTTTTCAGGAACGCGAGGAGGTATCGAGTTGAAACTAATATCAAGTCCGTAGCCTCTCTCCGTGATCTTTATAAAACTTTTAAGTCAACGCAAAGTCACGCAATCAAAAGTTACAGCTTTTATGTCTGAATATTTTGAAATTTCCAAGGGAATCACATGCACACAAAACCTATAGGATACTTGCCGTTGACCTAGAATCATGTTTGGCAAGAAACAAGGTCTTACAAATACGGAACCCTTGGTTCGCGAGTCTGACACTCGACATTTTATATGTATTAATTACCGTATAACACTGCTATGCCTTTATTGTTTGATTTATTTGTCGCCTCTACCAGACGTTGTGCCATCCTCGTCGTGAGGACCACCCGGGCGGTGTGCCCGAGCGTCTTCGATCAGCTACTTCCGGAGCCGAAATGTGCCTAATTATGATGAGGTCAACATGCTTACCTTTATTGTTTAGGAAGTGGTTAATTAATGTCTGATGGTAGAGTTCCTATCGCCCTACTTTTCTTTTAACCGATTGCCGAGGAGTGCAATTAGTACACATTGACTTCTATATATGTACTTAAATGCATAAAATCATTTAACTAACCTTCTAGCCAATAAATAACCGATTGTGATTAATCTGAATTATTTAAACGCCTTAACCATAATTTGAGCAATTATATTTACTTGCTGTAATTTCGTATAAGGTCATCTCATCTGGTTGTCTCATCAATCCTTTAATGAACAACAACACCAGCCTTAACCACTCCACTGCGAGACCTAAGACTCCCCTGATAGCGCCTTACGGGCTCATAAATGGGGGGCGCATAATCCCCACGCTGGGCTCGCGGACTGGGTATCGCAGACACAGATTAGGTAATGTTACTTCATCGCAGGGCACAGCTTTTTTTGCACTGCCGTACCTGCTGCCCGTCCACGGTATAGGGGTTTAGCTGTGCCTTTACAGGTTGCGCTGCGGACCAGTCGGGAGAGGGAAAGGAAAATTGTGAGAGGAAAGCGAGGAGCGGCTTGAGAACAGCAGCCAGAGCTGTCCGGGGCCGGAGCGAGTCCGGCCAGCTGTCGGACAGACTCCTGGTAGATTTACCCTCTGGGCGATTATTAAATCAATATTTGTTATTATTAAAATTGAAAAAAAAAATCTGTTGAAGGGGTGTTACTACTCAATAGATGAACTTATTAAGGATAACAAAGTAATATGAAATTTTTGTATTTTCAATCACATTTATGTAATTTATTATTTCTTTTTTTTCTCTCAGTTTGACATCATTTAATTTCCTTTTTTATTTCTAATTATGTTCTTATTTTTTACCTTATTGCTTTTTTATTGTGTGTATTGTATTGAAATCTATTGTGTATGACATGTTTCTAAGAATAAGATTCCAATGTAATAATTTTTAAAAACTTATTTATTTATTTATTAAGAATATTATACACACCTAATGCGATAGGGTACTTATTTATTCACAACCATATGGTTACAGTCATCTAGGACCTAGACCAATTTTAAATTAGTATTGATTAGTATCACCTAGATTCTAGGTGATACTAATCAATACTAATTTAAAATTGTCACTACATATTTGTTATTCTTATGATAATTAATTAAAAATTCTACTAATAACATAAAACAACACAAATTGATTAAAAATAATAATAACAATAATAGTAATTAATTAATTAAATTGAACTCGAAATTAGTCACTCAAGTACACATAAAATAATAAGTAAATAAGAATTAATTAATCATAAATAGGTCCCACGACATTAAACACATAAAATAAACAATAATGTCTTTGTCAACTCGTTCAAACTCGATAGGATTTTATAATTGTGAATGATTAAAGAGATTGTGATTATGATTATGTTCGAAAATACACCAATGACTGGGCCAGGGACAATCTGAATGTATACTACATATATATAAAAAATATAATAACCCCGAGTCCGGTATACAGACGTGATGGTGACGTTTTATTTTTGTAAGGGATTTGCTATGTTCCCTGACCGCACGATGGAGGCGCTGCACCAAGCCCCGTGGACAAGTGAGACGTCATGACCACGACCACGGCTCGGTACTATCCATGAGACTCGGGCCTCTTGTAATCACACTCATATTATAAATGCGAAAGTTTGGATGGATGGATGGATAGATGAATGGATGGATGTTTGTTACTTCTTCACGCCAAAACTACTGAACGAATCAGGTGGAAATTTTGCATACAGGTAAGTCTAACCCTGGAATCAAACATAGACTTTTATCCCATAAATCAGTTCCCATGCGATAGAAATAACCTCAAGACGTTTCCATAGAAACAACGCGTGCGAAGCCGCGGGCAGAAGCTAGTAGTATGATATTGTACTGTATTGATTAAATGAAAGAAGTGTATAACAAGAAAAATACATATAATTTGCTACTTGCAATTTTTATAATAACATTGTTACACCGTAAGACCGTTCACAAGAGTTGCGAGGGACGACAACGTTCAAACCACATTTCCAAATTCGATTTCAAGCAAACAAACCAAACAATAATGACCAAGCTTGGAAAACCTAAATTCAAAACAAAATTTACAAAATTATTGTCTACTGACAAAGAAATAAAATGAAGCAGAGCAGGCATAGCACCCATGAGCCCCGCCAGCGACGACTCCACGACGCCGCGGCTGCGGCTGGTGCGCGAGGGCGTCAGCACGTGGTACCCCTCGAATATACTGAACACAACTCTCACATAACACACTAAATTCATCAGCAATAACACAGACTCCATAACATAGTACAATATAACACGATTTTCGTAACATACTACGGTAGCAGAATTAATAATGTAAGTCAGTAACACAAAAGTAGCCGGTAGACCCCATGCGAACAGATTTGCCGATAGAAAGAAATTAGTCAAAGTACAGAAAAAAATAACGATTTCCTGATACATACACAGCGTGGCCACGAGGAGCCAGCACTGGAAGGAACACGAGAACAAGTGGTGGAGGTAGTCCGCGGTGAATACGAAGTTGGTGACACAGGGCTGGGCGACGTACACACAACAGCGTAAAGTTTGGACAAATACAACTTGAATGTAGGCGTAGTTTTGAAAATTTCTTGCATTCGGCAGCACTACCCACGTCGAGATCCCATAAATTAACGATAAAACGGAAAATAGTAAAAAGTAAACCGATAACATTTTTGAAAATTCTGACTGGTCGGTTTGCAGAATGGTTGCATTGTTGCAGGTTAAGGGGGTACCCTACCTCGTTATTGTGTAAAGAGGATAGGCATAGGATTTCGCGTTCACAGGAGCGGGACAGAGCAAAGCGGCGTAAGCCCAAAAATCAAGTTTTTAGTAGTTATTTGCTCCCCACAAACATTAGAATAGTTAATTGAAAAAAAGGCAACATATAAAATGTTCTTTATACTTAGTTCAATTACTATGCTTAATCTCAAGATCGTATCATTTGTGTTTATTGAGAAATTAGGGTTTTAGTAAAAAATTAGAGGTAACTTTGCGATTTTTTTCTATCGAGAAAATTTTATGGAATCGTGTTTTCGAAACATATGATCGATAGAATAAGTCCTGAACTTTACCATATATAAATTTCAAAGTTAAATATTCAGTAGTTTGGAAGATATGGAGGTCCGACGGAGTTGAAAATAAGCAATTTGAGGGTAGGTACCCCCTTAATACCCCGAAAGAGTGTCCGAAGGGCGCGTCGTTCGGCGCAACACTTGCGGGCGGAGCTTCGTTCACGGCCATTGTTCTATACAATTGGTTTGTTCTGTTTGTTTCATGTAGGCACAAATATTTCACAATTTTAAATCGATTAAACGTCTCCTTTCAGTGTCCGTTTTTGACCTTATGCATGTTTAAATTCTGACTTTTCCTTGTTAAAAATGATATTCACATAACACCATTACGATGTATAATGAATGAATGACCGATTGTAGGCTAATTATAAACAAGGAAAAATCAAGGCAACAGTCTGCAGTTAGCTCAATTGTTTCGATCGTAAATACTAGTTCTAATTTATTAATATTATTTGATTGTAATTTTCTTTGTCAATAGAGATATTAAGATCAAGATGTGTATAATAGAAAAAGTTGAAGTGTTTTATCACACTAGCTGTGGCCGCGGCTTTGCCCGCGTAGAATTCACATTTTCATGAGAGATTTTTTTTGCGCGGAACCGTTATTCATTTTCTCAAGTAAAAAGAACTTACCCACTATAACATCAGTTGTTTGCAAGTCAAAACCCTAAAGAATAGCTCAAACAAACAGTTCGACAATTTTTAAATTTTTTCAGAAGTAGTACCACTTGTAGGGGTTCCGATGATACTTCTACTATCTTACTTATGGCTAAGATGCAATACTTATTTTGAAGCACACATTCTGTACTATCGTTCAGAAACAAAAAACATGTAGCTCGACCACAGAAATCTGAATAACAAGGCACTAGAAATCGTAAGCGCGCGTGACCTTGTCGCCGCTCAGGTGACTCTCACGCCACCAGTGCGTTCGTTGCTGTTCAGTTGCTCTCGAAACGTGCGTGTGTAAAAATGGTGTGTTGCAGCATTTCCCATTGCGGAAATTCTTCCACAAGTTGTAATTATATTAATAAAGGAATAACTTTTCATCGGTAAGTATTGTTTTTTCTAAATAATGCCGTTTTTCCTTAAAATTATAGAATCTTTAAAAGTAATACGAACGTCACAGTCGACCGTTCTTATTATCACGTTTAACTATACATTGCCTCTTATTTTTGTCAACATCGGGCAGGTACCTCATTACAAAAAGCAATGTACTGCACAGTGAACGATAACGTTGCGCGCTCGATTTCCTATCGTGGTACGGCCGCAGAACTCGGTCGCGAGCTAGTGTTGTGACACGGTAATATTATCCTTAATATTACCTTGGTTGTGATTTGTAAAACAACTTTGCATAATTTAACATAGTATTTTAGGAATACGATGTTATATTAAAATTGTTTATTTATGATTTATTATCATAATAACTAACTATCTATAAAGCTCGATTACCACTGACTGACTGACTGACATAATTGTTCTCCTTGATGGTGGAGGGGGAGGTATGTTTTTTTTGCAGAATCATGTAGGGGGTGTCCGGGGGACCTAGGAAAAATTCCGACTTTTTGAGATTTGCCCCCCGGAACCACCGCCCCCCAGGGGGGCGCCAAGCAGAGTCACACTGATGAAAAATTTTTAGGGGGTTGTATAGAGGGGGTCATATGATTTCGATTACAAAAAAAATTTTACCCCCCCGTTCCTCCCAAGACCCCCCTTTTTGAGAGTGCTACCGGATGCCTTACATTGCAAACGCTGGCTGAACCCTACGAGATAGATCAGAATAATGTACTACAGTATTTTACAACTTAAAAAGGTCTACAAAAAAAGTCTACGATAGTATATGTCTATCTCTTAGGGATAACCCACAATAACCATTTTTTATCCTTTACTTTTTACGAGAAATAATGGCTTATTTACGAGGCGATTTTAAGCAGTACAGCATTAATTCTTATCCAATTAAGTAACTTAGATACATTGTGCATTTAATATAGATTAATATTGCCCAGCAGTGGGACAGTAATGGCTGAAAAAAAAAAAAAAAAAAAAAAAAATATTGCCCTTTACAGCATGTAATTTGAATGAGTATTTTCGAAGATATTACAGATTTAAAATGACAGGGACATAGCGATTGCGGTATCGGCCGGAGTACCAATTCTGCAGTAGGTATATTTAGTATAAGCATTGCACCCGTGCGAAGCCGGGGCGGGTCGCTAGTTAATAATAAATGAATATTGAAGTACAAACTATATTTTTATTTCATTAGTACAATGCCCTAGTCATAGAATAACAGTACGATAGGTACGTGACCTGATATTTCGTGCCCAGCACTAGGGTAGATTACATTAAAATGACGTCATAACGACAACAAATGCAAACTTGTCACTAATGTGTGAGTAAGCGAACGTATGCAACTACGCATAAGGCTTAATTTGGTTTGCACTGCATTTTTGGATGGGCGTAGCCGTAATTCCGTAGTTATTGTCTGTGTATGTAGTGGTAAGGTAGTAGAGGGGGCGAGCCGGCGACACGCATTCCCGATAGATCGGATGGTACTCAGCATTTCTAGTGCCTTGTTATTAAGATTTCTGTGAGCTCGACAGTTTCGATTTTATGAAAAAGCTAATAATTTCAAAAAAATATGTTTAGAAAAACTTTTTTTTTGTTTTATAAATTCTCTTTTCTTTTATTATAAAATAGAAATTGCAACAATGTTAACATTGCTTTATTGTCTATATTATTGGCTATCAAATGAGTCCTCTATCGTTTTCCTAAGACCTCTACATGGGTAGCTATACCTTAATTAGTACAAGCACCCGTGCTTCGAGGCAACAGAAAACAAAATGGCTGCCATTTTATCATAGGGAGAAAAAAAATAGGGATAGTGATTTGTCGATAAAATTTACCGTATTTCACTCCCCCAAAGTCTCCGATACCGGTGACCGGACACATTGTATAATAAACCGTGTATCAAAATACTTTTGTTCAACGACTTTTCGAATTTCGATTGCTATCTCTGAAAAAAACTGCGACAAAGTTTCAACTTAAACAGCTGATATTTTACGAAGTGACAACCCTAAAGTCAGCTGTTTCTTGCACTTGGGACAATGACCTCAGTATGGTCAAAGAGTAGAGTGACAAAGGCAGGCTCCTTGGCGGTCGGACTTTGCCAAACGGTTGTCAATCGCCAATCATAGAACAAATTGTACCTTTGAGAACCACCCTCTTTCGCTAATTGGCTGTCGGCATCTATCAAACACACACACACACCACACCCCCACGCTCACTTTATCATAAATTCGTGCGTTCAAAAGCATAGCATAAATCTTTCGTTTCTACTTTTTGAACAGATACTAAAATAAGAAAATTCGTGAAGTGTCGTGGGACACCCAACTGAAGCGAATCTTATTACACGTAGGTACCGTCCAATCCTACTAAACGTACATAAGTTACAAAGTACTTACCTACTAGGATATATTTTTTTAAATAAAACATGAATCACCATCAAAGATGCAGGATTTTGTAGGTAGGTAATACCTACCAACTATCTGAATTCACGTAAAGTGTATGTGTAGTACATTGTGAAATACCTATGTAAAATAAAACCAGGTAGGTACCTACCTACTTATTCATAAAAATTTCTACCAGCTGCTTAGGTAGGTACCTATTACCAAGGTAATAATATTATCCTAAAAGTAATCCGACTTCATACAAACGGGCGAAACGCGAGCTATACCTACGCGCCTCGATCTCGGCATGCGCTCAGCATGCAGACAGTCGCGGCTGTGCCGCAGTGACGAACGGATGGTGTGATGTTTATTTAACAATAACCGCGCGATTTTTTCTCTAAAAATAAGTTCAGGTACATATTTAATAAAGTAGCTGCAGGTATCTATAACCAAGTAAAAGATATTCCTTTTTCTCCAAAAAAATCTCCTAAAATTTAATAATAAAGCATTTTGTAGGTACCTACGTCTCAGTCGAGGCGCAAATATTTTTCGGTCGCAAATTTATAAGACCGATTTGTTATTCAAACATAAACAGGTTTTTTAATTAAATCTACCAATCAAAAAACAACACGCATTTTTATTGAACACTTCCCATTCAATTCACAAAGTATTTTATTTGTTTATATAAAAAAAGTACCTTCCTATATTTACAATCACAAAACTAAATGGAAACACAAAGTAGGCAAATGTAATTAAAATGCTGGAGGCGGGCAGCCCTATCGCATGTTTACCTACCGCGCGGCTGTAGGCATTTATTTCAAAGATACGGCCGAGTCCAAATACTGTTGGATAATATTACCGTGCTATTACTTAAAGACTGTAATCCTAATACCTACCTACCTACTTATGTAGCCATCTTGGGGCTTATTGAAATTGTAAATGAACCCTAAAAAATTACGAAGATAAATACCTGCAGAGGTATAGGTAGGTATAGGTTACCCGGATAGGGTTGTTACTTTATTTAGGCACTAGAAAATTAAAACTTTTTGTAAGGGAAACTGAAAATTGGAATTTTTAATTATCTCCCCTACAACTGATCACCATTGGGGTCTGAACCCCCCCCCCCCCCCCCCTTCGGCATAGTACACATAATTATGATACACATATTATGATAAACTACATAACTATGGAATAAGAATCACCTCTTTGGATCTTCTTACATCTTAATTGAGTGATAGGATACAGAGTTGACATTAATGAGAAACTGTCTTCGGGGTCTGTACTTCTGTAGTTACAATGGGTGCACCGCAGGGTTCTATCCTCGGTCCTTTCCTATTTTTAGTTTATATTAACGACCTGCCTCATCCTGCCTCATTTTGTCTTGAATAATCACGAGATTGTATTGTTTGCTGATGATACTTCATGAATCTTTAAAATGAAACGACAAAAACAAATTTCGACGATGTGAATAATGCAGTCTCAAAAGTAGTTCATTGGTTTAGTGTGAGTAATCTTTTGCTAAACAAAACCAAAACAAAATGTATTCGATTTATTCTACCTTATGTTAAACAAGAGGTGAAGGCTGATGTAAACGTTAAAGGAGAAACGTTTGAAATAGTAGAAAGTACCGTATTCTTAGGAGTCACCTTAGATAATAAACTTCAATGGAGCCCACACGTAGATAAGCTATCGAAGAGACTTTGTTCTGCAGCATATGCAGTCAAAAAAATATGTCATCTTACAGACGTGGATACATCTAGACTTGTTTATTTCAGCTAATTCCAAAGTAAGTATTATATCTTGAACGCTGCAGATATTAACACCGTATTTATGCTGCAGAAGAGGGCTGTTCGTGCAATCTATAATATGGGTCCCAGAGAATCCCTACGTGATAAATTCAAAGAAATAAACATAATGACAGTACCATTTAAATATATTTATGAAAACTTGTTGTAGGGGTCACTCATAGAAATATAAATCGGTTCCCTAAAATAGCGATAAACATATTACTGTTATCCATATGTGAAAATTATGCTCACCTCCATGGATTAAAATATAACGTCCTCAAAACCGAAGTGCTAGTATTTAGAGCAGGAAAAGGTCCGGAGAGACTACCTGATGTGTATTTGAAGGGTTCAGCAGTGAAGGTTGTGAAGCAGTTTAAATACCTTGGGCACATCATCACGGAAGACCTGAGTGATGACCAAGATATTGAGCGTGAAAGACGGAACCCGTCTATCAGGTGTAACATGCTTGATCGGAGATTTGCCAGATGCAGTGACGAGGTAAAGGTAACGTTACTTAAGGCATATTGCCTCTGTATGTATACACGTCAGCTCTGGTTCAAATACAAAGGAAAATCGTATAGCACATCGTATAAGGGTGCAATACAATGACGCTTTTCGCATCCTTATGAAGAAGCCACGTTTCTGCAGCGCATCCGGCATGTTCGCTGATGCACGGGTTCCGGACTTTTTCGCTCTAATCAGATCTCGTATTGCGTCATTCTGGGCCAATCTTAGACGGTCTAACAATAGCATCCTCCCTCAGGTTTATGGCTAACAACATCTGTAGCCCTATGTACAGGTTCTGGTTCTCTGTGCACCAGACCGGGAACCGTAAGTAGGTATGTATTTTAATTTATTTATTAATAACCTATGGGTTCCTTTTTTATGACCTGAAATAAATGATTTTATTATTATTATAATTTTATGACCAGAAATAAACATAAACTCGATGTGCCCACAACTAGGCTACACAAGACTTATGTAACCTATAGAGGGCAATGCATGCATAGGTACGCTACTACAACAAAACTCCTAGTGAGTTGCAAAAATTATCCTACTAATATTATAAAGCCGAAAGTTTGTGAAATGTGAATTTTTGTTAGGTACCTAAGATCTCCAAAACTACTGAACGGATCATAATGAAATTTGGCGTACATTTAGAACATAGCTTAACTTAGATAATACTTACTAATACTTATTATACCTAAAATACGCGTGCGAAGCCGCGGTCAGAAGCTAGTCGGTAAATAAATTCAAACCAATTGCCAAAACCTTGCTGTGCAAACAGGCTTAAGTACTATAAAAAATCAAATTACTAGAGGATAAAAAAGCTTGGGATAGGTTTTGCTCCAACTCGAAAAATAACAACTAACAGGCTAAAGGTTTCTTAATCAAAAATATCACTTTATTTCCGTGTCAGTGTTTAGTTCTATAATTTGACCTTTTCTAAGTGTACATTTATCTCTAAGTATATATAAAGAGAAGAGAAAACTGACTCATCAAGAGATCTCTGAAACTACAAGAGCTACAAAGCTGAAATTTTGCATGGAGGTTTCTTTTAGAACGTAGGCACCCGCTAAAACGGATTTTTGGAAATTCGTATTCTAAGGGGGTCAAAAGTCATTTTTAGGGTTTCGAAGATCGGTTTCGAAACCCTTATGGTCTCGCTTTCTCTGTCCTTTTTTCCCTCCTTAATTATTCAGCAACTACAGCAGCTATCAATTTGAAATTTACAATTATAATACATTTCGCGCGCCTGTACAGATTTTAAGAAAAAAAAAGGAAATAATGAAAAATGAAAATGAACATTTTCCATACAAATTGAGATGTCAAAATTTTAAAAGAGACCTACTGAGTCAAATGGGATATCAAATGAAAGGTATTAGTTTGTACATTTCAAAATAGTTTTTGAAATTTCTGTACGTTTCATACTTTTTGAAATATTTTGAAAATAGTCGAAAAAATACACATTCCCCCCTCACCCCTATCTCCGAAGTTTGCAGAGCGATTCATTCAAAATGTATGGAGCGTTTGTAGATATAGATCTATATTTTACCGGAAAAATATAGAGAAGTCTGTTAAATGAACACTTTTTGAAAAATGATCAAAAAGAGAGGGGAAAATTTTCAAAAGGGGGGCACTGAATGGGGTATCATATGAAAGGTATCAGTTTGTACATTTCAAAACAGTTTTTGAAATTTCTGTTGGTTTAATACTTTTCGAAATATTTTGAAAAAAGTCGAAAAATATAGCTACACCCAATCACCGAAGCATGCAGAGAGATCCATCTGAAATGTAGGTTGGATGTACCTACTAGTTTTAGGTCTTCATTAAATTTCGGAGTCTCTAACCGGTACCTTTAGTAAACCTACTTGTTCACAAACGTTTGAAACCCTCGGCGCGCGAGTTACACTCGCACTTGACGGGTCTTGTTATAATTACTTCCGAATCGTAACTGTTGGCCCTTCAAAATGTGTAGCGTAGAAAGATAACTTAAAATAAACAGATACGTGTTTCGGGATTTTGTGAAATTCACACCCTGAAGGTCAATGGTGTGGAAAGATAGGCCACTCACTGACATAAATCACGAAATCTCAGGAACTAAAAGAGCTACGAAGCTGAAATTTTGCATGGAGGTTTTAATTAAAACGTAGGCACCCGTTAAATACGGATTTATGGAAATTTGTATTTTAAGGGGGTCAAAGATAATTTTTATAGTAATTTCAGAGTAGGGTAAGAAGATGACTTAAATAAATATACATGTATTTCAGGGTTTTTTTGAAATTTGCACTCTTAATCCAATTGGTCAATGGTGTGTCAAGACTTATCTAGAAAAGCTGCGATGCTAAAATTTTGCATGAAAATTTAGTTTAGGACGTTAGCACCTGCTTAGAACAGTTCTTTTAGAAATTTGCATTCTTGGTTTATTATGTTCTACCTAAACTTCTATCTGCGGCTTCAAACACGGGTACTCGGGCTATATTACTCGGATGTACATTAGTACTACTACTTAAGTCCACGCGAATGAAATCGCGGCGGGTCAGCTCGTTGTTTAGGAAATAAAGAGTTTTTGATTGATTGAGGATGGACAACAAATATTTTTTATTTTACACTACAAAAATGAATGGATATAGTTGAGTAACTTTTATTAACCACGTTACAGTAGTAAGGCATAAAGTTTAACACAATAATTTAAGACCATGTGAGACCCAATCTAATTAAAAACACAGAATTATTTTATTTTGGTAAGTAAATAGTCTTGCTAATCCACCAGAAATTAGTCTAATTTATTCATTACAGATTTCTTCTTGGTATTCTCTAGCCTGTTGCTGGTCGGGTCTGGATAGCCTCTTCTTCATCTGGACACTATTTACAGCTGTACTTACGACATTCCCTTTCTAAAGAATAAAAGCCTTTTAGTTTTGTTTCTTGACCACGACCTGCCGCTGTAAAGCTGGCCACGTGCCCGCTACACGTCGCAGGTCGTCAAACCTTCCACGTTTTTCTTGAAATAATTTTACATTGTAGTACCTACCTACGTCAAGCAGCGTCCCAAGTGGCCTTGTATTATAATTTTGTTCCTATTTGGCGCTTTGCCACTATTTACAAAAAATGTGCCAACTTCCTCCCACTCCTCAACCATTGCTGGCTGAGTATCCAAAAGTGCGAAATCGATATAAGAAATACCGATATGAGCAGTGTTCATGTATTTCAATCGTTTGGAATATTTGCTTCAGTGAATGTTGTTGTTCTGAAAACAGTCGCGCGTGTAACGGGCGGCGCACATTTGGGAATAGCTACACTCGTCACGATTTCAATTTTCAAAACACTAAGTATAATTTTGCAGGCAGATGCTGGATGCGGCAAGATGAAGATAGGGCGCTATGGTGCTCAGGGATTAGGGGCCTATGTCCAGCCGTGGACTAATGTAGGCTGATGATGATGATGATAAAGTGTAATTTTAATATTAAATATGAGATTGATAAGAAATTGATTGAAAAGAAACATCTTGCTGCTGCTCTTAGACAGCATTTAGAAACAAAGACAGTAAAATACTGTGAATAGTAAACGTAAACATTGATATAAATTTTCATTAAAGTAACACCTTGTTTAACTTGCGATCGTATCAAAAGTCAATCAAAGTATATCTTCAATTATTGAAGATATACCTTGAAGATATACCTTGAAATTATATTAATTATAAATATCCTGGTCTGACTAAAAACCTGCCCAGTCTAATTATTTTCAATAATCAACACCAAATTTCCACGAATCTCCAGATCATCAATGAAACTTTTTATTTCATAAAACTGCCAAGCGTTTTTCTAGACAAGTGATCGCTTGCCGGATCTGAAGTTGGCGGTTATTTTCATGAGCTTTCTTTCAGTGTGTGTAAGATTCCGTCGAGGACGCACGGCTGCGACCCACGGCTTCGTTCGCGGTAAACCACCCTTATACGATCCAAATAACACTTTGCGGGGTCGTGATAGAACTTAGTTTTGAACTGCACGACCATGCTGACCAGAGAGAAGACTGACACCATATCGTTCGAGGAGGCGTTGGATAGAACTGGTGATTATTCTTTGTTCCCGGTGGTTTGCGAACAAACTTCGCATTTTCGTGGCTGGATTGGGGTTGTTAGATGTCTCATTACGAGGGTTGTACCTGAATTATTAGTACCTACCCACTTATTAGTCATTTTAGTCATCTTACAAGAATAGCATTAAGAAAAGTTATTTGCTTTCAATTGATTGTTATTATTGCGGCAGTGAGTGAAATAAATTTGTTATACTTTTTAATTGTAGTTCGAATTTGGTAGCAGATTCGTTTCTGGGCCGCAAGCCTTATTTCTTAGGTAAGTCAATAATAGCGGGATATTTACCTCGATTTGTGCTGTACATTTGTGTTGATACCTTAAGGTTAGTGTGTCGTGATCGAGTCACATTCGATTATGAAACCGGAAGTAGTGGTAATTTTCATAGCAAAAGACAAAAGATAAGAGTAGGTCGGATATCTACCAAGACAAACTCGCTCACAGTGCCTTCAGTTATTCTGTGAGCGTGGCGCATGCAACTGTGCCGAAATATTGAATAACTCAAAATAACAAATCACGTTAAATATCCCGTTATTATTGACCTTTTAAAATTTCCTACTCAGTTACAAACACGTCGCCACCGATTTGCTTTTTCCCGATGGTCTCTCGCTCATAGCTCTCATAGGTCTAGCTTCCTCCACGTTAAGGAAAGATATCAGCATCTCGGCAGTGGGCATACCTCCCCAAAGTATCGCCCCAATGAATAGTCCTGAGCTACTCGCATCTATCGGATTCCCGCAGCCTTCACCAGATCCCCCAAGTTCCGCCTTTGTGAATGCAAGACAAGGCTGTATGAATAAATCTAGAGTATTTCTTCATCAGCACAGCGCACATCCGTCCGCGGCTGCATCTGCTCTAACAATCAATGGGGATTTGCCATTATCACCAGAATATTAATTTTCTAGGCAATGGTCTATACAACTACTTATTGCTGGCGACGTGCTCGCTGGTCCTGCTGGCGATCGGCGTGGACCTGTTCGGGTTCAGCCTGGTGGTGACGGCTGCCTGCGACCTGCAGCTCAGCGTCTCCGAGAAGGGCATCCTCACCTCCATCCCGTTTGTTGGTGAGTGTCGCTGCTATCGTCACAGAGGTTTCTCATTATTATTATAATTATAAAGGTAACAGTTTGTGCTGCTGTAAAGATGTTTGGCCGAAGACAATGCTAAAACTACCAAATAGATCTGGTTGAAATTTTACAGTCATAAAAATCTGGACCAGGCTTCTTTTCATTCATTAAAAACGCATTAAAAACGCGTGCGAAGCTGCTGTCAGAAGCTAAGTATTCTCATCCAAAGGCCCAAGCAAAGTTCAATGCGTGTTAAGTGTTGTGTTGGGCCTATACTACACCTGAACATAATCGATATTATTCAGTTGATCACTTCAGAATCCTGTCTAATATAGTACCTACGAAGGGGCTCGTTATTTTAATTCTTGAAATAAAGAACTAAGTGGTTTACTTCTTAAAATTCGTGATATCTCCATTTCTCTTTGTCTGGTTTATTATTATTGACTTCCTTTGTTTCCAGCTTTCCGCGTTGTTTACAAAATGAACGGAATGAATACGCTTTCATTACATTTCCCTTTCCACAAGATTTTCAGCTGTGTAATCAATGCATGCTCCGGTGGCTAAGTCTTATCAAAATTAGTAAATACAATTTGTGACGCGTTTAACATGCCAACTAGATTTAATTGAATTTTATATTTGATTCTGTTATGAATTGAATTATCGATTTACCTTGGCTTAAATATAATCAACAAAATACAACATTATGTTCTTCAGTTATCCAAACTACAGTTTAGTTGTACACAGTACAGTTTGCTCCAAGTTGAGTTATCAGATGCCCCTGTGACAAGTAGGCTGGTCCATTCTTAGGATTTCCGTAACTTTGTATCATGCCCCGAGTCTTCTCAGAGCCGTGATCGTACCAGGTCCTTGTTCCAGGTATTCTGATGACGTCGTTCGCGTGGGGCTACGTGTCGGACACGCGCGGGCGGCGGTTCGCGCTCGTCGTGCCCCTGCTGGTGTCCTTCCTACTGTCCTGCGTCAGCAGCCTGGCGCCGCACTGGCTGTTCCTGGGGCTCGTCAAGTTCTTGTCGGTATGTTTGTAAGTACTCCTTCCTTTACATCGGGTTGTCAATGTTTTAGGATTAGAGAGAGGATAGGAACAAAGAAATTCAGGTGAAGGATTTTATGAAAGGAGTGGGGCGAAACTTCACTCTCGGCACCAATATAGTCAGCAACGATCCACTTAGTATTGATAGCGAGGACGCTATCAATATAGTCAGCAACGATCCACTTAGTATTGATAGCGAGGACGCTATCAATATAGTCAGCAACGATCCACTTAGTATTGATAGCGAGGACGCTATCAATATAGTCAGCAACGATCCACTTAGTATTGATAGCGAGGACGCTATCAATATAGTCAGCAACGATCCACTTAGTATTGATAGCGAGGACGCTATCAATATAGTCAGCAACGATCCACTTAGTATTGATAGCGAGGACGCTATCAATATAGTCAGCAACGATCCACTTAGTATTGATAGCGAGGACGCTATCAATATAGTCAGCAACGATCCACTTAGTATTGATAGCGAGGACGCTATCAATATAGTCAGCAACGATCCACTTAGTATTGATAGCGAGGACGCTATCAATATAGTCAGCAACGATCCACTTAGTATTGATAGCGAGGACGCTATCAATGACTAAAAATATAAGCTTTGGTGCCGAGAGTTTCCACTTTCGCCCAAGGCTTTCAGTTCTGTAGCTAGACAGTATTTGTCAAAATCTGTAATTCTAACGGACTGCACACTTTCAATTTTATTGGATTGTGTGTTCTTGATAACAGTAATACTGTTAACAAAACGGAGCATCAAACAATGTCATCCACAATCGTGTAAGAATCGACCCGCATATTGATTCAGTTGTTCATCAATTATTTATCCAACATTATATTACATGCTTCAGGTCGTCCGCGCACCCGCAGACTCATTGAACAGGACGACAACAACTTCATCTGTTGTTCGCAGTAGTTCCGTGACTGTATAAATGTCAATTGGTTCAAAGTTAATTGAAGGCGGCACGTGGAGGGATTCTTCTCTCGATCTTAATGCGTCCAATTTCAATTTGTTTAAACAAGACTACTCATCTGTACCTCGCAATCGCAACTCTGTCGGGATGAAAACGGTTCTGTATTATAATTTAAGGATTCTCAGTTGCTTGAAGATTTTTGTTGACACTAAACGTTCCAGTGGGCGTAGGTATAAACTATAAATGAATAACAATCACGGATACCTATCGCTACACCCAAAAAAAATTAAATCGTTAGGCAGTGAATAATGGGACCGCTGTCCACTAAACAAACTACATACCGTTTATTTTAGAATACGGAAATCTTGATTGATAACGTCTTTATGATGTATCTAATATTATCTTATCTAGATAAATAGATAATGGTTGCAGTTCATGGACGTTACTGACAGCCTACAACGATAAACCTCGGTAGCTCTACTCTAATAGTCGATGTAAACTCCTGTGTTATTTACCATGATTAGTGGTGTTTTGAGTTTTCCTTTATTTTTGTAAAAGGTACTTTTAGTTTTTTATCCTTATAATATAACGAGTTCATGAGATTGCCAATTTATTATGTGCCTAACCACTAATATAGTGCTACGTATTATTATTATACTACCTTTTTTTTTTTTTTTATCCTGAGGGAAATGCGCACGCATATCGTACTGCCACGGGGAGACAGTACGATGATGTGGGACTCTAACACCACTAAAACCCTCAGGGTGCTTCCGCCTCTGCCGCTTGTGGTAGGAACGTGGGGACGCTTACACTCATCCACGAACCCACCGCGGCTGCCCGATATCGGCCCCTCACTGGGGGTGTGCAGCACCCCCTCTTCGCGACGCGCCAGAAACACATGACGCGCCGCGATCACCTCGGGGACCTTAACCGCCAATTGGGCGCCGGACGACCCCGTGTCCGAACGCCCAAGGTCCCCCTGCGACGGGTCAGTCGAGTGGCCCCGCCGCCTGCCACACGGTCGCAGAGGATAGGGAGAGCGGCCATCGTCATACCGACAGACCTCCTGCCCTGCGACCCCACCGCGTCCGCCATCAAACGGTGGCGACCCCGCCAAGGCCGCGGAAGGCAGGGAGAGCGGCGTACCTAAATACCGGCACTCCTCTCCCGCCGCGGCCTCCACCTCACTGCGGCCATGCTGCCCATACAGCACAGCCGCCCGCCTCAGTTGCGATGCCTCCCATACGACACCGCAACCTACTACCGCTCCAACTGGGCTTAGAGCGCAAAACCCAGAGGAGCGGTCCGTCCTGGGGCCAGCCGTGTCACCGTCTGCGTTGGCACGGCCCCATGGGTTCCTCTTAGCTTCATCGCGGGTGACTAGGCCGCGATTACTAAGCCCCCCCGCCTCGACAAGGCGGGAACCCTTCGGGGGGGATATTATACTACCTACTAGAAGAGATCGCTTCTAAGCGATAAGGCCGCCCATTATACTTGTGTCTTATGTAATGTCTCTTGTATTGTATTTTTGTTGGTGTACAATAAAGTTTTTTTGTACTACTCCGAAGGCAACAAATGATGTCTCGTATGATTTGTGTCAATGCGTCAATGGTGGTTTTAGTTTTATACTATACATTTTTGACAGCTAGACTACGAGTACAATTATATTCTACACTCAAGTAAGTAGCACCTTCTACAAAGTTAAGACTAACAATTTATCAGCTTCAACTTAAAACAACATGACCTGCACTCAATATGAAATGATGTTCCAGTAAGTAACGTTCCAGCGTGGAAGTAAACCAGCACAACCCCGATTGTACCTTCCTTACTTTGTTACGCGACTATGGGTGACCCTCTTCACCTTATCATTTGTGTTGGCCTTGGATTCTACGATAGATACCTAAACTCATGCACCTTTGCTTAAAATAAACAACCGCCTGAAACTCTTATAAAACCACTGATGTTTTATGTATTTTATTAGTATCTATCTACCTAATCATTTAATTTATTTATAAATAATCTTCATATAGGTACGTTCATCCACATTTGAGCGACATTTTCTTGCATCTACTTAACATTTAAAATAATATGTCATTGGATCTCTGAATTAGTTCAGCTGTGGTTCTTTTGTTTTCTTTATTGAATTTGTCTCACAGGCAGACAGTGCGATCTTTTAATCCTCTCTAATTCTTAGAATCAATTCATTTGTTCAATTTGTCTGTTGCTGCGAAAGTGACATTTTTAACATACCTACGATGGTATAAAATAAGAGCATTTAAGAATATGGGTACAAGCATTCAACTGTTCAAATAATTATTTTTATAGCCCTGACGTTGTTATTTTTTTGCATCTTTGCAAAAGGTTGAAGAGAGCAGAGGTTCTATGTAAATGATATTTCATTATCTCATACACCTTTGTCCATGATATTTCAATATCTCACATACCTTTGTCCATGTAATCCGATATTGATGATTCTTTCGCTTTTCTATAGAAAATGATCCCAGGGAATAAAAGTCAATTAATTTGATTTTCATTTAAGGTGTCTCTTTTGTGTTGCTTACGATTTAAGTAAAGCCCAACCTAACTGTCCCTCAGAAATCCTCTATACAGGGTTATTGGTAATTCACTGACACTATGTTAACTGCAGGTTCCGCCCACCATCAAGAACAATGAGTTTACGCAGTGTCAGTGAAAACCAATGTGCGTATTTTTGTTTTCAGTTCGTGCGCAGCCAATTCAGCCACATACACCTTACTGGGAGAATCCTGTATACAGCGAGTGAGGAGCAAGTACATGCTGCTCATAACCTGCCTCATCATCCTGTCGCCTGCAGTGGCCGGCGGTAAGCCCACATTAACCAAAACTTCTTTTAAATCGCTACCCTCACGTCATTATCATCATCTCAGGCCATTGACACTAGGGGGTGCATTTCGAAGCGACCAGTGTTGAAGCTGAGAGAGCTTTTTCAGCAGCATTTGTTTTCAAGCATTGCGGTATGGATGACGAGAAGACTCGACGTAGTTTCCCAAACGCTGCCCAAGCTAGCTCTTGTTCTTGGCCTCTTTCTCAAAATTGTTTTTACCTAACTGCAGAATCTGCCCGAGTTAAGTGTATTGGCAACGATTTCGAGAAGGTGGGGCATGGTCATGTACGACCACCGGTCATGAATCAATGTGGCCATTTAGCATGACTTTGGTTTTATCCAAATTCATGCTAAGACCGATGCATCGCGAGGATGAAGCTAGGCCGTCCAGCATCTGGTTCAGCTTCTCTAGCGACTCGACCATTAAAACTATGTCAACATGTCTGTTTGAGTAGTTAGTCCGTAAAGCCAACATGTGGCTCTGACGGAAGACCAGCGTTGGTTGCTAGCTTGCTAGTCAACCAACCCATGATGAGGCAGAGCCATTTGGTTACTGGGTTTACACCTTGTATTTTAATCTAGGTTAATTATGTATTTTAGTCTAAGCTGTGTAAGTTCTGTAACAAATAAATTTATATTCTATTCTATTCTATTCTATCAGCAAACGCAGGTTTTCGCCGTTTATGTTAATGCGCTTGCCTTTCCAATCCAGAGTCTTAAACATATCTTCCAACGCGCTTGTGAACAGTTTCGGGGATATGACATCCCCTGTCTCACTCCTCTGCGCAATTGGATGGGCTTAGACTGCTGGCCCTGTACTTGGACACTCATGGTGGCGGCCTTGTAGAGACATCCCAGCACCTCGATATAACGACAGTCTACTTGGCATCGCTGTAAGCATACCAGAACAGCCCAGGTTTCGACAGAGTCAAAGGCCTTCTCATAATCCAAAAAAGCCAGACACAGGGGCTGATTATACTCTTCAGACTTCTGTATAATTTACCTCACTGTCTGTATGTGGTCTATGGTGCCATATCCTCCGCAAAACCCGGCCTGTTCTGGTGGCTGGAACTTGATTCGTGACCAACTTTTAGTAGGTATCTACCTAAATGTAAATACCTACTAAAAGTTACTACCTATTAAAAGTGCAACAGGTCCAATTCTGCACATCGAAGTTTTTTTGCACGGCGTTTCATTATATGAGAGAAACTGTGGTTAAATGTATAGGTATAGGTACCTAAGAACATGATCCCGACGGGGGAGGGTCCCTCAATAATGTTATTCCCGTGAGATTAGTATTTGTCCCGCAAAACTTAAAAACTGTGTAAAATAAAGGGATTTCAAGTCAGTAGTTTTTTTTCAAAACCAACGAATCATTTTAATATCCAAAGAATAAACCCAGAACACCACAATTTCACACCTTTCTACAACAATAGGTTCAATCAATATTGTAATGAGTCACTCTCGCAATGTCTCTTATTGTTCTTCAAGTCTGTAGAGCACTTACTCTGCATTACCACGTTGTTACATTTTTGAGTAAACATAACGAATTGATCAGTGTGCACGTGGATTAGTTGCGCTCAAGCATGGCAAGGCAAACTTTCTACGGAGGCAATCAATATTTCACCTAATATGACCCGTATCTGGTCATTTTACTTTGTCTGCGAGGATTTGAAATTTATCATTTACTAGCTTCTGCCCGCGGCTTCGTTGTTTCTATGGAAACGTTTAAAGGTGATTTCTATCCCACGGGAACTGATTTATCTTAAAAAATTGGTTGTCTGTAAAGTCGGTTTACTGACGATAGTTGAACGTGACAACGTCTCAGAGCGAGGTAACGCCGCATGAGGTAACGCCGCATGACGTCATGTTTTTTCGTGCGTGCAGCCGGCTCTATCGAATTATAAGACGTTGTCAAAAATGTCAGCCATCTTGGATTTTGAAATGGACATCTTTTTCGTAATCTGCGAGTTCGAGTTAGTCGAAAACGATACCCATATAAGTATGTGTGGTGTCACAAAGCAAGGCTCGATTCGCTCGCCTTGCCGTGTGACGTGTGTCGTATTGCGGTGAGCGAAGCGAACCGCCGTCATAAAATTCGTAATCCTCGCCCCCATGTTAGTCGAAAACGATACCCATATCAGATTTTTTATGGGGAAGGGGGTTCCGGGGCGGGGGGGGGGGGGGCACACGAGGGTCACAGCGGCGGGCGAAGCGAGCCATGATGTGTTTTTTCTGTATGCAAAATTTCAGCCCGATCCGTTCAGTAGTTTTGGCGTAAAGAGGTAACAAACATCCATCCATCTCTACATCCATCCAAACTTTCGCATTTATAATATTAGTGTGATTTGATAAACATCGTTATACTTACCCGTTTTCCTTGATAATAAGATTTTGAACGATAATTTTATTTTTCTGAAAAGTTATATTTAGAATCTTAATCTAAAAATCCTTCGCAATTATTAGTGTAAGGGATCATTGTAGCTTGTTTTTAAATAAAATAGTTATTTGCTTTATTCTAGCCAAGCGTTTTCTGTGAATTTTGGCATCTTTAAAGATTTCATTAGGCCAAATATCACATTTGGCAATGCTACAACTGTGCCTGATGTCTCTCCCGAATTCCCATTTCGTGTTTATTTTTATGCCAACTTTGTTATGTAATGTGACAGATGATCCATATCAGTCTATCGTTACTAGTTCTCCCTTCTTTATTGGTACCTAGGTCGGTAGATGGTAGATGGATATGTAATTTACGTGACCGCCAATATTGGATTTGTTGTGATTTGTCTAATGAAGTAGGTATGCTAGCGGTTCGCCGCGTAAAATTATTAACACAATGGTCCATTCCACGTCCATTCACAGTCCATGTGTTGAGGTTAGGCTTGTAGGTACAGGCTGTCAAATCTGTCATCACAAAGGACATTGCTGATGGAACTCGCCCTGCATGAGGACGGATCCTAACGTCCAGTTGTTTAGTGGCTAGATCATGAGGAACTTTAGTCTCCCAATGCTTTTCAATCAATATGTCTAGTTCTTCTGAATCAGTTCACCGACAGAAAAACCACTTATATACAATACAATACAATACAAAAATATAAAAATATATATAAATACTTTATTGTACACCAACAAAAATACAAAACACGAAACCTTACATAAGATACAAGTACAATGGGCGGCCTTATCGCTTATATCTACTCTGCATTGTAATATCATAAACCCGCTGCCTTTCGTATCGACAACATTTAGTTGTTAACATGCCGCGAGTTGGGTACTGTCACATACTGTCACTGTTGACTATTCTTTGCTTCTGCTATAACTTTCTGTTTCGTCTATGTTGCTCTGCTTCAGTCTGGCGTCATCTGCATTCAATTGTTATTATTTTCTAGTAATAACGTATCCGATCCTGAAGTTGTCGTTCTCGTGGCCGCTGCCCTGGCTGGGCATAAGCTTCACTCCCTGGCGGCTGCTGGCGGTGCTGCTGGCGCTGCCGGCGGGGCTGGGTGCGCTGGCGCTGCACTGCTTCGAGGAGTCACCCAAGTTCCTCTTCAGCCGGGGACGGAAGGAAGAGGCGGTGGCGGTGCTGACCAGGATCTATAGGGTTAATCATAGGGTCCCTCAAAAAGAGTATGAGGTTAGTCTGAAATCAGCAGCATTTTGAAATAGAGTTAAAAGTAGAAGCATTGTAAGCATTGCCGCCGCAAACACTAAAATCGTCTATTGCTCCCGCATTGTCCACCCTTCATTTTAATTTTTTTATTTGCTGTCAACAATTGCGACAAAGAATCACAACAACATTCCAATAAACCTGAAGGTGACTGTGCATTACAGGTGCCAACAATCTCGTGTGAAGAGATCGCAGCGCAGAAGCCGATGTCCCTCCCTCGCGCCATGTTCGAGCTGAGCTCGTGTCTGTTCCGGGGCCCGTACCTGTGGCGCAGCCTGCAGCTCTACTACATCGTTGCTGTGGTCTATATCACGTGAGTATTCTGATGTCCCTCTACGGTGCCCCATGATTGAGCTGAAAGATCAATTTATGGCGCATGTTCATAGCTATGTTCGAAGAAAATGTGTGCAGCCGTTGAAATTCGTTGTGGTTTGAAGTAAAACATTCGATTGAGGGTTTTCGATTATTGCAAGCAAGCTCGCTTACCACGCGCTATCCGCTATTTTGATGATGTCACTGTAAAATGTATCAGCATAAGCCCATATTTGGACATGCGTGTTCCTATCAATTGTCTGTGCACTTATAAGGCGCGTAGGGACTCTAAAAATATCTGCAGGGCAGACGCGGCTGCAACAGGTCCAGAATGTCAGGCTACTGGGATTCATATTAGACAGCTCACTGCTTTGGGACGTCCACATCGACTGCTTGTGCAAAAAACTGGGACGAGCCTCCTTCGCATTGCGAAGGCTTGCTAACACCGCGTCAAGGAACGCAGTTCGCTTGTGCTATTTTGCGACCGTCCATAGCATAGTCACGTATGGGGCGGAACAATGGGCGCGAGCCGCCGACACTGAGCGCATCTTTGTAATGCAGAAGAGGGCCGTCCGCGCCATTGTTGGTGTCCCGGACGATGTATCTTGCAGGGAATATTTCGCACAGCTGAAAATTATGACGCTACCAAGCAAGCTCATTTACCAGGTAGCGCTTTTCACCCATCAAAATCTGGACTTGTTCCAGCGTCGTGGAGTTAACCCGAACCGCGCACTCTGTAGCAACGACTACCACTACAGACTAAGAACACCCACACACAAACTTTGTAAGTCAGAGAGATTTGTGTACATAATGGGCCCCGCGGTCTACAACCGATTATCCGACAAAATAAGAGATGCCGCTTCCTCCAACATATTCAAGCACCGAATAAAAACATGGCTGCTGGAGAGAGTGTTCTACAGCTTCGGGGATTCAGATTCAGATTCTTTATTGGCAACATAGTTAAATAGTTACGGAGGGGGAGTTCCTAGAGTTACCGGAACTGTAGAGTACAATCCCCGTGCCCTTTGCATATACATAAAATATTAAGAAATAAAGCGCGAAGAATATAATATAAAGGTACCTTGGTCGATAGCGGATAAGATTAATTGGTGAAATAATTATATTATATATGTATCTTGTATCGAGCCTACTAAGCCTATAGGTACTTGTCTATGGATAGGTATAATTCAGTTTTCTTACCCTATTCTAATCTGTTTCTGTATCTGGTATTCCAGCAACAACAGCTTCCTGGTGTGGCTGCCGCACATCATGAACCTGGTGCGGGTGTCGATGGAGCGCGGCGCGGGCGGCGGCGGCGGCGGCGGCGGCGGCGGCGTGTGCGCGCTCATCGGCAGCGACGTCAAGTACGCCGCGGAGAACGTCACGGCGCCAACTACTGTGGTGAGTCTTGAGCCTTTAACAAAATATTACTCATGCATAAAGGAAAAAATATAAAATAAAAAAAAACTTTGTGTTCCTCATATCTTGCAAGGTACCTAATTTGTGAGAATTGTTTCAACTTTGTGAAACAATTCTCACAAATTACTTACTTTCTAATTTTTCATGCTTCTCCAGTTTGAATGACAATATCTACACTGAAATTACAGAAATAACCTGATGTTGCAGCCAAGACTGTCTCTTCATGATAGAACTCCTTTACGGTTACTGCATCTATTTGTGTCTGTCTGTCCTTATGTCCTCTGTCTCTGTTGTCTGTAGCTCCTAAACGAATGAACTGACTCACAGTACAGCTATGTATTTCTACAAGTTCGTAGAAACTTATAGTATTTACAAGATCAATTTTCTCCAGACACCAGACATCTGCCTCGGAACAATAAAAGACAACGTGATCTTCACCCTGATAGCGTCGCAGTCCATCTTCTCTTTCCTCAACTTCGTGATCTCCTGCCTCCCGCACCGGAAGAAGGCCGTGCTGATCTCGATCCTATGCGCCTCGGCATTGAGTGGGGTTTGCATCAACCTCATCCCGGACCCCATCGGCAGCGTGGTCGCGTTCATGATGTTCACTTGCACATGCCTGGGCATGGGCATCCTGGCGAGCTATTTTGTAGAACTGTATCCGACCAATTACAGGTGAGTGATCTAATTATACATTATAAATATAATAAATAAAACTAAATAATATCACACTTTTATAATTGCAAAAACTTTTTAAGTACACACAACTTTTTAAGTATTGAGCACGCCTGGGATGAGCTAGGAAGGCTGGTCAGAAGCCGAACCTACCACCCCCAGGGCACTAAAACAGGCCCTGATATAAGAATGGGAGAATATTCCAAAATCGAATCGGCTGCGAACCTTAGTATGCCAAACCGCTCGAAGCCGTAATCAGAGCCCGAGGAGTCAAAGCTCGATTACACTTTACGGTTCACCGTCAACGGTAAGAGTTAGGAAGCTTAAAACGGAAGGTGTAATCGCTGTTAGGAAGAAAGGATGCCGATACCGGAAGACCGTGCGCTCCCGGCCGTCCTAACTTCCTAATTGCCGGTGCACCGGCAAATGTAATCGCTGAAAGAGAGACCGGCCGCTCAGTCGCGCGAGGCGTTTATTGTGAGCGGACGTGCATCAGCGAGCCTTGCGTGCAAAAATGACTTCCCAAAAGGAAAAGGATGTATTGTCAAATGTTCTAGAACTGTAGGTATAAAGACATGCCTACGTATAGAACAAAACTCATCAGGAATACAAAAATAAACAGCTTAGACACGACGGGTTTTGTGTTCTTTTAAAAGTTTATAAAAATTTTGACAGTGAAGCCACAATAAAAACGATTAAAAGAAAAATAGACAACATGAGGACAAATTATCAAGAAGAGGCAAAAAAGGTTGCTACCTACTTACATTTTATTATTCTTAAATAAAGGATTCTACTAAAATACTTCTACTTAGATAGATACTTAGGTACATATGTCTACGTTTTGCTGTGCTATTCTAGGTAGGTATACTCTAAGTGGAGAGACAAGCTACTTTTCAAAGACCGGACAAAAATGTATAGGTAGACTAGAAGGGGTTGAATTTTTGAGAGCACAGGCGCCATACTCCTACTACGTTCGACTGGCAACTGAGTTAGGAAGGCGGCGACCGTGCAGTGTAATCAGAACGTCCTTTCCGCCGCCACGGCGCACCGTTCCGGTAAATCGTGAAATGTAATAGGGCTTTCAATACCAGGTTATTAAAAATAAAAAAAACATGTAAAACATACTTTTAAACTGATAATTGAGTTTTTGAACACTAAGCTAAAAATGGCTTTATTGTTTTTAGTTTAAAATGTTACTAATTTATAGTTTACTATAGTTTCAAAGAAAGCTGATAAAATTTGCTATGAAATGTTTTTATTTTGAATCTCTAACTTCTATAGTTAAGAAAAAATTGTAATCTTAAAAGTGTGATACTTAGTTTTGCTGGCCAGTGTATTATCATAAATAGGTACACTTCGCTCCGGTCAGGTGAGATGCTGAGCTGTGCAGATGCTGGATGCCGCATGTTAGTGACAGTGCGTGCGTATGACGCTCATACGCACGCACAATAAAATTGTTACTCATGCATGTATTAGTATGTATTTAATGTATTTAAGCAACATTGTAACTTAATTTTTCAATGATAAATCTTTGTATCGTTTTTTAGTATTAAGTGCTTTTAATTTTCAATGTTTGGATTTATTGTGGTTTAAGAGAAATAAACAAATTTCATTTCATTTTCATTTCATGAGGGGAGGCATGATCCTAGTGTTTTTGATTGCTGATGACTCATTGAAAAAAAATTAATGTCTGCTCGCAATTGTAACTCATCAGTGATAAGTTACAATTGCGAGCAGACATTAATTTTTCGTTACCTGCAAAATGCTGTTATTTTTCTTTTATCCCTCATCCTTGCTTACCCGCGCACAGGAGGTGCATAGCCGTTATATATACTATCTATAATAGCAGACCTCTTTGGTTCCAGGGGCATGGCGGCCTGCCTCAGCATCATGGTGGGTCGCAGCTGCGCCTTCCTGGGCATCAACCTGGTAGCCAACGCTCTGTTCGACCACTGCCACATCACCTTCTACCTGTGGTCGCTACTAGTTCTTAGTGAGTACCACACTAACTTATTTAACAAAATTTCGAAATCCCCTGATGATTTTTGACGTCGTGAACGTTAGTGAACGAAAGTCTTCGTTTCAGGTCTAGCCAAAATGGCGTTTTTGTCAGTATGTCCGTACTCCTCTACAGGTCGTATTTTACAACCGATCGGTACGAAACTTTGGCTTATTCCAATAATCCCCTGCCATAATCCCCTGCGAAGGGGATTCCTAGACTTTTTGTCCAGAAATCCCCTGCCGGCTCAAAGAGAAGACGCACAGGGGATTTGTGGACAAGAGTTCCAGAAATCCCCTGATCCACTTATTCACACCGTAAGTAGTTGTTCGTTTTTGATTCTATGATTTTATAGAATTTTATTGTCGTCGGGATTTTTTGATTAAAGGTTTACTTCCTTCAAAAAAAGGCAAAAAGGGGGCTTTAGAATATCTCGGCTTTAAGACATTTGATTTCGATGATTATATTTTTAATTGTTTATAATTCTTCTCATAAAAAATTGGTAAAGATCTGATCAGGGTTTTTGGCATGATGAGCAGAATAGCTCCGCAAGATGCAGTATAATGCAAGAGAATACACAGTACAGCGCCACCTATTAGAACATCTTTGTAACACGTTGTACTTACCTTCTACGTAGCACGGCCACTTGCCAGTTTGTGCAAGAAAGAAATCTTATAGATGTCGCTAAAGCTACTGAACTTTTTTGATATAATATGGCACCTTTGCTCCGTGATACATAAGATGCTTTCATACTGGCATGGCGATTTGCAAGGAGTCACCGCCGAAAAACATGATTGAAAGGGTAATCATTTCGACTATTTTCAAAATATACCTACCAAACCTACCTACCAAAATATCCCGTTTTAAATTACTTTAGTGCATTAATAAATAAATTAATTGTTGAAAAAAGTTAGTGTTCGCGACGTCTACTGTTCGTAGAACTACTAGTTTTATAAATACGGCTTTTAGGAGGTTCCTACTAGTTCGACAGTATATTTTCTATAAGTATGTATGTTACTCGATATCTTCGCCAATCGTTGTCAGATTTTGATGATCGTTTCGTTTTTGTGAAGATGAGAATGATCCCAAAAAGTCCAATAAAAGTTTGTTCCCGAATGTTTATTATTTGTCGCATAAAACTTAGAAAAACCATAAAAACAATTCATAAAATGTGAAGTCGGTTTAAAAATATTTAAAAATATATTATTATGTATAAAATTATCTTCAAACGATTTCCTTCAAACCAAGATCACGTCTCTTTTCAAACAAAGAAAACTGAATACAAATCGCAGGCACGCTAAAAATCAAAAAACTGAGGAAGTGTTCGTAGTTGACCAGTGCTCGTTCGGGGTAATGGACTTACATAGAAGGAATTTGGGCGGTGGCCGTCCAAGGAAGTGGCCGCAGCTGACCGGATCCGTCGCTTCATCTGTTTGTGAGCTATGATGCCACAGGCAGAGTCACACATGCACACGTCAAACTTATAATATAGCGCTCCTCAGGAGGCCAATCCTCTCACGCGATATTATATAGAGTGATACGCAGTATCACTCTATATAATATCGAGCCTTCAAAAATATTAATATGTAGGTATATCGAGTCCCGCAAAAACTGCATTCTCTTCTTATTGAAGAAAAGCCCTCGATAAATATCGAATTGCAGATTTTAAGAAAACGTAGGTGTTTGCTACAAAGCAATCACACGTTATTTTGACAATTCTGGCCATATTTACCTCCGTATCCTCCAGGTTAGTAAAGGGTTCTAAATGGCGGGGTGATTTCCCTATTATGCAATTTGTAAGCGAAAAAAAATATAAACCTTTATTTAATTCCAGGTAGTGTGGTGGTAGCGTGGTTCCTGCCGCCAGACAAGCCCCCCGTGCGGGTGTACGAGAGCAAGCTCTAGCACGACGGTTGTCGTTGAACGCGCTGTGATCTGAGTGTATTCCAATGTAGCTTTTGTATTTAGTTGTGACTGAGAGCAACCAAGTTGCCCGATTATGTACTTGGTAATTAAATGACAATCTGTCGAAGAAATGATGTTCTACTAAGTTCTAAGATGTATGCGCTAGAACAGTAAAGTAGAACATGGAGGGTCTGCAGGACCTCATTTGTGTATAGGGGCAGCTTCGGAGGTGATAGAAATTTGATAAAATAAACAAAATGGATTTGTTGTTCATTTTTTAATATTCATGAATACTCCGTGTAAATACTATAAGTTCCACTAAGTACGTGTTTAAGTTGTCTTATAGTTTCGCAGTTAGACTAAGTTTTGTATTAATTCTTCTAGCGTTTGTGAAGGCACCACCTTGTTGCACAGGGGTTATTTTTTACTGACTACGGGTTGATATTTTTACTGACTATCTATCTATCTATCTAAATAAGGCTTACTTTTTATTTAAGATATTGGCTATAGAATTTAGTAGACAATAATAATTTGTTAAAAAGCATATAAAATTAATATATACTTATTACAACTCAGCGCATAAGTATATTGGAAATATTAAGCTCTAAGCATATGCTAGGTATAAATGATTGTGTACAAATTATAAATTGTATATTTACACAATAAATAACGAATAAATATAAATGTATATTTATGAGATCTTATTCTAGTTACATTGAACTTAAACGACAGGGTGCTACGTGACATTTGTACTAAGCCGAAAGGGTGTGATTCTGAGCTCCGACGGGGTCAACTTTTGTTCTAAAACTTTAATAATTTCATTTTTTTTTATAAGAATTTCTTTTCATTCGTGCTCATTTAAGATAAAATAAAAAAAATAGTGTAAGAGTAGGTACATGTAAAGACATGTACCTACTCTTACACTATTTTTTTTATTTTATCTTTTGACATTATTTTTGCTTTTTAGCAAAATCATCATCATCATCATCAGCCTATATTAGTCCACTGCTGGACATAGGCCTCCCCTAATTAGCGCCATAGCGCCCTGTCTTCAGCTTGCCGCATCCAGCATCTGCCTGCAGTCTTTCGCAGATCGTCATCCCACCTGGCCGGAGGGCGTCCTACACTACGTTACGTCGTTTACCCCAGCGGTTGTCGGTTCTTCACGAGATATGGCCGGCCCACTGCCACTTCAGCTTGCTAATTCTTTGAGCTATGTCGATAATTTTGGTTCTCTGTCGGATGTATTCGTTACGAATTCTATCCTTCAAAGAGACTCCGAGCATAGCTCTTTCCATAGCTCGCTGAGCGACTTTGAACTGGTGGACCAGCCCTACCGTGAGTGTCCACGTCTCAGCTCCGTAGGTCATGACGGGTAGGACGCACTGATTGAAAACTTTCGTTTTCAAGCATTGCGGTATGGATGACGAGAACACTCGACGTAGTTTCCCTTTTTTAGCAAAATACGTATTTCATTTTGTCATAAAAGTTTTATACCGATCCTATGAATTTTGTTTTATTTAATTAATATCTAAAGCATTGTTATTGCATTTTTATCACAAAATCGTGAATAAAGTTGACCCCCTCAGGGTCCAGAATCACCTCATTTCAGTTTAGTTTCGGTTATGTGACATCATCCAGCACATACCCAATGGGTATGTGGGCTTAGGGTAAAAATGTCACCGGACCATTTTTTGTGCTACTTTTAAGTTCCATACTTGAAGGGTAAAAATGTCACCGTCGAATAAAATATTATTTTTTATGGGTAAATTCGTCACCGATTCTTTCATCGTGGATTTTGTACAGTCAGCATGAGAATAAAGTTAAATAAACTAATACTGTTTGTAAAAATAATAGTAAGTTATGTACAATTAATCAACTTTTTGTATTAATTAGATATTATGTAGGGTTTCTCAACTAAAATATAAAATATTTAAATATTATGTACCTACTCACATGGCTAAAAAACACAGAAATATGAAAACTACACAAATCAACAATATAGAATAAACCCAGCCTTAATAAACTATTAAAGACTAGATTATGCCCGCGGCTTCGCACGCGTTGTTTCTATGGAAACGTTTAAAGGTGATTTATATCCTATGGGATTTATGGCATAAAAAGAGAGAATATGTTTGATTCCAGGATTAGAATTACCTGTACTTATGCAAAATTTCAGACCGATCCATTCAGTAGTTTTGGCTTGAAGAGGTAACAAAAATCCATCCATCTTTACATCCATCCAAACTTACGAAATTATAATATTAATGTGAAGTACCAACAAATCACAGCCACACTGTACAAATAATTTGTTTGTTTTGAAAAAACTAAAAAACGACTTCAAATGCCATTGTATTTTAAAGTTCTGCGAGACGATTAGGTGTAGGTACGAATCCCTCGGGAGTATTTTTTATGGACCATATCTGATCTCAATGGTGATCCTACAATAAGTACAATATTAATACTATTTATTGCACACCAAGATAAAGTAAAACAGAAAAACACAAACACGCAGATATGCATGTGCACTCAGAGTATGAGCTAAAAACTAAATTTTTATGCATATTTGTGATAAGGAGAATATAATATCTACTAGGTTGCCTATCAAAATGTGGCCGCTAGTTTAATTTAATTAATTCGTACATTTTAGACCAAAATTATGGGGAGGTAATTCTGAAGGTAGACGTCAAAACGCCTTCAATTCCGTAGACAGGGGCGCCTTGCTAAAAAAAATTAAAGAAAAATTTCCAGAAATTTACCCTTTTCTTTGGCAATGTTGTGGTTCGCCATCAAAATTAATATACAGGAATAAAGTCATTTCGTCCGCTGTTGGCTGTCAGCAGGGCGACCCTCTTGGTCCGGCCATATTTAGCCTTGCCATCCAACCCATAATTCAACGTCTCCAATCCAAGCTTAATGTTTGGTATTTGGATGATGGAACATTAGGTGGAGAGGTGAACACAGTTTTTGATGATCTAAAAATCATCATAGACGAATTTCGACAAATAAATTTGGAATTAAATTTTTCAAAGTGTGAGCTTTTTATTTCGGACTCTTGTGTAGACAAAAACAATATCATTGAGAAATTCAATACATTAGCCCCCAACATTACAGTTGTTGATAAATGTTCACTTCGACTCCTTGGTTCACCAATTCTTGATGAGTCTTTTCAGTCATTTGTAGATGAGAAAATTCAAAATTTCCACAAAAATTCGGACAGACTGCTCTAAATTAATAGTCATATGGCTTTTATAATTATTCGGTTCTGTCTATTTGTACCTAAATTTACGTATTCTTTGAGATGTAGTCAACTGTGGAAACACAGCGAGCTCTTGGAAGGCTTAGACAACATAATAAAGAATACTTTATCATCGGTTTTGAATATCGATTTAGATGACAAGGCATGGTCGCAGGCCTCCCTGCCTGTCAAATTGGGAGGCTTAGGTATACGCAAAATTTCAAGTGTAGCCCTACCAGCGTTCTTGTCTTCTGTCTACAGCACTAGTTCTTTAGTTGAAAAAATTTTAAATCCTTCTCTTTTGGTCCCACCTGGAATTCATTTTTAGACGAAGCTCGAACGGCTTGGCATAGTGCTTGCCCCGATGCTGCTCCCCCAAAATCACTTTTGTCCCAACGTCAATGGGACGGGCCTCTGTGTGAGTTAACACGGAACTGTTTGTTACAAACGTGCTCCAGCTCTGCAGATCGTGCCCGCCTCCTGGCCGTTTCTAAATGGGAGTCAGGACATTGGTTGCAAGCATTTCCTTCATATAACACTGGTACTTTATTGGATCCCGTAACTTTCCGTATCGCAACATGTCTCCGGTTGGGTGCAAGGTGTTGCGCGCCTCATCAATGCCAGTGCGGTACTGCTGTCGAACAGCTTGGTCATCACGGATTATCGTGCACTAGGGCCGCCGCCGCAAGCTAGCCTTAACGACATCATCCGGCGGGCCTTTGTCACTGCTAATGTACCAGCTATTCTCGAACCGAATGGTCTGTTGCGTGACGATGGTAAGAGGCCCGACGGTATGACACTAGTCCCATGGGAGTTGGGGAGGCCCATTGTGTGGGACGCTACATGCGTCGACACACTTGCGCCTTCCCATCTTCCGAGGACATCCGTGAGGGCGGGTGCGGCGGCAGATTTGGCCGAAGATCTTAAGAGGCGCAAATATGCAGGTCTCGACAGAGCCTACACATTTGCTCCCCTTGGAGTCGAGACCCTAGGTCCGTGGGGTACCGAGCCTCTTCGGGTTTTCAAAAAACTATCTGAGCGTCTGGTCGAAGCGACGCGTGACCCAAGAGCTGGTGAGTATCTGGCACAGCGTATCAGCATTGCCATACAGCGTGGCAACGCAGCCAGCGTCTTGGGACGTCTCGCTTCCGACTGGTGTTGATATGGATCAGTTGAGCTATCTGTAGACTGCTTGCAACAGTCGGCAGTTAGCTCAATTGTTTCAATTGTAAATACTAGTATAATTTTCTTTGTGAATAAATATATTTAGGAATTAAATTGTTGTTATGAATTTTGAGAAAAAAAATCACATTTGGAACGTAAACACACAACACTATTTCGCTAACTGTACTGTAGCAGTTTAAAAGTAGGCAGTGACAAATTTACCCTAAAAATATTAAAATAATTTGAGCGATGACAAAGTTACACTAAATTTTTACGATGACAATTTTACCCGGTGACATTTTTACCCTATGCCGGTATGTGCTATGCGATGTGTTACGTGGCACCCTGTACCTATATGCGGGTGGTTTTGGATTCTTCATACATAAGTACGTAGTCTGTTGTCTAATTTATTTTTGAAAAAGCCTTGAGAATTATTTCAAATAAGTCACTACAACTTACTACAAATACGTATGATCACAAAAAACCGGGCAACTCCGGTAAATTGCGCATTGCGTTAAATAATTGTCTATACGAATCTCTGCAACGTAATGAAACGAATCACGAAATATAACCATTTTCATAGCAATATAATGGTCCAATGAGGTTAAGATTCATATTATAAAAAAATTAAATTTGCTCCAATTTTTCCGCAAGGCGCTTCACAAAAATAAGTTTTTCGGGGTTTTATTATTATTGTATTGAATCTAATAATAATTACGAAAATCTGTATAACTTAAAGGAAAGATGTAAAATTCAAGTAAGTAGTAGTTTTAATGTTTTTTTTTCATTTGGTGTTTCTGGTTTACTGGGAGGGTTAAACGCCGCGCAATTTTTTTGTATTTTCAACAGTATAATATTAGGATAAAACAATATTTAGTAACAATTCCGCGCAAAACACTCTGTGACAAGATCCAACAAAATGTAATTCGTAACGTAGGTGTCTATTATTTATTTTCACGTTAATTTATTATAAATCCAAAAAAATATTTTTATAAGCTTTGGAGAAATCTTTAAAACGGTGAGGACAGAATTGGGCAATTGACCGCGGAGCCCCCTCGCTGCAGCCTAAATATTTTTTGTATCAGTCTTATTTCGACTCTGATGGATTGTCTAACAAAAACATAATATCATGTACTTATAACTCAAAATTCCCCCCCCCCCCTGTTGCAGTTGTTATATAGGTGTACCGACTAACTGACAGACAAGATAAATTCTCCGTCAAAAAAGAACAGATTCTTGATACAAGAAAAATTCTAAATAAAACGGTTTTTACCGAATTTTCAATGTTTCAAGAATCTTTTCCCTTCCAAATCAATAAAGTGGATTAAAAATAATTGCGGCCCAGCCGTTCTCAAGTAATGCGGTTGTCAACAAACAGCATTTCATTTTATCTAAATAGTTGTTATGTACAGGAGCCTACATGTAGGTGGATATGTATCTGTCGAGTCCTCCAACCTTGTCCCCCGCGGGGGCCCCCCGCGGCTGAGGGGCTTCTCTGGGGCCCTCCTGTATGAACATTATGGCGCCGATGGAGACTGTAACAACGACACCTCATTTTATTCTTGTCTTTTCAAACTGTACAGAATACACGACCTCAGTGACGCAGCGGGCGAAGTCAACCTGTGATGCAGGACGTTGCGGGTTCGATTCCCACCTCGCGACAAATATTTGTACGATCTGCAGATTCGAGGTGTTCTGAGTGTTTTCTATGAATAAATAAATAAATAATGCCGGACAAACCACACAGCATCAATTAGACCCAAGCTAAGCAGAGCTTGTGTTATGGGTACTAGATGACTGATATACATATTATATTACATTTCATAGATAGATATTTTTTTATACATAGTTACGACCAGAACACCCGGAACAAATATTTGTAGATCGTACAAACATTTATCCCAAGGCGAGAATCGAACCCGCAACCTCCTGCGCCGCAGGCGGACTTTCGCCCGCCGCGCCACCGAGGTCGTCTCAAGCTTGGAGCAACGAATAATAAAACATATCTTTCTATGTAGATGTAATGTAACTATAAAGTATAATATTTATCTAATACCCGTAACTCTGTTTACTTTGGGGATAGAAATGATGCTGTGTGGATAGTCAGAATTATTTATTTTTCAATAGTAGGTACGCCTCAGTAAGTAGGTAAGTACAGTAAACCGTTCGAAGTGCTAACTATTTGCTTCACTTTTTAAACTTTTACTATTTGCATTCGGCAAACTTCAAGAAGTGTGATGTTCATAACTCCTTTAAAACGAAAGCTCGAAATGCGTCAGTTTTACGGCTTTCCTTTCGCGTCAAGGCGCACCGCACCGCATCACTGCTGTTAAGAATAGCACAGGTGAGGAATGTCATAAAGTAAAGATGCCGCCGCTGCAGCTGCTGGTGAGAGCTAGTCTAAGTGGAGGCGTGTACTCACGCGCCAGCAGCGCCGCCACCGCCGCGAAGGGCGCCGGGCAGGAGTAGTCCAGCAGGGCGCCCACCGCCAGGTTGGACGCCACGCCGCCCGCGCGCCCCCACCACGCGCCCCAGCACACGCCCAGCCCGCTGGAGGGAAATAGATAGGGACTCGTACAATAAAGAAAATCCACCACATTAGAGTTTTTATTGTCTTTAGGTAATGGTGACCACCCGGTCACTGGGTCACTTCATCCAAACATTTTAAATGTTTTTTAAATATGGTGGATTTTTCTAAAATCTCGAAGAATTCGTGTGACATTGTTGAGATGTTCCTTGTCAGCGCCGCGTCGCCAAGTCGCCAAGTCGGGTCGTTACAATTCATTTGTCAGCGCCGCGTCGCCAAGTCGGGTCGTTACAATTCATTTGCTTCGATTCGATTCGCACCTCGCCGCGAGTTTAGTTCAAGTCGGGTCGTTACAATTCATTTGCTTCGATTCGATTCGCACCGCTCGCCGCGAGTTTAGCTGTCGTTTGGTATCCAACGAATAGATTGTGTTGATTTCTTTACTAACCTCGAAGGCTCATAATATAATACAGACAGAACATTTACATAAACATTAATTGCTTACAAGTGAACTGATTTGATACTGTTCAATACCGCGCTGTAACTAGACTGACCTCAGCTTGGCCGGCAGAGCGTTCAGCAGCATCCTAATCAGCAGCACATTTCCATTCAAGCTGGCCGCATTGAGCGCCGCCGCGGAGGCCACGGCCAGCTTGTTGGAGGCCGCGCAGCCGCACGCGCTGGCGGCCAGGCAGGCGCAGGCCAGCGCGCACGCGCCCGCGCACGCCGCCGCCGCGCGCCGCACGCCGCGCGCGCCGCCCCGCGCGCACAGCACCGCGCACGCCGCGTTGCCCAGCACGCAGCACGCGCCCACTATCAGCCCTGACGTGAACACCTGCGCACATCACAAGGAACAGGGATTACTAAATGACAGGTGAGAGAGATGGACTGGATGCACTTGGTGCACAGGTGAGAGAGATGGAGTGTATGACAGTCTAAGTTCAAATAGGCTAGTCTGAAGACATTTTTTATTAACCTTCTACAAGGGCGTGGTGTTAAAATAACTTAATAAGTATCCTGTCTATGTATGTTAAGTATCGGTCTGGTCATGACTTCAGCCAAAACACGTAAACTGCTGGATATTATGCCTCCCTCAAATATTGCCACACTCTGACAAGTCCTGCTATACCCACGTCCACAAATATGTAAAAAATTTAATTTTGTTATGTACTCCCGTATTCCATAACAGTGAAAAAATTCCGAACTAACCTCCTGGTCAATATAATCGTTGCACCGCTCTTGAGTGTCTAGGCTGGTATTGACTCCAACAATCTCCGGCTTCGCGTATCCATCGTAAAGTTTCGTCAGCTCCTTCCACGCCACATTTGTGGCATTGTAGTGGTTAGTGTCGGGAGCCTCAGTGGTGTTACGACAGTCGCGGGATTGCATCCGGAGTAAGAGCTCTGGTATCCACATGTTGAGTCCGAAGCCGCTGGAAATTTTCAATACATCTAGTAAGTCAATAATGTTAATGTTGGACACTTCACACAGCATCACCTAGCACCCAAGTTAGCAAAGCTCGTGTCGTGGGACGCCTGACGTAGTTAGGTAGTGTAGTAAACACCAAACAGTGTTCATTCACTGAATCATAAAATTGTCAACAGAATGCACTTGACATATAGCAAGAACACGTTGATATGGCCACCAGTTTTTGTATCCTTTCTCGATTTATCGAAAGCATTCGACCTGGTGTCCTATGAGTTACCGTGGGACAAACTGTCTATCAGCTACTGGGACGCCGCAGGAGGTTGTAAGTTTGTATGGGCACTGGTACGCACATCAGGACAACTGTGTAAGGTGGGCGGATGAAGTATCGGACACGTACAGGTTGGAATGTGGGGTAAGACAGGGCGGAATATCTTCGTTGAAGCTTTTCTGCCAGTACGTGGACGAACTCATCGGCGAGCCCAGCAGCATGCATGCGGGGTGCCGGGTGCTCCATCGATGGTCAGAAGATCAATAACATTAGCTACGCGGATAACATGGTGCTGCTGTGCCCGTCGGCGTGCGCGCTGAGGCGGCTGCTGCTTGTATGCGAGGACTACGCCGAACGCCACGGGGTCTTATTATAATAACAAGAAGAGCGAGGTTATGGTCTTCGCTACAAGCCCCCCCCCCCCCCCCAGCGACATCCCCTCCCCCGTCTGCCTAAGTCTCGTCATTTAAATCCTACTGTCAATCTTTTTAGACAAGCGGCCTGTGGGTTACTTATACCAAGGCGTCCATCAGTGCCCTACGTGTCCTTTATAATAATTTGTTATAATAATTGAAATGGTGGGGCTGCCCAGATACTGTAGTGCGTCTGGCATGTTTGCTGACGCACATGTAAAATACTTTTACGCTGTGATTCGCAATAAATTGCATTGATCTACTGCTTACGAACTAAGAAGTTACTGTTGCCGAAGAGGTCAGACAGGCCGCCTAAACCAGATAGCTGAAGGGTTGATTAACCAACTAACATCTGAGACTATGGGATTAAAACTATAGTGCAAGAAGATTTCCTAAATTGTACATTAAATGGTTCTGTAGATGCTTACGCAGACATATTTGCGAAGAACACGAAGAGAATCAGACTTGATTTAATGGCGTAGCTCTTGGAGACGAATATCTTCAGATCTCTCAGGACCCCCAGAAACAGGTCTTTGGTTCTGTTCTCATCAGAGTTCATCGACTTCGCCACGAAGACGTCATCATCTTGCAGGAGCTTTTTGATCTGAAAAATTATAAGATTATAAACCAACAGTGCAAATAACAGTATCTTATTGTCATCATCATCATTGCACCTCTAAGGCTCGTATTATGTAAGCTCGCTCAGTCATAGGTCTGTGCTTGAGTAACGCTTTTCTATGGAATAAACGACACTCAAGCACAGATCTATGACTGAGCAAGCTGTCATAATACGGGTCTTAAAGTAGGTAGGTTCGTCATTATTACCAAAGAAGTAGTTCTTGATCAGGCAGGTGGAGTCAGTGGTGGTCGCAGAACGGGAAAACACTTTTACCTACTCGAGAGGTGCTTCTCATCCGCTGGTGAGATCGGCCGCAGCCCAGACCACGCACGACTGAATACGTGTTGATGGCCTTCGTCCTCTAACTAATGAGCTCAGGGTAAAAGATCAGGAAGCAAATCGTCCGCAACGCAAGTCATTAACGAAAAATGACATGAAAGCAGAACCCTTAAGCATTATACTGGCATATTTTATCGCTATCCTATTCATAGTTACTCAGAAAAGCAGTATTCAGCATGGCCGCGGTCGTCGGTCGCTTACGAATTTAAATTCTATGACGTCTTTCTTATAAGAAACCTAGCTTGTGTCCGTGGTGGCACGTGTTTTTCGGTACAATAAATAGCCAATATTTTAGTTTAGTCCTACAACTTCATCAATCCAAAATGTCAGCCTAATCCATTCAGAAGCTTTAGCGTTGTCTTCGCACAAACATTACACAACGGCTCAAACTTTCGCCTTAATCATTTCTGAGTAATACAGGCGCGGGCCCTCGGGCAGGCGCAGCAGCCAGGAACATACCTTAAACTCCACGTGGTTCCCATGGTTCCTCCTGTGCATCATGTGCAGCAGGCGCAGCGCCTCCTCCGGTCGGTTGGTGTCGAGCAGCAGGCGCGGGCTCTCGGGCAGGCGCAGCAGCCAGGCGCCGGCCAGGCAGGCGGGCAGGCTGCTCAGCGCCAGGAACAGCCGCCAGGAATACAGCGGTAGGATGGTCGGGTAGTCGGGAACCTTGAAGGGGATGATGATCCATGCCATCGCTGAAAAGAAATTTCGTTTTATGGGACTTTTGGGAAAGTTTCAAAGAAATTTTAATCTTTATATTTCACCCTGTTTGTAGATTGCGATTGGATTGCAGATTTAGCTTCTATTTTTGGCGTTACTAGATGTAAGTCCGCGCGCGGTCAAAAGGGATGGAACCATTTCGAACTGAAACAAAAACGGTGAGACATTTACTTTGATAAGATTCCATCTCATTTGACAACGCGCGGGTCGTACTTAGTATATGAAATGTCACGTAGAATATTTGCTTTCAAAGGTTCCGTCCCATTATAATCGCGTGGATTGTGCACCTGTTAGTCAAACAAAACCTTGATACGTTTAAATTCAGCAAAATATTTCGTTAACATTTCGCTTCTATAAATATACCTAGGTCCCTACTTATGCTGCAGGTGTATGTAAATAGTAACACCTAGTCCTAACCTCATGACCTGAGATTCCTGGTTTCTCTAACGGGCCTAGAATGTTAGTGCATATTGAACTTGCTAATCTAGTGCTTACGGTGCCATATGCCAGTTACTGAGTCTGAGTAGGCACCTCACTGCCTCGCTCGCGTTTACTTCTACATGCACTTAGGTACCTAAAATAATTCTACTATTAGCCCGCTCGTAGTATAGTTTCGTCTGGTCAAAATAAAAATAACTTCAACAATGAGGTTATATCAAGTTTATATATAAGTAGGTCAGTGCCTCAGTTTATACATATAAATAACATCATTGAACTTCAACCTCTCTTTCTTAGTAATATAATTCTCATATCCGATAAACAAAGTCTATCTGTGGTTTTAATACATCAAACAAAACCGAATGCCAAAAATAAAGTATTTTGACTGAAGTACAGCGCTGAGCGTCAACCTTTGAGGTCATAGGTAGGTATGCTGAGCCTAGGCCAGTTTCAGCGCAGGCGCAGGGTAATGGACAAAGCTCGATCATCCATCTTTTGTGTTAACTTAGGTACGTTTTAGACCTCCCAAGTGTTTTGATTTATTATAAACCTTTGTGTCTTTTGTCAAAATAAATGTGATTCTACTTATCAATTCAAAGCGATCCCCATCTATCTTGAAGAACCCTAAAATGAATAAGGTCAAAGCCTACGTACTTGAGCAAATAAAATTCGCCAGCTGAATGGCAGTAGGTAATGGCGGAGTTCAAATTAACTAATTCATCAACCGCTATTCATGTTAAATGCAGGTCTATTGGAAAATCGCGGTGACTCAGAACAGACGCCGTTTTATTTGTAGTACAGCCATAGTACATCAGATGAAGAATTAGCAAGTTTCGTAGTTTCCGGGTTTTAAATATACGATGATGGTCTGAGATCTTTCATAAAATCATTAAATTCCACCTACTCCTTCAAACTACAGTGGTAATTGCAACAGTCTGCAGTTAGCTCATTTTTTTCAATTGTAAAAACTAGTGTAATTTTCATTAAATAAAGACTTTATTGGTAATTACCACTGAAGTCTTTATTCATAAAGAATAATAAGTTTTTAAATATATTTTTATTTTAATTATCTGTTTGCAAAAACTAGCCCAAAAGAAACAGATGTAAAATAAGTACAAACATTTAACCATCACTAAATTAAGACGATGCGTTATTCCAAGTCCGCTTAATTTAAGTTTTATAATCTGAAAAGTTGATAATAAATAAGCGCACATCTACACAAAACAAAACAATGAATGTCACTCGACGCGACAGTACGGAGCGCCCCGCGCCCGTGCGGGTATGCAGCGTGCCAGCCCAGCCCTCGTGCACCACTCACCGGGTATCAGCAGCCAGGCCACGACGAAGCTCAAGCCGACCACGGTGAGGTAGCGCTGGCGTCTCCTGGCGCCCACCAGGTCGGACAGGTAGGTGAACACCAGCGTCGCCGGGCCTCCTGCAATCACGATACCAGATCATTTGTGAGAAGGAAAATACTCATAAGCAATGCCGTATCATTTGCTCGGGAACAGAAACAGCAATGTTTGAAGAAAATCTGTAAAATTTTCTAAAAGTGTCCATAAACTAATAACATTCTTCTGTTTTTTTAATCCAACATTTAGATTTTCTGTTATTTTTAGTCACATATTCTCATCATGTTGGTGGTTCACATATTGTGAAACACCAGTCAGGTCTACGAAGTCAGGCTGTGTTATGATTAACACAGCTTGACTTCACCCACTGCTGCATTAAGCCTCCAAGTTCTACCACTCAAATGGCCCAGTTTAGCGGAGCTTACCTATAACAAATCCATTGATAGTCCTAGCGGCTAAGAGGAGCCGGTAGTCGGGCGCCGCGCTCTGCGCCAGCGTCACCGCGGCGTCCAGCAGCAGCGTGAGGCTGAGCACGTTACGCCGCCCGAACACGTCTCCGACTATGCCCCAGAAGAAAGCGCTCGCCACACCACCTGCCAACGATGGAAACGTTACAGATCCATAAGAGATCTCGATAAATCAGATTCGAAGCGTACAAATCGGAATTTGCACTCATAAATATAGTCGTAATTTGACCAGGAAATCGCAGGGAGGCTCTAATTGTAGCCCTTTATGGAAGGTCAAATGTTTGTTTCTAAACGATACTAATTGTTATTAGTTCTACTATTTAACGGGTATTTATTGTGTTCAGATTGCGTAAGTTTAAAAATATTGCTACAAATTGTTTTTAGATTGGTACGTATGTTTTTACAGATTGTAAAAATAATCCATTTAGCGTTATATATAAGATTACCTGACATTTTCTAGGACCACACTAGCTCACACAAGCACACCCTCGTTTCTACGTACTCGCGTGCTGCTGACGTCATGGCGTCACCGATAACCCGTTCGAGTTCCCCGTTATTGCAGAAAAGGCGTCAATATTTGCCCTTTCTTGTATTTTTCAATAGTCCATCATCTATTCCAGGAAACGTTGCCTTGACCGATACAATTCACTAAGAGATTGGTAAATGTTTATCAATAATTCAGTGCGATGTATGAATGCATCAGTAAAACTGATATTATTATGATATCTCAAGAACAGGAGTTTAGTCTGGAGCACCCATCAATGTTGTAGTACTCGCTGTTTGCCATCAATGTTGTAGAACCTACTCGCTGTTTGCCGTCTTTCCGCGGACACTAATTGGACAAGTCAAACAAACTGTAGCACCCGACCCCTTGTTCGGAAAACCCATACTTACCTATCAAAGATAATATTATATTTTAACATAATAACATCGGTTAACTCCTATGGTGTAATTTGCGACTATAGAAGCGGACAATGACTTAAAGAGGCCCGTTTTCAATTATTGTATATACTTTGTATATTTACCGATTTTGAGAAATGTTAGTACACAGTTATTAACTTCGTCACACTGCCATAACCGCTCTCTGAGACTCGTAGCGTCTGTTAGCGTCTATGCTGTGCTATGGATAAGGAGATCTTCGCAGTTCATCTAGTTTTTCTATTGTTTTGTTTTGGCGTCGCGTCTACTGTTACACTTAGCGATTGTTACACTCGCATGTCCAGCCTCCTAACGCTGTGCATGCGGATGCCTTGAAACAAAAAATGATTTAATTTCATGATCGGTAGCTACTTGTTTAGGGTTCACGAGTAAGCTCTTGTCTGGTTTATTTATAAGTTTTTAGGCGTTAGTTAACTGCCCTGCTCCATGCCTTGCGATCCTGATCATAATATCATCGACTTTTGTTCGTTGTCGAATTTCGAGGTTGGTAATCGTACACATGTCATGGTAAGTTTATCACCCTCATGTCAGCCTGGAAGCCAGGGATAGAAACGGTTGGAATTTGCACCTTCGTTCGGCTTTGAACTAAACCTATGGACACGCACCTATCTAGCCCGGAGACATCACCCCAAGAACATCTCTGAGTCCTTATCAGAGTATACAAATACAAATACAATACAAATGTTTTTTATTTCGTTCACAAAGTAGATTAATTCTATAAATTATTTTGAAACCTCCTTTTAAGTATAAATACTTGTACTAGGACGTTCCGCTCTTCCTAAGTTACATTCGCCATAATTGAACAGAAAGTTTTTATATTAAAACATTTACGTCAATACAGAAATTTTTAAAAAATAATTAATAATAATAGTTGAGGGTAGGTAAAAGCACAGTTGAACGGAATGCTTGAGTTGTATTGTTGAGTGCTCAATGTGGTGTGGTATAAGTTAAAAACTCAAAGCGTTTATGAAAAAAATAATTATAAACTAAGTATAATATAAAACAAAACAAAAAATTAAAAAATCAAAAAAATCAAAAAAATCCTTATGCTATATGTGGGTCTGGTATGTTATTGTGTGTGTTCATGTGTGTTAGTGTGTGTTAGTGTGTGTTGGTGTGGTGCTCCTGAGGACACCGGTCTCTTAAGAGTCCGGGCAACAGGAGTTACCAGTGTGTGTGTGTGTGTGTGTGTGAGGGTGTGTCTGTGTGTGTGTGAGAGGGTGTGTGTGTGGGTGTATGTGTGTGTGTGCGAGTTTTTTTATCGATTTTAAATATAGGTAGAAAACTATAAAAAAATTAGGAATCAACCATAAAGAGTGCCTCCACATCTTCGTAACATAAGCACTTAAGCCATTTGATAAGCTCATACTTGCAATCGTAGAGTTTCTTAGGGAAAATATTAATAATACGATTTATTTTATTATATAGATAAGTAGATCGTCTTAGGTATTGTCTTGATGCAAAAGTAGATTTAACATGTGAATTTTGTACAACAATATTATTCCTTCTATTGTGAAGCTTTGCAGGGTCGAAATCTATGGTTTTATGAATTTTAAGTACAACATTAAGAATATATAGTTTACGGACAGAGAGTAAATCAGATTCGAGGGTATAGCAACGAACTATGAATGCTACAGCTTGAAGTGCGAACAGTGACACCAAACCAAAGCCACAAATTTAAAATTTAAAAACGTAGTAGGTATTTAGGTAGTAAGTACTGACCGCTCATGAAGGCCATGTTGACGAGCCCGGCCTGGTAGGTGGTGAGGTGCAGGTCGCAGCGCGCCGCGGGCAGCACGTACGACATCACGCAGTTCTCCACGCCCGACGAGAAGAACGCGCAGGCGCAGGCGCCCAGCACGCCGCGGCTGAACGACCCGTAGCCTGCACAACCAGAACACTACGTTTCATCACACTTTCAAAAAAAATGCAGAAATCTACTCGAAAAATCGAACTTTTGTATTGTATGGAATCTATAAATTAAAATATATAAATGTACATTAAATAAATATGCAACATAAGTTATCTTCTTTTCGTTCTAAAAAAATTATAGATTGTGCATATTTTCTAACAGGACCTAATTTCAAACGAGTAGGTATCTATGCCGACGACCGATAGGTACACTTTCGTTTATGTCACAAAATATTATTCGTATTTACATAATATAATTATGCTCATCCAGCCTCAAACCTATTGTCAAACCACTGCCCAGCCTCGGAGAACTTTCTTTTTATTTACAACAAAATTTTCCAGAGCGAATTTCTGCTTCGAATCTCGTATTACGGAGGTAAAATCCATGTAGCATTAATTATCTTTTGTAACACACGTAGGTCTAGCAAAATATTTAGATTCGTACGCGCCGGTATTTGAAAACAATGTAGACCATTGAATAATATTCATGATCTTACATATTATGTAAGTTCATGCTGACTTTCTTACTGTTTCTTCATAACAACCATGTCATCACATCGATGAAGATGAGGTTCTCATCGCCGAATTTTGGCTACTCTCAATCTCAACGGAGACCAGCCGCGTGTGTGCACAGGATACATCGCCAATGTCATCAAGACATAGAAGCAGGACATCTGCCACCCGTCTGTCCCCTTGGAGGGACACTTGGTTCTTAATCGCGGGTCACTTGTTTGTGGCAAAACTCTTTTTTCCGCCTTCTGGACAGAGAGGTTAGTTCAAATTTCGAAGAAGGTCTCATTGGACGGACGAATCTCTATGATAAGAAAATTCATACATATTTTGATGATATCATCAAAATTGTTGTAGCTAGTCGTCGTTTTTCAAAAGTATTATGTTGTTTTTTAAACTTTACACGATCCCTTGGGAAAAACATTATTATGGGACCAATTCGGGATCATTCTTTAAACAATAGTGAAAGAATCAGTTAAATTGGTGTATATAATAATATAACAAGTAACATTATATTAAGTACATACTTACATAAAAAAAAACAAACAGACGAATTGAGAACCTCTTCCTTTTGAAGTCGTTAAAAAATGGTTCCAAATTCATTCTCATTATTGCTTTGAGAGTAAAGTTCAGGTAATGAATAAGGTTTAAATTTGGAACCACCAAATTGTATGAAAGTGTTGACCAAGGAGACTTGCACTATAAGATCTTGATTCGATTTGTTTAAATGAAGTAAAACCTTCACCTCGTTGAGCCAATAGGGCTGTAATCACTTGCTTTCGGTTAGAGATATTGAGACGACGAAGATGACGTATAAAGTGCGTTTTACGAGCACGGTAGAGTGGGAAAATAAGTATTGTCTACCATTACCGCCGTCCCGCTGTCTGCCGCACACATGCCCCGACTGCGGCGGACGGAGGCTCGCGGCGGGTCTACTTCTTACAGTAGTACTTGGTTAAGTACGAAGTGACATGACCTAACTAATCTGTGCTATCACGACAAATCAATGGATCCATGGGATGGGTAATGTTTTGTTTCCATCAAATCCCCGACGTGTAATAGGCCGGCGGGAGCGGGAGCGGAAGCGGAAGCGCTTCTAGGGCAGTTTGCGATGGAAAGTTCCCCAGCCGCGCTCGCCAGCGCAGCGCCGCGCGCGATCGGTATTTCCTTTGAAAACTACTAACTGATAAACTCAATGCAATACTACATTACACAGATAGATTCTGATGTATATTTGTATTAGTAAACATTTTATGATACAGAAAACACCCGGAACAAGTTTCTGCAGATCGTACTAACATTTGTGTCATGGCGGGAATCGAACCCGCAACCTCCTGCGTCGCAGGCGGACCCTCGCCCGCTGCACCACAGAGGTCATCAAATAAATAAATCATCGTCATACCTGCCTCCATCCATGCTTGCATTTTTAAATGTTTTTTTATGTATCAGTAACATAGTTGTCCATTGGTCGCATGCCTTCGGTTTCTCGGTAGGAGCATGGAGCCGCGGTTTTTCAAAATAAAACCTCGCAGCCTCCCCCGCCTCCCCCGCCGCAAGCACGCGACCGGTTCCTAAGCCTGTTGCTGTGCAGCAACCATTCTACAGGCTACACAAAAAATAGCAGACGTACTACCAACTAGACTAGCGCGGGACGGGAGCCTCGCTATGGAGGCTCGCCAGCCGCAGCCGGGGCCTCCGCACGCCGCCATGTCGCGCCATAGATCTTACGGAACCATGTCTAAGTGAATACTTGACGTCCTGTTTCTCCCCTTGTCCCCCTTTTTCACGATTGCGGGCAAAGGTCTGCCTGCGACGCAAGAGGTATTCATATTTAAATATATTTCTAACGGTCCGCTTTGCTTGAAGTAATACAGGGTGTTTGGTGGATGGTCCGTCAAAAAAAAATGGCAGTTAGCTGAGGTCATTTGCAACACTTTTTCCATATATTGTTATGTTAAGTTTTTAGTTTCAGAACAGATTTAACGTGCATTCCAATTTTTTAAAGTGAAAGTTAATTTTCTTAGAAAAATGACATTACGCCCTTACGACAGTTTATCGGCAAATTTGGTCAGGCATTTCAAGTTTTGGGAGACATGTCGTATAACGTTACAAAGAACATTTAGTACAGCACTTCATTTGAAATTCATAAGCGGGCTTTATTTATTTTTTAAGCTGCTGGCAAGTTGAGGTGTTCGATATTTTTTTCCTATTTTCATATCTTTAAAAGCCCATAAGTTTTTGGTATGTTGTTCTTTGCGGTTTTTATTATTACTTTTAGACCAGGAATACATTATAATATTGAAGATAATGAAATTTAGACTAAAGAAACAACACAAATCAAAAGTTATTAAGTCAAAAAGGCACGGTTTTGGGAATTTCCTAAAAAAAAAAATTCAATAAAAAAATGTTAAGTCTTAAGCAAAAAGTTTATAATGGAATAAGTGTTGCAAATGACCCCAGCTAATTGTCATTTTTTTTGGTCGGACCATCCACCAAACATCCTGTATACATTGAAAGTGTTTACCGACTGGGAGGGGCTTTTCCAGGTCATTGTCCTGTCCATTTTGACGATTTTCTGGAAATCGGAAAGCTACCACTATCCAATATATCCACTTCATTGAATAACAACTATAGTAGCGAGTCCGAGAGTGCGTGCGCACCACGGCAGCATCGCAGCGACAGCTGACTGACATTCGCCCGTGCGTGGGTGAGGTCCCTTAACGCATTCCCTGCCCAGTCTCCGCCGGGCTGAAGGAACACATCTGCGTCTTGGGCCATGAAAGCGTTAAGGCGGATCCTCACCGGTGGTCGTGCAGGAAACTATCATATTTTCTCGATTTTGTATAACTGCGTTCAATAAATAATCTAAGAGTATATACCTTTGTGCATGGGTTTATTGCTAATGGTTTGAAATGGTCGCAAAACTGCTTACTAGCTAGGTAGTAGTACATTCCTTGTAAAATACAAAAAAAAAATGAATTTCGCGCGCGACCGGAACGAAACGGGGTGGTACAATATAGAACATAATTTAAATAAATAGTAATGCTGCAGATCTCACGCAGCATCATCTAGCCCCGAGCTAAGCAGTGCCTGTGTTACGGCAGAAACATTTTCAATTATACAATACAAAGAATACACCCACAAACCCGAAACAAATATCTGCAGATCGTACTAACATTTGTCCCAAGGCGGGAATCGCTAAGTACTGGTTCAACCATCATCATCAGCCTATGTTAGTCCACTGCTGGACATAGGTCTCCCCCAATGAGCGCCATAGCGCCCTGTCTTCACCAACTTGTTACTAATAAGCATTGTTGATTTAAATGTTAAGTTGTTGGCTTTGGCAAGGTCTCCATAGGACCCTAATTAGGTACCTAACGACGTGTACATGTAACTCACCGACGGAATCCAACGCAGTTTCGTAGTCCACCTCCGCAGCATCTTGTGTGTCTATGGTCACCCCTCTTTGGTTTGCTGGAAGAAATCATTGAACAGCTAGTAGGTACGATGTGACTGTGTCATAACTAGGTTCCATTTAATTTCCTCTTCCCTGCACCTTATTTTTTTGTCAGAATTTTATTCTCGCAAGGAATGTTATTTCAACTGTTACAGACTATTATGGTTAGAGATCCGATTTTATTTGTAAATGTGGCGCATTGTGTTAACGCTTTTTCAACAAGGCGATATCAATGACATCTCCGAGATTACCTGAACGATTTGCATGCCTAGCTCTGCCTCTTACATAAGCTTCACATCTTGAGGACGCTGCCTCATTAACTGTTTACTGTCCACCACTGTAAAAGTACCTACATTAATAAAATTAATGTAGGTACTTTTTACGACTAAAAGTACCAGAAGCTACTCATTTTCTCTTATATTAATTTACAAGAAGTATCATCAAACTTTCGATAAAAAGACGGAAGTTTATGTTTTTACACCCGCAAAGAATACACGGATTGAGAAATATTACTTTATCAAAGAAAATTGCAATCAAATGATAGAAGCAAATTAGAACTAGTTTTTACAATTGAAACCATTGAGCTAATTGCAGACTGTTACAAACACTCTACAGGTAGCTAAATTGATTGAGATGAAATTTGTCACAAATCTCTATCAATATAATTCTCTCGATCATCTCATGGTCTTCGCGCATGGTAGCTGCTTTCCTGCTAGTACAAACTTTTGTATTTGAGGACTATTGTATTACTTGTATTTTAATCCATTTAAATATTTTACGTTCATAATGATTACATCTTAAGTCCTATAGAGCTTATAAAAGGCTAGTGAAATGAAGTTGCGTACTCACAGGTCCTCGATATTTCCGGCGCAACCTTGCAGAGCATCTTGCAGATCACACATGAGCTCGGGCGGGGTCGGTCGACTGGCCGCGCGCGCTCTCCGACGCCGACTGAGCCCGGGTCAGGCGCGAGCGCGAGCGCGAGGCTGTCTCCAGTCCAGCGAGGCTGCTGCTTGGACGCTATAGGACACTCGGGTATGGGGAGCTAAGGTACCGAGGCGCGCTCTACATGTTTGCGGGAAATGTTTGCGTTGTATCTATCTACAATTATTTTCGGATCGTGTGAAATCTCTCTTGATGGTACCTGCGAGGGGCTGCACGGCTGGTTATATTACGCACCTAGCCAATGTAGGGTTGGACTTGGGATTGGACTGTCTGGGGTTCTCAATAGAGAACCTCAGCACGTCTGGACGGACAAATCTTTTGATTACGAATAAAATAAATTAAAATTAAACAGTCGAGTGCGAGTCAGACTCGCGCACTATGGGTTCCGTATAATTGTAAGACCTTGTGTCTTGCCAAATATCATGATTCTAAGTTAACGGGAAATAGGTAGGTACCTACCCTGTAGGTTTTAGTCAAATCAAAAGTAAAACACGGTTCTAGGACTTTTTCCTTTACTTGTGCTATAAGACCTTGCTTCTTGCCAAATTTTATGATTCTAGGTTAGCGGGAAGTACCCTATAGGTTTTGTGTGCATTTGACTCCCTTAGAAATTTCGAAATATCCGGACATAAACGGCTGTAACTTTTGATTGCGTTGACTTGGAAGTTGTACTTATTTATATTGTGGCTCCAAGGGTAACGGACATTAATATTTGATGTTAATTTCAACTCGATACCACCTCCACGCGTTCCTGAGAATAGGGGGTTGACAGACGGAAAGACAGACAGACAGACGGACGACAAAATGATGACTAAAAATACTTTTTTCCTTATGAGGTACGGAACCCTAAAAATTTTTTTTTATGTTACGTAAACTGTAGTAAGTACTCAGTTTACGTAGTATAATTAATATATATTATAATATGTTAATATCTGTGACTGAGGTAAATTTCTTGCATGTAGGTACAATTTGCTAAAATGACGTTTTGTGTTTCACATATTGCGTTTTATAAATTGTCTTTAATAGTTAGATTTTAGTAGGTACCTCATAGAATACTATTATTATACTATAACATTCATAGAAACTAGAAAAAGATGTAAAATACATTATTGACTCATTGACGATTGCCCATACATGCACATGTGATGTGATATTGTGATGAAAATCGGTGGGCTGCAGATATTCTGAAGCTATGTTTACTATTTGTAGAAATGGATATCCGCGATTGGGGACAATGGTGAAAATTTCAAATATTATCTTTTTGGATTTCATAGTGGATTTATTAGAGCAGTTTGATATGTACCTACTCGCCTCAGGTTAGAACCTAGCCTGATCTAGACGGCCTAGTATCAGTAGTCCGATGATGTAGTCCGATGATCGGACTAGACTAATAGCGAGTCGCGTGTGGAGGCCGGCTGCGGCGGTGCAGCGCGTGTGGAGGCCGGCTGCGGCGGTGCAGCGCGTGTGGAGGCCGGCTGCGGCGGTGCAGCGCGTGTGGAGGCCGGCTGCGGCGGTGCAGCGCGTGTGGAGGCCGGCTGCGGCGGTGCAGCGCGTGTGGAGGCCGGCTGCGGCGGTGCAGCGCGTGCCGCCGCCGGCGCCATGTTCTAGAGCGAGGCATATTGATGAGGAATCTACAAAAATACAAGAAGTAGCCAAATTTCAATAGGAAGTCATTTCATAAATGGTCGTCAATAAACATTGTAGGTATAATTATTTCAAAAATGGTCTTTGTCCACTTCCCACCCTTACTGTTCAAAGATATTCAGCATTCAGTAGGTTTAAGTGCCGACAGTTTACCTTTTTGGAGGGTCGAGGTAGGTACAACTTTTTTTGAAAGTTATGAAAGGGGAACAGACAGACAAAACAATATCTTATCCCGGGGACAGAGAGGCTGCTTCGTAATCCGTTTTATTTGAAAATATTTAATATAAACCACTGATGGTGATGATGAACCGAGGCTGCTGCAGTTATCCCCGCCATCTGGCCGCTATCTGGCCGCTGATCTCTCGCCCGGTCTAGTCTAGGCGAGCCATCGATTGCGCAGCTTTCTCTTCCTGCCTGATTAATGACACATTTCTCCGCTAATTGCAGAGGAGCGAGCAATTCTGCGCTCGCGCACGCGGTCACACTCCTTAGCGCCAAGCTGCCGGCGCCCGCGGAGGTCTTACCTCACTGCAGCTCTGAGTGGGACAGAAGTTTGAGGGTCGCATTTCAGAACGCGGGAGCGAGAAGGTGGGCGTGGGCAAATGGAGGCCTATTCCCAATTGTGGGGCGCCATCGGCCGTGAATGATGATGATGATGCTGGTTCTGGAAAGCAGATCATGTCTTCTTTTGTCTCAATCTGCCAATTTGAATAACAATGGTTAAGAATATGAACCAAAAAATAAACAAGATTAAAATTAATCGGAAAAATAGAACAACAGATTTTTTGTGCCTGAACAAACTTGCTTCCGGTTCTAAAATTACCTTTAAAATTACTAAAGTGTCTTCAATCTGCAAATTAACTTGCTTGACACAAAAATTGTGCTTTGTCGACCGTGACCTAGCTCGGGATCTTTAATTAAGTTGCTATATGGGATCGACATGTTAAATAAATATAAATAAATAATGCTGGACAAAGGACACAGCATCATTTGCCCCAAGCTAAGCAGAGCTTGTGTTATGGGGACTAGCTAGATAATAAATTAATAATTACTAATACATGTTGCTTAGATCTCAGCCCCGTGCATGAGCCGATCTTTAGGTTTAGTTCTGAGTGGGTCAAGAAATTTCCTTATTTTAATTCTAATTACACAAATTGAAAAAAATAATGTTCTTGCCACAGAGTAAGTATAACGAACCTATTACTCCTGTCTATCTGTCAAATGCACACAGATATCTTGACAATAGAAAGTCCCTCAATTACCCAATCTTTAAGTTCTGAACAAGAGCCTGCTCCTCTTTCCACCCCGAATCAACTTCACGTGAAGGTCCTTCCATCGCGTCTCCCGCGTCGCGTCGTCCCGCTCCGTGGCATTGGACCCCCCGAGGTCGCTCACATTCGTGTTTGTGGAGGGCTACTCCATTTCACCATAACTTCACATACATACTTACAACCGTATGTAACAAGTACTCGTAAATCAAGTATTGAACGCACCTTGACTTTGAACTTGGACCGTCGGGGCCACAAGTCTTGTTTCAGTTGTTTCGATGACTCGGACTTTTCTGTGCAAAAAATCGTGGAGTCGGCCATATTGGCATGTCAAATTAGGCGACAGTGATATTGTTTGTTTGTTCTGTCATCTTTTATAGTTTTTAAATTTTTATATTACTTACTAAACAGATTTGTAGAAATACTTACTTATTGCTACGGCAATTGACTTTTCTCATAACATGAACTTTGATTTATTTCTTTAAAAAAGATAAAGGATTTATATATCAGTCGTTGGTTGAGAATCCTGAAACTTTCTTAGCAGACCCGTGACTGTGCAGCCCATAATAGTTTGATGACACATGGACAAAGCCAAGAATGGAAGAAGGCCTGCTTTGAAACACCAAATACAAAGTTTCGGTTGACGGACCGCACGGAACGAACAACCTTAGGTACTGCTGAACGCGCAAACGTGCGTTGCTTCCCACGCATCACTAAATAACACTTGATTTCGGATCTCTAAGAGTAACAGTCGAAATCATTTTCGACTGCTATTGTTATGTTATTTTTTAAGTTTTACTGGATAAATACTAATCCTTCGTGAATAAAATATTACATTTTATGGGAGATGATTCTCTATACAATAGTGGAAGAATCAGCATAATCGGTAAATCAATGGCGGAGATATCAAGTAACATACATACATAAAAAAAAACATACAGCCGAATTGAGAACCTTCTTCTTTTTTTGAAGTCGGTTAAAAAAGAGGCAGTGATCCTAATCTCATTACAACAATGGAATTTTCCACGCGAATGCGAGTGCAACAATACCTACGTGCGTGATCACTGATCGATCTCTGATCTAAAAAGAAAGGTTGCGTTGCATTACCTGCGGAGCTCAGCTCAGCTCAGCTCAGCTCAAGTTGCCTTGCAGTTTACTGACAGCGAGCGAGTCTGAAGATCTTACGCAGTTAATCTTAATAAATAAATATTGTGGAATGTGACTAGCCAAGACAAGACTGTGGACGCATTAGTTACAAGAAGGCGGGAGGACGATCGAGGATTATTTAAAATTATTTAGCACCTCGTTTCGATTAGATAGCTTTTTTAATTCTTAGCCAGAAAAAAAAGTTATCATTAAATTGAATTATTGTTATTAATTTCTGTTTTGATAAACTATTTCTTTCTTTATCGAAGATTAAGAAATGGTTTGCTAAACATTCCGAGGGAGTTATTATAACTTGAGATGCTGTTTGTTATGCTACGGTATAATACGAGTAAGGAGCGATCCGTTACCCCCTGCTGGTTCCCCGTTACCAGTTACAGAGGCCGAGGATTGAAGATGGATTGGGATGACCTCTTCTGTAAAATACCTGCTCTTTTCCTGTTCTGGTCTTTCGATTTTATCTTAATTATATTACAAAACACTGCGAGCTAATGATAACGAATTAGATTACCAGGTTTTTAACATGAATCCGTTTTAGTTGTGCAGCCTAAATATATTTTTTTAACTTTTGCCCCCTCGCCCCTGGAATGTCAGGAATGCACTTGTGTGGAACACTGTACTCAGTTGGAGGTGTTCTGCGAAACAAAAGTAAAAGCAAACCAATTTGTCTGTTTGCGGCCGGGCCATACGCCACCCGGGCCGAATGTTAGCGCCGCTGATGGGCATTCACTCATTCTGCGGCCGTTCCTTACGAAGTTACTGCTCGTAGTTATGTAGGTATTCAGAAGTACAAGTATAATTTTGATCCTCACCTATTCTTTCTCAAAGTTTTAGTCTTTTTTCGCCTGATTTGGGCGTAGTCGGCGCGCAGCGCGTAGTTTTATTTATCTACTGTTTACCAATCAATGTTCACCAAAATACCTACACATTAAACTTTGTAACATAAATCTAAGATTCCTGGACTAGAACGCCAGGAACAGGTTGTTCTACCTGGCGTATCTAATAATAGATGCGATGGCCTAGCTAGGCCGCTAGAAACTGCAAATAATGCAAAAATAGCCTTTCTAGTTGTCTGCAGTAATTTACGTGCATCTACATACTAATGCATTCGGTTATTGTTTGTCTGCAAATTCGAGCTGTTGAGTTTTTTTACCGTTCGGTATTTATCCAGGCTTCCCTCTCAGTTTCAAATATGACCTACTAGCTTCTGCCCGCGGCTTCACACACGCTCCTCGAGTAGCCTGTGTCCATCCCTGATATACCGTTTACCTCTCTGCCAAATTACATTGAGATTTGTTCAGCCGATTGAGCGTAAAAATGTATCATTACAAATCTGTCCAAAGACCGAGGTACGAATATATGTAGGTAGACACATTGGAGAGGAATGCAACGTAGGTACCTACATGCTTGCAAGACATCGTTTCTTTGTACGATTCAAAGAAATAAAAGATTCAACAACACAAGTTTCGTGGATCACGTGCTTGTGGTTTGTTTTTGTAGAACTTGGCATTTACAAACAAATACAGAAGGAGCTACTTCTAAAGGTACCCGGTCAGGAAGTAGAGCCCAGGCAAAACACAGGCAAAGCTAGCAAGCTGGAACGTAAGCCACGCCCACAGCGGAGCGTGTAGTGCTTCTATTAATTTCTTTACATATAGTGTACCTGTCCTATAGCATGTTATAGCACCTTATAATTTATATTCGCAAAGTAAAGAAAGAAAGCATGTGCCCGTCACTGTCGGGTTTGTGCGAGCAATTAGAAAATTAATCGTCAAAGTGGCTGCTTTGTGGCGACGCGAGGCGAGCTCGGGTGCCAAGGTGTCTGTGTGGTTTCATAGCACGAGTTGAGTTGAGAGAAATACATATTCCAGTGACTAATTCAGTTTATGGGATTTATTTATATAGGTTCTGGGCTACCTACACAGGGACAATCAAAAAGATTATTGAATTGAAACATTTAATCTAAAACATTATTTTCGATTACAAAATTATAAAATATCCATGCAGTTTGGAAGCTCCATGTATTTATTTTATTTAGCTAATTTACTCACTAATTACTTATAGCACGGGCTTTATTGAATCATTGAATCGTTGAATCATATTTATTATACACTTACTTTATGTGATTTGGTTTTAACTATAAATGAAAACATTGACAACATTCATTCCAACTGAAATTATGTACAAAAAATAAGTGAATAAAAACCATGCACACACTGACATAAATAATTTTTTTTTTTATAATAAAAGAAGAGCAATCTGTTAAATTTTATAGATGTAGCCGTTTGCTTAAAAACTGACAACAACGACAATGATTTACCCACCTGTTCCCACGTCTTTAGATAAAACTTACTTTACTTAGGCATCGACGCATAGTGTTACTCAGCACTTACCTAATCAATCTGCGAATTTAGTATTCTGTAGACATTCTGTTCTTTCTTCTCAGCGTTGTCAGAAGATTTGTATTGACTAATATTTATAACTAAGCTTATTTTTAGAGAGAATGAGACTTGACCGTTTTCTTCCCGTGATTTAAAGTTATAGTCAATCTATTAAAAGTTGTTACTAACTATCAGTTCCTATGTTTTGTAAATTTCAAAAAGCCATAAATTTGACGCTGCTGATGTGTTTTTCTTTAAAGTAAAATTAAACAAAATTACTACCGATTCCTGGATTTTTTATCGGAAAAAATCATTGAACCAGTTACCATTCAAACCGCAATCAAAAAAAAAATTAAACAACTTCTAAATAAGGTCAAAGACAAGTTACAACAAACTTATTATGTATAATGAGATAAAAATCAAAATGATCACGTAGACATTGAAAAATATAATAAAATAATAGAAAATAAATTTTGAACCCTGATATTTTCAAAAGAAAGCTTGTAATAATTTTAATAGTGATGATGATTGTGTCAAACAAAGTAAAAGAGATGTTGAAGGTGATGCCTCGGCGTCCACCGCTCGGGCACCGGCGGGGCCGAGGGGTGGGAATCAAGAAGGACTGGAAATGAGAATCAAAACATCCCAATTACTGTGTTCTACACAAACTAAAATAAAAGTTCAAAATTGGGCAGCTTTAAAAAGACAGCATGTATAGAATGAGTATAACGCATGTATACATTTTCCCAAGTCATAGTAACAAGAGATGATATTGTAGTAAAAGGTGTAGAACGAGTCAATTGAAACAGTTAAATCGATCGCTTTCACAACAAAACCAAGTCGTGTACGGAATTTATAATCAAAGGTGGTAATAATAGTCGACGTGAATTTATCAATTCAATATACATAGATGTAAGAAATGTTCCATACATGCATTCATACTCGTAGGTGAAATTGTACAGGAAAGTTAAAGAGATAAAGAAGAAGATATATAAAAGTGTTGTTTCATTTTCTTTGATAAACCAATATAAAGCTTTAGCAGACAAACCATTTTCTTCTAAAGAAAAACACATCGAATTAAAAAAAAAAGTTGCAAATATTTTAGCTAAGCTAGCCATAGAATAAAAAAATTGAATTTAGCTCTTAATTATAGAAAAATATCTTCCGACTTAAATGATGACCTAGCATCTCAGAACATTTGATTTTTCATGTGTCGTTTAGATAAAACCTAGCATTTCAATTCGAACTGAGTGAGATCCAAGGAAGGCATGGCGGGATCCTCACATTTCACTGATTTGTTCCTGTAACAACATTTAACCTTGTTAATGTTGCCCACATTATGTTATTTAGATGTCATCTTTAAATATATATAATATATAATAATAACATGTTATCATATAAGTAAGCCAGTGGTCGAGCCGCCCAGGGGAACATACCGGAGGAATGGCACCAGTTTCTCTTTGTGTATTTCTCTACTGCGATAACCAATTAAATAATAATAATAATATATTAAAAAAATTATGATAATTATAATGATTAATTTGGTTTTTGCTTGTTATTTTTAAATGTTTTCAATCCTTATATTATATATAACATAATTATGTACTTACTCATCGAGGTCCGCCCTGAGGAAGGCGCGGCGCGGCATCGACGCGAGCTCTACGCCATCGCTGTTGTCGCAAACCACCCGAGCCATGGTGACCTTCTTTATTGCGGCTAGCTCCCCTGCAACCATTCTTAGCTCAGCATCCGATACAATACCTACCGACACCTACATTGTACATGCACATACAGTTTATATTGTCTAAACTCTGACTCTACCCATATTAAGATAAACAATATTATTGACGTCGTGAACGTAGTGAACGAAAGTCTTCGTTTCAGGTCTGGCCAAAATAGCGTTTTTGTCAGTATGTCCGTACTCCTCTACAGGTCGTATTTTACAACCGATCGGTACGAAACTTTGTGTACAGATTCTTCGATTTTATAGAATTTTATTGTCGTCGGGATTTTTTGATTAAAGGCGTACTTCTTCCACAATAAGGCAAAAAGGTGGATTTGGAATATCTCTGCTTTAAGAGATCTGATTTTGATGATTGTATTTTTAATTGAAAGGTAATAACTTTAAACTGTTCTTATAAAAATTAGGTAAAGATCGGATGAGGATTTTTGGCATGACGATCAGAATATCTCCGCGAAATGCAGTAATATGCAAGAGAACATTTACAGTACAGCGCCACCTATTAGAACATCTTTGTAACACTTCGAGAATTATATGAAATAGCGCGGCCGCATACACCGTCGTCGTCGGTTAAATAATAACAACAACTTTGCGCTGAAGGATCAACGCCATCTATTGATACTAGGTACAGAATTTCGAGCTTTGCTGAGGAACGTAACTTAGGTACTTTGTATGGACAATTGATATAATGGTTGATGTGTTTGTGCAACATTTCGTTCAAAAATTCAATGCACACCACACTAGCGTAAACCAATATTTAGGTACCTACCTACTTATAAGGGTTTTTCTGATTTTTGGGTATACCTACCTGGGTATCTACTTAGGTAGGTAAAGTGTAGATACACTACCTAGGTACCTACCCATAGGATTTTTCTTACAGCGCGTCAAAAAGTAAGAGGCACCGATAGGTTGGAAGGGTAACCATTTCGACTATTTTCAAAATATACCTCCGAACCTACCTACCAAAATATCCCGTTTCAAATTACTTAAGTGCATTAATAAATAAATTAATTGTTGAAAAATGTTAGTGTTCGCGACGTCTACTGTTCGTAGAACTACTAGTAATACACGACTAGACATGCCTCGTTGGTCTAGCGGTCAGCTTGTTCAAGCGCTGATTGTGAGGTCCTGGGTTGGCAAATCCCGGGCCGGGCCAATAGTCGTTAATAAATAAATAAATGAATGAATAAATAAATAAATGAATGAATAAATAAATAAATGAATGAATAAATAAATAAATGAATGAATAAATAAATAAATGAATGAATGAATAAAGTTATTGGGGTTTTCTAGCAAGAAAATATCACAGTATCAGCCCGGAGTCAGGAAATCGGCGGTGTTACACCCCCGTGCCTCGGAAAGCACATTAAGCCGTTGGTCCTGCGCTTGACCTCTCCCCGGTCGTGTCGGTCTGCCGTCCCATCAAATTATGAGAGTGAAGGAATAGAGAGTGCACCTGTGTTTGCGCACACACTTGTGCACTATAACATGTCCTGCGCATCTGGCTAGTCTCCGGTGAGACTGGCCGCCGTGGTCGAAATTCGGCTAGGAGGACATTCTTATAATACACGGTTATTGTTAAATCACTGACACTGCATGATCTGCAATTCCTGCCTCATCACATCACGGAGAGGCTCGCGGAGACCCCGGGTCAGCATTCTTAAATGTGGTATTGGTAGTACAGTACCTGTAAATGGAGGGGCCATTTCATGGTCGTTCTTTAAGATGGGGCTTTATTTGAAAGTAAACTTTAAAATGTCTCCGCCCTGAGTGAGCGCGAGATCGGTCTTATCTGAAGGCATTCTCTGGGATCAAACGTATGTTAACATTTTGTATGGGAGGTGATTTACTCAATATTTTTTGTGTAGAACCTGCAGTTTACGCAATGTCAGTGAACTACCAGTAACCCTGTCTAGCCATTTAATAAGTGATCATTTGTCTGTTTTCAATAAAGATTATTTAATTTAATTTATCTCTAGCTGCATTCTTACTACCCGTTGTCCTATTAACCGTTTTACCGTGGGAATGAAGCATTTTCCCGCGGTAGAAAAAAGCCTATGTTCATCAGGAATAATGTCGGCTTCTAATGGTAAAATAATTTTTCAAATCGGTCCAATAGTTTCGGAGCCTATTCAATACAAACAAACAATCAAATCTTTACTCTTTATAATATTATTATAGGTACGAGTATATAGTACAGATAATCAAAGTCCACGTCATATGATGCGCGTGTTCTATGTTGGATTGAGATTACAAGTTGTTTGAGCAACCGGGAAATTGTTTAATATAAGATTTGATTTACTTATTCTTTTTTTTCTTTTGTGATGTTCCTCAATTCCTAGAGCGCATTATTTGCATAAAATTATCCAAAGTCCTAATAATTTGTATAACAATACCATCTACTCACAGTTAAATACAATTTTGTAATCCTTTACGGAATATTTCAAATACAAATACAAATATTTAATAAGTAAACTTAAATTAATTTACATAGCAAGGGTTTGGAACCCTCTTTTAGGTATATAGATACATGTGTTAGAGGGTTCCGCTCTTCCGTAACATACAGTTATGGTGGAAGGTGCGTTTTTGAAAGATTGAAATTAAAATTAAACAGATAATAATAATGCTTTACAATAGTTTGCTAGCGTGTGATTGTTTGGTGTGTGCCTGTGAGTGTGTGTATCAGTGCATGTGTGTGTTAGTGTTCTGTGCACGGCTGTAAGTGTATTTGTGTTGTGTGCATGTGTATGTTGTGTGCAAGTGTGAGTATCTAGCGTGTTGAGTTTGTTTATATATTACGAAACATTTTCAAAAAGCTTTTCAGTTTCCTCGTAGTTTAAAGTTAAAAGCCATTTATTTAGGGATTTTTTGCATTCATAATTATTCATAGGGTAGATTTGTAAGGTTTTGTTAATTGCGTTGTAGAGGAAGGCAGATTGCTTGACATACTGTCGCGACGCGAACTGGGACCGAGTAGAAATTTTAGGAGCTACTTGTTCACTTCTTAGCTTATTAAGCTTTTTGGGGTCATACTCAAGTGATCTATGTAGCCTCTAAGCGGCGCTTATGATGTAGAGTTTCCTGACTGATAGTAGACCGGCATCGCGGTAGAGCACATTAGTAGAGTATCGGAAGGGCTTGAAATACATGACTTTCAATAGAGACCTCTGTGTTATTTCAAGTTCTAAGAACTTTGTTTTAGTAGGTAGCTCCTCCCCAGATTGGTATACAGTAATTTTGAATTGATTGGGCCAACGATCTATAGATTTGGTTTATTAGTTTTTTTTGTTGCGATGTGACGTAATATTTGTTTACGTTGCCTTTTCATCAAAAGTTCGATGTGATCATGCCAGGAAAGTCGTTGATCAATTATTATTCCTAGGTATTTTGTAGTTGTTACTTTATCTATGTTAGGACTATAATATCTATTATTTATCGGATATTTATCGATTAACATATGATTGTCATCGGCCCGCACTGTCCTACCGCAGCTTACTTTACTTACTTGGAGTAAAAGCCGCCGGGTTGACATCTGGTCCGTACTCGTAGTAGAAGCGGTCCCCCCGCCTAGACCTGGAGAACTGCTCCAGCAGGATGTGTGCGAAGGTGAGGCCGAGGACCCCGCCTGGCACCGGCGGCTCCAGCAGCCCGCCCACCCACAGGTCCACGTCCTCCGGGCAGGCGTACACGGACGATAGGCGGCTCCTTGCCTGGAAGTTTCAGACATTTTACGATTCATTTCATTTATTTTCCCAAACAATTTACATTGCGGCGGAAATTTCATGTTGCACCTAGCACATCTTATTAACTATTACCTAAATTGTAATACTAGAGCGTACAAAACTAAAAACAAATAGGTACTTAACGGAGAATTGCAGACGTATTTTACATTTGTATGGGAGGTGATCTACTTAAGATTTTATGAGTTTTCATGTATATCAGTCATCGTACATTACCTTGGGGCCAGATGATGCAGTGTCAGTGATTTAACAATAACCGGATCTGGTACACTTTCGCTAAGGACACTGGCGCAAAGGACACTTGCGCGGGAGGACATTTTCGCGAATGGAAACTTGCGCGCATGGACACTTGCGCGAAAAAATCACAAAACTCCTGATATCTCTCGAAATAGACGTTCCAGAGAGTTGCGAATTTCATCACTGAGTAGGTAATTTTGCTCTTTTTCTTCTGATAAATATATCACTTTCCCCTATCCTTCCCACTTCCTTCTGCATAACGAAAAACCTACTTTAACGTCGACGTTCGTAGCACGTGTTACGATGCTAGGAAGGAAAAATCACAAAACTCACAATATCTCTCGAAATGGACGTCACAGAGAGTTGCAAACTTCACTACTATGTAGGAAATTTTACTCTCTTTCTTGTAATATATGTAATTTTCCCCTACTTCTCTCACTTTCTCCCCCATAACGAGAAACATACCTTAACGTTGACCTTCGTAGCACTTTCTACGCTGCTACGAGGGATCGGCGTAGCATACAAAATACTTCAAACGCGCACGCACCTTTTTACTACACACAAAATGTAGTTTCGTAGACCAACGTAGCAAGTGCTACGATGACTACGGGTGCACTGGCGCGGCATGGAGGGACACAAGGAGAGCTGCTAAGGAGTATTCAGTAAATTGGTGACTGGTCTTCTTTCAGATCTCTTTTCTTGAACATACGAGTAAATGAAAAAAAAAACCTATCACTCCAAAATTCACTTTATAATTAATTTTTAATAAGTCTTCATTTTTTTGTATGTTGATACCAGACAAAAAATCCCGTATGCCGTTTTTGTTTTTATTTTCCATATTAATTGAGCTCATGACTCCTTTTACGACTTTTCTCTAACTTTCATGATTTCAGATTAGGCCGTCCACTTTCATCTCAAAAGCCACCCTGTATACAAGAGAAAAACTTGGGTTGGTCGCATTCTTTTTTGGACGTGTAAGCAAGATAGAATTTGAAGTCTATTGAGATATCAAAAACTTTATCGTATTCCAATTGTGCACACTCATACTAAGCAAGTATACAGCATCGAATAACTATGTGTGAATTTGAGATCATATTTGAAAACTCAGGTGGCGTCCATCTTTGTATTGAAATGTTTACAGTATGACTGTCATTTTTTACCAATTGGAGGGTGTTTTCATGAAAATCTCTGTTCTGTCTCTGAAATGTAACAAAATCTTAAGAACAGACCTTTGTTTATCTTAGACTCCTGCACGCAAAGATAAAAAAAAAAATAGCTATAGCTAAAAATAGCGTAGAATTTGTAGTCAAGTCTTTGAATTTAAGACGAAAAGACCGATTTCATGAAATTTTCAGTTTTGTTTCTGGAATAAAACCCAAACATAAGAACGGGCCTTTGTTCGTTTAAAACTTGAGCATGCTATTAAAACCCTAATAAAACTTACTCTTATGGTGATTTGAAAGGAAAAATCACTCAGATTTTTAAATTTTTCCAAGATCGTTTTGATTAACATTTTTAGGACTTCAGTTATTAAAACGTATCAAACCTTTATGAGCAAATCTTTTTTTGTCTTTTACTAGACGCATCCTATTTAAACAGTGGTTTAAATAGACTGAACAGAAATAGTGATAGAAGTTTAATGTAGTAACAATACCGAAATTATATTTGAAAACAATATTGATTATTATAATGGATGCGTTTATTTCATATAGATTGTTTGCAACAGTTTGCAGTTAGCTCAATTGTTTCAATGGTAAATACTAGTTCTAATTTATTACTATTATTTGATTGTTATTTTCTTTGTGACTAAAGTTTGGCAAAGGCAATATCTATCGAACAAATTTTTATTCGGTTCCTAAAAAGTGCTCTGCTACGCGAAGCAGAGCAAGTTCTGTTCTGTTCACAAAACTAGCTACAAGAACTACTGGGGAAAAAGTTGTGCCAGTAGTTCTTGCTTGTGTAGCTTTAAAAAATAAGTGAAATCGTAATCGACATCCAAGAGCTAGTCGAAAGCGACTAAGTACAGTACATAAATCCAGTTTTCGACTGATTCTGATAGCAAATAAATCACCTAAAATTTCAAAGGAAACAAGAAGACCATGTCACCTCTACTGTATACTACTGACAGCTCTGAATGTCTCACAGACTCTACACAGACATGAATACGTGAAGCCTAGTTAGTCAGCTATACAGCTAATTCACCCGTAGCTACGAAATAACATTTTTGTGTAGTGAGGAAGTGCGTACGCGTTGAAGTCTTTTGTACGACGATCACTCGTAGCATCGTAGAACGTGCTACGGAGGTCTTCGTTAAAATATGTTTTTCGCTATGGGGAAGGAAGTGGCAGAGGTAGGGCTAGGCTAGATAAATCTCAAGGACAAAAAAAAATCTAAACAGTGGTGAAATCTGCAAATCTCTGCGATGTCTACTTCGAGAGATATTATGAGTTTTATGATTTTCCCTCGTAGCATTGTAGCACGTGCTACGAAGGTCTGCGTTAAAGTATATTTTTCGTCATGGGGAAGGAAGTCGGAGGGGTAGAGGAAAGCGAGATTTATCACAAGAAAGAAAGCAAAATTCCCTACACAGTGGTGAAATCCGCAACTTTCTGCGACGTCTATTTCGAGAGATATTAGGAGTTTAGTGGATTTTTTGCGCAAGTGTCCACTCGCGCAAATGTCTTCTCGCGCAAATGTCCTTCGCGCATGTGTCTTTCGCGCAAGTATCTTTCGCGCAAGTGTCCTGATACTATAACAGAGTTTTATCAGAATGTCTTCCTAGACGAATTTCGACCACGGCGGCGGCCTATCTCATCGGAGACTAGCCAGATGCGCAGGACATATTATAGTGCACAAGTGTGTGCGCAAACACAGGTGCACACTTTATTCACTCACTCTCATAATCCGATGGGACGACAGACCGACACGACCGGGGAGAGGTCAAGCGGAGGCCACAGGAGCGGATAGGGTTCATCGCAGCTGTTTAAAAACAAGGGAGAAGGAAAAGATTCATAATAACTGCAGATAAGTAAAAGTTATGATATGTACAGACAGAAGCATTCATTGGAAACCCCCCCTCAGAATATGTAATAGTGCCATTCGGTAGCACGCAGGTTCAAACCCATAGAGCAAGTACAGAGAGGAGGGGGCCTAAGCAACTGTGCACTGTGATTCTCAACTAGGTCCTGACGTCATCACAGTGGGCGTGGCCTTAGTCAGTGTACTGTCGTCGTTCGTCCTGTGCACAACTTTGTGAACGGTGGAATTTCGTGTAATTTTCATGTAACTAAGTAGAAAAGGATGAAGTGTTGTGTTTTAACTTGTAAAAACTACTCGGACAGACGTTCTGATGCTATGAATGCTTATTACTTATTAATATTATTAGTTTTGCCGTTGACTTGGCTCGTTTGTTGATTGATTTATTACAATTGTATTTTGTTATAAACTAAGCAGCTAATTATTATAAATAATAATAATATTAGTAATAAACATTAAGATAAATTAAAATTATACAATAATAAAAACATGTTCAATGGTTTGAACAATGCTTAGGTAGTTTATTATAATTCTATTAGTGAATGCCTATTATTAGCTTTCTGTGTCTATTTTAATTTCTATTGTAATTAGATAAGCTGATGGCAATCCGAATTAAATAAATAAATAAATAAAAATAAATGAATGGCATCAAATTTCATGGGTAAGTAATTTTATGCGTAATTTAAGAATAGTTCTAGAAAAATCTCTCATCGTATCGGCGTCTCCAAATATACTTCTTCTACTTGACAATAGATGGCGACACCTAGTGTCATGGGAACTAAAAATAAATAGGCAAGTAGAGCAGTATTAACATATTTTAATAATCATACGTACGGAAATTAGTTCTACTGGCATTCCTAAAGACTTTTTAGTCGCCTAAATATTATTTTTATTAATTTATAATCATTTATTAAACATGCCGCCATCTATCGTCATCTATGAACATCAACCATGAATTGAACAAAAAGACAGGGTCGTAATTAGAATCCAATTATTTTACCGAGTGTCCCACGGCTATGCTTCGTCAATGGAAAGTACTTTTAATAAAATATTTAATACGCAGGAAATAAAAATAAAGCCTGCTTTAAATTCAATATTCTATCTACATTATCGAAAGTATGTTTTCGATACACGGGGCTCCGTGCAAATAGCACTGCACGTATTCCTACGTTCTTACTTAACTGTGTTTGTAAATAAAATTTTGTTCGATATACTTAATTTGTTTATTATTTGTTCTGTCTCTGAAATTAATATTACTTGACCATATCAAAAGACTTATGTTAAGTATCAAGCTTCATTCGCATCACGCGACTTTTGATTTAGGCAAGTATTAGATACTTGTTTACATAATAGGTAATGGTACGAAAATTCTGAGTACGTCCCTGACCCTGTTACATCCTACACTTAGTGACATCTAGTGTGAGGTAGCTAAACTACGTAGTAACATCAACACAGAACGAAGCGAGCAGTTTTGCTTCTCACCGGTAGATGGAAAACAAAAAAGTAGGCGGGATCTAACACCCCCTCATCCCGCAAAGTGTCACGCGTTGTTTCTTAGGGAAATCTAATTAGAACATCTCCTCTCTGTACTTGCTCTATGTTCAAACCCTTGAACATAAAAATATTGATTTTAGCCTAGGTACATTATTCTCGTTTATTTCGTTTTTTGTTTTCTTATAAAGTTTATTCAATTACTTAAATAAACAACTAATGTTTTTTTTCAATACCTTCGTTTATATTGTCACGAGAAAAGATAAAATTTTATGACTACACCACGTAAATATGGTGTAGTGGTTAGTGTAACCGAGTTTCCCTCGCTTCACATCGTAATACCCGTCATCCATTCCTTACAATATAATGTCATTTTGTTTATCTGCCAATTTTTTTTTAATTTTAGTAATGTAATGACAAGTATTCATGTGAATAGTGAAGTTATTGTATATTGGTATGAATTTAAAGTAATAATCAAGAAAGGCAGTAATTTTTTTTTGTTCACCCAGATTGTATTCAGATCTACCCTCAAGCACTTCTTTTTTTCTTATCCAGTGTAAAGAGATAGCGTAAATAAAATGCTGCGGAACACTAATAAGTTAATAACACAAAATTTCAAAGCTTTGATAGTTATTTCATTGGTTTAGTTGGTTAGTGTGCAGTCGTTACTTGTCATGCGAGCGATCGGATGCCTGGTTCGATTCCCACTTGGTGATACAATTTTTGCTTCTTAGAATTTGAGTAAAATATTTATAAATCGGGCGACAAATGTAAATTTAAGCTATTTGAGGGGTTACCAAATAATGCTTCTGTCTGTACACAAATAAATTTGTATAACACGTCATGTCACTTTCATCAACATAACATAACCTATATTTATCTGCAGTTATAATCATTTTTTTCCTTCTCCCTCTTTTTCAAACAGCTGCGATAAATATGTTATGATAAGAGTGAAAAATAAGCTGAAAAGAAAACTACTCTTTAGAGTACACATTGCATTATTAATTTTGAAGAGCTCATTAAAACGTGTGGTTAAGTACTTCGAAGCGCGCATTTGAATATGTAAGAATTATGTATCAGTCCAGATGAATTTTTTTGCAAAACTGCGTAAATGGTGTCTGATCGAGTAGGGCTGTCGAACATGGTGTCTGATCGAGTAGGGCTGTCGAACACTCACTGTGTTCGGGAAAAAACAGGACTTCGCTAATTTCACGAAATTTTCCTAAAAACGTAGGTATGTCAAAATGTACCAATGTACACATTACCATTTAACATTAATTATCATAAAAGAGCGCCAGATACCGGTCTAGCTGACATAATACAATTTGAAGTTAAAATGCGCGCTACCGAAGCGCGTGCTCCAAATGCCTGTAGTGCAGGTAGTCTCTTACACTGTGGGGCAGTTGGTTGAAGTCCTGGTAGGGCTGGAGGCCCACGAGCCGGCGGTACTGGTTGTAGGGGCGCAGGCCGAGGTCGCGGCCGCGCTGCACGTTGATGGCCGCCAGGTCCAGCCCGGACGCGGAGCCGCCGCGGAACATGTAGCGTGTGAGCTGGAGCACAATCCATTCTATTCATTATTACATGTCATGGTTGTGGAATGAAGAATAAGCACCTCCGCGATGACGTCACCGGCAGACGCTGACCAGCTCGCCGAGTGCGGCGTGCAGAGTAGGTATCGAGCGTTGATTCACCAAAACATCCTAAGTCCTTAATTTGTGACTTCAGCGCGTTTCTCTACAAATATGGCGTTTCGGAGTTTCAAAAAATCCGAATATGAAGTACACGTTGGTAAAGTTATAATCGTTCGAGGTGAGCTTTGTATTGTATCTCACCCCAATAGTGAGGAAAGGATCCACGGCCTGCATGGGCTGCGCGACCAGCCCGGCCAGCAGCTGGTCGAGGAAGTGGCGCAGGCGCAGGCGGCCCGGCTGGAACATCAGCTCCGGGATCGAGATCTCCTCGAAGGTGGCTCCTGTTGCAGAGCACATGGTCCTGGAATAATTGTCTACGTTGTATTCTATACTTTACAGTTTGTCTGCAGAGTCGTAGCCGTCTAAATGTCATTTGTTTTGTTTGATTTTTTAGAAATACACTGACCTTACTTTTGACTTGACTTGTCTGTGTAATCGTTTACTGTCTGTTACTTATGTTTGGCATAAAAAGAATTTCTTGATTTCTTGGAAAGGTTTGCTTGGAGGTGTAATTACGTTAAGAACTGACTTGATCTTTCCATCGACGGTGGAGTGTCCGAACCTCATGGCTGCTGCTGCGAACTCGGCCAGGACCGACGGGTTCACCTCAGGGTCATACCCGGACGCGTACCCCTCTGATACTTCCAAGTTGAATAGATGCACTAGTTTCCAGCCTAGAATATATAATGAAGATAAATAAAATTATAAAAAGTATAAAATGCCAAGTTAATAGTCCTCTAACAAATACTCTGCTTTGGCTAAAATAAGAATTTGACGTATTCTGAAGTTTTCTTATCTAGGATATGACAATGAAACAATTGGAAAACCGCCTCAAAGGGCGAGGTGAGGTCATGACCGCTGGAGTGGTGGACAAGATTGGGCTGTAGAAATATTGCAAGCTATCTTAGTTGACATGTTGCAATACAGGTTGACGATGGCGTCAAAGTCACAAGTCACAGTCGCGAAGTGCTAGCACTGACCGACTAGCAGCGGCAGCCACTCGTGGTAGACCACATGCTGGTAGATGGCCTGCACGACCAGCTTGCTCTTTTGGAAGATGACGTCGGCGGCGCAGCTCGGATGTAGCTGGGACAGCTCTGCGGCAACGCGGTTGTGCTGCCGGGTGAAGACGGTGTGCAGTGCCGTCAGGGATATTATCTGGTTGCCGTGGTGGTCACCTGCATCAACGCATAAGGAGCAACTTAAACTTGATCTTACTAATATAATAAAGGTGAAAGTCAAAGTCTCTGCTTTCGCTGGGCGCACTTGAATGCGAGAAACTAGAAAAACATTGCAAAAGCGAATGAAATTATACCCGAGTCGAAGCAAGCCCCCTGCTCCTTGGTGTAGAGACACTCGGGCCGGTCCGTGAGCGGAGGCAGCTGCCGCCCGTAGTCGCTGAACGTCTTCAGGTACCCGCCATCGCGCAGCTCGTCCTGCTTGTCTTCAGACTTGCCGTACAGGTGCGAGAGGTCTAGGAAGTGGGTCACTCCGTTCATCTGAAATTATTAGGGAACAAACTATTCACTAAACGAGTATCTTGTGAGCCAGCAGGTGCGTTGAATTAATTTCTTTAATGCAGATGACGGACCTGCTTAGCGTACCCAGCCCGGCAGTCGGGGGAAGGTGCCAGCTGCGTCCTCACGAAGTTGAGGCACGTCCTGTGGAAGTGCTTGTAGAATGGGTCGCCAGGGTCCACCGCGATGGGCGCGCAGGCCCAGTGCAGCCGCGCGGGGGGCAGGGCGTCGCCGCGCGCGGAGCAGCACGAGATGGCGCTGCCGTTGCCTGAGGGAGAGTGAATACTGAAGTATAGTGCCACCTACTGTCCGTAGGTACCCCTTATGCCTATATATACCTTTGAAAAAATTGCGATAAGCAGATATAATGCAATGCTGACGTAAAATCAACGGTTTACCACACTCGAGAGCGACAAACAGACAGCGGAGGCTTAGTAGTAGGGCTGTTGTTGGCACCCTTTGGGTACGGAATCATATAATGCATATCAGTGAGGTTGTTTATTTGAAGAAATGTCGTATGTAAACTCACCGAAGTCATTGATGACAGCCGAGGAGAGATCATGCGCGATGAACTGTGAGAACTGCATGAACAGCAGGTTGTGCGTCTGGCTGGGGTGGTGTCCGTCGGGCAGCAGCGCCACGCTGACGGCGCGCGGGCTGGCCAGCGCCGCGCCCGCGCCGCACGCCGACGTGCGGAGGGACCAGATACCTGGGACAAGAATACTGATTCTAACTTTTTTGGCTCGTGGCCGCAAAGCGCCTACTACTGGCTTTGTGTTGTCAAAACAACGCGCTAAAATTTAATGGGCACTATAAGTGCTCCTTCACATTTACCGGAGAGCTCAGGCGGTCAACTACAAAGGTCGTGGTCTCCACCACACCTCAAAATCACCATAAAATGCTTTTGTCAATACATTGATTTGGCCAATGATTCCCTGTGTACAGGGAATCATTGGCCAAATCAAGCATTTTGTGAGGCAAGGAGCACTTATAGTGCCCATTAAATTTTAACATCGCTATACATAGCGATGTTTGTTGTCAGAATATACAGAAAATAAAAATGTCTCAAGTTGCTGATATATGAATCTATAAAACTGGACCATCAATTCTGTCTCCTACCATCGCCATAATCAGGTGGAAGCAGTCTCTCGTAGCCGGTGCTGGCGGCGCCCCAGCTCGGATGCTGCGCGTTGTTGCACGTGCCGTCGGTACTCCTGTACGGTGGCGGCGGCTGGGGGCAGGCCGGCTCGGGGGGGCAGTACGGAGCTAGGAAGGGGACAAATGTACATTGTGTATTGTCGAGCCTTGATCAAACGAGATGTGCGGATGATCATCATCATCACCAACCACTGCTGGACAGAGGCCTCACCTAATGAACGGCATAACGCCTTGTCTTCAGCTGTCTTCGAATGTGCGGATACGCGACATATATTTATCAATAAAAATCAGAAAAAAATATTATATGTAAGCCATGTTCGATATTGTATTTTTTGTTTATTTTCTTAGCTAGGGAGACTATCTAGTTTTCAAATGACACTCCTTTGAATTAAATAGGTACGCCGTAGAAGAAACCAGATGATGTAGTTTTCATTAAAAAAATGATTAAATCGGCTTGGTTTTTGAGATAGCTTACATAATACGTTTTATCTCTGATTTTTATCGATAAATATTATGTCGCATACCTATCCGCACATCTCGTGCGATCAAGGTTCGACAATAATAATAATAATAAAGCTGGACAATTCACACAGCATTATCTAGCCCCAAGCTAAGCAGAGCTTGTGTTACGGGTACTAGATAACTGATATACATAATACAATACACTACATAGATAGATATTTTTATTATACGTAGAAAAACATCCAGAACCCCTGAACAAATATCTGCAGATCGTACAAACATTTGTCCCGAGGCGGGAATCGAACCCGCAACCTCCTGCGTCGCAGGCGGACCTTCGCCCGCTGCGCCACAGAGGTCGTCAGACAATAGACATTGTATAATTGCAATAATGTAGAATAAACATTCAGCTCTAAGCCAGTTGGTGGTTCTATCGAGCTGACATCTGAGTGAAATGAACGCGCTACAAGCGAAGCTAAACAAGTTATTTTAATATATTTTTTCTAAAAAGGACCAAAGTTGGCGATGATTACTATGTGAGTCGATGGGAGCCGCAGCCTCACGCGCGTGTACCCAACACGCGCGTGAGGCTGCGGAATGTGAGTCGATGGGAGCCGCAGCCTCACGCGCGTGTACCCAACACGCGCGTGAGGCTGCGTAATGTGAGTCGATGGGAGCCGCAGCCTCACGCGCGTGTACCCAACACGCGCGTGAGGCTGCGTCATGTGAGTCGATGGGAGCCGCAGCCTCACGCGCGTGTACCCAACACGCGCGTGAGGCTGCGTAATGTGAGTCGATGGGAGCCGCAGCCTCACGCGCGTGTACCCAACACGCGCGTGAGGCTGCGTCATGTGATAACCTCAAATAAACGTATTGAATTGCATTAAATGTTTTGTACAATATCTTAAACTAGCTATTGCCCGCAGCCTCGCACGCGCTTTTCAAGTAGCTTATGTCCCGTCCCCGAGATACCGTTTAGCTCGTCGACCTTCCGGCCGCTGAGGCGTCAAACATTCATGAAAATTGAACCTATGCTAAAAAAATCAAACAATAATGAAGTGATTGTGCGAAGCGTGCAGCCGAGTAGCGACCTACGCGGTACAAGAGACTACGGCGGCGTAGCGGCTCAGTTTTGTATTCAAGATAATGAAAAAATAATTACTGTCCAACCATTATAGTCCTCGCTGTACCCCAGCTCCACATCATCATCATCGATGGCCTGCTGCGCCTTCAGCTCCTGGAGAGTGAGGAGGTTGAGGAAGGCGCCCCCTGTCAGCTGCTCCGTCGCCCCGTCGGTGCCTGATGATGACTGGAAGATGGAACCAGCGGTACACTCATTTACAATTATTGTATTTTTGGCCGATCAATGAATACGTGAGGTACAGCACAGCGGCCCCTTGCAGAACAGACCTACTGAACTGCGGTCCCCACTGCTGCCCGCATGCCCAACGTTGGGATATAGGCATTGCCCACTAATGCGCCATTAAGAAGCTTATTAGGTGAGGCCTACGTTTCAGGCTTTCAGCCACATAATGTTATATCTCTGTGGTTTCAGCTTCTGTTTATTTATACTTAAACGAATAGATTTGTGTCAGAATATTACAAATAAATTAATTATAAATAATACGAAATCAAAAGGAATAAAATGTCACAATGACTTGTCCAAGTCCAAGTTATTAAAATTTAAAATCTGAAATCAACAAGAAAATACAGTAACACACAGATAGCAATTATATCCAGCTGTGGACTGGTGAATGCTGTTGATGCCCTGGGATGATCATAACCTCCGTCCATCACATCCACAGCCAAGCGATGTACCTATACCTAGTCTTACTAAGGTGTCCCCAGCAGCCATGTGAGCACAGCCACGGGCAGAAGCATAGAGAAGAATGGACCACCTCACCTGTCTGAGCCTGGAGTCCGGCGAGCCGGGCGCCAGCACGGCGTCCCCGGGGCGCTGCAGGAGCCCGCGCGAGTGCGCCAGGCGCGCGCTCCACTGCGCCCGCGCGGCGAGGTGCGCCCGCTCCTCTGCGCTGCGGTCTACGCTATGAACCACCTCACCTGTCTGAGCCTGGAGTCCGGCGAGCCGGGCGCCAGCACGGCGTCCCCGGGGCGCTGCAGGAGCCCGCGCGAGTGCGCCAGGCGCGCGCTCCACTGCGCCCGCGCGGCGAGGTGCGCCCTCTCCTCTGCGCTGCGGTCTACGCTTTTGTGTGAACGCATTTTACGTTCTGACTCAGCTACAAAGAAAGAGGAGTGCCTATTGAGTTGTGTTATGTCCAGTCCATCTCAAGGTTGCCTGGAGGAGATCGCTCACAGCGATTCCTATCATTCCTGTATTCTAAGTTTTGTTTCTCTCCAATGTTTTCTGTCTTTGTGTGGTTTATTAAAGTATTTTCTATCTACTCTTCTACTACATTAGGATAAGAGGAGAGAAATGAATGCAGGTTATGTTAAATAATAAAACAAAAGATCGCGCATCACAAATTTCAAATTATTTTCCGTCTAAATTTGACAGTTGAAACCCAATCACTAGACACTACTTCTCTGGTGCCCTTACTGGGAATAAAATAGGTGCCGTAAATGAGGTGCCCTTCAAATTGGTGCCTAACTGGGAATAATTCGTTGTTTCGTCCTTGAGTCTTAGCGAGTAAGATTATATTTTTATGTCATTTTATGCATATGCATAGTTCTTCCTAAAAGTATTTGGCTAAGATAAATATGTATACCTATTTGAATGAACATCAACTTGCTATAGTATAAAAATTGTACTCGCCAACCTCATTTGTTATACTTTAGTGAAAAAGCATAAACTTTTCAACCATAAAACCTCTTTAGTAGTAAACTGTTTGAAACCTGCGTGGTTGGGGTAGCAGCAGACTCCTATCCCGTCCCCTAGATGGCACTCCACGTGGCTGGCACCCCCCGCGTGCGCCCCCGCGCAGCTGATCCTCGGCACACACCGTCCCCCGAGGGGGCACGTGGCGCAGGGGATGGGGTTACCGTCGCTAGCTGCCGGGGACATTCAGTTTAGTCCAAGAGAGCTTTGACAAACAGTTACATTAATTATTATATTTAACTAGCTGCGCCCCGCGGCTTCGCCCCCGTGGAAATTTATGTTTCCAACTTTCTTAATTTTTTCTTTCATAAGAACCTTCTCCTGACAATAACAAACACAACAAAGAAAGAATTAGCGAAATCGGTCCAGGCGTTGTTGAGTTATGCGCTTACCAACACATTTTGCGATTCATTTTTATATTATAGACTAGCTGCGCCCCGCGGCTTCGCCCCCGTGGAAATTTATGTTTCCAACTTTCTTAATTTTTTCTTTCATAAGAACCTTCTCCTGACAATAACAAACACAACAAAGAAAGAATTAGCGAAATCGGTCCAGCCGTTCACGCGTGATGCGATGACAACGGAAAACGGGTTTCATTTTTATATATAAGATTGGAGAGCCTCGTATACCTATTAAAGGTACGTGCGGACCTAGACACGAGCCGTGGTGGGTGAGGCTGCGAGCTGGCCCTGGCATGTCGAAGGTCATGGACCTGCAGGGCTGAACATTATTTGACTGCGACCATCACTTACCTTTTATCCAGCAAATACGGGTTCCTTCCTATGCATAGGACCTTAGTCGCCTATTATTGTTTTTGTATCTTTGTAATATTGTGAACCAAATAAATTTTTTTTATTATCAGTTAGGAAACCCTTGACAGTACCTATGATATAAAAAGGACACAGAGATAAATATCATCAGAGAATAGAAACAGATCAGAAATTTTTAGCGTTTACAATTGAAACCGTTGAGCTAACTGCAGACTATTGCAAACAACCTAGAGGTAGCTCAACTGAAAAATTTCGACAGAATTAAATTGAAATACGACATCACATTAACTAATAAATGACTTGTAAGCACTAGTTATGAAGTTGACTCCATCAGAGCCGAGGAGAAGGAACAGTTCCCGTTGACCACCACCGAGGTGTGCCCCCCTGCCCCCCTGGGGGCTCGGGAATATATTATAAAAACGTGCCATGGTCCCCCAGAGGCGGACAATGTAAATTCAAAGTACTTAATCTTGTTATATCTAAGAAATCAAATAAAATCATTAAAAATATCAACTTCGACGGCACTTGGGTCGCAACCCTCCCTCAGTGCGGGATATTGTTATATCTAATCAGCAAAAAGGTATTTCTTTTAAAAAATCCTTATCAATCTATTTAAGTAGAAGGCTCAAATTTACTTGTACGCTAACGCAATCAAGAAAAGGTAAACTATACAGTATTAACACGCTGCTCTCAGAGAATGATATGGGTAGGTACCTATAACCTACTCGTATTACTCATGATAGGAACTGATAGCCGAAGAAGGAATGCGGAGCTCAGTAATCTTACCCGACACGCTGACTGCACTCATCACTGACTCTGACGCTGCAATACACACCAAAACTGTTAAAATTACATTATTTCCATACATTTTGTTTATTCTTTTAGAAATTCAACAGAAGCACACAGTGCGCGCGGCGCGGCTACTGCGCGGGGCTCAAGCAGCAAAGAACGGTGGATTCCGAGCACCGATACAAAATAACAGAACCATTGTGGGTAGGCAGAATTGTATCTTACGTAGATATGTAATTTGATGAATGCATTTTTGTACTACCTACTTTAAAGATGTAAAAAATATGCACACGCAAAGCGAACGTGCTGTTTCTAACCTACTTCAAAAAAGGAAAAGTTCTAAATTCGGCTGTATGCTTTTTTATCTATATATATTGCTTTATATCTCCGCCAATCGTTAAACGATTTTCTGATTCACTATTGTCACAGATATTATAATACTATACTAGTTTTTGAGTAATATCACAATTAGTCACAACAAGTTCGGTAATTTCTAATTTCTAAGAAATCAAATAATATCGCAAAAATGTTCGACTTCGACGGGACTTGAACCCGCGTCCTCCCCTCAGTACAGGAATGTGATAAATGTGATAACCAACTACACCACGAAAATTTTTGCGATATTATTTGATTTCTTAGAAATTAGAAATTATCCAGAGTGCGAGGCTTACGCACTATAATAACAAAAACGTTAAGTTTGGTAATGTCTTCGCCAGTTGTTATTAGAATTTTTTATTATCATTTATAACACACAACAAAGGGTTTGTTCGCTAAAGCGAATAAGGTACCGTGATAATTAAAATTAACTTAAATAAACATCTAACTTAATTAATTACTGCTACTTAATCGCTTACTTACTAAAAGATACAATTTTTTGGCATCATCTGATAACAAATAATAAGAAAGAATACTATTGCTAATATATTTTGATGATTATTTCGTAATTGTAAAGGTTCATTTTGAAGTGGTCCCATAAAAGTTAGTCTCTCGAGGGATGTAGGTTCGCCGTAAACTGTCTGGAGAACATCACCACATTTAGTCTCTCGAGGGATGTAGGTTCGCCGTAAACTGTCTGGAGAACATCACCACATTTAGTCTCTCGAGGGATGTAGGTTCGCCGTAAAGTGTCTGGAGAACATCACCACATTTAGTCTCTCGAGGGATGTAGGTTCGCCGTAAACTGTCTGGAGAACATCACCACATTTAGTCTCTCGAGGGATGTAGGTTCGCCGTAAAGTGTCTGGAGAACATCACCACATTTAGTCTCTCGAGGGATGTAGGTTCGCCGTAAACTGTCTGGAGAACATCACCACATTTAGTCTCTCGAGGGATGTAGGTTCGCCGTAAACTGTCTGGAGAACATCACCACATTTAGTCTCTCGAGGGATGTAGGTTCGCCGTAAACTGTCTGGAGAACATCACCACATTTAGTCTCTCGAGGGATGTAGGTTCGCCGTAAACTGTCTGGAGAACATCACCACATTTAGTCTCTCGAGGGATGTAGGTTCGCCGTAAACTGTCTGGAGAACATCACCACATTTAGTCTCTCGAGGGATGTAGGTTCGCCGTAAACTGTCTGGAGAACATCACCACATTTAGTCTCTCGAGGGATGTAGGTTCGCCGTAAACTGTCTGGAGAACATCACCACATTTAGTCTCTCGAGGGATGTAGGTTCGCCGTAAAGTGTCTGGAGAACATCACCACGTTTAGTCTCAGGGATGTAGGTTCGCCGTAAACTGTCTGGAGAACATCACCACATTTAGTCTCAGGGATGTAGGTTCGCCGTAAACTGTCTGGAGAACATCACCACATTTAGTCTCTCGAGGGATGTAGGTTCGCCGTAAAGTGTCTGGAGAACATCACCACGTTTAGTCTCAGGGATGTAGGTTCGCCGTAAACTGTCTGGAGAACATCACCACATTTAGTCTCAGGGATGTAGGTTCGCCGTAAACTGTCTGGAGAACATCACCACATTTAGTCTCAGGGATGTAGGTTCGCCGTAAACTGTCTGGAGAACATCACCACATTTAGTCTCTCGAGGGATGTAGGTTCGCCGTAAACTGTCTGGAGAACATCACCACATGATAGTTTTACAATCGCTGGTGGTAAAGAGAATATTATTCAGAAATTTGAAGTCGTTTTATAGTTTGTTAAAACTTAACAAATTACAATGAATAGGTATCTAAAGACGTACTCCTTTTAATATAAGGAGTTCGGTGTATAAATAGGCAAAATAAGCCACATTCAACTTGGGAAATTGTATCTGTTTATGATGTTAGTGAACTGTTACAAGCCTACCAACAGTCAGTACCAACCAACCCACTACTGGTACTGGTACCTACTACTTACCTCTCGTTGGTTTTAGGTTGACCAGTTCGTTCATTCTGAATTCTCAATTGTCTGATCCGTGTGAATGCACTAGCTGATCTGTCTGTTCATGTCTCGGATACCGGGACATTCATCTACGATTGGAGATTTAATCAATCAAAAGCAGGCAAAATTTTATAAAACTTTTACTGCATCGCCATTTTACAATTAAAGTCGGTTTACAACATTTAAGTACTTTAGTACATCACAGGTTTTGAACAAGGAAATATCTTTGTCTAGAAATCTAGACAACAGAAATCGAGCAAAAAACTACTTATTAATCTTAATATAAATAACGCTTACAGGCTAAGTAAGTACCTATCTGCATATAGGGAAATGATTTTAGACTAGCATTTTATATTTTAAATCCTCACTGAATGTTTCAAAACCCTATAGCTTATATTCTAGTTAGTTCTTGTTTGTGCGCGAACAGGTCCTTCAGCTTGGCCTTCCTGTCTTGCAGCTTCTGGTCGGATGGCAGCAGCAGACCGATGAAGCCACCACCTGGAGAAAATTATTTATTCCTGATTGATAGTCAATAACTAATAGTAATATATACCTATATATATATACTAGCTTCTGCCCGCGGCTTCGCACGCGTTGTTTCTATGGAAACGTTTTGAGATTATTTCTATCCCATGGGAACTGATGTATGGGATAAAAAGTAGCCTATGTTTGATTCCAGGGTTTACTTACCTGTATGCAAAATTTCAGCCTCATCCGTTCAGTAGTTTTGGCGTGAAAAGGTAACAAACATCCATACAGCTATCCATCCAAACTTTCGCATTTATAATATTAGTGTGATATTCTAGTTTTTTCAATATTCCAATAGTCAATGACCAAAATTGCTTCATGTTTCAATATTCACAAACTAAAAAAATCATCAGCAGTAGCAATTTTTGTCGTTGATCGTAACTACTTCTTATCTGGTCGGTGCTAAGTCCTATCAAAGGTCAACGTACCTACCCATGACATGAAAGTAGACCTGAAGCAAGTGGGCTACCCATGGGTATTTTTCGAAACACCACTAAAAATGGGTTATGTATTATGAAAGCCACGTAGGGTAGGAGCGATCACAAACAATCTGCTTGCTTTCAGTAACCTTCGTCATAGTCCTTTAAATTTTCAACTCGGTTTGGGCCAATCATCTTAAATGTAAAGCCGCCCGAGGATCGGACAACATCGTCGGAGCAGCAGGGTAAAGATAGAACCAGTCTGACCGGCGGCGGCCCTGTGCCTGGATCGGACAGAATGACTTTATAAAAGAGACATATGTCTGACCAGCAGTGGACTGTGGATGATCACGGGCTAAGTGGATAAATTACCTAAAGCGATTCCTCCGAACAAGTAGAAGGCGGTCTCGCAGTCGACGTCCAGCAGCCGCTTGAGCAGGTTGATGCCGAGCACGGCGCTGCCGCGGCCCGCCATCAGCGTCAGGCAGATCGCCATCGCTCTGATAATAAATAAATAAATAAATAAATAATGCTGGACAATTCAAAGAGCATTATCTAGCCCCAAGCTAAGCAGAGCTTGTGTTATGGGTACTAGATAACTGATATACTTAATACAATACACTACATAGATAGATATTTTTTATTATACATAGAAAACATCCAGAACGCCCTGGACAAATGTCTGCAGATCGTACAAACATTTGTCCCGAGGCGGGAATCGAACCCGCTGATGAGGAGGCACCACAGATAAGGACACCTCAGAACACCAAACATTCTACAATCACCAAGTTTTATCCAAGTCCTCATCATTGAGTTAACTTTAACTACAAAGTAACACAAACCTGCAGCGTTTTGTTTTCTTTGAAACAAAAACGCTATCTTTAAAGCTATCTTTAAGTCGGATGGTATTACTAAATGATGAAGTAACTGATAAGATTAATCAGATTCAAAACTGCACGCAATGGAGGAGAAAATAAGACGCAACCTTGTCGAAGTAAATGTCAAACCACATTTGTTTTAGTTCAAAATGGTAGATTTCTATTATTAACATAACAACAAATTAATATACTGGATTAAGTATTCCCTTACATTATTTATAGACAAATTAATATACTGGAATGTGTATTCCAATATATTATTTTGTCGTGATAGTGATCGTGTGATCTCAATTTTCTAAATCCCTTGCGAAGTTAAGCTTTAGGTACTTATCGCTTATTAAGTACAAAATACAAAATTTTTTTTTGGAAAATGCTCATAAAAATCGCCTTAGATATTAACACAGGATTACATGGGTTTTACACGGGTATGGAGTAAAAATTTAGGTAGAAAATATGATTAACTATGTATTAAAGTAAACGGCTTTGCTGATAGCTGATCATGTATTAAAGTAAACAGCAAACTCAAGCAAAATGTTAGCTTTAGAAATGTCTACGATGCATATCGGAGAGAAAAGAGGCGCAATAAACAAAAAAAAAGTTAAAATAAGCTTTACCAAGACAGATATATGGCACCACCCGAGCCAAAGCACGAGACTGGATGAGACCTAATCGTTATTCTGTTTCAAATTGAGCAATGTAACGTGTACCTACTGAAGACGTTGTCCATTGTATTGAGACAAGTACCTAGCGACTCACTTGACATGCGTGGGGAAGACGTTGTCCATTGTATTGACACAAGTACCTAGCGACTCACTTGACATGCGTGGGGAAGACGTCGACGTTGAAGCTGGTGAGCGTGCCGAAGTTGATGATCCCGCACGTGAAGACGACGTAGCACACCGCGCTCACCGACCACAGCGAGCTCGCGTTGATGCACAGCGCCGCCGTGCCGCCGCACAGCTGGAACAGGGCGTGTACTAGGTAAATAATACACGTAGGCGAGGTCTAGGTCGACGATATAGGACATCGCGGTGAGACAATGGAGGCGCTAGGACAGGACCGTGGTGAGTAGCACAAACTTCGGGAGGCTTATACCCAAGAGTGAGTAAAATCCGGCTGTTGATGATGATTTAGTAATCTGAAACTACAGCCAAAAATAAAAAGTAATTATGAAGTCTTGAAACCTGTCAGTGGGTTGGGTTCCTTATCAGTGGAGTTCTGAATCATCATCAGATTTATCATCTCACCTCAACCAAACTTGCTATTCTTAAGTAGACTAATCACTGTACAGCGCTGTACAGTTCAAAATACAAAAAATTATTAGTAACGTAAAAAATCATAGGAACCTGAATCGTCTAAAAACAGATGTGAAAAGCCAATGATGATGATGAATATCACCTTAAGCTATCAATAACGTCCATCCTCAGTAGCACAAGCAAAAACTGCATTCAAAACGAAGACATTTAGCTTCGTAGCGAGACACAAATAAATTGAATTGATGAATCTCTCAATATTCTATTCAACGAAATCATCAGCGAGAGAGCAAAACACTCTTCCTGGAAGAGACCGTCTGGTTTGTGGAGCAAGTTGTTGCCAAATCTAATAGAGCCTCCACGAGCTAGTGAAATCTTCACAGACGTCTGTATCTATTGTTTGTTTTGACGCAGCCAAGCTACAATACCTACAAGCCAAAGCGAATTCAGGCTTGTCATGACTCTGCCATGTGGATGTGCTATTCCACTCCTCCTCACCTGAATCCCGATGAAGAGGTTCCTCCTGCCGATGCGGTTGACGATCCCGCTGGTGAGCAGGTTGAGCACTGCGATCACGGCGCTGATGCCGAACACCATCAGCATGGCCGTCTGGTTCATCGAGCAAGGCTCAGTCTGGACAATAAAACAGTTAAAATCATAGATGAGATAGAAGAAAGAGTCGAATTCAGCCGAGGATGGAAATAGTAAAAACCTTTAGGTGAAAATGGTTACTTTGAATTATAAATACAAGAGGTAACATTACCTTGATCAAAGCGAGGTGCCACAAGGGAATTTGGATTATGAACTTAAAATGCACAACAATGTTCTACTTTATCTAAATTGTAATAAAGTATTGGGGTGGGGTGGGCGCTCGCCACCTAATCCAGAAGACTTTCGCTCACCGGTTCCAAAGTGGCAGTTTCATTCATAGACTGGCGGATCATCTCGCAGAGCGTGAGGTCGGTGCTGCCGCGCTCCACAGACACCATGAACGCATTCATGATGAACGGGATCCACACTTGGAACGGGTTTATACTGAAACAGGCATTATCGAGTTTAATTATAAATATTAATATAATTATAAATATATAAAGGTTAGGGACGCACCAAGTCTCGAAATTTTTAAATGCATACTAAAAAAATGGCTCGTAGAGAAGACGTTTTATACCTACGACGAATTTTTAAATCATGATCAATTTGCTAGTTAATTTTTATTTTAAAAAACTTTTTATCAATTTTATTATTATTTTATGTTAAAACGATTGTGACGTATAATTTGACAAATTATAAATAAAATGTTTATCTGTTTATCTGTTAAATTAGCCGAAGATGGGTAAGTAGTGTCGCCGGATTTACAAATTGTTAATCGTTCTCGAAGAGAGTTCGGTACCGAAATACATGGAGAAGTTTGATTTGTGTGGCTGGCCAAGATATAAAATCCCTAAGCCACAGTTTTTCACGGATTCTTTTTCTAGGTCTGTCGTCTCTTATAAGTGTCCACTTTAAAACTAGAGTTCCTTCCATTTAATCATAACGAACCTTGCTTCGCTAAACATTGAACAAAAACTCACGAGAAGTAAACGATGACCGACAGCGACGCCAACAGCAGCGTGTCTTTGAGCAGCGGAGGACGCACCATGGGCAGCGTTTGCGCCTTGATCGAGGCCCAGAAGCCGGCCTTCGTGGAGGAGGAGCCCTCTTCGTCCAGGATCACGGAGCTCACCTGCAACATGCGAGAGGAAAAGAGAACCTGAGACACAGGCGACTTCATAGGCAGACAAGAGCTAAGAGGCCTGTATAATATATTATGTTAGAATGATGAGCGAACCGTTAGGAGTGTGTGTGTTATGCTCACCATTTGAATGCTCATGGAGACCGTGAGCAATAAAATTTTAAATAATTAAATTACTTATAACCTGCGTAGGTAGAATGGGATCGATAATGGGATTTAGGATTTCGTCATATTTCGTGCTGTGTCGCTCAGATTCGATTTAAACTGAGCAGGACAGCATGACAGATGACGTAATTCTCAATCCCATTATTTAAGTGCGCAGGTTATTATGTATGTAAGTTCTTGTTTGCGAGTAATGGTGACAACGCGATGTTATAATAATAGCAAATATATAGCAAATACTTACACACCTTTTCAACAAACATATTATTTGTTCAAAGGCTTACCTCATGATCATAATTTATTGTTATCTCTGACATATTATGTGTCGCAATTTCTGCCCGCCCAGATAGAGAGCTATGTTTTTCGCCTCTGCATACACGATATGGCAGACAGGCAACCACGAATGTTTTAGGAACCATCGATTAAATATATTGTGTGGAACTGTGACTATAATGCTTCGAAAACATTAACCTCTCCGCCGCGGTGCCGGACTGCTGGTGTCCTTTACCAATAACAATAGCGAGACCGTGCGGGCCCTACGCGAATGAGGTTATTGTTTCTTAACTTACCCTATAAAACTCAGGCCCCTTGCCGCTGTTGAAGGAGTAAATCCCTTGCAGGACCTTGAGGGCCTCCTCGTGCTTCCCCACGCTGAGCAGGAACTTGGGGCTCTCGTAGGAGTAGTAGACGCCGACGGCGGCGCAGAGCGTCGGCAGCGCGAACAGCAGGTCCAGCAGACGCCACGAGTTCAGGTGGATGCCCAGGAACGGGACGTAGTGGGAGAACTTCAGCGGCAAGATTGGTATCGTTATCACTGGAAATAACAGAGATAGTGTTTGATCTTTATGCTTGCGTGTATGTGTAGACAATCCACACAGCATCATCTAGCCCCAAGCTAAGCAGAGCTTGTGGCTATTGTGTATCAGTCATCTAGTACCCATAACACACCATGAAAGCGATACATTACATAGATAGATTTTTTTAGACATAAAAAATACCCGGAACAAATATTTGCAGATTGTACAAACATTAAAATTTGTCCTAGGGCGAGATTCGAACCCGAAACCTCCTGCGCCGCAGGTGGACCTGCGCCCAGCGCGCCACGTCATCGGTCGATTGTGTATAGTGGAAGTATTAAATTTCTGAAAAACCGACTGATCCTTTATTGAGATCCTTTGTTGACATTTACGACAGATACCAACTACCGTATATCAGGGAAACCACCGGCACTGGAACCACTCGTCGGCCCCAGGTATCACTGGATTGACTCCGAGCCTAGATCCCCTGAGAGGCCTTGCGGCGGAGAAGGTTGCTGAGTACCACAGTGTATACCTAAGTGTCTAATTTTATTGGCCAGCATACCTGCCATGAGGCCAGCACTGGCCAGAAACACGCTGGTGGTCAGCAGGATCATGCCGCTCCGCCGGTCCTGCGGCGTGTTCTCGCTCAGCAGAGTCAGGCTCAGCGCCAGCGCGCCGGACACTCTGCAAGATCACAACTTATCAGCACAATACTTTTTGCACATCGTTTTACAGAAGAAGAGTAGGAATTAATCGTTATTGATTACTCCCAGTCAGCGTTAATGCATAAACAAGGTACGTAAGCACGATCCTCGGCACGTATGTCCCTTAAAATGACGGAAGCATAGTGTTTTCTTGGCGTATGCACATGTATCTCTTTAGGAGGGTAAACATTTCATTCATTCTTATACGGACGGAACTTCCCAAATTTTAATGTTGGGTGCAACCCTCTATGCCACTCACATCTGTTTTTGACCTATCGAGTCATATCATATATGGCGGTGTTTTGCAAGCCCTTCATCGTTTTCCATCGTTTTGTCCTCTCATGCTTACTCTACTGCAGCTGCCATTCACACGTCTCTCCACCTATCCCATCTACTTCACTCACGCAGCAGAAGAGCCAAACTTCAGCAGACTGAGGACGATCCAGTTGGGAGAGAAGGCAGCCAGCGACCCTGACACGAAGGCTATGGACATGGACAGGATCAGGATCTTGCGCCGCCCGCGCGTGTCCGCCAGGTAGCCCCACACGTGGGATGTCATGATTATACCTGGAGACAACATTATAATGATACAACTTGGAAATGGTTACGCACAAGATATGAATAAAGCAAAACGGGGCTGCGATGTTTCAGACCACCACCCAAATCTGTCGTCACACAATTTCATTATCATCTAGCTTTAAGGCAGAGAATAACTACTTAGTATAGGAATGATGAAATTGGCTCCAAATGGCGCTCATTAGGAAAGGCCTATGTCCAGCAGTGGACTAATATAGGCTGATGATGATGATGATGATAGGAATGATACGATATCGACTTCATGTTTCTGGGAGCATAATACGACCGCGGGGTCTATAGGTTTTATTATTAAATAAATGCTTTATATAATCACAATATTACGATAAAATAAATTAATTCTTATTTGCATTGAAACCGGCTATGTACTCGTAAGTTCATACAATGACATTCAATTGACATACCTTGACAATGTTATAAAATTTTACTTATGGCCTAAGGCGCATACCCGACCCAAATCAGCGCCACCACCTAATTTTATCATATTATTATTACTTACGTCAAACGAAGAAATCTTTGAAAATTCGTTCGCTTTCTGCTGGCTGGACGTGGCGAGCTCGCAGGCAGGAACTGGCCGGCAACAAGTACTCGTAGGCATGGTATAATAATACAAGGTATGCTACTCCGAGAAACAACGGTCACGTGGGTTTTCCCAAGTCTACGTCATATCCGTTACGGTAGTTCTCAAACTTTTTAGTTTTGGGAGATTCGAGATCTAGATCTAGTTTTAGGTTTTCCATAAAGTTCTTCAAACTTAGTTTCCATAATTTGAGCAACGCTAATGCACATGGATAAATCATTTTTTCCCTTGAAATGAAATTTATCTAGTAGTAGTACTTTTAGAATAGAATATATTATTCGATTTCTTAGAAATTAGAAATTATCCAGAGTGCGAGGATTACGCACTATAATAACAAAACCTTAGAATAGGTAGAATATACTTTATTGCACAAAAGTTGTACATGGGCGAGCATAATGCTAGATAGCATTCTCTACATGAATTTTATCGATTGGTTTATTATTTTTATTGAAATGTATTATGTGATTTAATCACTGAAATATTATGTACCTAACCATTTGACATGTAAAACTATATTTTTACCAATAAATGAACCATTGAACCATTGCAAGTGGACAGTGACGTAGACTTGGGAAGATCTCGGAGTAGCATACCTTGTATTATTTTACCATGCTCGTAGGCAGGTAGTCCTTACCAATAAGCGGCACAGCAGCCATCATGCCCTGCTGCTGGCTGGAGGTGCCGAGCTCGCAGCCGCTGGCTGGCACCAGGTAAGCTACGCTGAAGATCTCGAAGGCCATGCCCACGATGATGATGCTGCACAAGCCGAACGAGACGGCGTTGTACTTGCCGAAGCCTGCGAACAGAGGAGGAATCAGATTGTCTTTCGCGGATGTAAGTTCTCCTATCGAATCGCTCTGGTGGAAGACCAGCGTTGGTAGTCAGCTTGGATTAGTGCCAGCCAGCACAAGACGTCACTTTCCGCCCTGTAACAGCTATGGGACCGGCGACAGAAGGAGGAAATACATTTAATAACATTATCCCGGCTCTCGCTACTCGCGGCTAGTAGAGGCGAATGACAAACATGGAGATGAGAGGCAAGACCTATCTCAGCAGAGTAGTAAGATGATGATGATGATAGAATAGAGATGATGACCAGAATCCCCGATGGCAGATAACCTTTGCTTGTTTCAAAATGAATCCGTGCTGGGTTAAGGTCAAAGAAGATAACCGGAGATGACCTGTGACGAAATCAATCCCACTCACTGTGGCGACATCGGTCACATGGGCAAGAGTGGCTCCTAAAACTATAGGTTTCAAAATAGCATACGAGTATGCATTTATTTGAGACGTGTTGAGCCTGGGGCCTATTTCTTTTTTATCTCGTCGAGGAAATTCATTAACGAATAAACTGGTCTGGGGGCGACCAGAATTATGTGGGGCTCGACGCCCTGAGAAGGTCGTACTACCCACTAAAACCTCTCTGGTGTCGCTCTCTCGCCATTTTCGGCGAACCACGGAAACATTTAAACATCCGCGGCCCGACTGGCGTCCCCTCTTCCTCCTATACCTGGCCGGCGAGTCCACCGATCCACGCACTCGCCGACCACATTCTTCCGTCACCTTTCCTCCCCCCGATTAGGACACAGATAGGACAGACACCGTTGGAAGATTTGGTCGATTGTTGCGTATTGGCGCGAGATTTAATTTTTGAAATAATTTAATTCTTGCTGATACCTACGCTGATACAGAATCAGGAGTAGGTCTCTGAGAGATATTTTAATTCTATATAAATATATGATAAATAGATAGAAAATACTTTATTGTATCACACAAAGACAGATAACAATACAGAAATAAATGCTAAGAGTAGACTTTGCTGCCTTTGTACTTCACAAAGGCAGCCTTATCGCTATGAGCGATCTCTTCCAGGCAACCTTGGGATGGACTGGATATGTAAGAACAAAATAGACGGTAGCACTCGAAAAAAAAACAATTCTTACACTATAATACCTTCATATAATATTATATTATCATCACCTACAAACAATATAATAAACTTATTTAAACATAAAAATAAAGTTGTCTAACTTTGCAAGGATAGATAATGCTGATGAAGCAGTTTTTTTAAAGATAAGGAGTGTTTTGGCACGTCTGGTGTCCAGGGGAGAGCATTCTATAGACGGGTAGCTTGTACAGTGAAAGATTTGCCGTAGAAAGTGGTAGTGTGGGCAGGGACTTTTAAGATGAGTGTTTCAGAGGAACTCAAAGAGAGAGAGTGACAGTTAGAAAGGAATTCAAAGCGCCCCTTGAGATGGGAAGGGCTGGGCGGATAGAACAATATACTGTACAAGAGAGATAGTATGTGAGTATTCCTGCGAAGTCGGATGGGCAACCACTTGAGTTTAGCGCGATATTCGGAAACGTATTCATATTTGCGAAGGCCAAATATGAACCCGAAGCTGAAATTTTGGAGGCGCTAAGCTTGTTTAATTGGTCTTCAGTGAGGTCCGGATAACAAGCGTCGGCGTAATCGAGAATGGGTCTACTACTACTACTTCAGTCATGCTAATAAAACTGCTATAACTTACTAAAAGTATCTACTAAAACATCTTTATTCACAAAGAAAATTATACTAGTATTTATAATTGAAACAATTGAGCTAACTGCTGACTGTTGCAAACAGTCTACATCTAGTAGGTATCTACTTACTCACACTGATTTAAATCTTTGCCTGTTTTACCTTTCGTATAACCGATCGTGCTCTAAAACTCTGTACTTTCCTAGATACTCATATTTTTGCATGTGATAATAAATCACAATATAACAAAGTCTTAATAAATGCCGATTAAAAAGACTTTTACTTTGGACGAGATGTACTCCTACTCAAAACTAAAGTGGACAGCTCGTCCGCGGATGAGCTTTACATTCGGACGAGATGTACCCACCCTTAAATAGCTAGGTACATACTTGTTGTTCTAATTTACTATTTGCCTCAATTGATGTTGTTTTCAGTTTGTAAGACTAAAGTCAGTGACCTCAGCAAAAGAGAGATAGTTATAAAATTATGTATCGTCTTTCCAAACCTATACGAATACATAAGTAGCCTGAACGATAAGGAGTCTACATGTTCTCTAAGAGAGTAGCAAATTGTAATAATCGAATACCTTCCTAAAACTTGTTACCTTGTTCATTTATCATTTATTTATCATTTATCATTGTTTGTTGGAAATGGGTACCGGCGCCTTCTTAAAACGAGACCCATCAAGTGCGAGTGGACTCGCGCGCTTTCGGACTCGCGAGGGTTTCGGATTTTTGTCAATTGTACAAATAATAATAATATAGATATAAAGACTAGACTAGAGGCATCGCTTTAACGAATATCTAAGAGCAGGCTCACACTCACTTGGCCTACACTTCAGATGGCTCGCGCGCCACACTTGGAGACTAGGGGGTAGGTGCATAGGTACCTAATGCTTACACTCACTTGGCCTACACTTCAGATGGCTCGCGCGCCACACTTGGAGACTAGGGGGTAGGTGCATAGGTACCTAATGCTTACACTCACTTGGCCTACACTTCAGATGGCTCGCGCGCCGCACTTGGAGACTAGGGGGTAGGTGCATAGGTACCTAATGCTTACACTCACTTGGCCTACACTTCAGATGGCTCGCGCGCCACACTTGGAGACTAGGGGGTAGGTGCATAGGTACCTAATGCTTACACTCACTTGGCCTACACTTCAGATGGCTCGCGCGCCACACTTGGAGACTAGGGGGTAGGTGCATAGGTACCTAATGCTATTTTTTTCGACGTAAATTCAAAGTACGACGACGTCCGACGTAGATTCAAAGTATTTCAAAAAGTATGAAACCTAGAAAATTTCAAAAACTGTTTTGAAATGAACAAACCAATACTTTTATTTGATACCCCGCTCGATGGGGTATTACACCTATTAAAAATTATTCTTTCCCCTTTTGACCATTTTCAAAAAGTGGTCTACTTACTTACTACTTACAGACTTCTCTTTATTGTTCCTGTTAAATATGGATCGATATCTACAAACGCTACATACATTCTAGATGTATTATTTTGCATTTAAAGTTAATAACTTCGGTAGTTGCTGAGATATTTATTATGGAAAAAAGACAAACGGGGCGAGACCGTAAGGGTTTCGTACCCGAACGAAACCCTGCTGATTAAGGCTCCTCCTCCCCGAACACTAGCGCCGCCACATATTTTATCTTATTATTACGTCGAAGAAAAGAAATTCCAAAAATTACGTTGGGCAATTTGTGAATCCTATCATAAGCTTTTTTTTTAATGCCTCTATAAATTTTTTAGTTTGTATAGTGTAGGCAGAGATGCGAAGTTGCTCTTTTTTGTGGCCAAAAACAGCAACTTCGCAACTCTGCTTAAAGTATACAAAATAAAAAAATTACAGATGCATTAAAAAAAGCTTATGATAGGATTCACAAATTGCCCAACGTAGTTTTTGGAATTTCCTTTCTTCGACGTAATAATAAGATAAAATATGTGGCGGCGCTAGTGTTCGGGGAACGGTCAGGCACACGTCTGCAAATAATTACCTACCATCATACATAAAAGTTTCTCTCAACTTGTATAAGCAATGATTTTCTCATTCTGACTTAACTTCAACAGAAATAAACAAACAATTTTCTTAGGTATTAACGGTTTCAACATTTGGACAGTTAACAACTTTTACACGGTACAACATTAATTTGGAGGTTCCGGTGACCACGGGAAATTATTTGTTCTCGTGGTCCGCCCGCCTGCAGGTGAAACACGCAGGTGGGCCACGCGCAACGGACCGACTCTTAGCTATTAATTTTAAGCCAGATACTTAATATTGTCGAAATGTGATGCACTGTCTGATGGCCGCGACTGCATCATCGGCCCTGCAGTCTTCAGTCTGTACAGAATAGCCTCAAGAGCTCCCTTGTGGTCCAGATCTAAATATTATTTACTGAATAATACCTCTACTCTCGCCGTGTGGTGTCGGCTTAGAATTTTCACCGCCAACTCTTCCCGCGGGTGTCGTAAGAGGCGACTAAGGGATATCCACCGGGGGCGGACAGCAGCTCCTGTATAATAATTCTACCACCGAACTGCAATCCCCAACCCACATGCAAATCGTGGGAATTATGGACATTACAATGAGATAAAAGCGAATAAGGCGCTTATCAGCGGAAGGCCTGCGTCCACAAGTGGACCAATACAGGCTGTTGAGGTGAGGTGAGGAAATAACCCATAACGCTACCACTATCCTTATATAGGTACCACATAAGCGAAGTTGACGGCAGATGCTAGTTTCGTAAATAAAACAAAGATAAACCTCGATTAAAATCAATCACTCACCCGTCATGCCGAGCGCATCCTCGAAGGGCACCTTGTCTACTTTAACCACCATGTTTAATATGAATTACTCTCTTAAATATAAATAATGTATATAAATAAAACTGTCTAGGCTGTCTCACTCCTCACGCAGGTACAACCTCAGTTCCCGCCATACGTGTTGCTCGCCCGAGCCGCCGCGCCGCAATGAGCCGCATCCACCCCGCGCCCCGAGCTCTTGACAATATTATAACTAATCTAAGGTTTACAAGTTATATTTGTACCTACTATCTTGTTGTTTTAGATCGGGTTAGGGTACATCTGGGCCGAATCTCAAACTGATCCACGGACGAGATGTCCACTTCACTTTTGAGTTAGGGTACATCTCGTCCGAATCTAAAATCTCTTAGTTTTAGATTCGGATCAGATGTACCCTCAACCAAAAGTGAAGGGGACATCTCGTCCGAATCTCTTTTTTTTCTTTTCTAGGGTTCTGTATCGAAATGTCTTAAATACACATCCAGCACAAATGCTGCCAGATTTCTAATGGTAAATTGTAGTACTCGTCGAGAACTATATTTCGGAAGATAGCTATCCTCAAATCATCTTATCTCGGGAACTAACCATCCTAGAGCACTAGTTTCTGAAGGTAAAATAAAGTGCTCGTCGAGATCTACAATTTTGATGACAGCTGTCAAACTTCAAATCATCATAATATCTCGGGAACTGACCATCCCAGAGCACTAGTGTCTTAGGGTAAAATAAAGTGCTCGCCGAGATCTACATTTTTGATGACAGCTGTCAAACTTCAAATCATCATATCTCGGGAACTGACCATCCCAGAGCACTAGTGTCGTAGGGTAAAATAAAGTGCTCGTCGAGATCTACATTTCGGGTGACAGCTGTCAAACTTCAAATCATCATATCTCGGGAACTGACCATCCCAGAGCACTAGTGTCTTAGGGAAAAATAAAGTGCTCGCCGAGATCTACATTTTTGATGACAGCTGTCAAACTTCAAATCATCATATCTCGGGAACTGACCATCCCAGAGCACTAGTGTCGTAGGGTAAAATAAAGTGCTCGTCGAGATCTACATTTCGGGTGACAGCTGTCAAACTTCAAATCATCATATCTCGGGAACTGACCATCCTAGAGCACTAGTTTCTGAAGGTTAATAAACTGCTCGTCGAGATCTACATTTCTGATGACAGCTGTCATCAGAAATGTAGATCTCAATGAGCACTTTATTTTACCCTGAGACACTAGTGCTCTGGGATGGTCAGTTCCCGAGATATGATGATTAGAAGTTTGACAGCTGTCATCAAAAATGTAGATCTCGACGAGCAGTTTATTAACCTTCAGAAACTAGTGCTCTAGGATGGTCAGTTCCCGAGATATGATGATTTGAAGTTTGACAGCTGTCATCAGAAATGTAGATCTCGATGAGCACTTTATTTTACCCTAAGACACTAGTGCTCTATGATGGTCAGTTCCCGAGATATGATGATTAGAAGTTTGACAGCTGTCATCAAAAATGTAGATCTCGACGAGCAGTTTATTAACCTTCAGAAACTAGTGCTCTAGGATGGTCAGTTCCCGAGATATGATGATTTGAAGTTTGACAGCTGTCATCAGAAATGTAGATCTCGATGAGCACTTTATTTTACCCTAAGACACTAGTGCTCTAGGATGGTCAGTTCCCGAGATATGATGATTTGAAGTTTGACAGCTGTCATCAAAAATGTAGATCTCGGCGAGCACTTTATTTTACCCTAAGACACTAGTGCTCTGGGATGGTCAGTTCCCGAGATATGATGATTTGAAGTTTGACAGCTGTCATCAAAATTGTAGATCTCGACGAGCACTTTATTTTACCCTAAGACACTAGTGCTCTGGGATGGTCAGTTCCCGAGATATGATGATTTGAAGTTTGACAGCTGTCATCAAAAATGTAGATCTCGGCGAGCACTTTATTTTACCCTAAGACACAAGTGCTCTGGGATGGTCAGTTCCCGAGATATGATGATTTGAAGTTTGACAGCTGTCATCAAAATTGTAGATCTCGACGAGCACTTTATTTTACCTTCAGAAACTAGTGCTCTAGGATGGTTAGTTCCCGAGATAAGATGATTTGAGGATAGCTGTCTTCCGAAATATAGTTCTCGACGAGTACTACAATTTACCATTAGAAATCTGGCAGCATTTGTGCTGGATGTGTATTTAAGACATTTCGATACAGAACCCTAGAAAAGAAAAAAAAAGAGATTCGGACGAGATGTCCCCTTCACTTTTGGTTGAGGGTACATCTGATCCGAATCTAAAACTAAGAGATTTTAGATTCGGACGAGATGTACCCTAACTCAAAAGTGAAGTGGACATCTCGTCCGTGGATCAGTTTGAGATTCGGCCCAGATGTACCCTAACCCTTTAGATCAGGGGGCCTAATGCGCCACGTTAAGCAGTCGAAGCGTAGTCGAATAAGAGCGCGGATAAGGTCGATTCGTATTACGCTGGCCACTTAGCAGCGCGCGAGAAGTTGAACTTATCCGCGCAGCTTAGCGTTTAAGGTCCTCGCATTTGTATGAAATTTCGTATTGCTGAAGCCAATTGACGTGGAGTTGTGCTGCTAATATCTGTCAAATAAGAAGCTGAACAAGAGTTTACAAATAGTAACTTCTGCAAAACTTCTATATATTAGGTACTTACGATATTATTTAGTTTTTCATATTTTGATATCTATAAATTAGAAATTAGTTTGTAGATTTGTATTATATCATTAGGGGAGGCCTATGTCCAGCAGTGGACTAACATAGGTTGATGACGATTACGATGATGATGTGTTATAAAGTGTGTACAACTAGGTTTCTGAGACTAATGGCTCGATTATGGCTGTGGAGCGATTTATTCGAACGTGCTCATATTTTTGACATTGGTACAAAACCAAGACAGATTTTGGATAAAATCTATAAAATGGTATTGGATGAAACCTCAGCCATTGTGTATCCCAACCGAGTGTCTCCACTGTTCTTAGGGAAATAAATATTTAAAAAAGTATTCTATGCATCACCATCATCACCACCAGCCTATATTAGTCCACTGCTGGACATAGGCCTCCCCTAATGAGCGCCGTAGCGCCCTGTCTTCAGCTTGCCGCATCCAGCATCTGCCTGCAGTCTTTCGCAGATCGTCAACCCACCTGGCTGGAGGGCGTCCTACACTACGTTTGCCGAGCCGGTCTCCATTCAAGAACACGTTTACCCCAGCGGTTGTGGCGTTCGCGAGTGTTCGCGAGATATGGCCGACCCACTGCTACTTCAGCTTGCCTCTTCATTCTTTGAGCTATGTCGATATGGACTTTGGTTTTTCCACTTTGGATTCTAAGCATGTGTATTTAAAAAATATAATTTAGCTTTAATTATCTCTTGTCTATCAAAATAAACATAATGAAACGTTAAAGGTTTTACGATTGAAGGTGTCAAAAATCGATATAATGATACTTCGGAAAACATCTAGATTTTTTCTATTTAGTAAGTGTTTTTGTACTCTTTCACGTCAATAATTATTCTAAAAATATTTTAAAGTAGTATTTACTTCTCTAAATATTTTAATTTCAATGTAATTGTACAATAATTTGAAAGATAATAGATATTTTTTTCTATCTGGCTCTCTAACTAACCGTTGAGCTGCGCTGCTCGTTCAGCGTATCCGTTAACGTCTATTGGTTAGCACAATACGAAACAAGTTATCCGCTCAACTTCGACTTCGACTACGCTACAACTCCGCTCCGACTTCTACGTTTTTGGCGCATTAGGCCCCCAGTTTGTTGTCAACCTTCTTGGGGTTCTGTCTGTTCCCTAGTACCTACTCGCTAGTGTTACTTATCCTACGTCGTCTGTCTGTCTGTCTGGCTAGCCGTCACATTCCTGTATCTTTGACTGTGTATGTGTAATCAAATCAAATCAACAACTCTTTATTTCCATAAATACAATAAATGTACACGTAGAAAAGGTCAAATTATAAATCAAACACTGACACGGATATAAAGTGATATTTTTGATTTCTGTCGCTTCGGTATCAATCAAAATCAAAAACTCAAAAACTCTTTTTTCCATAAATATAATAAATGTACACTTAGAAAAGGTCAAAATATAAAACTAAACACTGACACGGAAATAAAGTGATATTTTTTGATTACTGTCGCTTCGGTATGTAGACTAAAGTAAAAAAGCGACTAGAAAACCTTTAGCCTGTTAGTTGTTATTTTTATAAACTCATTTATTTTTAAATCTCGTTTATAAAATACATTTTTACTATAAATAATAAAATACTAAAAATTATAAAACCATTCTACAGTAAAAAATATATCGGCACGGTGAATCACCGGCCGCGAAGTGAGGCTCAAGCGGTCGGTGACTAGGGCTGCAGAGAGAGGAACTTCCTGACGATGCGTGCCGAGTCCAGGAGTACCGCCTTTTGAATCTGGGCCTTGATCCAACTTCCTAGCGAGAGTATCTTGAGATGTTGATCGAGGCTCTTCGCTATTACGCCGTTTACCGAAACGACTATCGGGACGATGGTCGCTGAATCAACATCCCACATGCCGACAACCTCGTTAGCCAAATCAAATTATTTGCTAATTTTATCTTTATCAGCTTTAACGAGGATAACATCATGTGGTATGGTGACATCAGCGAGCACTGCCTCCCGTTCTAACCGATCTATCAGTACAATATCAGGTTTATTCGCCAGAATAGTCCTGTCTGTAATGATAGATCGGTCCCAATAGAGCGTGACACGGCCGTTTTCGAGAACTGGCGCTGGTGTGTACTTATAGTACGGAACTTCAGGTCCAGTCAGGCCATATCGTAGAGCAAGTTGTTGGTGTATAATTTTGGCTACTTGGTTGTGAACTTATTTACCATGGACTGCAAGACTCCAAGATTGTACTCTAACGGGAAAACAGACGCAGGAAGCTCATTCCACTCTTTGGCCGTGCTTATTATAAAAGTAGAGCAAAATTTTTTGGTTCCACACTGTGGTGTGTCGACCAGGTACTGGTGGTATTTTTCTGTGCGTCTGCTGGTCTAATGGTGGAAGGGAGAAGATTATTTTTCGAATTGAAGCAAAACCCGTCCCAAGCTTTTGTATCCTGTAGATAATCTGATATTTTATAGTAAGCCTTTTTATTGCACAGCAAGGTTTTGACAATTAGTTTAAATTTATTTACTGATAATTTTTGCAACTTTTTGCGTTGTATGAACTGTATAGTGAAAAACAATACTATTTTAGCCAGGAGTTCAAAGAAAAAGTAAAAAATTACTCAAAAATATTTAGAAAAGTTTGTCAAATAGCAAAATCAAATTATATTAGCTCGAAAATTAGAAATAGTGATAATGTAATAAAATCAACTTGCAAAATAATAAAAAGTGAGACTGGAAAGGTCAGTACATACATTATTGATTATAATTTAAAAATTAATGATTGCTCAATCAAAAACGACGTCGAAGCAGTCCAAGCATTTAAAAACTTTTTTACTGAAATTCCAATCTCTACTACAAAGTGTTTAAACTCTTTTCAAGTAATTGCCGAGTCATTACTGATAGAAAATGTAGTATAAATTTAATTTCATCCATGTTGATGAAAAAGATATTAAAGAGCCTTTAAACTTTTATATATAAAGAAAACTGCAGATCTCTGGGGCATTTCCGTTACTATTATGAAACCATTGATTGACACCATTGCAACAGATCTAGCTTTTATATTTAATGAATCTATTGACTGTGGCGTATTTCCTGATCTAATGAAATGTAGTAAAATAATCCCACTATTTAAATCGGATAGTAGGTCTGACCCCACTAACTTTACACCAATATCAGTACTGCCTACATTCAGCAAAGTTTTTGAAAATTTTGTTTTACATCAATTGCTTAGGCATTTCAATGGCAATGACCTGCTGCATTGTAAGCAATTCGGTTTTACTCGCGGCAGGTCAACTACTGATGCCGGTGTAGAGTTAGTATCGCATATTTTTGATGCTTGGGAGAAGTCGCAAGACACTTTAGGCGTTTTTACGACTTGTCAAAAGCGTTCGATTGCGTACACCATGAAACATTAATCAGGAAACTACATCACTATGGAATAAGAAACACCTCTTTGGATCTTCTTACATCTTATTTGAGTGATAGGATACAAAGAGTTGACATTAATGGGAAACGGTCTTCGGGGTCTGTAGTTACAATGGGTGTACCGCAGGGTTCTATCCTCGGTCCTTTCCTATTCTTAGTTTATATTAACGACCTGCCTTATCTTGTCAAGAATAATCACGAGATTGTATTGTTTGCTGGTGATACTTCATTAATTTTTAAAATGATGCGACAAAACACAAATTTCGACGATGTGAATAATGCAATCTCAAAAGTAGTTCATTGGTTTAGTGTCAATTATCTTTTGCTAAACGAAACCAAAACAAAATGTATTAGATTTATTCTACCTAATGTTAAACAAGTGAAGGCTGATGTAAACGTTAAAGGAGAAACTTTAGAAATAGTAGAAAGTACCGTATTCTTAGAAATCACCTTAGATAATAAACTTCAATGGGGCCCACACATAGATAAGCTATCGAAGAGACTCAGTTCTGCAGCATAAGCAGTCAAAACAATCCGTCATCATACAGACGTGGATACATCTAGACTTGTTTATTTCAGCTACTTCCATAGTATTATGTCTTATGGTATACTGCTGTGGGGGAACGCTGCAGATATTAACACCGTATTTGTGCTGCAGAAGAGGGCTGTTCGGGCTATCTATAACATGGGTCCTAGAGAATCTCTACGTGATAAATTCAAAGAAATAAACATAATGACAGTACAATGTCAATATATTTATGAAAACTTATTGTACACTCATAAAAATATAAATCGGTTCCCTAAAAATAGCGATAAACATAATTTTAATACCAGAAATAAATATAAACTCGCTGTGCCCACAACTAGGCTACACAAAATAAATGTATCTTTTAAAGGGCAATGTATACGCTTCTACAACAAAACTCCTAGTGAGTTGCAAAAATTATCAGTAAATAAATTCAAACAAATTGTCAAAACCTTGCTGTGCAAAAAGGCTTACTATAAAATATCAGATTATCTAGAGGACAAAAATGCTTTTGCTCCAACTCGAAAAATAACAACTAACAGGCTAAACGTTTCTTCGTCGCTTCTCTACTTTAGTCTACATACCGAAGCGACAGAAATCAAAAAATATCACTTTATTTCCGTGTCAGTGTTTAGTTTTATATATTGACCTTTTCTTAGTGTACATTTATTATATTTATGGAAAAAAGAGTTTTTGAGTTTTTGATTTTGATTGATACCGAAGCGACTCAAAATCAAAATCGTTTGAATTTGATTTTGATTTTGAACTAACTAGGAGTTTTGCTGTGGAAGCCTATGTACATTGCCCTTTAAAAGATACATTAATTTTGTGTAGCCTAGTTGTGGGCACAGCGAGTTTATGTTTATTTCTGGTATTGAAATTATGTTTATCGCTAGTTTTAGGGAACCGATTTATATTTCTATGAGTGTACAACAAGTTTTCATAAATATATTGACATGGTACTGTCATTATGTTTATTTCTTTTAATTTATCACTTAGGGACCCATATTATAGATTGCACGAACAGCCCTCTTGTGCAGCACAAAATATGGTGTTAATTTCTGCAGCGTTCCCCCACAGCAGTATACCATAAGACATAATACTATGGAAGTAGCTGAAATAAACAAGTCTAGATGTATCTCCGTCTGTAATATGGCGGATGTTTTATGACTGCATACGCTGCAAAACTAAGTCTCTTCGATAGCTTATCTAGTGGGCCCGATTGAAGTTTATTATCTAAGGTGATTCCTAAGAATACGGTACTCTCTACAATATAAATCTAATACATTTAGTTTTGATTTCGTTGAGCAAAAGGTTATTGACATTAACCAATGGACTATATTTTTGATATTGCATTATTCACTTCTTCGTGATTTGTGTTTTGTTATTTTAAAATGTAATAGTCGTTTCATTTTAATAATTAATGAAATACCATCAGCAAACAATACAATCTCGTGATTCTTAACAAGATGAGGACCTGCCTCATCTTGTTAAGAATAATAATAAGGTCTGTAATATAAACTAAAAATAGGAAAGGTCCAAGAATATAACCCTGCGGAACACCCATTGTAACTACAGACTCCAAAGACGGTTTTCCATTAATATCAACTCTTTGTATCCTATCACCTAAGTAAGATGTAAGAAGATCCAAAGAGGTGTCTCTTATTCCATAGCGGAACGGAGTAATAGTATCTTTGTTCCATAGGGTAGTGATGTAGATGTCCGGATTCATGTTTCATGGTGTACGCATGTAATACGCAGAAAGTGCTTTTTTCACAGAATATTAAATGTCAAGCCCGTAAGGGCTAACAAAAACAAAAAATTACCAAACATGGAATCGTACAAAAATATACATTGATGTAGGGAAATGAAGTCATAATGACTAGTGTTTTCTTTTAGCGTCACTACTATCAACTGCCTATGCTAGTCCACTCCACCGCCGCCGCGCCGCGCGCCGGACACAGGCCTCCCTTGACACGCGTCGCGGCCGCTAGTGCCCAAATGACCCACGCGGGGTGGGTCTACCTTATCAAAATAATGCCTGTCCGGAACTAAATGGAATCAAATAGTAGGCAATGGTGAATGGCCGCGAACCTGGCTGCTGGCGGGGCCTAGGTACCTTACTAGAAGGTTATGTTCACTGTGTAATTCAAAACAATTCTGTAATTTTTCAATGCATTACTCTAATTGCCATAGACTGGTAGTTTCGCTTGTCAGTCATCCTATTCTGCTAAACTTTAGCAGAATAGGATGACTGACAAGCGAAATTGCTAAAGTATTGTTATTTTGGCATTTTACCTTAGATAAAAGAAACTACAGATGGAGGGAAGCGCTTCGAAAGTGACAAGGTTGTAACCATTTTATCAATCTCTCCGTGCAAAATGGCACGAGCTTTTAGAAGTTCTTTCATCTAAGAACGAATCTACGACGATACCTCCCACTGTCATAGTAAAGCGATTGGTTAGTAGATATGGGGCCCAGGTCAACCGACAGAAGCTAAACAAATAAATAACGTCGCTCTACAACTACAACTACTCTACAACTACTTTGGCAAACACTTGCTCACAGTTACATTTCTAATCTAGTGCAAAAATTATAATGAACAAACTCGAGAGCATTGCTGTAGTATTTTAGTCAATAAATCACAGTAAAGTACGTCGTAGCAAGCACGCGTAACACGAACGCCGCCGGTACGACTACGACTGAGGTGGGTGGACCTAATCGCACCTAATTTGAGATCTTCCATCTTCCATGTGTGGGGCAAGTCAGTATTTGCACGTAATGTGGTGAAATTCCTAACAAGGTGAAGTACTCGTGCCCACTAAGGTGTTCCAAGAGCATGCCGGTTCAGAAGTAGACTGATGCAATACGAAGCTGTCGAGCGGAATCATATAACGCTCTTCATTTACGTCGCAGATCTGAAAATGTAAAATCATCTCTACACTACATTCATGGTGTTGCGTCGCGAGCTGTGGCGCCCTGAGGTATTTATTATGACACACTTCGCGTCCCATCCTCGTCGCATCGCGTCCCTCGTCGTAGACGATTTGATTGTAATTTTCTTTATTCATTTAGTAATTTTAGCATAAATTCATAATTAGGTTATCATTTTGTACAACATTATCGCAAAAAAACGAATCTCAATTATTCAGAGGGTAGCTGAGATAATTAAGGAAAAAATACTTATATGTAAGATAGAAAATTAAATAAAGTATCAGCGGGGGCGCTACCTCAAGTGACCGGGTCTTACCTAGATGTTGATGCCGGTAGGTAATGTTTGCTCATTCATTAATCTCTGAGTTAACAAACTCATCATTTTCAAAATATTCTTAAGTTTTGCTGACATTCGTAAGAATTGCACACAAGAAGACAAATAAAAGGCTCTACCGTTGAACACCGGTGGCAAGTCCGTAGCTTACCGCCTCCTGTCCCTCTGTCGGCACGAGGGGACTCGGAGGGTGATATCGTATTTTCTGCCTTAAAGTAGGTACCTAAGATACATATTTCTTGAAATCCATACCATTTACACAGCAATATTATCTCACTTCATATCACATCACACTAATATTATAAACGACCGCTAGAGCAGCAGTAGCGAGTACCTACTACTACACCTACATCTATACAATGACCCGTGGTGCACCTGCGTCGTTCACCTGGCTAGGGCCTGCACGGTACACTGTCTGTTCCCGTACCAGCTAAATTCTGTGTGAAATGTTTGTAACAAATTGTTTTTAAATGTGGTTGTATTTCAAATCAAATTTGGTATTCGTAAAATCTCATTTCATTTAAAGCCAGATCAAGAGTAATAAAATCAACAAAAAGTTTGTAACCAAAAAACCTAATGATTTTTGGTACCCATTGATATCTTACTACAAGTCAGGAGGAACAGCAAACACGTGTAAACTTTCTCTTCTTTTATTTTATGCAAACACAATAATTTATCAGTACTGACTTACTATAACAACACATCAGATAATTATGACTACTCGTTAAAGTCTTGAAATAGAATGAATGCCCGCTCGTCTGTCCTGGCATTTTATAGGAACCCGATTCAGCGCGCTGCCGCGCATCGGGATTCGTCGGTTCAGAATATTCCTACGTAAACACCCGTCGGTTTGGCTCGGGTCGCTTCGAGTTGGAATATTCCGACATAAACAATCATCGGTTTGGTTCGGGTTGCTTCGAGTTTGGTATTTTCCGACGTAAACAAAGGTCGGTTTGGCTCGGGACGCCTCGGATAGGAAGTTTCCTACACGAATCACCCTGGCTGGGTTGCCCTGTGTCTCACGCCAGCCGTTATTTATGGAGAATTTCCGCTAAATTTACTAATTTATATAAACAAAGCTTACAAATTCGTCCATCCTGATAATCAAATCACGACCTCGTGATATATACTCAATAAGCGTACATACATACTGTGTAAGCGTGCATGTGATTATAGACAGGCACTGTTGAAGTAGTGTCGAACCAGGTGAGTTTGACACAAAATCGATAATTCTTTGAACCCATATCCATCTCTACATCTAGGAAGATCCAAATCGAATAGATAGGTATTCTTATATTCATTAGCAGCTAGGAGTCAAGAAGGTCAGGATCAGGAAGTTGGCGGTGTTACATCTTCGTTGCCTCGTAAGGTACGTCAAGCTTGGTCCTGCACCTGATCTCGCCCTGGTCGTGTCAGTCTGCCATCTTATCTCATTATGAGAGTGAAGGAATAGAGAGTGCACTTATTATGATACTATGTCCTGTGCACATACATGGCTGCTCTTCATTTAGAGACACACACACACATTTCTTTTTGTTATGATACAATACTACAAGACATTTTATTAAAGTATGTTATCGTATCCTTTTTGTAACACTTTGTGTTATCATTACTGCATTATTACATTGCTAGGTACCATACTACATTATCGTATCATTGATCATTGACTTTGTGTCATAATTAGATTCATTACTGCGTTATTACATTGCTAGGTACCATACTACATTATCGTATCATTTATCATTGACTTTGTGTCATAATTAGATTCATTACTGCATTATTACATTGCTAGGTACCATACTACATTATCGTATCATGGATCATTGACTTTGTGTCATCATTAGATTCATTACTGCATTATTACATTGCTAGGTACCATACTACATTATCGTATCATGGATCATTGACTTTGTGTCATCATTAGATTCATTACTGCGTTACTAAATTGATAGATACCATACTACATGACCGTATTATTGATCATTGACTTTGTGTCATCATTACTGCATTACTACATTGCTAGTTACCATACTACATTGCTAACTTTATCATATTGTGATTGTTTTAATACTACTGTACTATTAGAAGCTACAAAAACTGGTAGGTTAATTGATTCTACTAATAATATGAATCAAAACAAATCATATTTTAATCATGACGTTTTTCGTGTCATGTAATAAATTTGATCCTTCAATTATTTCAAACTCCAATCTCTACTACAATACTAGAACCAGAGTATTACGGTTCAAATCAGTTTCTTTTTCAAACGTTATTTACATGATCATCATCATTTACATAAACCTCGTCCTTTAATAATCTCAATTTCCAATCTCTACTACAATGCTAGATCCAATCTCTACTACAATGCTAGATCGAATATATGGTTAAAATCAGTTTCGTTTTCAAACGTCATTTTACTTTTTTTTTTTTTAAACGTCATTTTGCCTTTTACTTTTCTTTTTATCGTATTCGTCCGGTTTATCGCTTTATCTATTTCATTAACTTTTTCTATTTCAATGATATATTTTACTATTATTCACTACTCATAACAGAACTGTTTTTTTTATCGAAATTATTATTTTTCATCTTCCCTCCAATTTTTTTCATCAGAACTTTTTTATTAAATTGTATCCCTTATCGGTTCCTCTGTCACTCATATTACGATCATTTAAATTTAGATACGGATGAATATTTTCGTAGTCTTTTAATTGCCCTTACCATTGTTTGGTGATTGGCGTGTCTTCTACAGTCTATCTCCCATTACTTAATAATTTACAATAGGAATTTTGTTACAAATTATTTTTTTACTCAACCCGGACATAAGGTCGATCGGTCTACCCAAACCTAAATTGGCACGGTTTACATCTACTCTTATTTACGTTCCTTTGGCAACTGCAGACTGCATTATTTCAATATTTCTTTTTTATTGCAGCTTACAAAATAAGCACACAGAGAAGTAAAATTTTATAAAAACTATTATCAATAAGATGCGTCACTTTAATGTGGTTTTCTGCATCTGTTCTAATGTTCTATAGATTCTGAGAATTATACTTTGTTTTTCTTTTCATTTTCTTATTAATTGGACACCTTATCTATTTTAATTGGACACCAAAAAAAGCGGCAAGCTTTAATTCTATTGCTGCATTGACTTTTCTTCTACTCATCAATCTGTTATTTCTTTTTTTTTTTTTTTTGCATTTCTTTCGTTTTAATTTATTTGACAATTCATTATGAATGTAAGCGGCAATTTTATTATTATTATTTATTTGACAATTTTACTCTAGTATACCTATGTGACATTATGTATTATTAACTTCTTATAATAAATTAATTTTATTTCTGGCATTATTTCATTTCTCTATACCTAAGTATATGTAATTTCATTACTTTTAGTTTAGTTTGACTAAGCCCTTACAACAGCATATTTTGACATACCTTAAAATTTATGTTACTTCGACAAAAATACGATTTATTTGTTTTTATTTTGTAGCCTTTTACAACCAATCCCTTTGATATTTTGTTTCTTTTGCGCATTGTCTCTGTTTTTTTTTTTGTACAACCAATTAATATTTTGTTTCCTTTCTCATGAATTTGAGTCTAACCAATAATGTGAAGTATGATACAAACAACTGTAACGACATCAAGTATAATAATGTGTACCTAAGATAGTATTCTAGGACTCTCTTACATTTTTTTTTAAATATTTTTTTTTTATAATTAGGTATCACTATAGAACCCTGCTTATCAATAATGTTGCTCAATCCACAAATAAAATCACAATTTTACTATATATATATTTTTTTTTTCTTTTTGTATGCCGAATTATTCGGTGAATTATATGGAATGGAACCAACTTTGAGAATAGAACTTGTAAGTATAAAAGCAGTTTTCATGCAACAAAATGATTTTATCTGATTTTTTTTTTTATTTCAGATTTGATTATTTATTTTTAACTCACGCATGTAATATCTTCATTTATTTAGATTAGTTTTCAAGCAGGTATTTTATCATTGTACCATAATTCAGACCACATTTCTAGATTTGCCTTATAACCTTATTTCATAGTTATTAAATGATATGCTTTTACTGCTCTATAAAATCTTATTATGTTGTGTATGTTTTGGATCGCAATCTAGTCTAAGAACTAAGAAGCTTAGTTATAATTATTTTCAAAATTAGTGTTATGATTGTTTTCTGTTTTGCATGTCAATATAAATAAATAAAAAGAATATTATTATGATGATGTTCTGTCCCTTTGTTAGTTGTTTATCAATAAAGGCTTCAAAAACTACCAAGCTTTGAACTGTAAATGCAAATCTATCGGCTTTAGTCTGACAGGGCACCCAACAAAAACACCTTGAGTACCTATGTCAATATATTTTTTTTTTTTACAGATAAGTGGACAAAGTCATCTTTACATGTTTTTAGAATCTGCCATCACACTTGATTTGGTATTGACCATTTTCCCCGCTTTCAGTAATCATGGGTATAATAGGAACAAACAATTCAGTTCTAAGCAAAAGTTTTTCACCCTAAGTCTTGAGTTTGTAGACTGAAAAGTTTTGACTCAAGTGTATCATATAATATAACCCAAATAACAAGTACTATTTTCGTCCAAGCAGTGAATTCATTCTTTGAATGTAATTGAATTAGGGTAGGGCGTGGCAATCAAAATTTAACCAACGCCATCCTATAATGAATAGACGCCACCCTCTATTTGATATTTGACTTTTTTGTTTTTTGCTCCCTTTCATCATATCTACCTAATTTTAGACAAGCTAGTTTTTTTTTTTTAGTTTAAAATATTTGGATATGAGGCTGCTCAGTTAATGTTTCCACCAATAAGGGTAATTTAAGGAACTGACCCGGCAACACAGCGACACTGTAGGTACACCCTGAATCTGAATTAAGACCTAAGCTGAACCAAGTGAACTTTTGCCCAGTCAAAACCTAACATCAGGTCACTAGTAGCATCGTCTATTTTGCGAAAGATTTACCTTGTAACACTTTCTTTAACAAACACTTAGTCACTACCCGAGTCGACAAAACATACAGTATCCTGTTCATTAACTTTTAACTTTGTACTGTAGGAACATATTCGTACCCTGTGATCCCCTTACCACAATCTCAAAAAAAACCATACTGCATCATCTAGCTCCAAAGTAATCAGAGCTTGTGTTACGAGTAGGTACTGATATTACTTTCTACATTTTTTTCTTAAATTTTTGTGCATATAGCTACTAAGTGCCCTTCCAGTAGGTTTGTTTGAGGTAGATGAGACCGAGATGAGTTTTGTAGGTTCAGCAATTTATTTTCCTTCGGAAGGAATTACAAGGCTAAGTTGTGTGGATGTCACTATCAAGTTTTACCTACACGCTAGGAATAATACCTGTATGCATACAAAAATTATATGAATTAAGAGTCCACTTTGAATAAATAAAAGTAATGTACGACTAATACTTCTATTATGCGATGTTAATTAGTCTTGTAGGTAGGTAATAAATTTCGTAATAATTTTAACTTAGTATTGTTTTATGTGTAGGTATGTATCATTTGTATTGTTTTAAGTTATAGCCATTATAGGCTATAATTATCAAAAGATAGATTATGTTTACTCTCTTTCTTATGTTGGTAGATATCGGTGAATTTTATATATTTATGTTTATTGCTGTTTAGATTTTATGTTTTTATTGCTGACTTCACAAGTATTTAAACAAGCCAAGTATGGCTTAAAAACCCATCACAATTTATGTTTTACATAGTACTGCCTGGTGAGCCAATGGTTATATTTTTATTGATTTTGTTTTTCAAAGAGTGGTTAATTTTCAATTCAGTTTTATGATGTTAATTTAGAAAGTTTTCCCTATTCTGAAAAGCACATGAGGTGCAGTGAAGCTCTTTAACACCTACGTAAATTCAGTCGAAAGTCTCGCCGTCGTCGTCCAAGCTGCCTGGAGTTCTCTTGCCGTTCATCCCGAGGTCTGTTGTAGTGGCGATCCGCTTCAAAATCAATATCTGGTGTCCGGTGTCGGTGGAGGTTAGACTGATTACATCTCAGTCTGCTTGATGACGTATCCTCTCGCGCTGCTGCACGATCGGCGAACGACTTCTCGAGTAATGTGGCATTGAGTTATAATAAATAATAATGCTGGACAATACACACAGCATTATCTAGCCCCAAGCTAAGCAGAGCTTGTGTTATGGGTACTAGATATCTAATAGACATAATACAATACACTACATAGATAGATATTTTTTATTATACATAGAAAACATCCAGAACACCCTGAACAAATGTCTACAGATCGTACAAACATTTGTCCCGAGGCGGGAATCAAACCCGCAACCTCCTGCGTCGCAGGCGGACCTTCGCTCGCTGCGCCACAGAGGTTATCAGTTGCACCTAGCTGCAGGGTAACGCCTCGTAGATTCGCGGGGACTGCTGAATGAAGAACACGTTGTAGAGGAGCCCGTGTCCGCGACTTGAAACGCCTAGGATTCCTAAGGTCCACTGCAATATGGGGTGACTCTGCAGATGGGCCAGCTTCTCCCTCGTTTTCTTTCATGTACCTCCCGGGCTGAAAAATAATTTTCAACGACATCAATTGTTCAAAAAAGGGTCGTGATACTTCTTTTTAGGTGAATATTGTCGTTAGTAGGTTTTAATTTAAGGTATGTAACTTAATCTAACCAATGTCACTGAAACCCTGTTGAAGTTTTTAACCTAAGTTAATTTAGGTTTGCTATCCTCTTCAGAAAGCCACGTTGTTGTATAAAAAGAAACGTTCGTACTTACGTACTTTTTTTTTTAAATTAAAACCATAGGTAGTTAAATAAATTTTAAACCCATACATTAGAAACATAAAACGTAAAACGCTGATAAGTACTTCCACTTCTTTTACCCAAGTAGGTAGGTACAACTTACTTGTAACATTCATAAAATCAATGTTTTCTAGTCCAAGTTAAAACTACATATCATTGGAAATATAATTTTAGAAAACTCTTATAATAAAATAAGAGTATAAATGAATGACATTAATTGGAACTACCTACATCATGATTTCCAATAACTTGTAAAACTCAAAAAAAAGCGATCAACATTGCGTACTGATTTATGTTACATTGTCGTTTGTTTTAAACAGAATCACATAGATATTGATATCGCTGCTTGCTAAAAGCACCAACATTCTCCAATTTTCTAGTAAATACGATCCTCGACTTTTTGCCATAGGTAGGTATGGATGGGTTGGCAGTTGTAGGTTCGAGTTTAAATTGCCATTAAATGGCCTGCTTGGCACTTGAGTGCCAAGTATATGAGTCATGGAACAAAAATCAAGCAAGAAGTATATACTATCTGGTATAGCCAACCACACTTTGTCGAATTGTTAACATTATCATCTAAAATGACTGGCCAAATGGTATAAAATGTAAAATATACTGGGCGTGTAGAAAAGATTAGTAACAGAACTAATTACGTACCTTTTCTTTGGAAGAATCCCAATTCTGACTTGATATCTTACTACAAGTCAGGAGGAACAGCAAACACGTGTAAACTTTCTCTTCTTTTATTTTATGCAAACACAATAATTTATCAGTACTGACTTACTATAACAACACATCAGATAATTATGACTACTCGTTAAAGTCTTGAAATAGAATGAATGCCCGCTCGTCTGTCCTGGCATTTTATAGGAACCCGATTCAGCGCGCTGCCGCGCATCGGGATTCGTCGGTTCAGAATATTCCTACGTAAACACCCGTCGGTTTGGCTCGGGTCGCTTCGAGTTGGAATATTCCGACATAAACAATCATCGGTTTGGTTCGGGTTGCTTCGAGTTTGGTATTTTCCGACGTAAACAAAGGTCGGTTTGGCTCGGGACGCCTCGGATAGGAAGTTTCCTACACGAATCACCCTGGCTGGGTTGCCCTGTGTCTCACGCCAGCCGTTATTTATGGAGAATTTCCGCTAAATTTACTAATTTATATAAACAAAGCTTACACCATATAACTCTACTCATCACTCAACTCAACTCCATGTCAAAAATAATGCACAAAGGCTTTATGCATTATTTTTGCCCTGCCTCTGTACTTCCTAGTATTAGTAAGATTTTAGAAAAGTAGTATATAAGTAGCTGAAGAACTTGCCACCTATGTGGTCTACACCATGATTTGTTAAACTGTAGACAAATCGGCTTTCATAAAAGGTAATCGAGCAAACATGCTATTACTGCAAGAGACTCCTGAACTAGCTACGGCGTAGCAAGAGACTCCTGAACTAGCTACGGCGTAGCAAGAGACTCCTGAACTAGTTACGGTGTAGCAATGTACTCCTGAACTAGCTACGGCGTAGCAATGTACTCCTGAACTAGCTACGGTGTAGCAAGAGACTCCTGAACTAGCTACGGCGTAGCAAGAGACTCCTGAACTAGCTACGGCGTAGCAATGTACTCCTGAACTAGCTACGGTGTAGCAAGAGACTCCTGAACTAGCTACGGCGTAGCAAGAGACTCCTGAACTAGCTACGGCGTAGCAATGTACTCCTGAATTAGCTACGGCGTAGCAAGAGAGTCCTGAACTAGCTACGGCGTAGCAAGAGACTCCTGAACTAGCTACGGCGTAGTAAGATTCTCCTGAATTAGCCATGCTCCGTGGCGAAGCGCCGCCGCCGTGCGCCGTTTATGACGCCCAACGGAGCCGCGGTCTACGGAAACTGAAGCGAACTGTAGTCAATAGAGATGTGAAAAAGAAGATAATGTACCTATAGGTATAACTGACTAAGAATGATCAGAATGAATAAAACGATTTCTAAAACTAACGACTTTATTTAATTTGGCTAATTCCACCATCTTCCTGCGGTAATTTCTAACTAATCTCAAGTCAGATTCAGATATATTCATCCTACGAGTATTATTTCATTGCTTATGTACTATTCTGCGACGTGTTCTCTGTGCCGCTGGTTTCCTTGAGTTGTTTGTTGAGCTTGCTGTCAGATGGTAAGAATAATGCCACCGGGATGCCACCTGAAAAAGTTAAAAGAAGATTAAAATCTAATAAATAATAAGAGGAGTTTTCTTGCCAGCCACGCGCCGGTCGGCACTCACTGAACACGAACGCCGCCCAGGCGTAGAAGGTGAGCGCGCAGTGCCGCGAGACGACCGCGCCCACCAGGTTGACGCCGCCCAGCGAGAACAGCCGCGCCACCATCATGCCCAGGCTGGTGACCAGGCCTCTGCGGAACCAGAACGTTACAGTACATACAGTACAATAGGCAACGACTAATGGTACACACAACATAAATATTTTTGAATGTGTGTTATTTGTATTATAAGTAACATAATAAAAAAAAACCCTTTCAACACACTTGCTCATAAAGTGGCTCTATGGTCACCGCAATTAGGCACATAATGACACCCATAATCAAACTGTGACTATTTCATTGCTATAACTCACTAGTGAGCTGTAGATTTTTTTTTTAATTTTATTGGTTGAGTTGCTCTGTTCTTAAAAAAGTTTTTATTAAAAAAAAGATCGTGTTCAATAGAACAAATAAATTAATGATCCTATTGCTTGCTCATTTCATGCAACTTCTTATTTAAATAGATAATTTTAACTCGTACGTGTTTAATAAATAAAACTTTCACTCAAATATAACTTTTGTTTTCTATGTATAATATTATGAAATCTATTAATTCCCCATTTCGTACGTGGCAGAATAGGCGCAAAACCTATGCGCGAAAATAAAAAAAAAACCTCATCCCTTTAGTCTGTGGCCGATCGCAATGCGCGCGCAGAAAACTGATAAATTTTTATCTACTAAATAAAATGAGTTTTAACTTATTTTATTCACAAGTGTGTTGAAAAACGTCGTATGATACACGTGTGTATTGATGATTACCATCCTCGGCTCTCTTAAGACCCTCGCCAGTAGCCCAGCTCCCTCCCCCCACTCACGTGTAGGCAGTAGGGTAGCGGTCCGCGCAGTAGTCCAGCTCCCTTCCCCCACTCACCTGTAGGCAGTAGGGTAGAGGTCCACGCAGTAGCCCAGCTCCCTCCCCCCACTCACCTGTAGGCAGTAGGGTAGAGGTCCACGCAGTAGCCCAGCTCCCTCCCCCCACTCACCCACTCACCTGTAGGCAGTAGGGTAGAGGTCCACGCAGTAGCCCAGCTCCCTCCCCCCACCCACCCACTCACCTGTAGGCAGTAGGGTAGAGGTCCACGAAGTAGCCCAGCTCTCTCCCCCCACTCACCTGTAGGCAGTAGGGTAGAGGTCCACGCAGTAGCTCAGCTCCCTCCCCCCACTCACCCACTCACCTGTAGGCAGTAGGGTAGAGGTCCACGCAGTAGCCCAGCTCCCTCCTCCCACTCACCTGTAGGCAGTAGGGTCGAGGTCCACGCAGTAGCCCAGCTCCCTCCCTCCACTCACCTGTAGGCAGTAGGGTAGAGGTCCACGCAGTAGTTCAGCTCCCTCCCCCCACTCACCCACTCACCTGTAGGCAGTAGGGTAGAGGTCCACGAAGTAGCCCAGCTCTCTCCCCCCACTCACGTGTAGGCAGTAGGGTAGAGGTCCACGCAGTAGCCCAGCTCCCTCCCCCCACTCACCCACTCACCTGTAGGCAGTAGGGTAGAGGTCCACGCAGTAGCCCGCCAGACTTGGCATGCCGACGATGGAGGTCTGCAGCAGCACGAAGAAGAGCAGGCTCGCCGCCGGCTGCCGCAGGTCCACCAGCAACCCGCTTACCTGCAACCAACGAATTATACCTCAGCTATTATACGTACCTATAGCGTTTATTAGATTCAATTGTAAAGCTGTGGTTAGCGCGCGCTGCACCTTACTGAAACTTATCTAACCGGCAAGTTATTTGTAAACTTTGTAGTCGAAGGTAGTGAAATGGATGACTTCGCTCTACTCGGGATCCCAACACTTTTTACGGCGGAAGTATTACAACTTTGCACATTTTACATATTTGTTTTTGTTCTAATAGTAGCCGTCAGCGTCACCACTCAGAATAACAGATACAAAACAAATAAATAAGAACTGAATACTAACATTATATAATGTGGCACAATCGGCGGCGTTATCGCTAACAGCGATCTCTTCCAGGCAATCTTTGGATGGATAGGATCGGTACGTATTGAAACTGACGGTGGCGTATTGACGATGTAATAACATAAGTAATAAACAATAAAGTAGGTACGTTAGAAAAGAGAAATACAATAATGTATAAAAGGAGAGCAAACAGACACAAAATAATATAAGGTCAAGTGCGAGTCGCACTCGCGCATTATGGGTTCCCTAAGAGCTTGTGTTTTGCCAAATTGTCATGATTATAATTATGTATATAAGTCAACGGGAAGTAGTACCCTGTAAGTTTTGCTCCATTGCGAGATATTTTTTGTGAATATCTTACAAAGTTATTGTTTCTGGATTTCCCCTTTTATTTGTGCTATAAGACCTTGCTTCTTACTAAATTTTATGATTCTAGGTCAACAGATAGTACCCTATGGGTTTTATTCTGTAGCAAGAATCAAAATTATATTTTTTTGATGAATTAACTACATATTTACGGATTTAGCATTTTTTCCTTTAGTTGTGCTATAAGACTATGCTTCTTGCCATATGATTCTACGTTAACGGGAAGTACCCTATAGGTTTTGGTCCATGGCGAAAATCGAAAGTATTTTTTTTTGTGAAAAAACTACAAATTCACTGTTTTTGGATGTTTTCCTTTACTTGTGCTATAAGGCCTTGCTTCTTGGCAATCTTCATAATTCTACGGTCTACGGGAAGTACCCAGGTACCAGTGTAGTAGTGGTTTTGGTCCATGGCGAGCACTAAAAGTTATTTTTTTAGTGAATAAATTACAAATTTATGGTTTTCGGATTTTTCCCTTTACTTTTGCTATGAGACCTTGGTGCTCATCAAATTTCATGATTCTAGGTCTACGGGAAATTTCAAAAAATTCAGACATAAGCGACCGTAACTTTTGATTGCGTTGACTTATAAGTTTTATTTATATCGCGGCCCCAAGATGTTACGGATTTGAGTATTTGACGTTAATTTCAACTCGATGCGTCCACGCGTTCCTGTGAAAAGAGAGTTGACAGACGGACAGACAGACAGACGGACAGACAGACAGACGGACAACAAAGTGATCCTTTAAGGGTTCCTTTTCCTTTTGAGGTACGGAGCCCTAAAAATGAATAATTAACAAATTAAATAAAGAATATCACGAAGACTTATCAAGAGTCGATAGATAGTGTAGATGAACCATACTTTCGAAGACGAAGAAGATTTAGCTACAGGTACTAACCCCGGAGATAAGCAGCCAAGCGAGCAGCACCGCCCGCCTGCGCGCCGCCACCGCCCCCACCGCCAGCGTCACCACGCAGAAGAACAGCCCGTACACCACCCCGGAGACGATGGCCAGAGGGGAGAGCGTGGCGTCGCAAACATACTGGAACACGTTGCAAGGTATCATCCATTTTATCGGTTTTAGTTATTTATTTATTTATTTATTTTTATTTGTCACTGTCATACGAAAATAAATAAATTGATAAAAATTATAATAATAATAAATAAATAATAAATAAATTGGGTAGTGGCCCCCATCCCAGTCAGTCAATAAAGATATTGCCATGCAGTGGATCAACGATTTGACATGGAAAATATGGTCTGTACTCACATTCACGTCATCGGCAATCCCCGGAGTCATAGACGAGTTGTTGTCGCTGAACAGTCGTTCGCAAAAGGTCTGCTCTGTGTGCTCTCCGGTGGACAAAGAGTTGAAGAAGATGTTCACGAAGGTGGGGTACCACATCGCGAAGGTGTTATTCCTGAAAGGAAGTCTGATTTAAGCTCGTTCGTCTGACCGAATTGCTTCCTTTTTTGTAAGACTATGATAGGCCACCGCATTCCGAATTCAGAAAAGGACTGTATTTTACACTACACCTGCTCAAAAAGTTGCTTATTCCGTTTCCAAACATAAGGTAGAAAGTACGTCATCGCAGGCGTACTAAAATGCGGGACGGACAGCTCTATGGATATTCACATTGCGATTACTCTATCGAATTTTACATGGCGATTATGTACCCAGACTTTTCTCTTCAAATCCTTTCGCATTAAGCCTGCAGTCTTCTGCAGGTTATGACATAATATGTAATCAGTTCACTGAGCTTAGGTGCGTGGTTGACAAGGCAGGCATACTTACGTGCTGGCGCAGATGGCCATCAGGTAGAAGAGCTGCAGCGTGCGCCACAGCAGCGGCGGCCTGAAGATGGGCACCGTCTGCCTCACCACTGACTGCCAGAACGAGACCTTGTGCAGCTCCTCCGCCGCCTCCGCCTCCTCCGCCACGAGGTGCTCCACCTGGAGCGGTTAGGGTACACGTCATTCTATATGTGGTTTGTATGTTAATATATTTTTTGTTTTATCACAGAGGTGAGAATAATAAAATCGGTGGTAACACTCAGTGTTACTATTGATGGCTAAATACCTATTTGAATAAAGAGCCGGGTCAGAAGGTAGAAAGACTCCGGCTTGGCGGACCTGATGGGTCGGCCCGGAGTTCCTTTGTATCGTGGGAGCCTTCAGCCCCCCGAAAACTTCTATTGACAAAGAAAAGTTAAATTAGGATAAGTATTTGGGTTTCGGTCAGCAGATCAGCTTAATCACGAAGCAGATCGTTTTCTAAAACGCACCTGCACGAGAGGTGGCGTGGCCGTTTATTGATAGATTCATAAAATATCCTAATACATTCTTCCAATTCTCTTCTTACCAACTTACAGGATAGTCCTCCTTCCCCCCATTCCACCGATGAATGCTCCGGAGGACCTCCAGCGCGCCGGCAGTGTCCCCCCGACTGGCCAGGAACTTGGGGCTCTCGTGCAGGAAGTACAACATGAGGCCCCCGAGCCCCAGCGGGAGCGCCAGCACCAGCGTCAACAGGCGCCAAGGACGGTAGCGGATGTCCAGGAACGGGATGTGCGGACTGAACTGTACCGGAAGGAGGAAGTAGGCTAACCCTGGAATATAAATTACTTTTTATATTAGATACTACATACATAGATATTATAAGTAAAATTCTGTAGATACTACTACTTGAACCTAATTTGAGCGTTCCATTATGGAGAAGCTGTAGAAGAAGAAGTACCCAATTTCCCGAATTTTACTAAAGTACTACAATGATTGGATTTGACTTTTCTCATAGGATAACTATACTCGTACTTGGAATATAAGTATAAAATGTCATTAATAATCAACAAAAGCAACCGTTTCTAGGGTTCGTACCTCAAAAGGAAAAAGAAAGTAACACTAATACGATCACTTCATAGTCCGTCTGCCCGTCTGTATGTCTGTCCCTTTCTCTCCAGAACGCTTGAAGATATAAAAAAAAAACTTTATAATTGTGTTCATTGTTAACGTTTTAATGTGTACCTATTGTTGGCCTTCATAAAAAAAAGATATCACGTTCCTTTTTATAAAAATAATCTCCTCACCTCATCATAAACGTATCAGTCGTGGTCAGCAGCTGGTCGCACTCACCGAAGGAGAAGCACTCGGCCACCAGGTTGGCGCTGAACATGATGAAGAGGAAGCGGCTCCGGCGGCGCCGGCCCGTGCTCTCGCCCAGCAGGGTCAGCGTCAGCGTGTAGCTCGCGTTCGAGCTGCTCACAGGGGACACTGGACATTACACTACACACACTCTCTGCATTCTAATAAATCTTACAGAACAGGTCTTATTTGTATTCCTAAAAAAATAAGTTTCTATTACAGTGGCTTAAAAATTATGATAAGGTTTTTAAAAGAATCAGAATATTTTTTAGCGGTGGGTGAACACTTGGTGGTACCTATCGGCCTTTCTTTTAGGTAATAGATCGATGGTGAACTGTATCAGTCGCTATGAAGAAATAGAGAATACATCCGCGCCTGATAATATTTAATAATGCAATCTTCTACGTTTGCCTACAGATCGCAATAGGCTAGGCGAGACCATCGATCAACATAGTTGAATACAGGGTAAATTTTTTCGACGAGGCAGTAAGGACTGGTGTATTTTTTTGTGTAGAACTTATTTAGTAGGTATCCCAGCCTCAGCTGGTCTGATGGAAGTTTTTAATGAGTATAAGAAACAGGATCGATAGGCATCAAAAAGTTTTCGCGTAAAATGCCCATTTTCTTGCTAACTGTATTTGTTTAAATATGGGAACGGGGGTCAATATTTTTCGAAAAATTATGGATACTCTTTGAAGAACATTTTCCTGTAGCTACACGGGTTAAGGTCAGGTACCACATCGGCCCCGTTACTGCCTTACTGCCTTCTGCCTTACTGCCTTACTGCCATACTGCCTTACTGCCTTCTGCCTTACTGCCCCGTCAAAAAATACACCTGCACACGCGCATCGATAATAAACTATTTACAAAGAAAAATTCAATCACCCTGACAAGTTTGTGCACGCTAATCTTAAATAAACCAAATTAGTCAGGGGACCATTTTATTTAATCAGAGGTGACTTCTTATGTAGTTAAGCTGTCATTTCTAGGAAGAGTAGATAGCTAAAACTAAACTAAAAACAGGAAAAATAATAATGAGCGCATGCTACTATAAATAAAAACTACTATTAAAAAAGATAAAATTAGAGATAAAATTAACTGTTATCAAACAAAGCGATAGTATAAAAACTTGATTACCTAATCATGCAACATGATCATGTTCATTGATATCCTGACATCTACCAATTGAGAGATTTTATAGGAACTTGTTGTCTTCAATTGTTTTAAAATGTTTACGAGATGGGAAGGTTACGAGGTGGGAAGGAGCCGTATTTTCAGAGAATTCACAAAGGAGCACGGCTACTCGGCCAGTCGCGCAGCCGGTGCCGTACTTACAACGATTGTATTTATTGTGCAGTGTATGGGTGCTGATAGATAAAAGACCTTAACAGGACATCAAAATATTTCGAGGTTAACAAACATGAAGTAGTACTAATGGCACTGCGGGGTGCTCACCTGGAGGTACATGAGAACACCAACGTCGCAAACGTATCAAAATGTACGGGATTGGCCGTATTGCTAGCGTCTAGCTTAGCTTTTTTTGTTACGAGAGAAAAAATCTGCAAGCAGATATCATATAATGCATGCAGGGTACAGTAGTTACCTATATGGGTTTGTCGAAGAGAAGCTTCGACAACCCACACAACAACCGTGTTTATTGGGTTGTGGTGGCCGGCGCGCATAAGGCATACGCATAAGGTACACGCCTTCATGGAGGCGACCATCCAAGCTACCATCTTGCAGTGCGAAGAGCGGTACTCACAAGCTGCAGGCCAGCACCTTGAGCGCCAGCATGAGCTGCCAGGAGGGCGCCAGGCTGCTGAGCGCCGCGAACAGGAACCCGCCCGCGCAGGAGACGAGCAGCGCGCGCCGCCGCCCACGCGTGTCCGCGTAGTAGCCCCACGGGAACGCGAACACCACGCCTGGGACATGCGCACTACCGTTACGTACGTACTGACGACTTACTGACGCTTCACGAACAACTCGCTCAGCGAACTGAAATGAACTACGCTCAGAGTTACTCTGAAGTATGGGATCCGTGCTGAAACTATCCAACAGAGAGAAAAACAAAATTAACAATGCTTAGAGAATTATCGAACTTAAGTGGCAATGGGTCGACGTCGATATCCTGAAGAGCCGACTACTGTTGAGGCTACCATCGTGTTCCTTCGTGGAGAGCAGTGTTTAGGAATCACCCTCGAAGTGCGCGGACTTCAGCAGACCCTTCTCGGTGACCCCAAATCATACAAAATCACGATGAAGCTGGATAAGAGTATGGTATGCAATCCAGCAGCTCGCTGAGCGAGCACGTGAGTCACCTGCGAAGGGCGCGGAGGCCAGCAGCCCGGTCTCCGCGACGCCGAGTCGCAGGTCGCAGCTGGCGGCTGCCACCACGATGCTGAACCCGAACATGTCGACCGCCTGCGCGTTGCTGATGATGGAGCACGCCACCAGCAGCAGCTGCTGGTAGCGCCCGTGACCTGCAGCAAACGAAGCAGATCATTTCAAGAAGATATGTTTGAGGTGTGCAGGTTTGCGTGTGTATGTCTGTACGTATGTCTATTTATGATACGGACCTAAACAAATGAATTGACTTAGACTTTAGTTTTTGTTTCAAACTCAAATCGTTTATTCTCTTAAGACAAGACATGGGAAGGATATAAATATACAGTTGGTCGTAAGATGCAATGTACCTACCATAATCTGCTTTTTGAGCATATAAAATAATTTGATACACAAACAAGCTACAATATGTCTACAATAAGAAATAAAATTTAAACCACATTTAACATCTCATGCATTCAAAAAATTAGATATAATGTCAAAATTAAATATATTCAAATATTTATGACAAAATATCCTTGTCTATTAAATATTCCATAACCGTATAACAATGATTTCTGTATCAAAACCCTTTTTAGACTTTCTATAAACATGTAAATACTGTCAATTTATTTTATTGACTTAGGAAAATATACTGTGTATGCGAGGTGACATACAGAAAACACTCTTACTATAAAATGCTGCTTTGTGTTATTATAAGTGTGTGTATTGTTAAGTTTTTGTTGTTGCGTTTACTTTTAAACACTGGTCAACTCGTCCCAATTATTTATCACAAATACCGCTATGTTTAAACAGGGAAATGTCAATATGTTGAGTTTCATAAAGTAGGGTTTGCATGAATCGGTTGGTTCGATCCGGCACACAGCCCACAATGTACGTCTTATCTGGGCAATGAAAACTCTATTCCGGTCTGTTGAATTTCCCCAGAATATAATTCCATACTGCAGCGACGATGTCGCGTATGCATGATATGCCGTATGAAAGGTGCCTTGGTGGAGAGCGTTCTTAGCTATGTTTGCTGAACATCGGCCCAACCGTCCGAATGTCCACCGTGACTCATGTCATTAGGGTTGAAAGCAAAATGGAAATTCGAAGATACCGACCGACAGGGTCGGTTTATCCACCGACAGGGTTTTCCAAATTTCAAACCGATTTCAAAAAAGAAGTAGGCTCTATGTTCGGCTGTATGTGTTTTTATGTGGAACTTTGAATTTTTATAAATATTCCATTGCAAACTGCAATTAGGTATGAATACTTTGATGTCAACAAAATGTGAAGCTTTCAGAAGTTTACAACTCCTGAGTCACTCCAGTCCTATAATGAGGCAACATAATCAAAGTTTATAGGTAGGTACATATATAATCTGTGAAACTTGATCTCTGGAACCTTGGTCAATTCCAGACATTATCTGTTTGTAAAGTCCACCGCGGCTTCTCGAGCAGTATCTACGTACCCGCCTAGTCTATTTGAATAAAGTAAGTAGCCACTCTACCTACTAGCACAATAGCACAAGAACTTGCTCGGATCGGGTTGAAACTCAAAATCATTCAATCATATTTGCAAGTTTGTGAAATGTGATGTCACATCACACTTCACATCACATCACATCACACTTCACACTATATTATAAATGCGAAAGTTTGGATGGATGGATGGATGGATGTTTGTTACCTCTTCACGCCAAAACTACTGAACGGATTGGGCTAATATTTTGTATACAGATAATTATAATCCTGGAATCAAACATAGGCTACTTTTTATCCCATAAATCAGTGACAACGCGTGCGAAGCCGCGGGCGGCAGCTAGTTATATAATAAACTAGTTTATACCCGCGGCTTCGCACGCGTTTTTCTATGGAAACGTTTAAAGGTGATTTCTATCCCATGGGAACTGATTTATGGGATAAAAAGTAGTCTATGTTTGATTCCAGGATTAGAATTACCTATATGCAAAATTTCGGCCAGATCCGTTTAGTAGTTTTAGCGTGAAGAGGTAACAAACATCCATCCATCCAAACTTTCGCATTTATAATATTAGCACAGTATAAGAATAACATAATATTAGTGTGATAATGCATTGAGACAAATAACTAGCTCGAGCAAATCTATGATCATATGTGTGGTGACTTTAACATTGACATTTTATTTGATTCCATGCATTGTTATAATTTTTTAATGTTGTGTAAATCTTTTAATCTGTCTTTTTTATTTAATGAGCCAAAACAGACAGAAACAACCAAAACTTGTTTGGATAATATTTTTATTAATTGTGATTACCTATATAAAAGGATTATAGATTGCTTGCCTTCAGACCACAAAGGACAGGTTGTAACGGTATCTGGAGGAAAAGATAAAGTTAAAAACTGTATTATGTGTAGACCGGTTACGATAGACAAACTAGAAATGTTCAAGAACGTTCTAGATCAGTATTCACCCAATTTTGTTATAAAAGACATTGTAGATCCAGACCTAAACTATAAAGCATTTTTTGAAATTATTTGCCGTGAACATGATCGCAGTTTCTAACAAAAACATATTAACATTAATATAAAACCAACCTTTGCAGACTGGGCTACTCCAGGTGTTTTGGTGAGTAGAATTTTTTTATGTAGTTTATATGAGCAAAGAGCGAATAGGAAAGATAATACATTACCAAATAGTGTTCTTGAGCTGACTGAAAGACATTTTAAAAAACATATTAAATTTGGTATGACTAGGGGAGCCTACTATTCCTACGCCGAATATACAGACGACAAAAACGCATGGACACCCTCGAATAAGGTGCATTCGTAACATTAACTATGTATAAGGAAATATTTTATAAATGACAAGGCCTCTATACAGCCGCTAAATGTATGCAATTCATTGGTTTCACTTATTATTATTATTATTTTGTGTTTTGTCACCGTATATTCATTTTCTGACAAGGCCTGCATAGAGCTGATAATCTTGTTTACAATTGTATTTGTATATTTATGCTTTAATTCTATATAAATAACCTCTACTTTAAAATGTTAGAGAATTTGACGTTACTAAGTGTTCCAATGTATGTACCTATGGTTTTTTAATAAATGAACTGAACTGAACTAAAATAAATAATGCTGGACAATTCACACAGCATTATCTAGCCCCAAGCTAAGCAGAGATAACTGATATACTTAATACAATACCCTACATAGATAGATATTTTTTATTATAATACATAGAAAACATCCAGAACGCCCTGGAAAAATGTCTGCAGATCGTACAAACATTTGTCCCGAGGCGGGAATCGAACCCGCAACCTCCTGCGTCGCAGGCAGACCTTCGCCCGCTGCGCCACATGATCTGTCATGACGACGACCTCTGGGTCGTCATGATAATAGTGTTTGTTGTCAGAGAACCACAAAACTACTGAACGGATGGTGATCAAGCTGGCTTCTAAAAGTTTTCCTCCTGAAATGGAAAGCTGAAATGAATGCTCCTGAAATGAAACCGTGGGCAGAACCTAGTGTGCCACCCAGTGTGTACTATACGTAAAATGTTATGGTCAATGTTCATAATTATCATACATCCACGTTGGAGCAGGCAAGTCAGACAGGTACTTGTAAGGCTGCAGTAATAGTTACCCGAGAGCTCTACCGCCTCATCGTAGGCGAACACTTTCCCGTTCTCTCCCTTGGTCCCCGCTCCGCTGTCCTTGCTCTCCTGACACATTGTTATCTCCTTTGAGTAATACTTTATTAAATACGTAATACTAAAACGTCACTAATCAAGTCTTCTTGCTGACTCCGACACAAAAAAGGTACACAGACCACTTATAGGTAGAGACAGGTGTTTTAGTTAAACTATTTGTGTTTAGTTATACTGTCTTTATCTTATCTACTAATTATAATGTTGACTGGGTATTACAAACTATCGCACATCTTCCTATTGTAAAGCCTTCATTACGCAACAAACTGTGAACTTGCCAAAAACCCACATTCCCCCTATTGTAATTCGTATTTATTATCATCTTCTTAATAAATCACGTGTCACGTTGTTTGTCCGCGATGGACACCTAAACTACTAAACCGATTTTAAATTAAATTTATACACCGTGTGCAGTATGATCCAACTTGAAAGATAGGGTAGCTTACATCTTAATTTATAGCCGCAATATTATTTTATTGTAAATCTTATCTTCTTATACAATCAATTGCTGTTTGTTAGTCTCGCTAAAGCTCGAGAACGGCTGGACCGATTTCGCTAATTTTGGTCTTAAAATGTTTGTGTAAGTTCAGGGAAGGTTTAAAAGTTGAGAGTGGGACAAAGTTCGCCAGGTCAGCTAGTTTCTATATAAAAACTAGTTATTGAACTTGTTCTATAAGGAAAAACAAAAAACAACGTCAAACGTTTGTCAGACCCAATGGGTCTGACAAACGTGTTTTATATTTTCATCGTAAAAATCTAGTGTAACTTTGTCATCGCTTAAATTATTTTAATAATTTTAGGGTAAGTTCGTCACTCCCAACTTTTAAACCGCTACAGTACAGTTAGCGAGATAGTGATAGACCTTTTAAATGTAACATACACAGTTAGGTATTTAACTTTTATTATTAAAACTAGACTTCTCGCTCGACATGAATTATAGAAAATTACATAAATTAGTAAAATGTTGATGATATTTTACCGAGAATTTGATTGTGTACTTCTCCTAAAACCGACTGCCTTACAAGTGGCAATAAAATCATCATAACATTATAATATTGACTAGGACTAGGACGAGCAAACTAATCCATAATGGGTTAGTTTGCTCTTCACTTGTGATGAGTAATCCACCCGAGAGTAATATTTATCGTTTCAAAAATCAAAAACCAAAAACTCTTTATTTCCATAAATACAATAAATGTACACTTAGAAAAGGTCATATTTAAAACTGAACACTGACACGGAAATAAATTGATATATTTTGATTTCTGTCGCTTCGGTATGTAGACTAAAGTAAAGAAGCGACGAAGAAACGTTTAGCCTGTTAGTTGTTATTTTTCGAGTTGGAGCAAAAGCATTTTTGTCCTCTAGATAATCTGATATTTTATAGTAAGCCTTTTTGCACAGCAAGGTTTTAACAATTGTTTGAATTTATTTACTGATAATTTTTGCATCTCACTAGGAGTTTTGTTGTAGAAGCGTATACATTGCCCTTTAAAAGATATTTTTATTTTGTGTAGCCTAGTTGTGGGCACAGCGAGCTTATGTTTGTTTCTGGTATTCAAATTATGTTTATCGCTATTTTTAGGGAACTGACTTATATTTTTATGAGTGTACAACAAGTTTTCATAAATATATTGACATGGTACTGTCATTATGTTTATTTCTTTGAATTTATCACGCAGGGATTCTCTGGGACCCATATTATAGATTGCACGAACAGCCCTCTTCTGCAGCACAAATACGGTGTTAATATCTGCAGCGTTCCCCCACAGCAGTATACCATAAGACATAATACTATGGAAGTAGCTGAAATAAACAAGTCTAGATGTATCCACGTCTGTAAGATGACGGATTTTTTTGACTGCATACGCTGCAGAACTAAGTCTCTTCGAAAGCTTATCTATGTGTGGGCCCCATTGAAGTTTATTATCTAAGGTGATTCCTAAGAATACAGTACTTTCTACTATTTCTAACGTTTCTCCTTTAACGTTTACATCAGCCTTCACTTGTTTAACATTAGGTAGGATAAATCTAATACATTTTGTTTTGGTTTCGTTTAGCAAAATATTATTGACTCTAAACCAATGGACTACTTTTGAGAATGCATTATTCACATCGTCGAAATTTGTGTTTTGTCGTTTCATTTTAAAAATTAATGAAGTATCATCAGCAAACAACACAATCTCGTGATTATTCTTGACAAGATGAGGCAGGTCGTTAATATAAACTAAAAATAGGAAAGGACCGAGAATAGAACCCTGCGGTACACCCATTGTAACTACAGACCCCGAAGACCGTTTCCCATTGATGTCAACTCTTTGTATCCTATCACTCAAATAAGATGTAAGAAGAGCCAAAGAGGTGTTCGTTATTCCATAGTGATGTAGTTTCCTGAATAATGTTTCATGGTGTACGCAATCGAACGCTTTTGACAAGTCGCAAAAAACGCCCAAAGCGTCTTGCGACTTCTACCAAGCATCGAAGATATGCGATACTGACTCTACACCGGCATCAGTAGTTGACCTGCCGCGAGTAAACCCAAATTGCTTACAATGCAGCAGGTCATTGCCATTGAAATGCCTAAGCAATTGATGTAAAATAAGTTTTTTAAAAACTTTGCTGAATGTTGGCAGTACTGATATTGGTCTAAAGTTAGTGGGGTCAGACCAACTACCCGATTTAAATAGTGGGATTATTTTACTACATTTCATTAGATCAGGAAATACGCCACAATCAATGGATTCATTAAATATAAAAGCCAGATCTGTTGCAATGGTATCAATCAATGGTTTAATAATCGTAACGGAAAGAACGTAAAGATCTGCAGTTTTCTTTGTATTTAAAAGCTTGAAGGCTTTTTTAGTATCTTTTTCATCAACATGGGTGAAATTAAATTTATTTTTACATTTAGTTACATTTTCTATTAGCAAAAAAAAATATCACTTTATTTCCGTGTCAGTGTTTAGCTTTATATTTTGACCTTTTCTAAGTATACATTTATTGTATTTATGGAAATAAAGAGTTTTTGATTTTGATTTTGATTTTGAATGACTCAGCAATTACATGAGAAGAGTTTAAAAATTTTGTAGTAGAGATTGGAATTTCAGTAAAAAAGTTTTCAAATGCCTGGGCCACTTCGACATCATTTTTAACAAAATCAAAATCAAAATCAAAGACTCTTTATTTCCATAAATACAATAAATGTACACTTAGAAAAGGTCAAAATAAAAAACTAAACACTGACACGGAAATAAAGTGATATTTTTTAATTTCTGTCGCTTCGGTATGTAGACTAAAGTAAAGAAGCGACGAAGAAACCTTTAGCCTGTTAGTTGTTATTTTTCGAGTTGGAGCAAAACCCGTCCCAAGCTTTTTTGTCCTCTAGATAATCTGATATTTTATAGTAAGCCTTTTTGCACAGCAAGGTTTTGACAATTTGTTTGAATTTATTTACTGATAATTTTTGCAACTCACTAGGAGTTTTGTTGTAGAAGCGTATACATTGCCCTTTAAAAGATACATTTATTTTGTGTAGCCTAGTTGTGGGCACAGCGAGTTTATGTTTATTTCTGGTATTAAAATTATGTTTATCGCTATTTTTAGGGAACCGATTTATATTTTTATGAGTATACAATAAGTTTTCATAGATATATTGACATGGTACTGTCATTATGTTTATTTCTTTGAATTTATCACGTAGAGATTCTCTAGGACCCATGTTATAGATAGCCCGAACAGCCCTCTTCTGCAGCACAAATACGGTGTTAATATCTGCAGCGTTCCCCCACAGCAGTATACCATAAGACATAATACTATGGAAGTAGCTGAAATAAACAAGTCTAGATGTATCCACGTCTGAAAGATGACGGATTTTTTTGACTGCATACGCTGCAGAACTGAGTCTCTTCGATAGCTTATCTATGTGTGGGCCCCATTGAAGTTTATTATCTAAGGTGATTCCTAAGAATACGGTGCTTTCTACTATTTCTAAAGTTTCTCCTTTAACGTTTACATCAGCCTTCACTTGTTTAACATTAGGTAGAATAAATCTAATACATTTTGTTTTGGTTTCGTTTAGCAAAAGATTATTGACACTAAACCAATGAACTACTTTTGAGATTGCATTATTCACATCGTCGAAATTTGTGTTTTGTCGCATCATTTTAAAATTAATGAAGTATCACCAGCAAACAATACAATCTCGTGATTATTCTTGACAAGATGAGGCAGGTCGTTAATATAAACTAAGAATAGGAAAGGACCGAGGATAGAACCCTGCGGTACACCCATTGTAACTACAGACCCCGAAGACCGTTTCCCATTAATGACAACTCTTTGTATCCTATCACTCAAATAAGATGTAAGAAGATCCAAAGAGGTGTTTCTTATTCCATAGTGATGTAGTTTCCTGATTAATGTTTCATGGTGTACGCAATCGAACGCTTTTGACAAGTCGCAAAAAACGCCTAAAGCGTCTTGCGACTTCTCCCAAGCATCAAAAAAAACTGATATGGTTTTAACTGTTTCTATCTATCCTATCGACATTGGCTGTCCTCTTTGGACTTTGATATCTGTGTGGTGAATGGTGACTTAAGGCATTTGCTCTTCATAGATACAATCAAGAAGAAGGCAGAATATTTCGATTTGAAAATGCAAAATAACAATGGTGTCTGAAAAAACAAAAAAAAACTATATTAGGAGTTTAAAAATTCAAAGAAATCATCAATAAATATGATGAAATGCTATTGAAAGAGATTATTAAACAAAATATATATTGTTTAAAAAACGGTATACGTATATTAATGTATTCTAAAATGAAAAAAATGAGATTTTGCATGCACATAAATCATTTTAATTTTTAATGAATCAAAATCAAAGAGGCTTAACGACCAAATTGGATTTTGTTGTGATTTGTTACTATTTATTTGTTAACCTAAGACTTGGTAGAGTAGGGTTTATTCTATATTTTTGATTTGTATAGTTTTCAGTTCCGTAATAGATAAGTATTTGTGTGTTTTTTAGCCATGTGAGTACACCATATTTAAATATTTTATTTTAGTTGAGAAACCATACTTAAACATAAGTACTATACATATATTTAAAAATGTAATACTTTTTTCACAAAGAAAATTACAATTTAAAAAAAATAGAACCAGTATTTACAATTGAAACAATTGAGCTAACTGCAGACTGTTCCATACAAAATACAGGTAGCTCAACTGATACATATCAATACTAGTCGGAAGCGTCCCCAAGACGCTGGCTGTATTGTCCCGCTGTATGGCAATGCTGATGCGCTGCTCCAGATACTCACTAGCTCTTGGGTCACGTGTCGCTTCGACCAGACGCTCAGATAACTTTTTGAAAACCCGAAGAGCCTAGGTACCCCACGGACCTAGGGTCTCGACTCCAAGGGGAGCAAATGTGTAGGCTCTGTCGAGGCCTGCATATTTACGCGTCTTGAGATCCTGGGCCAAATCTGCCGCCGCACCAGCCCTCACGGATGTCCTCGGAAGATGGGAAGGCGCAAGTGTGTTGACACATGTAGCGTCCCACACAATGGGCCTTGCCAGCTCCCATGGGACTAGTGTCATACCGTCGGGCCTCTTACCATCGTCACGCAACAGACCATTCGGTTCGAGAATAGCTGGTACGTTAGCGGTGACAAAGGCCCGCCGGATGATGTCGTTAAGGCTAGCGTGATGAGATATCTGAGCCCTAGTACACGATAATTAGCGATGACCAAGCTGTTCGACAGCAGTACCACACTGGCATTGATGAGAAGCGCAACACCTTGCACCCAACCGAAGACATGTTGCGATACGGAAAGTAACGGGATCCAATAAAGTAAGTACCAGCGTTATATGAAGGAAATAATAATAATGTTATATTCGGTAATAAAAGATACATAATCTTATTAATAGATGAAAACACCCTTTAAGTATTTTGGAAATACTTGTGATAGGTGTTTTTGCTCTTCCACGTTTTAAATTATGTACTTATACATTTTAGAGGCGTTACACTTTTTTAAAAACATTACGAAACAATACAATTATAGTGATTCCAAGTAAATTAAATTAAAGTATGATAACAAAATAACAAATAAGTTGGGGGTAGGACACAAAAATTAACAGATGTCTCGTAACAATACATTTTAACTTTTAGTGTATGGTCCAAGGTAAGAAAATGTATGAATGGTAAGAAAATTGTAATTGTATAAATTGTTAAATTATTTATGGTATAAAAATAACATGAAACATTCCAAAATAAAATTAATTCTAAAAGCTGGCAAAAGAAGGAAATGCTGGCCACCAATGTCCTGACTTCCATTTAGAAACGGCCAGGAGGCGGGCATATTTTCAATCAGTATTGGTTTATTTCACTTTATTCTCACGCTGCCTAGAACCGGTGACGAATTTACCCATATAAATTAACATTTTATTCGACGGTGACATTTACCCTCAAAGTATGGAACTTACAAGTAGCACAAAAAATGATCCGGTGACATTTTTCCGCAACCCACAAACGTTTTTTACTTAGAGCAAAAGTGTAAACAGATGAATTTCTGGCACAACACAGAGACTTGCGGCTGCAGAGGCACTCACCGTCGCGTCGGCTATTGCTCAATCATTCGTTGTTGGTCACGCAGACCATTGATTCAATATCAACCAATAATCACTAGCTGTCTCCCTTGTCTTCACTCGCGTACACGCGTTCGTCGCTTCTTTACTGTAATCTACATATCGAAACGACAGAAATCAAAAATATCACTTTATTTCCGTGTCAGTGTTTAGTTTTATAATTTGACCTTTTCTAAGTGTACACTCATTGTATTTATGGAAAAAAAGAGTTTTTGATTTTGATTTTGATTTTACACAGTAGGTCAAATAAGGTGTTATTCTGCTCATAATCATTTTGAGGGTAGTCTTACACTGCCGAGCCATCGGGCACTACAACTGGCTCAACACAACCGCTCTGGTCGCCGAACAGTGGACACTTTTATCGGTTACATTACATATTAACCGTATTAGGTTGTCCCATAAATGTTCTTTCAACAAACTGTGTACTTCTACTGGTACCCTTGAGTGTAGTGTGTGACGCCCAGCCAGCCAACCATCCAGCCGGATGCAGGAGACACCTGATGTCCCGCCGTTGGCGGCCGTGTCGCCCGCATCAGCCGCTGCCTGCAGGAGACACCTGATGTCCCGCCGCCGGCGGCCGAGTCCCGCAGCAGCCGCTGCCTGCAGGAGACACCTGATGTCCCGCCGCCGGCGGCCGAGTCCCGCAGCAGCCGCTGCCTGCAGGAGACACCTGATGTCCCGCCGCCGGCGGCCGAGTCCCGCAGCAGCCGCTGCCTGCAGGAGACACCTGATGTCCCGCCCAACAAACAATTAGGCGCCAATTAGTGCTTTTTTTAGAACTTAACGTGATATAAAGGCGGTACAGCAGTAGCAATTACAACTTTTGGCGACAAAAGAGCGTAGACTAGCAAAATATTTCACTTAGAGCTGTACAACATAGTTTTTAGGGCAATAACAAGGTGAGTTTAAAGGTTAAAGATATACAGCAGCAATTTTCAACACTACAATACAGGCAAAGCATCTTGTGTTATAGCTTTAAGTGAATCTTACAACTAAAGGATCTAAATAAGAAGTAAGCATTTACTAAAACCCCCCAAAGTGCTATGCAAGCGCTAATTAACTCTTGCCAAGAACCAAAAGTTGTACAAAGGCAATAATTACCGCTACCATTTCTACAATGGTGCTCTTAAACTCTTTTATAGCACTAAATACCTAAAGAGGTACAAAACTCTCTTAAGCAGTGCTCCGTCACTTGCGCTCAGTTTTGAGTTATATACCTACAGTTTTCTTACCCCCCGGAGTAGTACTGTCAAAGGTCGCCGCCCGCGCCGCCGCGCGCGAACGTGCGGCTCGCGCGAGCCGCAAGCCGAACGGCATGGAAGATTTCAAGCATCACTGGTTATATCACTAGTGAAAACATATATCACGTGCCACACCAGTTACATGCATCGAAACCGTGAGTTACTTATAACGCGAGCGTGATTTTTCACGCGGGCTAAGCTACATTACAATTCGCAGAATTCTATCGTGCGAGAGAGACAAAACTACAGCATGCGACTGTAGCGACACCGTGCCACTAGCGAGATGAGAGAATTCGTTTAAGTGAAATTGCATCTTATTCTCAACCACATAGGCTTTAATTTATCTGGAGTATTTTTAAAACTTGCTTACTGCTTAGATAAATAACGCTCCGTTACAAAAACTTCATATGAAAATGAGTCTTATTTTAAAGACATTAAGGTGCTCATTTAATTTAGGTACATGTAGGTACTTGAAATTTATAATACCAGTGATATCACGTTGTGAGAGTTTCACTTCATTTCACTCACTTGTAATCTTTACTTGTTGCTGCTGCACGTGCATGCCGCGTTTTGAGTCGCGTGTTATTTTAAACTAACCTCACCTGAGATTGTCTGTTAATTCAGAAATAAAGTTGTCGTCCTAGTGATTTATAATTACTTAAACATTGACAGTCCCAAGCCTGTCGAAGTATGAGGGAAAGTTCATTGAAGAAAACACGATTTATTGTCAAAAAAACATCGCCGATTAGCTAAGCGATAAGTTCTGAATCATATCACTATCACTGCAACATGTAACAGGCGGAAAAAATGCACCCACTGTGATAATAATCATCACTAATGAAATATAACGACCGTGATTTATCACGCGTGATATAACCGTGACAGAAAAAAATAACTTCGCGACGTTATAGTGAAATAAAAGTAGCTATAACTTCCATGCCTACTCCGCGCAGGCACAGATAATATAATACTATGCGTAGGTTTGTTTTTTGTAGACTACGAAAATGACTGAAAGGACTCTATATATGTCAGCTACATCTACCTATCATTAGTGATTTGAGTGTACAATTTTTTCTGTACATACGTACCTATGACACATCTGTACATACCTACTACGTATACAGAAAATAATGTCTTGACACAAAAATATTTCAATTTAGGATATAAGCAGCTACCTACCTAGCAATAATAATACCTTTTACCTAGCTTACAATGTTCTCTAATAATTAAAATGTATTTTTTATTCTACTATTGTTTTTGTTCACGGACTTAGTTATTAAGTAGGTGGGATAGGTACCTACTCGTGTATTTAATCCTAAATTTAGGTATATCCTAGGTATTGTAGAAGCAGAACCGTATGACGAACCTACCTACACTCCATCCAAATTCGGTTAGTTTACAAAAATGTCACAGCGAATTTGGCTGGAGTATACGTAGGTGCTTACATACTACATTGTTATGTATTTCCTGATCAGTTTAGTTAGGTTCTAGGTACCAATGATATTACCTTCGCGACAAGTGAACACAGATAAGCCAGCGCCACAGAAACCTACATCTACATCCACACCAGTTGCTCACCAAACTTCAGCTGCTTTGCAAAAAATGACTCCACCGTTGGCTATACCAAAGACGGCAGTTGTACACAGGACCCCAGACGCTTCCAACAAGAAGAGCCCACCATCTAGCTGCGGTGGTGACAGGCCCACAGCGCCTATATTGTCAGAAACAAGCAGCAGAGCACCGCGCTATGCTACCTATCCTAGAGGGACAATATCTACCAGGAGCAGCTCAAAGTCTCAACCTAAACCAATCCATCCTTTTCGCACATAACTTAAACATAATATTTCAAAATGTCCAAAGCATTAATAGTAAAATCCACATACTTGAGAATGTCCTAGAGGAACTCGACTATGACATCCAAGCAATTTGTCTTACAGAAACATGGTTAAAATCTGAATGGGTTAACTTGATACAAATAACCAATTATGATTTAGCAACCCATTATTGTAGGTCACATAGGTCAGGTGGAGGTGTAGCCATCCTTACCAAACAGGATATTGAATACATGGAAAGACCGGACATATCAGATCTTTCAGTAGAATATTTTATAGAATGTTGTGCAATTGAAATACCCAAACTAGGTATGATTGTGGTAAATTTATACCGGCCTGATCGAAACATAGCAACATTCTTTAATGTATTAGAAAATCTTCTTCAGACATTAAAACCCCAACTAGCAAAAAAACATATTATAATTGGAGGTGATCTAAATTTAGACAAAAACAAATACTCAACCCAATATAAAAAACGAATTAATTTTATGCTTGAACATGGAATGTATCAAAAGATAAATGACATAACTCGTCAAACTTCCAGAACAGGTACATGTATAGATTTATTATTTACAAATTATCGAGGAGAATACTCAGTAAATGTACAAGACCATGGTATCTCTGACCATAAAGCTCTAATGTATAAATTCCAATTTAACGAAAAGGCACCTAAAGCAGCAATCACTATAACAAAAAGATTTTACACTACAAAACACATTAATAATTTCAAAAATGCCCTTATTGTCACTGACTGGACCAATTTGATAAACCCTAATCATAATTAAACCAAAACTACAACAATTTTCATGATAAACTGAGAGAACTACTTGACACTCACATACCAAACAGGAAAATAAAAATAAAAATTAAAGGTAACACTTGGATGACCAAAGGATTAAAGATATCATGCTGCCATAAAAGAGCACTAAAAACCCTAACCAATGAAACTAAAAGTAAAATTTTAAAATCCCATTATCGACTTTACAGAAAAATCTTGAAAAATTGTGTAAGAAATTCAAAAAAATTAAATAATATTAAAAAAATGACAAATTCAAAAAATAAAGTGAAAACCATGTGGAATATAATAAATACTATTACTAATAAAAAACACAAAATATTAAGTTGGTTCATAATAACTTAACCATAGAAACCCCCAATACTGTAGCTAACACTTTCAATGAATATTTTGCTTCAGTTGGAAAAACATGACTTTCAAAATCAGTTAACAAAACAAGCACTAACATAAACACCATGTTCCATACCCCAGTCACCAATAGAGAAGTGAGCGGACTCATTAATAAACTTAATAATAAATATAGCTGCGGAATAGATGGCATACCCCCAATTTTGGTAAAATCCTGTATTAAAGAATTAACACCTCCGTTAACTTTCTTGATAAATCAGTCTTTCAATGAAAAGTGCTTCTCAGAACGCCTCAAAATAGCTAAAATTCGACCAATTTTCAAAAAAGGTGGACAGGCCTCCAACATGAGTAATTACAGACCTATTGCCCTACTACCGGTAGTGTCTAAAATATTTGAACGTGCAATATCAGACCGCATTTATAACTACTTAGAAAAATATAATCTCCTAAGTGAAAATCAATACGGCTTCCGTAAAAACTCCTCAACAACTCTTGCTATTTTTAAGTACAACCTCGAAACCCTTAACTATATTAGAGACAAATACTATGCAATAGGTATACTCTTAGACATGAGTAAGGCATATGATAAAGTCTCCCATAAAATACTTATAACCAAACTTTTTGAAATCGGAATCAGGTGAAAAATACTAAATTGGCTGAAATCATACCTCCTAGACAGGAAACAGTTTGTCCAAATTGAACATTGTTGTAAAAATTCAGGGATTATACAAACAGTAAAATCAAAAACAATTACCATAAACAATTCGATTCCACAAGGAAGTGTTTTAGGATGCATTCTGTTCCTAATCTACATAAATGACCTGCCTAAAATTGCTGACTCCTTCTGCATCCTTTTTGCAGACGATGTGTCCCTTCTTTTCAAATGCCCCCCCATAAAATTTCACTTAACAGAATAAAAGAAAGTTTTCATAACATAATCACCTGGTTAGAAGCTCACAATTTGGAAGCAAATACAAAAAAGACAAAAATCATACAATTTACCCCGTACCAGAAAACACCTCTAGATCTATCTCCACTAACAAGTAGCCTCAATATTGAAGAAGTCCAAGATCATACCCTTTTAGGCCTAAAAATTGATACTCACCTTAATTGGAAAGGACATATAGAAAAAACATAAGCAAACTATCACAATTTATTTATGCCTTATCTATCTTAAAAAGTAACACAAACATTAAAACAGCTTTATCTGCCTACTATGCATATGCTTATTCATGGCTACGCTATGGCATAGTAATCTGGGGCAACAGTGTAGATACAAACCAATTATTTATATTGCAGAAAAAATGCCTACGTATTATTGTAAATATCAGAAGACGCACCAGCTGTAGACCACATTTTATAGAACAAAAATTACTAACTTTGACTAGCCTTTATATATATGAAACAGCATTATTTGTTAGAAAAAACCTGAATTTATACCAATTTGATAAAAATCCACGAAGAAAAACAAACCTCATCCTTCCAATACCTAGACTTGAACTATACATACAGAGCCCTTATTACATGTCCATTAAAATACATAATAAACTACCAACATTCCTTAAATCTGAACCCAAACACCATATATTCGCATCAAAACTACAAGAATTGCTTATTAAAAAATGCTATTATGACATAAAAGACTTTTTTGAAGACAAACTATTAGGATAGAATCCCTACATTTTCTTTTTAACAACGGAAGAGCTTCGAAGTGTTCTTAATAATATAATAGGTTATATATTGATTAATTATAAGATGTTAAGTATAACCTAGTCACACAAATTTATAAAAAGTAAACTATTTTGTTAAAAAGTGTTATTGTACCTACCAAAGTAAATTTATATAATTCTAAACTACACAAATGTTATTTATTGTTCATAAAAGATCTCCTTATTTTGTATAAAATACAAAATACTTAATTTAGTCCTTACACTTAAGTCCTAGATTAAGATATATTGCCATACCCTACCTGACAGGGTACATGAATACTTACTATATGTAATATTTTTGTTTTCGCAATAAAGTACTGAATACTGAATACCTATATTTGGGTTCTACATAGGTACCTAGGTAAGTATTTCTTGAGATATACTTACGTAGGTAGGCCTTGTAGAGAAATTTGAAGAAAAAAACGCGTTATCAAACTAAACATTCACTTAGATTTTTTTAAAATACACTTGCACTTCCCAAAATGTAAGTACCAAGGTACCTACCTACCTAGTTATATTGCATGAGAGAGTTAAGGCACCTAATCTTAAATTAAATCTTAAAGTATAATATCCGCACTTGGACAAAAACTATCGATGGTCAACCCTACCGTCAAGCCAAGGGCCGGCGAGGGAACTGTAGAGGTAGGGGGGCGCGGGTGGCTTTGATCGAGCCGCCTCGCTAACAGCGAGTAGAGCGTTACGAACTTTATTTCTTCTCGCTTAAGACTCAAAGTAGATTGGTTAAATCGAGTAAGTGAGGTATCTGTTACGTTATCTAATCTGTGCTTAAAGTCGAACAGTAGGATCAGTTTTCGCTATCATAGAACTTCTAATGCTTAATCTGACTACTGTATATGTTTAGGTCGAGTAAAAGAGCTTAATACCTCTTCTGTAACCCGTATTTGATCACTTGTTGATATCAGTGCAATGGCGACGCACTACAAGTCAAGCGGGAGTTTTCTGCGAAAATGTCGATCTGGGTTCCGTACATAGTTTTTCAGAAAATGTGTGTGAAAGTGCTACAACAACAAGCGATCATGAGGAAGTACTTTGTGAAAAATGGATCGAGGTTCCGCACACTCAAATTTGATTGATATTGAAGAAAGTAGTGACAGTGAGGACGAATCTAATGACCGCCGGCGGCCGAGTCCCGCAGCAGCCGCTGCCTGCAGGAGACACCTGATGTCCCGCCGCCGGCGGCCGAGTCCCGCAGCAGCCGCTGCCTGCAGGAGACACCTGATGTCCCGCCGCCGGCGGCCGAGTCCCGCAGCAGCCGCTGCCTGCAGGTAGCGGGTGCTCCGCTAGCTGTCAGTTAACTAACGCCATCAATCTAAAGTTCATCTAAGTTTTACGAATTAAAGCCCATGTTTGAATGCACATTTAAGACAAGTATTTGTAACCTCACTTGTGTCACATACATTTTGTTACTTCACCTAATATTTAGTGGTGTGCTGCAGCGACAAGCTTAACTCCTTGTGCCTCGGGGTGAGGTTTATCTACATAGAATATGAGAAACCATAAAGAAACCGTAAAAATGTGTATTAAGATAGGTATTATAATAATCTGGCTAGATCATGTAAGTGGTTCATTCCGGCGCGCAAGGTGCATGTCGCACTTCCTTATCGCCGCCAGTAGGTACTCGTACCTGCCGGCTCGCGATTATAAATCATAATCAACTTATCGGTTAAGTTCAAACGACGTCGTTACATTATCGTAAATTATTGATTTGTATATGCATTGGTACATTATTGATTAAAAAGATTATCTACTTTGTTAATAAGGTACCTTCCTATGTAGTTTTAACAGCCGTCTGTCTGTTAGAACTACACGGGAGCATGATTATTAGTATTATTTAACGGGTATTTGTAGCGTTTATTTACCTATTTACTATTATTATATACCCGTTAAATAATACTAATAATTATGTATTCAGATCGCGTAAATTTCAAAATATTTATAGGAGCATGAACTAAGAAAACAAGGTCTGACATTCCGAGATCTTCCCAAGCCTACGTCACTGTCCAGTTGCCACAAAAAAGGGAGGTTACGTTTATTTACGGTGACTACCAAGCTTTTACTGTCGCGTCCTCGGCGGCGCGCGTTGTTAGTCGGATTAATTTTTAAAATAAAATGGGCGATTGCTCTATCCGTAACTGTAAATGTGAAAGGCGGTAAAATAAGGTTATTTTCATTCCCGAAAAAAGAATCTGTGGCTGAAAAATGTTCCTGCGATTGGATAAATTTCATTTCAAGGGAAAAATTGATTTATCCATGTGCAGAGCTCATTAGCGTTGCTCAAATTACGGAAACTAAGTTTGAAGAATTTCATGGAAAACCTAAAACCTAGATCTAGATCTCGAATTTCCCCAAACTAAAAAGTTTGAGAACCACACTAGCGCATAGTGACGTAGGCTTGGGAAAACCAACGTGACCGTTGTTTCTCGGCGTGCTATTATAGGTACCTTGTATTATTCTACCATGCATAGGAGTAGGAAGTTTACATAAGGACGAATAATGTAGGTAAGTACCTAATGTTTAATTTAGAGAACTTAAAATTATATTCTTAGTTTTGGAACCCTATAGGTATAAATCCGAGTTATTTGTTTTAACTAAGGTGTTATGGTGTAAGTACCTAAATCACACAAAATTAAATCTAATAAAACTAAAAATAATCTAATAATATTAAGAAGCAAGTAGGTTACATTTTGCATTATGTGCCTTCCGGAAAAAAAGATAGCAATCAAAGAAGATCACTGTGATAATTTAGCGAGGCATAAGTACCGGCGAAGTCCGTAGGTAAGACCTCGCTGTCTGTCCTTGTTTAGCGAGGCATAAGTACCGGCGAAGTCCGTAGGTAAGTACCGGCGAAGTCCGTAGGTAAGTACCGGCGAAGTCCGTAGGTACCGGCGAAGTCCGTAGGTAAGTACCGGCGAAGTCCGTATGTAAGTACCGGCGAAGTCCGTAGGTAAGGCCTCGCTGTCTGTCCTTGTTTCCTCTTGAACATTTCACCAACTACCGAAGCTTGTAAAATATGCAAAAAATATCGTGCGCCTCTACAGATTAAAAATCAAAAATCAAAAATGATAAGTGCTCACTAAAGAAATCGAATTTGAAAAACAAAACTGAGTCAAGTGAGTTATCAAATAAAATGTAAATACTTATCAGTTTATAAATTTCAAAGAGATTTTGGGATTTTTCTAGGTTTCGTACTTTTTGAAATATTTTAAAAAAGTCAAACCAAGCAAGTCATAACAATTGACCGTTCCCCCTTCCTTTACTCCGAATTTTTCCGAGCAATAGGGACATCTAAACGGTATGTAGCGTTTGTAGATATAGATTTATATTTTACAGGAACAATATCGAACATTCTGTAAGTAGAACAGAATCAAAAAACAGTTTTTGGATTTGTTTTCCTTTATTTGTGCTATAGGACCTTGCTTCTTGCTAAATTTCATGATTCTAGGTCTACGGGAAGTATCCTTTTTAGTTATGTATGTTTCATCGAAAATTTCAAAATATTTGAAAATAAACGGCTGTAACTATAAACTTAGAAATTTTTATTTATATCTCGTCTCCAAGAGGTTACGGAGTCGAGTATTTGATGTTAATTTCAATTATTTTCAATTCGACTCCACGCGTTTCTGAAAAAAGGGGGTTGACAGATAGACAGATGGACTGACGGACAACAAAGATGATGATCCGATAAGGGTTCCTTTTTTTCAAGTACGGAATACAGTACGGAACCCTAATAACGGTCAAAAAGTGGGAGAATAATTATTTTAAAACCGTTTTCCCCTAATCTCCGAAGTTTGCAGACCGACCAATCTGACCTGTAGGGGTGTGGGGACCGACTGCTTTTAGATAGTTACACTGGCGCTTGACGGATCTTTTATTTGACTCTCGGCCGATGATTTGTAAAAATACTAACCTCGGTCCCCCTTTAGTACCTAGGTACCCTTTGTACTACCTAGGCATAAATTACATTTAATAGCACCTATTTGAGCTACTTCTAGATTGTTTGCGAGTTTGCAATACAATAAACTTGTATAGCACTCTGCCGCTTTTTGGAAACTCTTGACGATCGTCCCTTTTTGATATTTGTATGTAAATGTAATTTATACTAAATGTAAAATTTTACCGATTTGATGAAACGCGAGACTTAATTCATAAGCGGTCGATAACAACTTATTATTAATTCTTGTCATCGTCCGATGATTTAACATATTAATGAAACGCGTTAACACGTTTCAATACATACCTACTTACGTGCTGAGATTTGTATGAATCAGAACGGACTGATTTATGACCGCAAGCTGCTTTATTATCTAACACGCTTTTTGCAAGAGTCGGGTAATTCAAAGATTATTTCAGTTCGGCGGCCCCTGTGTGCTTCACGTCACCACGTGCGGCGTGCTCGTCAATGGGAGGCGTCAGTTTAGTGTAACACAAGGTATGTTTAGTGTAACACAAGGTATGTTTAGTGTAACACAAGGTATGTTTTTTCACGACGACGGTCATCGTAGAATTCGTCATACATCTTGTATATTTGTCTGCGCTAAGGCGTTCGAATCGTAAGAATTCATTTTTCCCAAACGATTCCTGCAGCGTTTATGCTCATAGATACCTTAATATAATAATAATAATAATAAATAATGCTGGACAATTCACACAGCATCATCTAGCCCCAAGCTAAGCATGAGCGGCTTGTGTTATGGGTGCTAGATAACTGATATACATAATACAATACACTACATAGATAGATATTCTTTATTACACATAGAAAACATCAAGAACACCCTGAACAAATATCTGCAGATCGTTAAACATTTGTCCCGAGGCGGGTATCGAACCCGCAACCTCCTGAGTCGCAGGCGGACCTGCGCCCGCTGCGCCACAGAGATTAACTTCTTGTTCACATCTTGACCCCCTATTGACGCGGATAAACTGACAGCAACTGCCCTGTCCTATTATGGCGATCATGGAAGAACACAAGGAAGACCTTTCCATTCGGTCGCAGAGGCCTCACGGTGCTTTGTTTACAAACACAAACTGGATTCTGGATTGACGTCAGCGTCACTGCAACGCCCGCGGCGCGTCGTCGCGGCCCGGGTACCGGCGAGATGTTGCTCAGTTCCGCAGTTACGAGGAGGTTCTTGACGTAGGCAGTGATGCGCGGCGGCGGAGACACTTTCACTCGGCCTCTGCGCAGGCGCAGGCGCAGGCTGTGACGCGGAGACACTGCCTCATCCATCATCAACATTATTGCAGCCCTCAAGACACACTGTACTGATTGCCAAAAATTTCAGATTATTGTCAAATATCAAAAAATGGAATAGGTGGGTACGTCTCCTAAAGACAAGACACAAATAGACAGTTTTGGAACGTACCTCTAGACCCTGTTCAGCGATTTATGTAGGTGGCTGTATGGGTTAGGGTACATCTGGGCCGAATCTCAAACTGATCCACGGACGAGATGTCCACTTCACTTTTGAGTTTGGGTACATCTCGTCCGAATCTAAAATCTCTTAGTTTTAGATTCGGATCAGATGTACCCTCAACCAAAAGTGAAGGGGACATCTCGTCCGAATCTCTTTTTTTTTCTTTTCTAGGGTTCTGCACGGCCTATGTAGGTAGTCTACGTATGCACGGCCTATGTAGGTAGTCTACGTATGCACGGCCTATGTAGGTAGTCTACGTATGCACGGCCTATTTAGGTAGTCTACGTATGCACGGCCTATTTAGGTAGTCTACGTATGCACGGCCTATTTAGGTAGTCTACGTATGCACGGCCTATTTAGGTAGTCTACGTATGCACGGCCTATTTAGGTAGTCTACGTATGCACGGCCTATTTAGGTAGTCTACGTATGCACGGCCTATTTAGGTAGTCTACGTATGCACGGCCTATTTAGGTAGTCTACGTATGCACGGCCTATTTAGGTAGTCTACGTATGCACGGCCTATGTAGGTAGTCTACGTATGCACGGCCTATGTAGGTAGTCTACGTATGCACGGCCTATTTAGGTAGTCTACGTATGCACGGCCTATTTAGGTAGTCTACGTATGCACGGCCTATTTAGGTAGTCTACGTATGCACGGCCTATTTAGGTAGTCTACGTATGCACGGCCTATTTAGGTAGTCTACGTATGCACGGCCTATTTAGGTAGTCTACGTATGCACGGCCTATTTAGGTAGTCTACGTATGCACGGCCTATTTAGGTAGTCTACGTATGCACGGCCTATTTAGGTAGTCTACGTATGCACGGCCTATTTAGGTAGTCTACGTATGCACGGCCTATTTAGGTAGTCTACGTATGCACGGCCTATTTAGGTAGTCTACGTATGCACGGCCTATGTAGGTAGTCTACGTATAAGGTACTTGAAAAGATAAGGAAAAGAGTCGAACGTACAATTTACAACAGAATTGTAACAGGAGATTAGATAACCACTTGAGTGTTGTCAGGAGAGGGTAGCGTAAACTACTTGTAGTAATTAAGTAAGGTAATAAAGTATTATAATAATTCAACTCATTGGACTCAGGACATACCTCCGTACATAACACTGTGAACAAGTGTTCATGTGAATAAGGTTCAAACTTGTGCAGATAAGATGCGGAGAGCCGGAGACCTCGCTGATCCTTACCCAGGTCTCATCTTGCGCTATTTTGATGACAATAAAACCGTGTGACGAAATAACTTTCCGGAGGGATTTGATTAGTAAATAAGAGCTGCGCGCGCACACACACCGGCACACCGACACTGGCCGCGACACACGGCCGCGGGGGATGCGACACCAGGGACCAACACACTACTTGACCCTATACACAAAATAATGCAAAGAAATTAGGCAAGGAGAGGTTCAAAACATTAAAAACACAAGGAAAGGGGGTAAAAGACTTCTTTGAACTTGACTCTAATGGTTATATTATCATAGTGCCTATAGGAGCTTTTTAATTCATAAACGAAATATTTTTGTGGGTGCCAGATATTGTTAAGATTTTTATTCGAGATATATTTACGATTTTTTGTCAAAATAACTAAAGATTTTTTTCGCACATTGGAAACCAACTTGACTATAACTATGTAATCAAGTTGGTTTCTGCGGCCAGATGGGGTGATGAAACAATGCAGGCAGATGCTGGCGACAGAGCGCCACAGACAGGGCACTGTCTGTGGCGCTCATTACGGATGGCCTATGTCCAGCAGTGGACTGACATAGGCTGATGATGATGAAGTTGGTTTGGCTTTATCAAAGTAACTTTATTATAATCAAGTTGGTTTCCGTTGAAATAATTAATTTGTCGACCTATCACTTGGTGCCAATGATATGGCTGGCACCCACTAAAATGTCTTTACTTTATAACCTAACTTGCGTCCCGTCTCAAGGTGTGGACATTTATTTTTTTAAACACATAAATATAGCCTATGTTACTCAGGGATAGTGTAGCATTCTAATATAGCCTATGTTACTCAGGGATAGTGTAGCATTCTAATATAGCCTATGTTACTCAGGGATAGTGTAGCATTCTAATATAGCCTATGTTACTCAGGGATAGTGTAGCATTCTAATATAGCCTATGTTACTCAGGGATAGTGTAGCATTCTAATAGTAGAAAAAATATTAAAATCGATTCAGTAGTTTTTGAGTTTATTCGTTACAAACACACAAAAATACAAATCTTTCCTCTTCTTAATTCACAAAGAAAATTATACTAGAATTTACAATTGAAACAATTGAGCTAACTTTTGACTGTTGCAAACAGGCCAAACAGTCTACAGGTAGCTCATCTGATCCATATCAACACCAGTCGGAAGCGTCACGCTGTATGGCAATGCTGATACGCTGTGCCAGATATTCACCAGCTCTCGGGGTCACGCGTTGCTTCGACCAGACGCTCAGATAGTTTTTTGAAAACCCGAAGAGCCTCGGTACCCCACGGACCTAGGGTCTCGACTCCAAGGGGAGCAAATGTGTAGGCTCTGTCGAGACTTGCATATTTGCGCCTCTTGAGATCTTCGGCCAAATCTGACGCCACACCCGCCCTCACGGATGTCCTCGGAAGATGGGAAGGCGCAAGTGTGTCAACACATGTAGCGTCCCACACAATGGGCCTCCCCAACTCCCATGGGACTAGTGTCATACCGTCGGGCCTCTTACCATCGTCACGCAACAGACCATTCGGTTCGAGAATAGCTGGTACGTTAGCGGTGACAAAGGCCCGCCGGATGATGTCGTTAAGGCTAGCGTGGCGAGATATCCGACCGGCGGCCCTAGAGCACGATAATCCGTGTTGACCAAGCTGTTCGACAGCAGTACCGCACTGGCATTGATGAGGCGCGCAACACCTTGCACCCAACCGAAGACATGTTGCGATACGGAAAGTAACGGGATCCAATAAAGTACCGTTTAACTAAAGAACTAGTGCTGTAGACAGAAGACAAGAACGCTGGTAGGGTTACACTTGAAATTTTGCGTATCCCAATAGTATGAATTAGTGGAGAATATTTATTTATGGCAAACAAAGAATAGAAGTCAATGTAAGGTACTTGTGACAAGTCAAAAAAATAGTAGGTAAATAAATGTGGACACCCTGAGTGCGCGGGCGGGCGGGCGGTGTGTCGCGCCGCGCGGAGCGGTGGCAGACACGCGCCGCGCTCGGCCACTCGCGCCGGGACAACAAAAAAGTTAAAAAAAACTTTTTTCAAAAACATGTATAAAAGTCGCAATGACTGCCCCATTTCTTAGTTGTGCATCGTGTGTGCCTGGTGACATACATAATCAATAATAAACAATTAAATATTTGTGTTATTGATTTGTTCTGTGAATTGTGAAAATGAAGTTCGTGATTTTCCTAGCTGGACTCATAGGTAAATTTATTTTTATTTTTTAAACGTGACTTGCCTTTTGTTTTTATTACCGTTACAATAAAAGATATTAAAATATGACTTTTTAATGCTGAAAAACACATAAAATTCTTACTTATTTAATAAGTTACCTACATCTAGGTCTGCTAAATTTAATTGCGCGAGAACATAATTTCAAACCGACATTAATACGCGCGTGCCGTGCAGCATCACGTTCAAATAAATATGTTTTCAGTATCATTTTATTAATTAAATTTTTTATCGTGAAAATAATAATATTGTTGTTACTGTAAGTACTTACATCAAACCATTACAAACATTATCATCATGAAAGTAAGCAAACCTTTGCTATCACACGAAAGTAAATTAAATTACTTACTTACATCACATTAATCAAACTCACATATAATTTTTATCAATATAAATAGAAGATAGTTTACTTTAGGATAACAATTTTCCTAAAAACATACATCAATAGATATTTATCTGATACAGTCGTAAAATATTTGGAATTCAACATGTCACTCAATATTTATTTTGTGAAAAGGAATAATTATACCTAGATCGTGAAAAGGTTAAACTATGTCTCTTCTACATCAAACTATTTATAAAAATAATACATAAAACAAAATGTATAGAGGTAAGGTAAAAGACTGCTGTTGATTGAGTACAACCGATCACGTTATTTAAATTTGCCCATAGATGGTACCTACCGATAGGTGTCAATTCAGGAATGTACTAAAAAACAATTGTGTACAAAGTTATCTTCAAACGAGTCTTCAATTTTATCTGACTGACACAATGTTATTTTTTAACTAAGGGTTAATTTTCACCGTCGACAATAAAATACTATACTTACAGTACAATAACCTGTTACTTAATTTTCGGTACTTACTTGAAGTTTTTATTTTTTATTTTTTTTATTTGTCAATAATAATGCTGACTGTGCATAGCTTTCTCAAATGTCAATGAAAAAAGTTTTCTCGCAATATTTTTTCTCGGAGATCACCTTCACGGGTGGTAGGTATCGACATCGATCGTAGCGTGTGTGAGAGTCGCCGCAAGGCTCGCGCCCGTAGAGTTAGTTCCTGAATATCAATACCTGTAAGTAATCGGAAGCCCGGTGACGTGAGCGAATGAAAGTGGAAGTTGATACGGGGAGAGGGAGAGGGAGAGGGAGAGGGATGAGAGCACCTGCCCCGGATATTACGAACGAGATATCGGCTCCACGTCGCAATATACGCACACGAGCAGGACTGCCTATACTGCCTGCATATGTAGGTAGTCTCTATCGGAACCTCGCCGCGCCGCAGCCTTCAGAGCTAGGCTGAATCATTTCACAGGACAGTCAAACATCCCAATAATTATTTCAACTTCAATCGAACCTGAACAAATGCCTCCATAAGGGCATGGTAGATGCAAATATTGTAAACTGCCTGGAAGAGATCACTTTTAAGCGATAAGGCCGTCCATTGTACTTAAAAAGGCATTTTTTTTTAAACAAAATGACCCCCAAATGCGAACCCTACCGTCCGCTAGCGTAGGTACCTAACCTACCCATTGCAAGAGAGCTTAATTATAATTGTAAAAGTATAATTGTTGGGTAGAAATTGATATTTCAGTTGTTGTCAAGCGGAGCGTAATTATTTGGCCAATCACATTCTGTTAAAGTTTTCAAAAGAAAGTAGTAATTACCAGTAAATAAAATCACCCTTAACATTTGGACGCGAAAATTAGGTATGTCTATTTTCAAAAATTCTAAGGTGGGTAGTTATTTTTATTTCATGCATATTTTTTTTTAATCTTAATCAAGTATTTATTTCATAAAATATTTAAGCACCTTGAAGAAATAAAAAGGTGTGTTTTGGAATTGCAATAGAAACCTACCGTCTCTAATAGAAATATTTTCTTTTCCAGGTGTAAGCTCCCAAGCCGAGTGGTCCTATGACTGTGAGTAGCTGCACCCGGGTAGTTGCTGGGCTTAGTTTTATTTTTATTTCATCTAAAGTCGAACTCTCAATTTTGAATGTTTACTTTTGTACACTTTGCACGCCCGGCGCCCGTAGCTGCTTTATTTACCTAGATCTCACGTAATTAATATTGATTTTATTAGTAAGGGCTAACAAGCCAGATGTAATGTATAAGCCGTGTTGTTTCGTAAAAAGCTTTAAAATCTTAAAAATCTGCCAAGCTGTTGCACTTGGTTTGCTACCCCAGCTACCACACGCCGCGCCGCGCCGCGCCGCGCCGCGCCGCGCCGCGCCGCGCCGCGCCGTCCGCCGAGTGGCCGGGGCGCGAGGCCGCGCACCCTGTCTGTACGATCGCGAAGGCTTGATAAACTTCAAATTACTTTAATGTTTTGCGCGGTTGAGGTCGCAGAGAGATGGGTCCATTCATTTAAATAAATTATTTTTTAATAAATTAGCTCTTCTTAATTTATTAATGAAATATTCTTATTAATTATTCCATGGTCATGATATTTTTGTTCTCATTTCAAGATCATACTAATAATATAAATGCGACAGTTTGGATGGGTGGATGTTTGTTGCCTCTACACGCAAAAACTACGGAACGGATCGGACTGAAATTAAGGGCTTTTTATCCCATTAACCAGTTCCCATGGAATAGAAATAACCTTTAAACGTTGGGGAACAACGCTTGCCGCGGGCATAAACTAGTTTCTGATGTATGTATTCGGCACGATTATAAAATTAGATTGTTGGTTTAGAGATTACCTCCTAGAGTCCACCCTTGATCTGCATACGTCCGGTGGACATGCCTTGCCACGCGGCGGAGGGGGGGGGGGGGGGTCGCCATGACGAGCACGCGGGGGGCGGGTCGGTGCCAAGGTGGAGGTGTTCACCATTACAGAAGGAAGTGGCTGCTTCCTCTGGTAGGTTCCCTTGGGCGGCACTGGGACATCCGCGGGGCGAGACGAGGGGGTCGGGGGTCCACTCAGGCGCCGCGCCCGCTACGGCCAGGGCTTACACTAAATATTTGTTTCCGTAAATTGACATAAAATAAACTCTTAGAAAAGGTCGAATTCTTGAAATTAAAATAAACATGGATATAGAGTCGCTACAAAGAAGCGACGAAGAAACCTTTAGCCTGTTAGTTGTCATTTCTCTAGTTGGAGCAAAACCCGCCCCAAGCTTTTTATCCTCTAAATAATTGATTTTGTAGTAAGCATTTATTAATTTATTTTATTTTGAATTAAAGAGCGTAGCTCTTGTCGATGTAACTCAACTTCTGGTCTCCAGTGCAATGTAGCTCCTTTATGGTATTACTTCTTTATACGACACTAGCGGCCCGTCAGCGACAATTATACTAGTATTACGATTTATATCTATGAGTATTAACAATTGAGCTAACTGTAGACTGTTGCAAACAGTCTACAGGTAGCTATGTTCTTTAACTATGTTCTAACTATGTTCTTTAATATTTTAGAACATTTTTTTTGTTCTATCATCAATAGTTTCCGCAGCGCATGCGATGATACACAATTTATGTTAGTTGTGGACACGGCCAGTTGTAGACACGGCCAGTACTTAGTGGGCACGGCCAGTAGTGGGCACGGCCAGCTTATGTTTAACATAAACTGGACACTGCTTCCTCCCCCGTGCGACTCTCCCTCTGAGCCTTTGACCGCGTGCGAATCCATAAATATTTTCAACATTTTTGCCGCTCCAGTCATCCCGTGGCCACAACAATCAAAATCAAAATCAAAATCAAAATCAAAAACTCTTTATTTCCATAAATACAATAAATGTACACTTAGAAAAGGTCAAAATAAAAAACTAAACACTGACACGGAAATAAAGTGATATTTTTTGATTTCTGTCGCTTCGGTATGTAGACTAAAGTAAAGAAGCGACGAAGAAACCTTTAGCCTGTTAGTTGTTATTTTTCGAGTTGGAGCAAAACCCGTCCCAAGCTTTTTTGTCCTCTAGATAATCTGATATTTTATAGTAAGCCTTTTTGCACAGCAAGGTTTTGACAATTTGTTTGAATTTATTTACTGATAATTTTTGCAACTCACTAGGAGTTTTGTTGTAGAAGCGTATACATTGCCCTTTAAAAGATACATTTATTTTGTGTAGCCTAGTTGTGGGCACAGCGAGTTTATGTTTATTTCTGGTATTAAAAATATGTTTATCGCTATTTTTAGGGAACCGATTTATATTTTTATGAGTGTACAATAAGTTTTCATAGATATATTGACATGGTACTGTCATTATGTTTATTTCTTTGAATTTATCACGTAGAGATTCTCTAGGACCCATGTTATAGATAGCCCGAACAGCCCTCTTCTGCAGCACAAATACGGTGTTAATATCTGCAGCGTTCCCCCACAGCAGTATACCATAAGACATAATACTATGGAAGTAGCTGAAATAAACAAGTCTAGATGTATCCACGTCTGTAAGATGACGGATTTTTTTGACTGCATACGCTGCAGAACTGAGTCTCTTCGATAGCTTATCTATGTGTGGGCCCCATTGAAGTTTATTATCTAAGGTGATTCCTAAGAATACGGCACTTTCTACTATTTCTAAAGTTTCTCCTTTAACGTTTACATCAGCCTTCACTTGTTTAACATTAGGTAGAATAAATCTAATACATTTTGTTTTGGTTTCGTTTAGCAAAAGATTATTGACACTAAACCAATGAACTACTTTTGAGATTGCATTATTCACATCGTCGAAATTTGTGTTTTGTCGCATCATTTTAAAAATTAATGAAGTATCATCAGCAAACAATACAATCTCGTGATTATTCTTGACAAGATGAGGCAGGTCGTTAATATAAACTAAGAATAGGAAAGGACCGAGGATAGAACCCTGCGGTACACCCATTGTGACTACAGACCCCGAAGACCGTTTCCCATTAATGTCAACTCTTTGTATCCTATCACTCAAATAAGATGTAAGAAGATCCAAAGAGGTGTTTCTTATTCCATAGTGATGTAGTTTCCTGATTAATGTTTCATGGTGTACGCAATCGAACGCTTTTGACAAGTCGCAAAAAACGCCTAAAGCGTCTTGCGACTTCTCCCAAGCATCAAAAATATGCGATACTAACTCTACACCGGCATCAGTAGTTGACCTGCCCCGAGTAAACCCGAATTGCTTACCATGTAGCAGGTCATTGCCATTAAAATGCCTAAGCAATTGATGTAAAATAAGTTTTTCAAAAACTTTGCTGAAAGTTGGCAGTACTGATATTGGTCTAAAGTTAGTGGGGTCAGACCTACTACCCGATTTAAATAGTGGGATTACTTTACTACATTTCATTAGATCAGGAAATACGCCACAATCAATAGATTCATTGAATATAAAAGCTAGATCTGGTGCAATCGTATCAATTAAAGGTTTAATAATTTTAACGGAAATGCCCCAGAGATCTGCAGTTTTCTTTATATTTAAAAGTTTGAAGGCTTTTTTAATATCTTTTTCATCGACATAGTTGAAATTAAGTTTATTTTCGCATTTAGGTACATTTTCTATGAGTAATGACTCAGCGATTAATTGAGAAGAGTTTAGACACTTCGTAGTAGAGATTGGAATGTCAGTAAAAAAGTTTTCAAAAGCTTGGGCTACTTCAATGTCATTTTTGATTGTGCAATCATTTATCTTTAAATTGTAATCATTAACGTAGGTACTGACCTTTCCAGTCTCACTATTTATTATTTTCCACGTTGATTTTATGACATTTTCACTATTTCTAATTTTGGAGCTTAAATAATTTGATTTTGCGATTTGACAAACTTTTCTAAACATTTTTGAGTAATTTTTTACTTTTTTTTTGAACTCCTGGCTAAAATTGTATTGTTTTTCACTATATAGTTCATACAAAGTTTCTCTACTCTTATGTATACCTACTGTTGCCCACTCACTAAAGCTAAGTTTTTCTGAGACCATAATCGATTTGGATGTGAATATTGAATTGAACGCATTGGTGAATTTATAAAAAAAACTACAATACGACTCATTTGGGTTGTTATGTGAGTAATTAGGTGATGGCTTAGAATCCCAATCCAATTTCAACCGTTCAAATCGACTGGTGGTCACAGGTATGTAAGTTAATCTCTTTTTACAATTATTGTTTTTTACTTGAATTTCTAGTTTTATTAGTTGACCTAAGTGGTCTGATTTTAAATTACTTATTATTTTCTTAGTAACAATTTTTTCACTTTGGCAAACAAATACATTATCTATACATTTTGCTGAGGTTTCAGTTATTCTAGTAGGTTCCATAAATAATGGCCTTAGATTATAAGAATTAAATAAATTAGTCAATCTAGTACTGAGGGAATAAACTACTAAAAGGTCAACATTAAAATCTCCACATACCATTATAGTTTTATTTGATTTTGATAATTTAAATAAAATGTCCTCCATGACATTTTCAAAAATTTCAAAAGAAGCTGATGGTGGGCTGTATACGCTTACTACAATAATTTGCTCCAACTCTACACATGCTACTTCAATGTGGCTTTCAACGGATAAGCGTATTATGTCCTTACGGTCTTTGAATTTCATTAATTTGTTTATTAATATTAATGAGCCTCCACGAATAGCATGTGATCTGCAAAAAGAGCTACCAACCTGGTGGTTACTGAAATTGAACATGAGCTCATAGCTTTTCAGCCAGTGTTCTGTTAAGCAGATGATATCAATATGAAAAGCGTTCATGTACAATTCCAACTCTAGTAATTTACTTTTTAATCCTTGAATATTTTGATGCACCAAGTTAGTGAACTTTGCATTTATTTTACAGGTTTGGTTTCTTTGACTTTTTATGTAACCAATATTATTTGACTGTTTATGGCTAGAGACTTCCTCTATTGTCGTTAAAATATGATTGAACATCGGGAAAAATAGATAGATACCCGTTAAATGAAACTAATAATCATGAATTACAGCAGAACGCCGACTATCCGAATTAATTAGGACTGGGGTCGATTCGGATGATCGAAAATTTGAATAATCGGACATAGACTGGTAACAACAAAACTGCTTATCATATAACCGCTTAGAACAGCGATCGCACAATGAGAGAGGGAGGAGCTCACGGACAGTCATTCAATGTTATTGAGTAGAAAAAAAAAACGTTCCAACGTTCCGTTTCACGGAAGCCGCGCGACGCAAAACATGTAGTGTCTTGCCTCTAGCTCTCAACCATAACAATTGAAATATATCTGGACTCCAATGAAATGAGTTCCAACTTGTTTCAACAAAACAAAACAAAAATTATTTAGTTTTAATTATTTATATTACGCTTATGGCCGATTCGGACAATTGGCGATTCGGTTAATCGGCGTTCGGATAATCGGCGTTCTACTGTAGACATAAACAATTAATTCTGACGATTCGTCTGACTCGAAGAAGGTTTCATACAACGTTCTCCAAATATTGAAGTACCTATTCATCTCCCCACGCGCGCTCGGCGCGACACTGTGCGTTAGCACTTATTATTGTCTGACGACACTGAAACTGGGTGTTCTGCAGACGAGACGCGCTGGCCGGGGCAGTGCACGACGGGGTCGCTGCAGTCGCCCATCAACATCATGTCGCGCAGCGCGCTGGTGGACCTGCACCAGGCGCACATCCGCGGGCCGCTGCAGTTCCGCGGCTACGGGGACGTGCCGCTCACCGCCGAGAACAACGGACACACGCGTGAGTACTTATCATCAACATCATGTCGCGCAGCGCGCTGGTGGACCTGCACCAGGCGCACATCCGCGGCCCGCTGCAGTTCCGCGGCTACGGGGACGTGCCGCTCACCGCCGAGAACAACGGACACACGCGTGAGTACTTATTATCAACATCATGTCGCGCAGCGCGCTGGTGGACCTGCACCAGGCGCACATCCGCGGCCCGCTGCAGTTCCGCGGCTACGGGGACGTGCCGCTCACCGCCGAGAACAACGGACACACGCGTGAGTACTTATCATCAACATCATGTCGCGCAGCGCGCTGGTGGACCTGCACCAGGCGCACATCCGCGGCCCGCTGCAGTTCCGCGGCTACGGGGACGTGCCGCTCACCGCCGAGAACAACTGACTGACGTCTGAGCTGAGGGGTACTTGTGACTACACGAGTCAGAAGCTAGATGAGCTTGGTGGTAGGCTCACTAATGTAGAGGATAGGGTAACGAATCTCGAGAAGTTGCAGGATACCGTTCTCAGCCTGCAGAACGAGGTTAGCAAGGTCAAACTCGAGCTGTCAGCGCAGGAACAGAGGTCGAGACTGAACAACATTGAGATTAAGGGAGTGCCCATCAAGAAGGATGAAAATTTATTTTCGATTATGGAAAAAATTGGTAAAAAGGTGAACTACGTAGTGCCAAAAACCCAGATAAATTACATATCTAGGGTTCCCATGCACAATTCGAAGGAGAAACTGATAATCGTGAGTTTTATAAATAGATATATAAAAGAAGACTTCATCGGAGCTGCGCGTACCGAAAAACTTGTTACTACGGACATGGGCTTCTCAGGGCCTTCTAACAGAGTCTAAATTAATGACCACCTCAATGCGGACCAGAAAAAACTACTCACCCTGACGAAGACTACTGCCCAGACCAAGAGCTACAAATTTGTCTGGGTTAAGCATGGAAAAATCCACGTCCGCCGGGATGATTCTTCAAAAGTTATCGTCATTAGAAACGAAAATGATTTAAACAAAATTGTTTAACATGTTGGCAACCCCAATGCATCCTAGTATTAATTTTGGTAAACGTAGATTATTTTTATTTAATAACCTTAAGCAATAACAATAACTTCTCAGTTGCACTACTTTGTAAATTGTTGTGCACCCCTGCCTTGCTAATGACTGTAATTGTCTTTATTTGCAATCTATACTATTTCGTCATGTTACTTCGCGTAAAAATTGTCAATCATATGTTTTCTGTCTCGCCCGCGTTTGCGAATACTGCTTACGATAGCAATCTACTTCGAATGCTTTACAAATGTTATTTATTGATTACCTCGCAAAACTACATTCAATTATTTTTCGAACGCTCTAATACATCTCTACCAGACTGTTTATATTACATGATGTTATTTCATACATTGATGCTATTATGTTTAATGATACTATTTTACAATGGTTTCGTTAAATAGGAATGACCGTGATCTGTGTATTTACTATCAGAACGTTCGCGGATTAAGAACAAAAACTGAAGAGGTTTTTCGTAGTGCTTGTTTGAGTTCTTATGACATAATAATATTTACTGAGACGTGGTTAGTCGATAGCATTTCTAACTCCGAGTTTTTGGATGATAGGTATTTAGTGTGGCGCCGTGACCGTGATTATAATTTGACGGGTCAATCAAAAGGTGGTGGCGTGTTGGTAGCGACGCGTAAGGACTTACAAGTTAAGTTACTACCCCAATTTAACTCCACAGCTGAGGATCTATGGTTAAGTGTGCGCATAAAACAAACCAATACGCGTAAATGGGTTGATTTATATTTATGTGTTATTTACTTATGCGGTCAGAATAATGGTTTGTCTTTTAGTTCTCAACTGTCCAACTTTCTTACTAAACTAAATTTTGTGGTTTCGGATAACCCCTCAGATGCAATCCTTGTCGTCGGGGATTTTAACCTCAGTAGTATTTCTTGGTTACCTACAAACAATTTTAGTTTTAACCCGACAAACATAAACAGTACAGATGAATTTTTGCTTACTGATGAAATGTGTGCATTAAACCTCAGTCAACATAATGGTATAGTTAACAAAAGTGGTAGAATCCTTGACTTAATATTTTCTAATCAATCAGTAACTGTTTCCGAGTGTATAGATCCTCTGACGCCGATCGACTCGCACCACCCTGTCTTATTAATTAACGTGAAATCGTTCGAAATGCCATTGTTGAATTATGCGCCGCGTACCCATTATTTATTTGATAAAGGTGATTATGAGTCGATAAATAGAGCGATTGATGAGTTAGACTGGACATCTATGTTTTCATCGTGCTCTATTGACGAGTGTGTTACTTTATTTAATGAGAGTATTCATAATCTTGAAAACAAGTTCATACCCACGAAAATAATTTATAACCACTCTTACCCTATATGGTATAATTCGGCACTAAAAAAAGCCATTAGGGAAAAGTATAAATTCTATAAGAAATTTAAAAACTACGGCAATAAGTCGGATGAACTGACCTATAAAATGTTGCGTACTAGAGTAAAAAAAATGGAATCAGCATGCTACCTAAGCTATATTGAATCAACTGAAAATTCGATCCTAAATAATCCTAAATATTTTTGGACGTTCGTTAAAAACAGATCCAAATCTTTTTCAATGCCGAGTTCGATGACTTTTAATAATGCTACTTTTTCCAGTGGTGATTCCATTTGTAATGCTTTCTCATCTTATTTTCAATCTACTTTTCTACACTCTAATAACACTAGTAATTTCGCTCCACGCCAGAACAGCTTCGTTGTAAGTAATCAGTTAGAATCTGATATCACTTCTGACATTAGTAATATTGAAATTGTTCCAGCTGACATTATGATCCTACTTAAAAAGTTAGATGCGTCAAAAGCACCTGGACCTGATAACATATCTTCTAAATTTCTTATCAGATGTGCCTCTTCTTTATCCTATCCTATATCACTTTTGTTTAGAAGGTCTCTTTCAACAAATACTGTACCTAAATTATGGAAATCTGCATTTATCACCCCAGTCTATAAGAAAGGGTCTAAAACAGAGGTTTCTCATTACAGACCTATCTCTAAACTTTGCATTATTGCTAAAGTCTTTGAAAGAATTATTTATAATCAAGTATATTCTGCTCTTAAAACTACGTTTAGTCCCTTTCAGCATGGGTTCTTGCGAGGTAAATCAACAGTTTCAAATCTTATACTCCTAAATGATTATATCACTCAAGCTATGGACAATGGTCATCAAGTCGATGTAATTTACACCGACTATAGTAAAGCGTTCGATAGAATAGATCATTTCACGTTGTTAAATAAGCTTTCTCAATCAGGTATAAGAGGTAATTTGCTAAGATGGTTTGCATCGTATATTGATAATCGATCACAGGCAGTCGTTCTCAATAACTACATCTCTAGTTGGGTTCCTGTTCCAAGTGGGGTCCCTCAGGGGTCTCTGCTAGGGCCCCTACTTTTTACATTATATGTTAGGGATATCGACTCATGCTTCAAATCATCAAATCTGCTATGTTTCGCCGATGATATGAAGATATTCTCCACTGTAACATCCAATCTTGACGTCGTTGCTCTTCAGTCAGATCTCTCCCGTCTGGAAGACTATTGCCTATTAAATAAGCTTGAACTAAATCCCAGTAAATGTTTTGCTACTACTTTTACTCGTAAGCCTCGGGCTATTCCAACGCGCTATGAACTGGCAGGGCAGCTACTTACCAAAGCTCCTGGTATGCGTGATCTTGGAGTCTACCACGACTCAAAACTACTCTTTGACGTTCACATCGACAACATAATTAGTAAGGCTTCGAGATCACTGGGATTTGTCATGCGAATCTCTAAGAGCTTTACCAACGTCAAAACTTTTAAACTTCTATATTGCACGTTTGTAAGGAGTCACCTAGAATACGCGTCTCAGATATGGAACCCGTGCTACCAGAAGTACATAGATCGTATTGAAAGTATTCAAAGGCGGTTCTTAAGATACCTGTGTTTTAAAGTAAAGATTCCTTACAAATCTTTTACCTATGATGAACTCTGCAAGAGGTTCCATTTCTTGCCACTCAAAAACAGGCGGAATATAGCTGATTATCTTTATATTCTTAAGATTATCAACAATGATGTTGACTGTCCAGAACTTCTTAGCAAATTAGACTTCAATGTACCGCGTAAGCATCTTAGACACAATCCCTTACTACATGTCCAACATGTTGGAACTAATTATAGACAAAATTCATTTGTAGTGCGAGCGAGTAGAACTGTCAATGATTTCAGCAAGATGTTGAACATTGACCCTTTCAATACCAGCATTCACAGGGCAAGGCGATGCATGACTCTTGACTTCTTTTGCACATGATGTAGTTATACACTTAATTTTTATTATTTGCTTTTTTCTTAATTTTATTTGTTATAATTTTATTGCTTCATTAAGTACGCAATTGTCGACGAAAAAATTTTTAGTGATCACACTTAGGTAGTTTATTATAATTCTATTAGTGAATGCCTATTATTAGCTTTCTGTGTCTATTTTAATTTCTATTGTAATTAGATAAGCTGATGGCAATCCGAATTAAATAAATAAATAAAAAATAAATAAATCAACATCATGTCGCGCAGCGCGCTGGTGGACCTGCACCAGGCGCACATCCGCGGGCCGCTGCAGTTCCGCGGCTACGGGGACGTGCCGCTCCCCGCCGAGAACAACGGACACACGCGTGAGTACTTATCATCAACCTCATGTCGCGCAGCGCGCTGGTGGACCTGCACCAGGCGCACATCCGCGGCCCGCTGCAGTTCCGCGGCTACGGGGACGTGCCGCTCACCGCCGAGAACAACGGACACACGCGTGAGTACTTATCATCAACATCATGTCGCGCAGCGCGCTGGTGGACCTGCACCAGGCGCACATCCGCGGCCCGCTGCAGTTCCGCGGCTACGGGGACGTGCCGCTCACCGCCGAGAACAACGGACACACGCGTGAGTACTTATCATCAACATCATGTCGCGCAGCGCGCTGGTGGACCTGCACCAGGCGCACATCCGCGGCCCGCTGCAGTTCCGCGGCTACGGGGACGTGCCGCTCACCGCCGAGAACAACGGACACACGTGTGAGTACTTAATCTCGAATACCTACCTACATGCCATGATGGGTGATGCGATGGCGATGGGTATAGGTATGTCATATTAACATTTCCACTCCACACTTTTTGCGACATGTTTCCAAAATTGAAGACACTAAAGAATGTTATTTTCATGTGTCATACATAGCTTCTGCTGAAACGACTACCTACACTTCAATTAGGTGCGTCATTAACTTGATTAACCTATCTAATGGTAACAATATCTTTATCAGCTTAACAGGTCAGGGCAGCTTAATAAATGAAATTGAGGTGGAGCTAAAGTTTAGGTTCTTCAGTTTAGTTATGTATATCCCGGAAATGCTGTTTAAATTAAAACAGAGCTCAAGTCATGATTATAGACAAGATTTGTCAAACGATGGTCACTGACCTCAAAGTGCGTAGCCAAGTTACACTAACAGCCCTCATTAAATAGCTCCAACTGTGATCTAATAGAATGTAGACTCCGAGATCCCTCAATTGAGGTAAAGTAGGGCATGCTGGCTCCTCTGGGAGGAAGGTGGGAGTGACCCAGTTCGCTGATGCAGCGAAAACCGTTATTTATTCAGATGAAACCGCCTCTATAATGTAGTCGGGCTCGGCGCTTCGTTGCCGCGTGGTTTGCGTCCAAACGCCGCGCCGGCCTCGTTTACGTGTGTACCGTGGCCGTGGCCGTGGCCGTGGGTGGACGTAGATCTTTTCATTTGATCCTCATAGATTTCGAATGCTGAGCTACGATAGGTTTGATTGGTTGAAGAATTATGTGATTTTTGGAATAATTTTAGGGATTCTCATTAGTTCTTCTATCGTCATTTAATCTAAACAAGAATAAATCAGGGCTGAGAACGGCAATTAGACATCAGTAGACATCGAATCCAGACGGACGACCGTGTTGATGCGGTCAATGGTAGGGCTCTCAGTAAAGCCAACTGGCCTTTTTAGGGTTTCGAAGATCGGTTTCGAAACCCTTATGGTCTCGCTTTGTCTATCCTTTGTTCGTAAATTTCAAAACAGTTTTTGAAATTTCTGTCGGTTTAATACTTTTCGAACTATTTTGAAAAAAGTCGAAAAATTTACCGCTACCTACACCCTATCACCGAAGCATGCAGAGAGATCCATCTGAAATGTAGGTTGGTACTAGTTTTAGGTCTTCATTAAATTTCGGAGTCTCTAACCGGTACCTTTAGTACATACCTACTTGTTCACAAACGTTCGAAACCCTCGGCGCGCGAGTTACACTCGCACTTGACGGGTCTTGTTTTTGTCTGGTGTACTAGCACTGTATTGTATAAGGTGTATGTATCCGCAGTGCAATGGAACACGCTGAAGGGCGAAGCCGCGCCGCTGCTGGCGGGCGGCCCGCTGCGGGGGAACTACACCTTCATGCAGTTCCACCTGCACTGGCTCTCCGAGCACGCCATCGACGGCATGAAGTGAGTCCCAGACACCTCACCATACGCCTCTCTCGGCTGAGCGATGCCTCGTCTTGTTCTGGTTTGTGTCGACGGAAGAGGCGCTCCCTCACGGGCTCTATTGTACTATTCAATCATTATAATATTAAAATACTGTTAAAACAATATTCACCAGCAACATTTAATTTTGATTATAAGCATTCTGCTTAGTAACTTCATAACTATCACAGCCGAATCAGTGTAGTGGGTTGGGTACTGATCTACACACATCCATTAGTGTCTACTCTCGCCGAACGCGCCGAACGCGCCGAGGGAGCCGACGACGGAATCGGATTGAAATGAATGAAGTCCGAGTAGCCGAGGGAGTTCTCTTTCATACTACGAAAGAAATTGTACCTATTACATTATTTGGTAGATTTCGGCCGCTCCATCGACACGCTCGGTGCGCTCGGCGCAAACGATAATAATATCATCATCATGAGATGTATCTATACATTACCATACATAGGTATAGGTATAGGGAGGAACTTTTCGCAATTCTTTCACAAAAATCTGTTTATGTCCAAAGTACAAAGTACGTAAGTTTTGTTTGGTAGGTACGTAGGTAAGGCATGTTAGGTTACATTGTCTGGTACCTACCTAGGTACCCCTAGAAACAGAACTAGCTCACCCCGTGTAGACAACATGCATAAAATCGCCTAGTGCTCTAGTTTCCACTCTATCATTATAAAACACTTATCCGGCCCAGGAACTAATCCACACACCCACGTCTCGATGCCCTCTAATCCAATTTAATGTCATCCGGAAGGTGTTAGAGCGAGCGCCTGTTATGGCTGCCGGCTGTCACAGTTACAGTAGGATTGATGTATGAAGAGGAAGGTGCCTACTGTTGATCCAGTACAGTAACCCTGGCCTGTGGCCTCTACTCGCCTGCTTGTTCCTCATGATCTTGTAGTGTTGTTGTGACAACTGCCTGAGAGTTAGGGTTTTGGTTTTTTTCTCGTTTCAAAAAGACTTGCGAAATATTTATGTTCTTGGTTTTGTTTGTGTTCGAACATAAAATCCTAGTATTAATCCTAGTAGTAGTAGTATTTAAGTTTTCTTGTCTTGTCGAGGGAGCGGAGGCCGCCTACTCACTTGTTGAGGGAACGGAGGCCGCCTACTCACTTTATCTTTCGAATCACAAGTAAACAAATCTTCAATGTGGGTAGTTACACTACATAACGTAAACTGCAAACATCTGTCTGATCTGATGCACAAACAAACAGTCGGACATGCCGTTTTTATTTGTTAAGATTTCCCGATAACAGCTCGTCCAGTTTGAATGAAATTTAGATATAAGTACAAATAGGTTTATGTTTGATCTGATAACGAGAACTTTCCACTATCTTTGAAACATTTAGCTCAATGGCAAATACCTGACTTAACCTAAATGTTTCCAACTTTACGACTCAAATACCTGACTTAACCTAAATGTTTCCAACTTTACGACTCAAATCATAAATCATAATTGTAATTTTTTGCGATGAACCTTCGATAGAGCTTGAACGCCACCTGTCGAGGGTTTGTTATCGTGGAGGTGTAATGTGATGCACCTGGTCTGCCTCTGCAGGTATCCGCTGGAGATCCACATGGTGCACATCAAGACCGGCCTGACGGTGGAGGAGGCCACCAAGAGACCCGACGGCATCGCGGTGGTCGGGGTGCTCTGCCAGGTGGGTGCACTCTACTCTACCTCCTCAGCCTTACACACGGGGAATAGGAAGGGGACGAACACAACACAACTTGTAGTGCTGATATATAACTTAACTAAGTTGTGCTTACCAAAATTATCTGAGGAGTTGTCCAATACCAAGATATGAATAATAAATGAATTTATTTATATTTTAAGACATCTTTTATAAACAAAATCGTTCGTAAGTTTTATTAGCTCTACTCTTGCTCTACTGCAAAAACGTTCAAATCCTTAGTGAAATGAATACCTAGTATAAATGTATTTGTATTGTAATGTAACGTCAGGTGAGGAGCGAGCCGGAGAGCAACGCGGCGCTGGCGGACATCATGCCGGCGGTGCCGCTGCTGCTGGAGAAGACGGACCGGCAGACGGAGCCAATGCGCGTGAACCTGCAGTGAGGACCTTTACACTTGCGCTCACATCCTACTCCAATTATTTAAAAACACTTAAGATAGAAAATCCAAGGGATTAGGTACATAATCCATTCTTAAACCTCCCCTCCTCTCCTATTTTAAAGTAGTTTTCTTCTATTGACATACGAGTAGGTACAATACAATACAATACAATACAATACAAGTTCTCTTTATTGCACACCAAATAAAACGGAAACACAGGACAGGAAAAGACAAACACAGATTACGTTGCACAATGGGCGGCCTTATCGCTATGAGCGATCGATGACATGCTATAAGTTTAATTGAAAAAACACGCCAAGTTACAGATTACCTTATTATCTGAAATTCTTTTATCTCTATTTCCTACCTGTAATTGATCATTTGGCTGTTGTTTCTCACTTAAATTTCAATATTCAATATTGGTTTAGTTACCTAAATATGGATTAATGAAAGATGTTGGCGAAATAAAAATCGCGAATAATGGTTTGAGAAATCATTGCCAACAAGATACTTTTATTTGGTTTTTATCACGACTATAAGCACATCTAGTGGTGGTTTCTAAGAGATTTATTGAAATGTAACATTATTTATCAGGCGCCTGCTGAGCAGCAACCTGCAGTCGTACTACACGTACCACGGCTCCCTGACCACGCCCAACTGCTACGAGGTGGTCACCTGGCTCGTCATGGACGTGCCCATACACATCTCCGACACCCAGGTCCGTACCGTACTGCCACGTGCTTCCGTCACATTTCATTATCGTTCAGTCTTCAATCTATGCTCGAGTTACGCTCATGGAGTCGCGAACACTCAACACTGAGCAGGCTTTCATTACACGGGCCTTTCATTACCTTTCCCTTTGCAAGAACTAATTGCAAACCCTTTGGTGTTCCCACAGTACAAAGAGTTCAGTCGCGTGAACATCGGCGGCATCGACAACTACCGCAGCCTGCAGGCCGTGAACCGCGTGGTGTACCGGTCGCGCGCCTCCTGCCAGCCGGCCGTGCTGCCCGGCCTGCTGGGCGCGCTGACGGGCCTGCTGCACTGCCTCTCCAGCTCGCTCGCCAGCCCGCTGCTGTCCGGCGCGCGGCGCGGCATGTGCCTGCTGTGGGACGCCAAGTGGCAGTTCATCAGCAGGGGACCGAGACACATCCAGACCTGCGATGATTAGAAGCACCAAGCGGACTATGATGCAAGCTAAATTAACTCGTGCATTTGTTTCATATTAAACAATCGATGTTTTTTTCGCGACGCGCATCAAAAGCCAAGAGGTCCTCTGTTCATTTCGTGCCAAGAGATGCTGTCAAATTAGCTGTTAGTCTACCGCTCAATAGCAATAGTCTTCCGTGGTGTGTCGGTCTTCTTAGCTGTTCCTTAGCCCAGCCGCCTGAGTCCGTAGAAGTGTAGGAGCCAGCTCTCACCGAGAGTGGTAGGACGGTGGGTGGTGGTGCGCCACCACCGCTCCCGCTCTCTGCAGAGCTATTCAGACGAGAACACGCAGAAAATATTTAAAACCGCTAAAATATTAGAATTTCGCGCGAATCTGTGTCAGATTCCTTGTCGATGACTCGCTAGCGGAGAGTCGGAGCAGCCCTGCAGCTACCACTTCACACTTATATTTGTTTGGATACACTCAGGATAAACTCCTGGGGATTTCAATGACAAACCCAGTTCCTTTGATTCACGAGTGCCCGAATGTTCAGATAAAGCAACCAAAGTATTTTTATAACAATCTGAAGGACCACTTCTAGGGGCCTGTTGTTAAGGAGGTTCAGACACTGTGCCTACCTTCCGTTCCTACCTACCTACCTACACAATGTGTCCGGTCACCGGTGTCGGAGACTTTGAGGGGATGAAATACGGTAAATTTTATCGACAAATCACCATCCCTATTTTTTTTTTTTTTTCTCTCTCCATGATAAAATGGCAGCCATTTTGTTTTCTGTTGCCTCGAAGCACGGGCGCTTGTACTGATTAAGGTATAGCTACCCATGTAGAGGTCTTAAGAAAACGATAGAGGACTCATTTGATAGCCAATAATGTAGACAATAAAGCAATGTTAACATTGTTGCAATTTCTATTTTATAATAAAAGAAAAGAGAATTTATAAAACAAAAAAAACCTGTACAAATTATGTGAATGTATAGTAGGTAGGTATAGAAACTGTTATATTTAGTTCCTTTTCTTTTTCTATTGCTTATTAAAGTGAAGTTAATTAGGTACCTATAGGGGCTAGAAAACCAGTGTTTTTAATGTATCGCATTCACTGCCCGTGCCCAGCCTCGGCGGTGCGACCCGCAGGGGCGCGCCGCCACAGCACGAGGGTCGAGAGGCTCGTCTGCGTCTGAAAGGTGTATCGCAGTAGAAAGGTGTATATTTGTCCTCTTTCCTTTTTTTGATATTTGTTTGTGAATCCATAAACCTATGTTCAGTTTAGAAAATATCTAACAACCATAAGTGATTATTCTTATATTCAGATAGATATCCAGCTCTTGGCTAATCCTAAAAGCTTTATTCCCATTTCATTGATCAACGAAACGATCGTGAATATTATAAACACTATCATTATTATATTACATATATTATTATCTTATCGCTTGTCTGGGATCAGGCTTATTATTACAACTTGCACTTTATAATAATAATGATGATACGTTCGATGGCTCTGACCACGTACTCCTATAAGATAAACATTATTTATGATTATGATTATGACAAAATGTTAAATACCTTTATCAAAAACGGATAAGGGATATTAACAAGTAATGAGATTGTTTGGAGAGACATAGAGACGCGTGCGCGGGCGCAGCGCAGGCGCAGCGCAGGCGGCGTCTCAGTCGCGTACCTACACTTCAGCTTAGGGTAATTAATGTTTTAAGGCCCACCCAATAATTATGTACGAGTAGATAACGCTTAATTGTTGTTAAAATGGTATCTAATGAGTTTTTTACAGAGATGAAACCTTTTCCATAAAGTCATTGATATCTACCAGAAAATGGTGTTTTTAAGATTAAGATGCGAAGTTCAATAACCTTAGGAAGTTGTTTTTATTTAACGGTTTAACCGATAAGCATGTATTAAAAAGACACCTTTTTTTAAAGGAAAATAATAAAAATTGCACCTTCTCAGGTTAAGTAGGTAGGTTAGGTTATCATCGTCCTCAATTTGAGTGGTATTGTGGTAGGTAGGTACCTACCACAATACCTTATACATTTTATGAATTTAGTAATTCATAAAATGTACATTATTAAGTATTTGCTCAATATTTGTTTGTGACGTTTTTATGTTTGTAAGCGAGGTACCCTCCCTAGGTCCGAGGTGGTCGCGTGCGCACGCGCAGCGCAGTCGCCGCGGGGTGTACAGCTGCTATACGCCCCGCGCCCCGCCACGGGGTTACAATCATCTCGAGTTCATTTCCGAACGACTTCAGTTGAGCGAAAGTTTTCAGCTTCATTTTTCATTAAAGTATGTAATAAATGGTTGGTGACTTTATTAACTCAAAGATGTCTATAAAATGAAGGTATAGGAAAACCATTTTTTTCTCGCATAGGTACCTGTAGGTACAATAAATAGGTTGTAGGTACATTACATAAAACATTTTGATCATTTTATAGTCACTGATCTTTAGAATGCAATAAATTATGTTTAAATTACAGTAGTGTCATAAATTGTACAATTACGATTGGATAAAAACTGGATTTCAGCATTTTTAAGTAGGTATCATTATACCATGTTACCTAGCCATTTAGTATTATTTGTATTTGTATGATTAGATTACACATTTTGTGTAGATACCTAATTATAAGTAACATAATCGAGGTTTTTATTTTATACCTAGGTACAAAAAGGTACATTATTACTAAGGTACTATTTTAGGGCATAATTGGCTGTGATTTTGTGTTTAAAATTAGTTCTGCTTGTGTAAATTTAAGCATCAAGTTGTGTTCAAATTCAAATTAGAAAAGTAAACGATACAAATAAAATGTCATAAAAGATTTGAGTGTTTCCATAAACCCCCCACAGGAAGAACCATCGTGTTTGAACAATGTAGGTAGACGGTCCGAGTCCGGTCCCGGATCTGCCGGAGCGACGAGGAGCGGAGATTTGTGGTATATGCTATAGCAAGGTGTATAGCAGGGTGTATAGCATGGTATACAATACACCCTGTATAAATGTCGTGGCCATATCCTAGAATTGATCACTTCATGATGGTGACCGACCATTTCATGAAATGGTAGAATTTCATGACATGGCCAGCTAAAACTGACTATATCGTTTAAGCATCAACGTATAATGATATTTCCATCAACGTTTGGCCATATCATTTATGTAGGGATTCCATGACATCAAAAGGTTTAAGGCTATGGCGCTCATTACGGGAGGCCTATGTCCAGCAGTGAACTAATATAGGCTGATGATGATGATGAAAAGGTTTAATGAAAAATTCGAATCAGGAAGGATCTTTATATTTAAAAAAATTGCTTAATGCAGTTGGCTTTCAGTTTAGACGTTATGCTCGTTTTGGAGTGACTTTTATAAAATTCCTGTAGTTTTTTTTATCGTAACGGCTCCTTACTTCATATTTGTCTTCTATTTGCACATTATTATTCGCTTTTTTAACTAAATAATTGTCCGCCGACATGATGCATCACAGAACAGAAACAAACAAACACTCAAAAACCACAGATGTCAAAAACACAACAGAACAATATCAGCGCCTCTAACGGTGGATAATGTAACTATTTTATGATATTGTTTGACCTTATCATGAAGTAGCCGTGCGTTTAGCTTTTCATATCGTTAAACGCTGATTATTCATTGATCTGGCCTGACTACATCATGATATGGCCAGCGCGTATTTTCCATTTCATGAAATTCTACCATTTCTTGAAATGGTCGGTCACATCATGAAGTGATCAATTCTAGGATATGGCCACGACATATACACTATGTAGCAGGGTGTACAGCTGGGTGCATAGAAGGGTGTACAGCAGGGTGTATAACAGGGTGTATAACAGGGTGTATAACAGGGTGTATAACAGGGTGTATAACAGGGTGTATAACAGGGTGTATAACAGGGTGCATAGCTGGGTGTATAGAAGGGTGTACAGCAGGGTGTATAGCAGGGTGTATAGCGGAGTGTATAGCAAGGTGTATAGCAGAGTGTATAGCGGAGTGTATAGCAAGGTGTATAGCAGAGTGTATAGCGGAGTGTATAGCAAGGTGTATAGCAGAGTGTATAGCGGAGTGTATAGCAGGGTGTATAGCAGAGTGTATAGCGGAGTGTATAGCAGGGTGTATAGCAGAGTGTATAGCGGAGTGTATAGCAAGGTGTATAGCAGAGTGTATAGCGGAGTGTATAGCAAGGTGTATAGCAGAGTGTATAGCGGAGTGTATAGCAGGGTGTATAGCAGAGTGTATAGCGGAGTGTATAGCAAGGTGTATAGCAGAGTGTATAGCGGAGTGTATAGCAAGGTGTATAGCAGAGTGTATAGCGGAGTGTATAGCAAGGTGTATAGCAGAGTGTATAGCGGAGTGTATAGCAAGGTGTATAGCAGAGTGTATAGCGGAGTGTATAGCAAGGTGTATAGCAGAGTGTATAGCGGAGTGTATAGCAGGGTGTATAGCAGAGTGTATAGCGGAGTGTATAGCAAGGTGTATAGCAGAGTGTATAGCGGAGTGTATAGCAAGGTGTATAGCAGAGTGTATAGCGGAGTGTATAGCAGGGTGTATAGCAGAGTGTATAGCGGAGTGTATAGCAAGGTGTATAGCAGAGTGTATAGCGGAGTGTATAGCAAGGTGTATAGCAGAGTGTATAGCGGAGTGTATAGCAAGGTGTATAGCAAGGTGTATAGCAGAGTGTATAGCGGAGTGTATAGCAGGGTGTATAGCAGAGTGTATAGCGGAGTATATAGCAAGGTGTATAGCAGAGTGTATAGCGGAGTGTATAGCAAGGTGTATAGCAGAGTGTATAGCGGAGTGTATAGCAAGGTGTATAGCAGAGTGTAGCTGGGTGTATAGAAGGGTGTACAGCAGGGTGCATAGCAAGGTGTATAGCTAAGTGTATAGCAGGTTCTTTAGCAGGGTGCATAGCAGCGTGTATAGCAGGCTGTATCACGCAAGAAACGTATCCTATCAGTTGTTTTTTCACACGATTCCTCCGTTGTAGAGAAAACTGGTCCTTAGGCAGTCCTATGCAATCCTCTCCACGTTAGCCAGCAGACCAGCATGCATCACGTCAAGTATCACTTCGTTTTCGCCGGAGAGTTGTAAATGATTTTCTTGTGTAAGCACTTCCTTCTCTTTCACCTTTTAATAAAAACAACTATACAATAGTGAGAACCGCAACTCTCTCCGCCTTGTCTATCTTTTTATAAGAGAAAAGACTCACTGCCTCATCATGAAATCTCAGAAACTTATGATTCAGCCAACGAAGCTGCAGTTTTGCTTATGAGTTTCCTTCAGGACGTAAACACCTACTTCCCAGGAACGGATTTTTTGAAACTCAAATTCTAGCGCGCTCTAAGAAGGTATCGAAGTTTTTTAAAAATTCATCACGAATTCGTGTAACTACCAAAGTAACGAGCATGAAATTTTGAAATGGGATTTGAAATTTTGTGTTTGAGGCAGACATTATGAGCCGATTTTTTAAAAGAAGCATTCTAAGAGGGTTTAAATGGGATTCATAATATGTTTTCGAATAACTTTAAAACCATTGTTGCTCAAATTTCAAACTATGGCGATACCTAATTGTTTGTATGGAATAAACATTATTATCTGTAAAGAGCACGCGGATGAAGTGACAGGCGGGTCGGCCAGTTATGGCTCACTCCAATGCTCTCATCTCACCGCCATCTCCTGCGGTTCAGAAAGGAGACGCGCAGGTGATTTTATGAAAATAATTTCCAAAAATTCCCTGAACCACTTATTTAAACCGTAAGTAAATGTTAATTCTTAGGGTTCCGTACCTCAAAAGGAAAAAAGGAACCCATAAAGGATCACTTTGTTGTCTGTTTGTCTGTCCGTCTGTCAACCCTCTATTCCCAGGAACGCGTGGACGTATCGATCGAGTTGAAATTAACGTCAAATACTCAAGTCCGTAACTTCTTGAAGCCGCGACATAAATAAAACTTCTAAGTCAACTCACTCAAAAATTACAGCCGTTTATGTCCGAATATTTTAAAATTTCTAAGGGAATCACATGAACACAAAACCTATAGGGTATAAAGTCTAGAAAGAAGTATGAAAAAGGGAAGAAGGAAGTATGAAATTTGGTGAGCACAAGGTCTTATAGCACAAGTAAAGGAGAAATCCGAAAACCATAAATTTGTAGTTTATTCACAAAAAAAAAATTACTTCTAATGCTCGCTATGGACCAAAACCTATAGAGTACTTACTTCCCGTTGACGCAGAATCATTAAATTTCTCAAGAAGCAAGGTCCTATAGCCCAAATAACGCGAGTTTATTAACAAAACAAATAATAATTTTTGATTCTCTTCCTCGACCAAAATAAATAGGGTACCTACTTCATGTTCACCTAGAATCATGATATTTGGCAAGAAAAAAAGTCTTACAATGAGACGGAACCCTTAGTGCGAGTCCGACTCGCACTTGACGTTTTATTTTGAAATCAAATGCAAATCAAATCAAAAACTCTTTATTTCCATAAATACAAATCTTTATTCACAAAGAAAATTATGCTAGTATTTACAACTGAAACAATTGAGCTAACTGCTGACTGTTGCAAACAGTCTACAGATAGCTCAACTGATCCATATCAACACCAGTCGGAAGCGTCCCCAAGACGCTGGCTGCATTGCCACGCTGTATGGCAATGCTGATACGCTGTGCCAGATATTCACCAGCTCTCGGGTCACGCGTCGCTTCGACCAGACGCTCAGATAGTTTTTTGAAAACCCGAAGAGCCTCGGTACCCCACGGACCTAGGGTCTCGACTCCAAGGGGAGCAAATGAGTAGGCTCTGTCGAGACCTGCATATTTGCGACTCTTGAGATCTTCGGCCAAAGTAATATTTTTTATTTCTGTCGCTTCGGTATGTAGACTAAAGTAAAGAAGCGACGAAGAAACCTTTAGCTTGTTAGTTGTTATTTTTCGAGTTGGAGTAAAACCCGTCCCAAGCTTTTTCTCCTCTAGATAATTTGATATTTTGTAGTAAGTCTTTTTGCACAGCAAGGTTTTGACAATTTGTTTGAATTTATTTACTTACTGATAATTTTTGCAATTCACTAGGAGTTTTGTTGTAGAAGCGTAGGTATACATTGCCCTTTAAAGGTTAAGTACATTAATTCTACGAGTTTATGTTTATTTCTGGTATTGAAATTATGTGTATCGCTATTTTTAGGGAACCGATTTATATTTTTATGAGTGTATTATGAGTGTACAATAAGTTTTCATAAATAATTATATTGACTAGACACTGTCATCATGTTATTTGTTTATTTCTTTGAATTTATAACGTAGGGATTCTCTGGGACCCATATATAGATACCTGCCTATATCTAAGTACCCTTACAAGTAGAACATAAAAACTTTAGATTGCAACAAAACCTTCGAAAGTTACTACAAGCATAAATTGTATGTACTTACCTACGTATAAGAAGAAAAAGGTAAGAAACTTAATAAAATTAGAAGCGCGCGTTGTAATCTTTTGTATGGCAGGCACTCGAGGCGTATCTACGAGGCATGTCGCGCGGCGCGCGGCGGCGGCGCGGCGCGGCGGCGGCGGCGCCGCGGCTGGTCTACGAATGAACCGTAAGATTTACAAAAGGAGTTTGAAGATTGTGCCCCTAACCTCGGCTACCACACTGTTTTTTTTTCAAACTCGCCGCGCACTTTGTACATAACTAATGCAACACACGCGCGGGTCAGCGTAGTCAGCGCGACGTCGCAGCGCCCGGCTGCTTCCGCCAGGCGGCCGCGCGGTTGCCATCTTGGTGGTACACATATTATGTATATGATGTATGTCCCATAATGTGCCAAAGCGTCAGGTTTCTGAGAAACATGAAAACAATAGTGCAATAGTAATTTTTATCTGTGAATATCTCAGAAACCTCCGTCTGGTGGGCGATGTCAGAGTGGCAAGTGCCAATATCCATACCGAGCTCCTCAAACCCCTTTCTGGCCGCACAGGCACAGGCGCTGCGTCTCGGCAGCGTGGGTGCTGCGTCTCCGCAGCGTGGGTGCTGCGTCTCCGCAGCGTGGATGCTGCGTCTCCGCAGCGTGGGTGCTGCGGGTGGTCTGAGTGCCGCGCCGAGTTGTTGTAGGTTCTGTTCTGTTCTGGTACAGTGCAACTAGATCTAGTACCTACCTACTGCAATAAATTAATGCGGGGCAATGCCGCCAGAGCGTCTGTAGATTGATTGCAACAGTCTGCAGTTAGCTCAATAGTTTCAATTGTAAATACTATGTAGTTCTCATTTATTCCTTTTATTTGATTATAAGTTTCTTCGTGAATAAAGGTTGTCTATACTAATATTATAAAGAGGAAAGGTTTGATTTTTTGTTTGTTTGTTTGTTTGTATGAATTGAATAGGCTCCGAAACTACTGGACCGATTTGAAAAATTCTTTCACCGTTAGGAAGCTTACTTTTCAGGGAGTGACATAGGCTATATTTTATCCCGGAATTCCCACGGGAACGGGAACTACGCGGGTGAAACCGCGAGGCGATCGTCTAGTTATCTATAAATGTTATGCAGTTATCTATAAGTTATATATAAATAACTAGACGATCGCCTCGCGGTTTCACCCGCGTAGTTCCCGTTCCCGTGGGAATTCCGGGATAAAATATAGCCTATGTCACTCCCTGAAAAGTAAGCTTCCTAACGGTGAAAGAATTTTTCAAATCGGTCCAGTAGTTTCGGAGCCTATTCAATTCATACAAACAAACAAACAAACAAAACATCAAACCTTTCCTCTTTATAATATTAGTATAGACAAGATCCGTCACGTGCGAGTGTAACTCGCGCGCCGAGGGTTTCGAACGTTTGTCGATTGTCATGCATGTACTAAAGGTACCGGTTAGAGACATGTTGAGTTATTTGATGAATACCTACCTAAAATAGTAGGTACCAAACTACATTTCACATGGATCGCTCTGCAATCTTCGGACATAAGGGGGAGAGGAGTAAAATTTCGACTTTTTTAAAAATATTTCAAAAAGTATGAAACCGAAGTATTATTTTCTGTAATCACGAAAACTATTTTGAAATGTACAAACTGATACCTTTCATTTGATAACTCACATGACCCTGTTATTTCAGTTTTCTCTCTGTATGGAAAATGTTCTTTTTCATTTTTTTCTTGAAATCTGTACAGGCCCACGAAATTGCTGAGTTATTATATTAAGGAGGGAAAAAGGACAGACAAAGCGAGACCATAAGGGTTTCGAAACCGATCTTCGATCTCGAAACCCTATAAATCGACATAAATATGAATTTTGATACAAACCGTCTTATACTTAACATTTTTAAGTGGGTTTTGTTACCAAGCCATTAAGGGGGCTATTACAAAAAAACGCGAAATCCCACAGTTACCTGATTCAGATTATATGGTTTTCGTTTGTTGCTTGAAATAACAATTACTTGTTAATAATAGTTCCTTTTCTCTTCTACAGTAATAATAGAATACATTTTTTTAATATTTTAGACCTGTTTTTCGAAAAAAAAAATGTAGATTCTATTGAATATAGACCATCAAAAAAAAATCAAACAAATATCCTATACTTCCATAATATTACATTTTCGTTATAGGCCTTTATGCAAAGAAAGAAAAAACTGAAGTGAATTTTGAAACAAACCCCAATATCTCCGAAGTTCTACATCTTTTTGATACAATAATTAAACCAAAATAATCTTCAACATTTGCTAAAACCACAATATTTATTTTATTTTTCAAATCACTACTATTTTTTATGAATTATTTAAAAGTAGTATGCAACGTGTATCACAATATGTGTACTATGCCGAAGGCCCCCCCCCCCCTTCGGCATTTCAGACCCCTATGGTGATCAGTTGTAGGGGGGAGATAATTTAAAATACCTATTTTCAGTTTCCCATACAAAAAGTTTTAATTTCCTAGGGCCTAAATAAAGTAACTACCCTATCCGGGTAACCTATACCTACCTATACCTCTGCAGGTATAGGTAACTTTGTAATTTTTTAACGGGTTCATTTACGATTTCAATAAACCCCAAGATGGCAGCATAAGTAGGTAGGTAGGTATTAGGATTACAGTCTTTAAATAATAGGTACCTACCTACCTATGCAGCTGGTATAAAATTTTATGAATAAGTAGGTAGATACCTGGTTTTATTTTACATAGGTATTTCACAATTTACTACACATACATACACTTTACGTGAATTCTGATAGTTGGCCTACCAACTATCAGAATTCACGTAAATTTTATGTAATAAAGATCAAAGATGCAGGATTTTGTAGGTATACCTATATACCTACAAAATCCTGCATCTTTGACGGTGACTCATGTTTTATTTAAAAAAATATTTCCTAGTAGGTACTTTGTAACTTATGTACGTTTAGTAGGATTGGACGGTACCTACGTGTAATAAGATTCGCTTCAGTTGGGTGTCCTACGACACTTCACGAATTTTCTTATTTTAGTATCTGTTCAAAAAGTAGAAAACGGAAAGATTTATGCTATGCTTTTGAACGCACGAATTTCTAAAAATATAGGTACTTAAAAAAAATACGGAACCCTTTTAAAGATTATTTTGGCGCATTGTGGGCGTGGGGGTGTGGTGTGTGTGTGTTTGATAGATGCCGACAGCCAATTAGCGAACGAGAGTGGTTCTCAAAGGTACAATTTGTTCTATGATTGGCGATTGACAACCGTTTGGCAAAGTCCGACCGCCAATCAAATTTAGGTCACTCTACATCTTTGACCATACTGAGGTTCCAAGTGCAAGAAACAGCTGACTTTAGGGTTGTCACTTCGTAAAAAATCAGCTGTTCATGTTGAAACTTTGTCGCAGTTTTTTTCAGAGATAGCAATCAAATTCGAAAAGTCGTTGAACAAAAGTTGTTCCCCAGGGGGGTGGAAATTCCCCCCTTTCGGATAGTACACATATTTTGATACACGTTGTATATTTCAATGCGCCGGCGAATGCCGGCGATTTACCCTCAGTATAGCGGTGGGTTGCACACGAATTCCTGGCGAGGATTGTGCGAGGCGCTCATTCGCTCAAACAATCGGCACACTGTGCTAGCACGATTGTGTTGTGCGGCCGCCGTCGCCGCCGCCACCGTTGGGAACACACTTGACTGTGCTACCTGTGTCTTGCTCGCACGCGCGGAGAGCGACGTGAGTGAGCGAGACGCCTTTGGCACACTGTGCTGTTCTCGGTAAACAGCACAATGCATTGTGCCATTTGTATCCCGCTCACTGTAGTGGCGCGCTGCGCGATTGACCGGGACGCAGACAGCACGATGACGTTTCACCTCGCGAGGCCCTCGCGCCTCGCCTCAATCGTTGCAGCACGATTTTCAAAATCGTGCGAGAGCCTCTTTTGTTCAAGTGTGCAGATACAATATACAATATTGTGTTAGCACACGTACTGAGGACTCACCTCTACCTCAGTACCGCGCGAGCGCTTAACGAGGCCAGACCTATGATGTCAGTTTAATCGCGAGACATTAGAAAGTTACGCTTGAGTAGCTCGCCGCCCGCTCGGTGCGTTAAATAAAAAAAAAAGTTGCGCCGAGATGTGAAAGCCCCCTTAAGAATTTAATTTAATGTTAATATAAATCACTAATGTGGGTATTATTAATATTAAATTATTACGGAGTTATTCGATGATTTTTGCAATTTGTATTTGTTTTTAGATAGATAGATATCACTTTATTGCAGACAGAAACAATACAACAAAGCAGCTTAAAAACTAAGGTGACGATTTTAAGTCCTAATAAATAAATAAATTATATTGCTGGACAATTCACACAACATCATCTAGCCCCAAGCTAAGCAAAGCTTATGTTAATGGGTACTGGATAACTGAAATACATAAGTACCTACCTAATTATGTAAATCCTATGAATTTTCAAAAAGATAATAAAAATGTAAGAATACACGTAAAAAATACGAATATAAAGAAAAAACGTCCCTATTTTTTTATTGTAAATGTAAAAAAATGTTTGGCATTCAAAAAATCCTAGAATAAACAACGTTGAGCCCCTCGATGTCCAGAACCACTCTCTTTCGATTTAGTACACACTTTCCGTGGCACCCTGTATATATAAAACACACCCTGACTGAACAAATATACCTATCTGAAGATCGTACCCACATTTGTCGGCGGCGCGGCGGCGCGGCGGCGGCGCGGCGGCGGCGCGGGCGGCCGAGGCTTCCTGCGCAGACGAGGCGATTATCTACTTGATGCTGGCGCGATACAGATACAGCACGCCGAGATTCATATCCCGACTCCTCGAGTCCCGGCCGAGGCTATTCTCGGAACTAGGTCGGCTCCAACAATGACCTGACCTGCGGCCTGCGGCCTATCTCACTTCAAGATACCTACACCACAGCCACAATGGTGGACATTTGACACATCATCAATCACACTATTATTATAAATGCGATGGATGCTTGTTACCTCTTCCCGCCATAACGACTGAACCGATCGGGCTGTAATTAGAAATAAGCATAAATTTAGCTCTCAGTCTGGAATCAAACATACCCAGGCTAGGTACTTGTTATCTCATAAAACAGTTCCCATGGATAAAACTTTAATTTGAACATTGCCATAAAATATACTTAAACAACGCGTGCAAAGCTACGGGCAGAAACTAGTATAATATTATAGTCCCAGAGTCAAGTGGGCAGAGCTCATGTTCCCTTGTGGCCCTTGTGGGCGTGGGTCGCAGTCAGAGGCGTGTGGTCACTCGATGGTACAAGAGGTCGTCAAGAAATAAGTAGGTACCATTTTGTTGTAGGTATGGGATCAATAGATAACAGCATAGTCGCCTGTCTGCAAGGACATGTAGGTAAGGTCCTTACCGAATCCTTACAAAATGAAAAGTCAAGTCTCTTATTATAAGGAACCAAGCGCCAGGGATCCTAGCGGCCTCCATCCGAGTGAGGCATCAAACCAAGTAGTTTGCTAATCACATTCCGAATTAGGTAAAAAAAATACTGAAGTGGATAAGTACTTACTGGCTAGTACTGGGGAGATATCATTATGTATGATCTCAGACAGACTAATAGAATTAAAGAATATACAGAGATAAGTGAACGGCTATGTAGGAGGTGGACTTTCACGTCCTTGCTGGGATTCATTTTATTTCACTGAAATAATTAAGTTATCTAAAAAAAAGCGTCTGGTCGAAGCGACGCGTGACCCGAGAGCTGGTGAATATGTGGCACAGCGTATCAGCATTGCCATACAGCGTGGCAATGCAGCCAGCGTCTTGGGGACGCTTCCGACTGGTGTTGATATGGATCAGTTGAGCTATCTGTAGACTGTTTGCAACAGTCGGCAGTTAGCTCAATTGTTTCAATTGTAAATACTAGTATAATTTTCTTTGTGAATAAATATTAGTTATCTAAAAATGATTTCACAATTATTTAGGAGTTGCTGTAACCCGTGACTTCGTACACGTTATCCGTGCCTACAAGTCTCTAGAACCTAGGCATGGAAGTTATAGCTACTTTTATTTCACTATCACGTCGCGAAGTTACTTTTTTCTGTCACGGTTATATCACGCGTGATAAATCACGGTCGTTATATTTCATTAGTGATGATTATTATCACAGTGGGTGCATTTTTTCCGCCTGTTACATGTTGCAGTGATAGTGATATGATTCAGAACTTATCGTTTAGCTGATCGGCGATGTTTTTTATAACGTGTTTTCTTCAATGAACTATCCCTCATAATTCGACAGGCTTGGGACTGTCAATGTTTAAGTAATTATAAAACACTAGGACGACAACTTTATTTCTGTATTAACAGACAATCTCAGGTGAGCTTAGTTTAAAATAACACGCGACTCAAAACGCGGCATGCACGTGCAGCAGCAACAAGTAAAGATTACAAGTGAGTGAAATGAAGTGAAACTCTCACAACGTGATTAAATGAGCACCTTAACGTCTTTAAAATAAGACTCATTTTCATATGAAGTTTTTGTAACGGAGCGTTATTTATCTAAGCAGTAAGCAAGTTTTAAAACTACTCCAGATAAATTAAAGCCTAATGGTGTTGAGAATAAGATGCAATTTCACTTAAACGAATTCTCTCTTCTCGCTAGTGGCACGGTGTCGCTACGGTCGCATGCTGTAGCTTTGTCTCTCTCGCACGATAGAATTCTGCGAATTGTAATGTAGCTTAGCCCGCGTGAAAAATCACGCTCGCGTTATAAGTAACTCACGGTTTCGATGCATGTAACTGGTGTGGCACGTGATTTATGTTTTCACTAGTGATATAACCAGTGATGAGTGAAATCTTCCATGCCTACTAGAACCAGTTGTTCGGGCTGTGTGTCGTCTGTCAGTGAGTCATGTACTCCTTTATAATACCCACAGAAATCTAAATAACAGTGCCATGTTATTTAGATTTCTATGATAATACCTTTAAGTTTACCAACGTATATTAATGAGGAAAACAACTTCTGAATTTCTGAAAGCAATACTTAAATGAAATGTGTGTTTTTTTTGTAAGGGAAGTCTACGTGTTAAATTTAGTGAGAATGTTGCAAGCGGTTGCTAAGATACAGAGCATTCTCGTCAGAACCGAATGTTTAAAGTTAGTTACGAGTCTACCGTCATGATTCATTTGTGCTTCTATTGCTAACCTTTGCCGAGATACAAGCATTTGCGTTATTTCGTTTTTAATTAGATTTAATACTAGACGATCGCCTCCCGGCTTCACCCGCGTTCCCGTGGAAATTCCGGGATTAAATGTAGCCTATCACTCCATGAAAAGTAAGCTTCTTAATAGTGAAAGAATTTTTCAAATCGGTCCAGTAGTTTCGCAGCCTATTCAATACAAACAAACAAACAAACAGTCTTTCCTCTTTATAATATTAGTATAGATTTACTGTAAGTACCGAGATTCAGCACGCCCCGCGCCCGCGCCGGTAGGTAGGATACACTGTGTCATATTTGAGCATACACCACCTGTGCTCCTTACCTACCTTACTGACATGAATTTGATGCAATAACCTAAAGCCTAAAGGAGAGCCTAAAGAAATTCGCTCTGTTCTTGAATTTTGGTACAGCCACAATAGATAGCAGTCAAACTAATCAGGTGAAATGGGCAGGGACGTTGTCTGATCTATATTGGACTGGAATGTAACGTAAGACGGGGGGGGGGGGGGGGGGGGGGTATCTTCACCCCACCTGTTTACCTGTCTGTAAACGACCTGATAGATGGTCTCAGCAGGCAGCCAGTCGGATGCTATATCGACGGAATAATGATGTGTAAATAATATTAGGTACCTATGTATGCGGACGATATGGTGCTGCTGGCACCATCTATCAGCGCACTTGAGAAACTGTTGGTGACATTGCAAAATGATGCTGGGAGTCATGGTCTCCAATACAATGTTAAAAAGAGTGAGTTCATGGTTTATTCACCTAAGGTAACGAAAATGAATGAGATACCACCCGTTATGTTAAATGGATCTGTGATAAAGAGGGTTACCCAATTCAAATATCTGGGTCACATTGTAAGTGACAACCTCAGTGATGAACTAGACATAGAGAGAGCGAAGGGCGTTAGCTGTAAGAACCAATATGTTGGTTCGTAGGTTTTATCGATGTTCTAAAGAGGCAAAAATGACCTTGTATAAATCCTACTGTCAGACGTTATACACAAGTAGCCTATGGACCACATACACTCGATGAACACCCTTCATGTCCAGTATAATGCAGCATTCAGGATAGGATGCTGCTGGGGCTGCCGCGGTTCTGCAGCGCATCCGGCATGTTCGCGGAGGCGGAGGCGGAGGCGGAGGCGCGCACGGACGGCTTCCATGCGCGCTTGCGGAGGAACGTCGCCTCGTTGCTGTGCAGGCTGCACGGAACTCGGGACTCGGGAGTACTAACACCATGCTGGATGCATTATCCAATAAATGGGATAGCCCGATTCTCGAGCACTGTAATCGAATAATGATGAAATAGGTTCATCTGTAAGCGATTGCAGTGTTTGGTTAAACTTGTGACATTTTCATGACTAGGTATTACTACTATTATAGTATTATAATATCTGTGGTATTACTAACATAGAATTAAGAAAAATTTGTGACTAACATAATATGGACCTAAATGAATTTTTTGTGTTGTCTGAAATAAATGAATTTTATTATTATATTTATCACACTAATATTATAAATGCGAAAGTTTGGATGGATGGATGGATGGATGTTTGTTACCTCTTCACGCCAAAACTACTGAACGGATCATGCTGAAATTTTGCATACAGGTAAGTCTAACCCTGGAATCAAACATAGGCTACTGTTTATCCCATAAATCAGTTCCCATGGGATACAAATAACCTCAAAACGTTTCCATAGAAACAACGCGTGCGGAGCCGCGGGCAGAAGCTAGTTATTAATAATTTATATTTTTTTCAAGTCACTTGGGATTGGCTGTAGGCTCTAGTTAACTTTAAGATTGGGACCTAACCAAGGAAGATACCCAACTCCTCAGCTCGGTGACGGTTCACGTCATTCTCAACTTCAACTTCAATTTCTTGTTTGATGGCTTCTTTCTAATAGAAAAAACTCCACCATTGTCAGCTAACTAAGTACTTAATACAAACCAAGTCCCAGTTGTATATAAATGAATATTATAAAGTAAACCGTCCCCGTTCAATATTTGAAGCCACGCGGTAGCTCCTCCCGCGGCCTCGCTCACGTGCGAGCTGCGTACAACAACGTACAACAACGTACAACAACGTACAACAACGTACAACAACGTACAACAACGCTAGTGTAGGTACCCACCTAGTCTATATCACCCAGGCAAGTGCTACTCGCACCAAAGATTATTTAGAACCGGACCACAGCTGGGCTGGCGACTGGCGTAGACTGCACAAGGCCACGCTCCACTCAAGGCTTTCTGGCGAAAGTTTCAGAAACCCTTGAGTGAAGACGTAGGTAGGTAGGTAGGTACCTACTTAAGTTCATCACACGCAAGTAAGTAAGTGCCTTCCTACTCGAGTAACTGCATACCTAGTAGCTACCTGCCAGAGCAGCAGCAGGTACCAGTCTTTCGACGTATAAAACTGGAAGATGCCAGAATGCGGAAACCAAACCTGCGACCTTTCGGCCGCCGCCGCCGCCGGACTAGCCGCGCCGCGTCGCGCCGCGCTGCGCCGCGCCGCCGCACTATGGGTCAGGAGCGTAATTATCGTGTCAAAAATCTGTAACTTTCAAAGTTTTCAAAATATCTTAATGAATCTTTCGCGATTATAATCTTAGATATATGGACTATAAATAAAATAAAAATAAATATATAAAAATTCTTTATTAGTATACAAAAATTGCCATTAAACTTAAGAAATCTTTTTTTTTAGGTTCTCGTGGCTTTTAAATAATCTAATTGACATATAATTTAAACATAATTCTACATTGACGTAATAGAATATAATACTTTAACATTAATAAATATAAATTGAGTAAACATTTTTTTTGCCTTATATTAAAATTTACGTTTTAATGTGTAATTAAGTAATAAAAACCTATTATAAACATTACAAAAGATAAATTGGAAACTAATTATATAATTACTCTAATAGAAGTACATATTAAATACTAAATAAATTAATATTATGTAATAAAAATGCTATTAATCGTAAAAAAGTAAATGCAAGGTTTTGTTGACTAAGAATCTAAAAGATTTATAGCTTCCTGCCACAGTTCTTTCGGAACAGTTTCGCTTGGTCTCCTTAGGCTCGAGATATATGGATCGGATGTATATAGCATTTTTATGGTTTTCTTCTCATCTCTGCTTAATGGTCTTAGCATGGCTATGAGGGAAGCTTCTTCTGATTCCCCTTGTGATCGAAGTCCCTGTACATAAGCTTTCTGTATAAATTCGAGTCCATATTCATGCACTAATTTCATGTTCTTTCGTTTCTTGCTTCTGTCTGAAAAGTCTTCATATGTTTTTGATGGTCGACCAGGACCCGTAAATGTTCCTGGTGTAGGACACGCTTCTTCATCATCGAACACAACTTTGAACTCGCTATCTAACCACAAAACGTTTTGTTCCAAAAATCGAGATTTGGTTCTTTTAGCTTTCGACCAACGATCACGAAATTTTTGTAAGATATTTTTTTGTATATTTTCGAAAACTTTTTGGCGTTTAGTAGGTGTTAAGTTAAAGTTTTCTTTCAAATACTTAAGAAGATTTTCGGAAGTGGCATCGTTATCTAATAAAAAAGAACATAATTGGCGTTTCGATACGATGAATTCACACATTTTGTTTTTTTTACTAAGTACACTTTTTTGCGCGAAAATAGCAAACCCTTAAATATTTGTAGTAGAAACCTGAATCCCTTTTTATAGTGACATTATTTGATAACATATTTACACACGACAGTAAGTACAGATTTCCATTGCGGTTTCTTGCACACGTTCCTCGAAATATTTTCCTTTGGAAATTGATAACTTACTTATTTCTTTGCGGTTTCCGGTTCGGCTACCACAATATTTCGTTTCTTTCTATGATAAGGTGATAACTATTATCAAATAATGCGGTAATTCTCTCTTTACGGTTAAAATAATTATGAAAAAGGTACGTTCATAAATTGAGATAACCATGGTACCCGCGTCAATTTTTTTTTAATCAAAACAATCTTTACTAAATTTAGGGTCATCAAGTATATAAAAACCAGGATATTTGCTACAAATTAAATAAATTTTTTGAAAAAAATACACTTTTTTTGATTTTTCGTATTTTCCCACGGTACACTTTTTTGCCCCTAAGTCAAATTGGGGCAAATCGGGGCAAAAATTTGTTTTAAATCCTGTTAGTATACAGATTAAGGAACGCTTAGGTAGTCGTATCTCCTTGTCGGGAGACAGCGGCAAGTACGAAAACTCAATTTGAATTTTTAAAACTGAAAAAATAAGAGGGCTTTCAAAAACTGACTGAAAAAGCTAACTTTCTTAACCATATATGAATATGCTTGAATTACATGGAAAGTGTTAAGTACCACGCTTTTAATGATGTATAATACGTAATAGTTAATCAACAAATATTGGTAAAAAAAACGATCTGAAAGTGGCATCTCATAAATTTTGTAACATCAATCAATCTACTTCCTTACATTCAAGTTCAGGCTACATATTTAAAAATATGTTATTATAGCTTTTTTTGGTGGTTTAAGATAGTTCAATTATCCTACTTCATATATTCACTGAGAAAAATGTAGAAATCTAACTTTTGTCAAAGTGATTTTTGGCACGATAATAACGCTCCTGACCCATAGTGCGCCGACAGATTAGTGCAGCGGTAATATTTCGGTTACCGTGCCGACCCGGTAGGATGGAACCCCGATACGGGGGTTCACTCAGTTTAGAATTACTTAAAGGAAAATAAGAGATAAATATAACAGTAAGTAGAAGGAATTTAGTTCGGTTCGTAGTCCGCGAGTAGCGATCTCCCATCATGTACTAAATATCCAATTTAGTTCGGTTCGTAGTCCGCGAGTAGCGATCTCCCATCATGTACTAAATATCCAATTTAGTTCGGTTCGTAGTCCGCGAGTAGCGATCTCCCATCATGTACTAAATATCCAATTTAGTTCGGTTCGTAGTCCGCGAGTAGCGATCTCCCATCATGTACTAAATATCCAATTTAGTTCGGTTCGTAGTCCGCGAGTAGCGATCTCCCATCATGTACTAAATATCCAATTTAGTTCGGTTCGTAGTCCGCGAGTAGCGATCTCCCATCATGTACTAAATATCCAATTTAGTTCGGTTCGTAGTCCGCGACTGTCCGCGAGTAGCGATCTCCCATCATGTACTAAATATCCAATGACCCTTTTCGCCGATGATAGTACTCTTCTAATTAAATGTACAAATTCTCTGACGTACGAAAGTGAAATAAATGACGCTCTTAGTCAAGTGATTGATTGGCTAGATAGAAATAATTTAATTGTAAATCTAAATAAAACCAAAATAATGCATTTCTCGCAACGCCTCCCAGAACCTTTTTTGCAAATAAAGTACAAAGACCAGGTTGTAGAGAGTACTGTACATACTAAATTTCTAGGACTCGAGATAGACAGAAATATAAATTGGAGCTTTCAAGCCGACGAAATTTGTAAGGCTCTTAGTAAGTATGCGTACATGCTTTTTAAACTACGCAAAGTCGTCGGTCTAGATGCTCTTAAAACAGTATACCATTGCTACGTATCATCGAAATTACGCTACGGAATTATATTTTGGGGCAACTGCAAAGATAGGGAAATAATATTTAAGGCACAAAAAAGGTGCATCAGAGCAATACAAGGCTTAACGAGCATTGACAGCTGCAAATCCCACTTTGTAACTTTAAAAATATTAACAGTACCATCCCTTTTTATATTTGAAATGGCTCTGTTTGTTAAGTCTAATCAAGAGCTCTACCAAAAACCTACTCATTCACGGAGCAGACGTGACCTGAGCCGCCTTTGCTTAAACGGAGGGCAAACTGCTCTATATCGTAAAAACTTTTGTGGAATAGCTCCAAAAATATTCAATAAACTACCAGCTGCTCTACGGGAGTTAAGCCTTATTATGTTTAAGAAAAAATTATTTAAGATATTGACATTAAAATGCTACTATCATGTCAATGAATTTTTCACGGACTCTAACATTAAAATTTTATAAGTTTGACATAAAATTGTAATATGACGTTTGTAATTGAAATTGACTTAAATAATTGAAATTTGCTAATTGCTCTGCTTTTTGTTATTTCTATGGACCAATGTTATCTGTAATACCTACTTACTAAAAGTTTGAATGTTTTGATATTATTTTCATTAATTTTCCCATCTGCATGCCGATTTGTTGCTCTTATTATATAATTTTGCACACCAAAGCTGTCTTGCTGGTAAGTCATCGCAAGGGACATTTTAAAATAAGCATACCAACTTGTAACCCGTTGTCTGCAAATAAATGATTTGATTTGATTTGATTTGTAAGTCAAACATCACCTCTCGCCCGGCCATAGACAAGTTCCTAGCGCGCAGGCACACTGGTGCCAACATACGCGACGCGCTCTGAAGGTGGACGCGGCGGCGGCGCGCAGCGCGAACGTTTACATTTGTGAAGCGCGAACGGAATTGTTACATTATTTTAAGTCATCTTTTTACGCTGCAAATTTTGAAGGGCCAACAGTTACGGTTCTGAAGTTATTATAAAAATTACCTTTGACCCCCTTAGAATACGAATTTCCAAAAATCCGTTCTTAGCCTACAACCGCCGCGCCATGCAAAATTTCATCTTCGTAGCTCTTGTAGTTACTCTCAGTTCCTCATATCATGAGGAACTGAAAGGTGCAAACCTGTCCAAAAACTGGCAACTCAGAAACCGTAAGAAGAAATGTGAAAGACCACCGCCCGGGATAGCAACGAGTAGAAGCATGAGGCCCGACCTGTCCCAAACTCGGGTAGGCGCAGCCCGCCAGCCGCCAGCCGCCAGCCGCCAGCCGCCAGCCGCACCAACTGGCTGCGGTCGCGTAAGACTCTACAAATAGGAACCTACCTACCTACCTGGTTGCATCTGAATCGGCACTATCTAGTTCCAGTGTAACTCGGTAAGTACTTACCTACTTACCTACTATTGTAATTTGATTTCCTTTGTTTCTTTCCTCTTAGCATCACGTAAAAATCTTGAACAAACATTTCATTGATGACCAAATTCTCATCCAAAATGCGTAAGAAGAAGTAAAACAAAAGCGATGTTTTAACAATGGTTTGTTTTGGAAACATTAAGTATTGTGTTTTCGTGAAACCGTAGTTTTGGAAGAGTCGTCTTCCCGAGATGAGCTGCACTCATGCGGAGTTTGCCGAACGGACGACCCGCCCCGCCGCCTGCCGCGCCTGCCGCACCTGCCGCGCCTGCCGCACCTGCCGCGCCTGCCGCGCCGCCTGAAGCCTTCCGAGCCGCCGCCAGCGCCATGCGGTACGCGCTGCTGCTGTTGTGTCTAGGTACGTGATCAGTGACTAGTGTGACCTCCAACATTTCTGCAGATTGTGCAAGTTTTCTCTATCATGCTGAGTCAACTCCTATTTCGGCACGGGGAGTCATCATAAAGGCAAAGCTTGATTTAACTAAATACCAGCTTGTTTGCGTGTCTCTGCTAATCTTCATGATAATGTTTATTTTTTTCCGTTTTTGTTCATAATATACCTAAGACGACGTGTGATGAAAATATCTATGATCCAATAAAATAATGGAGCAGCTTCCGACATGTAGAGAAGCTTTCTGAATGGCTTCCAGATGGATGAGCGGACCGAACCCAGGGTCCAATAGAATTCGTTCGGGATAAACATATTTTAAACTTTATATTGTAAGTAAAACAATGTCACTCAAGCAATAACTTGTTCATCACTTACCAAGTAGCAAAACACCTAAGTATCTATTTATCGTTCAACTTTTTTGATCTAGATTTAAAATGAAATTATATTTTCAGTGTTTTATAACTGCAAGAAGGTGAAACAAAGGTTCGATAAACATCTCTGGAGTTACGATGGTGAGTAGGTACATAAAAACCATATTGTATCAAATAAGTTATTAATAAACTAGCTGTTACGGGCAAGTTCGTTTGCGTGGTAGGTAGGGTACCTACCTACTTTATTAAAGGACACATCAGTGAACGGACAAATTATTAGAATACAGAAAGCGGATACATCTGTGACTTCTTAAGTTCTTACACACGAAGCATTTATATTAACCATCGAATGTACCTTTAGCAATTAATTGAATTATTTCGATTCTTTGATTTCTTTGCAGGAGAAAAACATTCTGTTTAATTTTCATATTTTACAAAGCAGATATGTAACCATGACAACATCACAAATTAAATCATTATTTTGACAAAAATAGACAAAATTGCATAGACGCTGAAATCATTTACAACGGTATATGTATTTACCATGATTTGAGTTTTGAGTTTGGATCATTCACGGCGCATGTAACTGTGCCGAACTATGCGGCGAAGCCCTAAAAAGAGTAGCCTATCGCTTAAGTAAGGCTACATTCTAAATGTATGCTTAATTCCATTCTGATCTGTTCAGTCATTTAGGACATCATAACTAACAAAAAAATCACATTTCACAAACTTTCACATTTATAATACTAGCTGTTATCCGCTACTTCGTCAGCGTGGTAGGTGGTAGGTGGTAGGTCGGGTACCTAACTATTCGATTTCGAAGCCCTTATGGTTGTGCTTATGGTCTCGCTTTGTCTGTCTTTTTTCCCTCTTTAATTACTCAGCAACTAGGTACATTTCTTGCGCCTGTACAAATTTAAGAAAAAAAGAAAATGTACCTTACAAATTGGGTCTATATTTTACAGGAAAATACCTATAGAGAAGTCGGTGTGTACTCGTAGAACACTTTTTGAACAAGATCCGTCAAGTGCGAGTGTAACTCGCGCACCGAGGGTTTCGAACGTTTGTCAATTATACAAATATGTACTAAAGGTACCTACCGGTTAAAGATATTATTGCTATTTAATGAATGCCTAAAAATAGTAGGTACCAAACTACATTTTAGATGGATCGCTCTGCGTAGGTACTTCGGAGATTAGGTACTTACCTACTTAATTTGTTTTACTTTTTTCAAAATTTATATTTCAAAAAGTATGAAACCCACAGTAATTTGAAAAACTGTTAGAAAAGTCCAAACCGATACCTTTCATTTGATATACCACTCAGTGGGGTAGCCCCCCTTTTGAAAATTATCCCCCATCTCAAAATGTGTTCTTTTCACAGATTTCTCTATATTTTTCCTGTAAAATATAGATTCATATCTACAAACGCTCCATACATTTTAAATGGATCGCTCAGCAAACTTCGGAGATAGGGGGGGGGAGATCATTTGATACCCCACGTGACCCTGTAGGTATCTATTTAAATTTCGACATCATAATTTGTATGATTATGTATGTTTGATGTTCATTTCATTTTTTTTATTTTTTTTCTTCACATATGTAGAGGCGCACGAAATGTATTATAATTTTAAATTTCAAGTTGATAGCTGCGGTAGTTTCTGAGTTATTGAGAAGGGAAAAAAGGACAGACAATGCGAGAGCATAAGGGTTTTGAAACCGATTTTCGAAATCCTAAAAGCTGTCAAAGGGGGGCTACCCCACCAAGTAGAGTATCAAAATGAAAACGAAAGGTATCGGTTTGTACATTTCAAAACAGTTTTTCAAATTTGTGTAGGTTTTATACATATAAAATATTTTGAAAAAAGTCGAAAGATTACCCATCTCCCCCATGTTTGCAGAGCGCTCTATCTGAAATGTATAGAGTGTTAGTAGATATGGCTCTATATTTTACAGAAAAAATAATAGACTTTTTGAAAAATTGACAAAATGGGGGGAATAATTTTCAAAGTAATGGTCCGATTTGGGTAATATAAAAAGATATATCATTCATATCATAGGTCATAAAGAATAACGTGGATACTAGTTCTATTGAAATTGCTATAACGATAGGGATCCTCAAATTAGATACTGCGTTCATTTTCAGTATAACCAAAACTTTTACCGAGGAAATGTTTAGAAACTGAACTTACTGCATTTATAATAAGTCAGATTGTTTATAAAAATATAAAAAAATCACTGCAGTTTTGCATCGTGAATTTCATGGTTCCTGAAGGAATTTCGATACGTGAGTTAGAATAAATTTTAAAGCTTTAAAATTTATTTTCGTGTTTCTGAATTATGTATTTAACTCAATTTCGTCAAAAATGCTAGTTACTGCACTCTTCGTAAGGAGGGCTGCGTAGCACTCGTTTAATGTAAGTCCCGCTCCCACGTCGTGGGCAGGCATCTCCAGCGCAGGGCCTCGCCCCTTGCGGTCCAGCAAGCTGGCTGACGCGGCGCTCCTTCCTCCGCAGACGAGTCGCGCTGGCCCGGCGACCGCTGCAAGGAGTCGGGCGGGCGGCAGTCGCCCATCGACATCAAGTCCGATGACGTCATCAAGGACTTCAACAAGGACTTCATCAAGTACGGCTCCCTGCAGTTCCGCGGGTACGACCGCGTGCTCGTCTCCGCCATCAACAACGGACACACCGGTGAGAGCTACATTACCGACTGCATCCACCGCATCATACACGAGTCGATACTCCCCGACCACAGGCCTCTGCCTCTGCACCCGTTCACCCCGGAGGTTCAGGACAGTCCGGTTGTATGTTTCAGTACAATTCAGCACCGAGGGCGACGTGGACATGCAGCCCATCCTGACGGGCGGGCCGCTGAAGCACCGCTACCGCCTGGAGCAGGTGCACTTCCACTGGCTGTCGGAGCACGCCATCGACGGGTTCAAGTGAGTGACCGCCTCCGCCTCCGCCTCCACCTCCGTCTCTGCCTCCGCCTCCGCATACGCGACCATTCAACACCACCTCGTAATGTATGGTTGACGTGCGAGACCTACCTACCTACAATCTGTAGGTTACTACCCGCGGGAAAATGCCCAATACGCTCTTCACCGTTTTAAATATTTCTCTAAATATCTCTGTTCAAAGTAATGAAACGAATCACGAAATAAAACCAAATGATATGGATCAAATTCTTTTGGAAATATATTAAATTTGCTCCAATTTTTCCGCAAGGCACTTACAAAAATAAGTTTTTTTGGGGTTTTATTATTATTGTAGTGAATCTAATAATAATTACGAAAATCTGTACACCATATATTTGAAGTAGTACCTAGTTTAATGTATTTATTTCATTTTGTTTTTCCTGTTTACGGTGAGGGTTAAAACCCCGCGCATTTTTTTTGTATTTTCTACAGTAGGTAATCTTTATCTATCTATTTAAACTTTCAATTTGTTGTAATTTGTTTCATGTTTGGAGAGAGTGGGGGGAGGCCTTTGCCCAGCAGTGGGATAAATTTGGCTAATAATAATAATAATTTGTTTCAAATCAAATCAAATCGTTTAATTGGACACAGGAGAATGTTTACAATACAATATTGAGTCCTGGGGATCCGGAACTAGCCTGAGCTGTATTACAGGACCCCAGGCTTCTCTTAATAATGACATAATTGTGTCTTTTAATTGACTATTTAAAATATATATAAAAACAAATACTTAATGAAAAAAACTATAAGTAAGTATTCAAATTTGCTAAACCAAACAAAATATTTATAAGCTGCGTGAATAAAAATATAAATGTTTTAAATAACTATGTAGGTACTAAGTATTATGTAAAAAGCAAGGAACCAAATAAAATTTAACCTCAAGAAATTCTAATACATACAAATACCAAAAACGAACACAGTCAGTAAATAAATACGTTAATTTATAAATGAACCAAGACTTTATTCATAAAGAAAATTATACTAGTATTTACAATTGAAATAATTGAGCTAACTGCTGACTGTTACAAACATCTACAGGTAGCTCAACTGATCCATATCAATACCAGTCGGAAGCGTCCCCAAGACGCTGGCAAGACGTTAATTTATTGATTTCTATTATAATGAATTGTATCCTAGATAATATTAAATATTGAAGGTAATGCGTTAATTAGAAGTAATAGGTCAGTAAGCATTTTTTCAATGCCTTCATAATCATAATTTTTTCAATGCCTTCATAATCATAATTTTTTCAATGCCTTCATAATCATAATTTTTTCAATGCCTTCATAATCATAATTTTTTCAATGCCTTCATAATCATAATTTTTAAGCCAGTTTATTAATATTTTTTGGAATTCAACGAAGAATTTAGCGATTTTACTTTATGGTCTTTATTCAGTTTGTTGTACAGTTGGGGGACAATGGTGTTAAATTGCCTATTGGCAAAACGGGACTTGACGCTAGGAACAGGACGTCAGGACATCGATAAATTCTTTTTTGGATGCTGGCCAATAGGGAATTACTTTTTTATGGTATCGCTTAAGGCTTTCAAATAAATAATTGTCTTATACTTAAGACATCAGCTATGTTGTAGACTTCCGTAGCAGGATGTCTGTAGGGGAGATACAGAAGAACTTTAAGGACAGCCCTTTGGGCACGTTCAGCCGCAATAAGGTGTGATTTTGCGGCAGTACCCCAAGAACAGATACAATATCTACATTTACATTCACATAATGCCCTATAAGTTTGGATGCACAATTTTTTTATCAGCAATAGTTCGTAATGTTTTAAAAATATCAATAAGTTTCCTAATTCGGGAAGTAAGTGCCATTATGTGGATTCCAATTCAGCTTGTCGTCAATAAGCACACCCAGATACTTTATAGAATCGACCTTGGAAAGAGTAGGGCAGCAGCAAGTCTCTCGTGCAGTGTTTATGTTGCAGGGGTAAGTATGAATTTTAAGATCAACAGTATTAGAACACTCATAGTTTGTCTTACTAAAACACATGTATTTATGTAGTTTTGCTAGTATTTAATCATTAATGTAAGCAAACTTCTTTGTAATGTAATGAGTTATAACCGCGAGATTATTTTCTGCTAGGAGAGTTGTCTTAGGCCATGTTTTATCATGTATGAGGAGAACAGTGTCATCCGCAAACATAAGGTCATGTCCATTTAGGGTAGTGCTACATAGGTCGTTTATATTATCTGTGGTGTTTGATATTTACATGATTAGTCCAAAAACTAGTTTTTACAGGACGAGCATTTCCAGTTTAAAAAAATCATAACTAATAGGAACAGTATCTTTTTATTTTAATGATATAATATAATATGGTCATGTTTTTATTACATCATCATCATCATCATCATCCACAGCCGGATTTTACCCACTGCTGGGTATAGGCCTCCCGAAGTTTGTTACATAAGGAAAGTATATAAAAAATTGTCTAGTTTAGGAATTATTGGTACTTATCAACTTTGTACTAAACAAGACGATTTTTTTTTAAATAAAATGTCGCACCTATCAACATTTGACCAAATGACTGCCTTCATGCACTTCGCTTTAGGCGTATTTAAATGTTTCATTAGGTAGGTACTTCTAAAATTTATGAGTCACTATAACTAAGCACAAATTATTATTACGGTTCCCAACATTTAAGTCGACATAACACGTTTAAAGCAAATTTCGGAACAAACATTGTTTGACATAATTATGATAAGTACACTTATATGAAGTGGACCATGAAACACAAACTGTGTGAAAGCATTTTGTACTGCCTCTTGGGAAGAAAACTTTTTATGACGTAGAAAATTGTCCGAATCATGAAAAAAATGGTAGTCCGTTGGAGCAAGGCCTGGCGAATACTGAGGGTGAGGAATGGTTTCCAATTGCTGTTCCTGTAGAGTTGTAGAGAGAGTAGAGTAGAGTCATTATTTTATTTTGTTGATTCGACGCAAGCGAGTCAAGATTGTGGGTAAGGTAGGTAACGTCAAACCACGCCATGCCGCTAATTCCTGGTAGCTTGGCTCGCATCTCTTTCAATTCATTGATATTCTCCTGTGCGCGCGGTCTTCCACGTGGTTTGTTCTTCAAATCAAAAATTCCAACGCGAAAGCGTTTCAAACAAAATCGCACGGTGCGTTCATTAGCAGTCCCCTCTCCAAACACAACATTGATCAGTTCCGCTGAGGAACTCGTAGTCAAAAATCACTTGAATTTTCGAAGTACCTATCCATCTTTCTTGTCTAATAATAAATAACTAGCTGAAAAAAAAAACAACTGAAAGTCGATAATCGAATGTTGCACATTTTTTTAAAAGAAGAACCTCATAAAACTCATAATGTACCATGTGAAAAAAGTTTCGCTCAAAAATCTCAAACCATGAAGGTTCTATGTCAATTCGAAGTAATAGTAGGTACCTAGGTAGGTACCTATTACAATAAAACGGCAATTTCATACATTAACTTCTATTATTAACATGATTAATAAAAATTAAAATAATATTAACACAAACAAACAGGCAGTCATCACTCTCGCAAAACCTCAGGCATACCAACATTAAATTCTTCCATTCATCTGCGAAGATATCACATCATCATTCTGGTCAAGAAGTCTGTTGAGCCCGGCGAGGGTGCGAGTGTGCGAGGGTGCGAGGCAGTGGAGAGTTGGCACGAGCGACGGTTCTACTGAAGGGCGCAGAGAAAAGTCTGTGGCTTCTGTTGCGACCGTAATTATCAGGAAGGTAGAGCCGAAACAGAAGGTTGTGCAGATCAGGAACGCCGATCATACCACGGAGCACCTTGCACATTGTTGCTGTCTGGTCGTACGCTCTTCTGGTCTGTCTGTAGGGTCTGTACGTACCCATGACATTTTAGTTTTTTTTGTGTCATAGATAATGTTATCCCGAGTGTTCTAAGCCATGTTTCATGAAAATCTGTTCAGCCATTTGAAGATCATCAGCTCTTTTCTAGTTGATGAGGGGATCTGACTAACTTGCTTAAGTCCGCTCCATTCCAAATTTGGTACCGTGTTACTTCAATGATATTGAAAGTAAGGAGGCACAATGATAATAAAATGTTATTAAAAAAAACTAACATTGTCTCTCCTCAGATACCCCCTGGAGATGCACTTCGTGCACGTGCGCGTCGACCTGAGCGTGCCCGAGGCGCTCAACAAGCGCGACGGGCTCGCCATCGTCGCCATCTTCTGCAACGTGAGTGATCGGACGAGCCGCCCTTATGCATGGCACACGCACACTAGACACTAGATAGCACCTACTCCGAGAAACTCCCTTTTGATGTTCCCTAATGATGTGGCAGGTGCAAGCGGACCTGGAGGAGAGCAAGCAGGTCCCCACCGAGGAGATCATGAAGTTCATGCCGCACCTCATGGAGATGGGCGACCGCGTCTCGGGGGTCATCCTCGACATGACGTAAGATGGGGGGGGGGGGGGCTCCATTCAATAATGGTCCGTTAGAGGGGCTATAATTGAAACTAAACTTAAAAAGGCTCTGCCCTGAATGATCAGCCGGCGTCTCCCACAGCTATCTGTGGCGTCTCCCAGCCAGTCTGATGCCACTTAAATGATCGTTTGTAATGTCAAATACTTAAGGACCTGCGCTACTTTACTGCTAACCTTCAATCTGAATCGTGATGATGATGTGGATTTAAATGGGAGTTCGGTATTTATTAATTAATTGTGTTTAAGACAATAATTGCATGGAAGGTGATTTTAAGAATTAGATCTAGCGCCTTCGCGAACGTTTTCGTGAGGAACGTTACCGCAGTGTTAGTGAACTACCGGTTGCCATGTCCTCCTGTCCTACGTCACCTATAGATACAGACACCGACCGACACCGAACACCCGCGATAAATCTAACGATTATTCAATCGGAAGCAAAGAAGGAAGCCACAAATCAGGCCAAGCTGATGATTCGGATAATCAGGCCGACTACCAGTTAACTCATTTCCCGATAAAACTTACAATTAGTACCTTCCTATAAATCGAATTGACGACGATTAGGTACCTATCGATCGAGTGTAATCGATCGACCAATGTCATCATTGTCAAAGTCCATTTCTTGCTGAAATTCAACGTCATAATGTCGGTATAGGCACATAGGTGGGTGACGTTGAGAATAAATTCGATTCAATTCATTCGTTTATTAAACCGGACCTAATATTACAGAGTTCTCCAATTCGTTACGTCTAGAATCGTGTCTAGGACACCTAGGTACTTGCTAAGTAGTATAGAATTATTTTTAAATTTTATCTAAAAACTTAAATAACTAGGTTATGCCTTTAATTTCAATAATAGATACAAACAGAGAAAATATATTTTATACTACACCTGCTCGGAAAGTTGCCTATTCCTTTTCCATTTATAGAATAGAAAGTATGTCTTTACACGTATGCAATTGTTTCGTCCTACCGATTGTTTGTAGTAGTTCTTGCGTCTGGCCACAACCTCTTACGACTGCTTCTCTAAAACGTTGATGTGTAGTCCTCTCAACCGTCTGCAGTTGGTCTTGCATCGGGTTAGAACCGCTTAGAACTTCTTGTCTGAATCGTTTGGTTTTACGATTACGATATATCTGCCGATCCTGTTAATCTAGTTCAGTGATATGATCTTGGCTCAGGTTGTTAAAGGTAATACGGGTAAATGGTTCGTATCCAGGTTAGAAGGTTTTGTTACCTTCTCAGGAGAAGAATTGCGAGAAGTACTTTGAACCTTATGTAGTTGATCTTCAATAACATTAACTTTTCTACTCGTAGCAGATATTTCTTGCTGTAAGGTCTGTTTCTCTAATAAAAAATCACTTACATGGTCAGTGTTGGTCTGGATCAATGACTTGCATGTCGTAGTCATCGGAAATGCTCTCAACGTTGTTCAAATGGCCGTCAAAATCCGCTCGTAAGCAATCGAACTTATTATTCAGTTCAGCGACTTTGGCTTTATTCTCAGTAAAAAGGTTTACCAATCCGTCTAATTTGTTGTCCTGAGTTTTCAATTGGCTAGTAATTGAACCACGAAAATCTTTAATTTCCAAGAGCAGGGCGCTGCTGGTCGAAAGGCCACCTGGAGCAGAAGATGCCGAACAGGCGGCATTTTAATCAGAAGTAGGAGTGGTCGTTGAATGAACGAACTGTTTTTGTAGACTGTTTGTTTGCCGTCGACTGCTAGACCGGTTTACAGTCCACTGACATCGATCAGAAATTTCCGGCCGGCCCCCCTTAGATGCACAATGCGCGCCCTGAAAACGTCAGTATCAAAAGGTATCCCATTTGGCATTTTGGGATACCTTTTCAACTAGTGTCATTTTAGCTCTCGGACCGAAAGCATGGTCAAGTGCTCGTATAAAAAATGCAATAATCGACCGACCAAGCAACAGAAAAAGCATGGAATTTCTTAAGTTTTAATGTAATTTTTACCTGTGTATTGTGATATGAGCCAATTGAGCCTTAATACTTGAGAAATCAGCATTAAATATTGTTGTTGGGTTTGCCTATGTAAAAATATTTATTTTGTTCTAAGTTGATGAATGGAGCGGCTATTGTTTCTAATTTTTATTTTATTTATTTGTGGTAAGTTGTAAGTGATCTTTTTTTTTTCATGAAAAGACATTTAAAATAACTGGTTGAGGTTTATAAAATAACTAGCTGACCCGCCCTCAATTTTATTTGCGTGGACTCTCTAATAAAAGAAAGACTACCAAAAGTATTAGATTTAATCAACATAGTATTTAATTTTATCCATATAAAATAAACAGTGTGTAAATTATTTTTAGGTACCTTCCTACCTACTTACAAAATAAAATAAAATAAATTCGACTCCACTAATCTCTTGTTCCGCATGCAAAAAACTTGACAGGCTCTGCGCAAACTGTCTGCGTCAAACAAAACGTGGACACTTTTGAGTGTCATTCTTGTAAGGTTCTAGGTATCTACGGGGGAGGCCGCATACTTGATCGATGTCCACTGATGAACCAGTTTACTTGTGAACGACATTTGCATCGCCCAGTCCAAAGTCGAGCGTTGCCGAAACTGTTTGTTTCTCGCTCTTTAGCCACCCGTCTATCAAGCATTCTGCTCTCTTCACACTTGCTTGTTTCGCTAATATGACTATCTCTCTTTCGCCATGCGCCAGGCCAGACTGTATATCGGCGGCGGCGTAAGTGGTGTTTTGTAAAAGTAAACTCTATTGCAATGCAATATGCATGTCAATGTATTATTCTATTAGTAGGCATTGTTAGACCGGTTTACGATCCAGTCCACTGATGAACTCGTTTACTTGTGAACGACATTTGCAATAGTGCAAGTGCAAAGTCGATCGCAGCCGAAACTGTTTCTCGTCTATCAAGCATTCCGTTCTCTTCACACTTGCTTGTTTCGCTAATATGACTAAGTACCTCTCTTTTGCCATGTGCTCGATTCTCGGCGGCGTGGGCGGTGTTTTATGAAAATAAACTCTATTGCAATGTATTATTGTATTAGCAGGCAAGCAAATAGTAGGTAAGTACTTAATTTGTTATCTACTAGGTACCTACCTACAAATAAAATTAAATCCATTCTGGAGAAACAGACGCCTATTCTTGCATAGTGTGCATAGGTATTTCATTTCAAAAGTAGGGAAATCATTTAATTTTTTTGAGCTAGGTAGGTAAGTATTACATTACTAAACAATTACCTACCTATCTTCATATGGTAGGTAAGTTGCACTATGCACACAAGCGTAGGTTAGGTACCTAGGAGGGTTATTTCTGATTTTTGGGCATACCTATCCAGGTAGAGACAAACCATTCTAAAAATGCAGGCCCTCTTCATAAAACGTCATAGGTACCTACTTACTTGGCGTGCATTTTTAGAATGCTTTATCTCTACCTTCCTAGGTACTTATCCCGAAGGTAGGTAGGTAGTGTAGGTTCCCTAGGTACCTACCTACCTACTGACCTATGGGATTTTTCTTTTGACGCGTCAAAAGGCAAGAGGCACCGATACTTACATTTTAATACCTACTTATGACAAGTTTAGCACCAATATTAATGGTAGGCCTACCTATAATAAACTGGTGCTTAGGTATTCTGTTAAGTGATACGATAACATAACACTATTGCTCCGTGCTATTTCACACTGGCATGGCGATTTGCAAGCGAGTTAACGCCGAAAGACAGGGTACCTGTATGTACCTAAGGTAGGTAAATTCATTGTTGAAAAAAAAGTAGTGATCGCTAGGTCTACTGTTCGTAGAACTACTAGTTATATAAAAATACCCAGAACACCCGGAACAAATATTTGCATATCGTACAAACATTTGTCCTAAGGCGGGAATCGAACCCGCAACCTGCGTCGCAGGCGGACCTTTGCCGGCTGCACCACATCGGTCGTCAAAATATTTCATACGTCGCGTCGTCGATTGGCAAGCGTTTATGATCGTTTTAATTCTCGTCGTCGTTTACCAATCTGTGAATCAACGTTCAACGATCGATCATGTCCTGAACTGAACGGCATAAACTAGTCGAACAGTAGACTGTTTTATGAACTAGTGAGTTTAAGAACATCGTGGACGGTAAACGGTCTCGTTTCGTCGACTGAAAAGAAGTCGACGACCCATTCCTAATCAGAAGTTGGTGATTGCGACGGGTTGGTTACAGATCTCGCATTCTTCCTAAAAGTAATATTTGAGTGCCGAGAGGAGCTGGTGAGGGTAGGACTAGCGCCACAGAGCTGTGTCCGCTTCATTCACGCAATCTTGGAGCCGTGATTTTTGGTAGTTGGTTGGTATTCAGCTTGACTTGCGAGTTCTTCCTTATACATGGCCCGCAGTTCCAGCGTGCTTTGCTTTCGGCTGAAAGGTAGCAGTAGTGGATATCAGTAACTGTCGAGCAAGTATTAAGATGGAGATTGATCTTGCATGAAGCACAGGTCATGAAATGTTTTGATAAAATAGCTTGACAACATTTACTGCATATTATTTTTCTTGGTGGTGGTGTTCGAATGGGCGCCATTTCTATTTAATTTTATCTTCTTACTCTCGAATTGCATCCAAATGTGTGACAGTTAGGGCCACTTGCGTAAGGCTATTTAAATAGTCGCTGAATGAATTTCATGACTTAAGTACGGTTCCTGTCTTGCACTCATCGATCAAAAATTGGGGAGGCCGCATACTTGATCGATGCTTGCACTGCAAAAATTAAGCTCCTAATCATAATTAACAAGCTGTCAAACTTAAATGCCCAAAATTGGCCATTTAACTTTGCTAATCGTATTTAGCGCCTGACAGCTGTTTGATTTGTCATCCATCACTCATCATTGTCAGTGGTTTTCATAAAAATGTTTTGTTGTGACAAATTCATGTAAATATTTGATTATTTACAAAGTATTCTTGATAATTCCTTTACGTGTCTGCTACTGTTGAGTCGAACTAGAAATTGATTTATGGGACCTATCAGATGATGATGAAGAGATCACCGAGTATTTGACCTGGAGGTCAAAATATGGAAAGACAAATCTGGAAGCAGGACAAGTTTTTCCGAGAACAAATTTTTTAGTGGAGTCTGTTGTGTGCATGTTGTGTGTTTACTAGTCTATCTGATAATAAATTTGTAAGACGTTTTCGTTTATCAAAAGAGCAACATCAATTTATTACAGAAGTAATTGTCGTATTTATTATAAAATAGATTCAACATCAACTTTTTGTTTTCATAAAGCTTCTACCCACAGCCACGTTTTGAAGCGCGTCTTGTATCGCGCGATTTGTTGCGATTGTAGCGCGATTCTTCACACACAGCTGCGTATAAGCAAGGTAATATTATCCTATAAGTAATCCGACTTCATACAAACGGGCGAAACGCGAGCTATACCTACCCGTCTCGATCTCGGCATGCGCTCAGCATGCAGACAGTCGCGGCTGTGCCGCAGTGACGAACGGATGGTGTGATGTTTATTTAACAATAACCGCGCGATTTTTTCTCTAAAAATAAGTTCAGGTACATATTTAATAAAGTAGCTGCAGGTATCTATAACCAAGTAAAAGATACCTATTCCTTTTTCTCCAAAAAAATCTCCTAAAATTTAATAATAAAGCATTTTGTAGGTACGTCTCAGTCGAGGCGCAAATATTTTTCGGTCGCAAATTTATAAGACCGATTTGTTATTCAAACATAAACAGGTTTTTTAATTAAATCTACCAATCAAAAAACAACACGCTTTTTATTGAACACTTCCCATTCAATTCACAAAGTATTTTATTTGTTTATATAAAAAAAGTACCTTCCTATATTTACAATCACAAAACTAAATGGAAACACAAAGTAGGCAAATGTAATTAAAATGCTGGAGGCGGGCCGCCCTATCGCATGTTTACCTACCGCGCGGCTGTAGGCATTTATTTCAAAGATACGGCCGAGTCCAAATACTGTTGGATAATATTACCGTGGTATAAGTAAGCACGATAATTTGTAGACGCCGCGCGCCGCCCCGCCGCGCCGCTGCCGCCCCCAAAACGCAAGACGCAGCAGTGTGTAAGATGGCATGCGTCCTAGTAAAAAATGTTCAAAAAAAGGTTGTGCATCTCTGTGCATCTCTCTAGTTCTCAGCCTAGTCCAGGTCTGGAGTAGTGAGAATGGCAGAGGTAGGAGAGGTGATGGACCTTCTGTCATTGTTTCCGATCCCCTTCATGCCAATTCATCGACGGCTTCATTAACTAGCGATCCGCAATGTCCCTTGATCCATTGAAAGATGATCCTATTCTTGGTGGATGGATATTCTCTATAATGCTAAGTGACATTCGTACACGAGCTTGGAGTTACAGCTGTTTCCTTCCAGAGCCCTGAGTAAGGCAGCGCTGTCAGAGAGAATATGTACGACATCGTCATCTCTTGTTGTATGTACCTACAGGTCTAGTGGTTCTAGATCTAGAATAATATCTAGGCCAGCACCGGGTGGTTCTCATGCAGCCTGTTATCGCCGAAGTGTGTAAGATTGTATGCGTCTTAGTACAAAATGTACGCAAACAAATATCGCAACAAATCGCGTGACACAACACGCGCTTCAAGATCGCGGCTGTGGGGTAGAGGCTCAAACAAACTTCACAACTTGACACTGGTCTCGTATGTTCCGTTCTACGCAAAAACTGTTCCGTTTTATGTCAGTTGGATCATGGCTTGATCGTGCTTGATGACCAATCTTTAACGGAACGCATGACGATCCATAGACTAGCGCGCTTAGTTAAATGACCGCTGCGAAAGCCTCGCGCAAGACAATGCTAAATAGAATTAAGCTAATTGTATTTAAGTCGGTAATCGTATTTAACTAATTTCGATTTCAATACGATCCTTACGCAAGCCGCCCTTGGCTTTATTCACAAAGAAAATTATACTTACTAGTATTTACAATTGAAACGATTGAGCTAACTGCAGACTGTTGCAAACAGTCTACAGGTAGCTCAACTGATAAATATCAATACCAGTCGGAAGCGTCCCCAGACGCTGGCTGCATTGCCACGCTGTATGGCAATGCTGACGCGCTGTGCAAGATACTCACCAGCTCTCGGGTCACGCGTCGCTTCGACCAGACGCTCAGATAATTTTTTGAAAACCCGGAGAGCCTCCAAAGGGAGCAAATGTGTAGGCTCTGTCGAGTACAGGTCTCGAGGTCTCTTGCGCCTCTTGAGATCTTCGGCCAAATCTGCCGCCGCACCTGCCCTCACGGATGCCCTCGGAAGATGGGAAGGCACAAGTGTGTCGACGCATGTAGCGTCTCACACAATGGGCCTCCCCGACTCCCATGGGACTAGTGTCATACCGTCGGGTCTCTGTAATCTGTCTGACAGTAACAGAGATAAGAGATGTTCCCTCGTAAAGCGCTACCTGGCGAAAAAAACGTAACAACATAAAAAACAGTAAGAACATTTTCATTTGCATGTGATTCCCTTGGAAATTTCAAAATATTCGGACTAAAACGGCTGTAATTTTTGAGTGCGTTGACGTAGAAGTTATATTTATATCGCGGCTTCAATAGGTTACGGACTTGACTATTTAATGTTAATTTCAACTTGATACGTCCACGCGTTCCTGAGAAAAGAGTGTTGACAGATAGACAGACAGACAGACGGACAACAAAGTGATCCTATAAGGGTTCTTTCTTTCCTTTTGAGGTACGGAATCCTAAAAATATAGTTACCTACCTATTTTCATCTAACAACATGATAGGTACCTGCATGATACACGTTAACAACTAGGTACTTACCTACTTGTTACAGTGCCTGTAGGTAAGGTACATAGTTACTTACCCATTGTAATGTTACAGAAATAATATTAGGATAAAACAATATTTAGTAACAATTCCGCGCAAAACCTTATCTGATAAGATCCTACAATTTCGGAATTGTTACTAAATATTGTTTTATCATAATATTATACAATGCATTTCCGCAAAGTAACGCCTGAATCTATTATTTATGTTACAGAAAGTTGCTGAGCAAAGAGCCTCACTCGTACTACACGTACATGGGATCACTGACCTCTCCGGCGTGCAACGAGGCCGTCATCTGGATCATCTTCAACACTCCTCTGTGGATGTCAGACGCGCAGGTGAGTCCATCTTCAACAATCCTCTTTAGATGTCAGACGCGCAGGTGATTCCACCTTCAACACTCCTCTCTCAATGACAGACGCGCTGGTGAATCCATCTCAACACTCCTCTCTGGATGTCAGATGCGCAGGTGAGTCCATCTTCAACACTCCTCTCTATATGTTAGACGCGCAGGTGAATCCATCTTCAACACTCCTCTCTAGATCTCAGACGCGCAGGTGAGTCCGTCTTGAACACTCCTCTCTAGATTTCAGACACGCAGGTGATTCCATCTTCAACATTCCTCTCTAGATGTCAGACGCGCAGGTGAGTCCATCTTCAACACTCCTCTCTAGATTTCAGACACGCAGGTGATTCCATCTTCAACATTCCTCTCTAGATGTCAGACGCGCAGGTGAGTCCATCTTCAACACTCCTCTCTAGATTTCAGACGCACAGGTGATTCCATCTTCAACACCTCTCTCTGGATGACAAACGCGCAGACGAGTCCATCTCAACACTCCTCTATGGATGTCAGACGCGCGGGTGAGTCTATCTTCAACACCTCTCTCTGGATGACAGAGGCGCAGGCGAGTCCATCTCTACACTCCTCTATGGATGTCAGATGCGCAGGTGAGTCCATCTTCAACACTCCTCTCTATATGTTAGACGCGCAGGTGAATCCATCTTCAACACTCCTCTCTAGATCTCAGACGCGCAGGTGAGTCCATCTTGAACACTCCTCTCTAGATTTCAGACACGCAGGTGATTCCATCTTCAACATTCCTCTCTAGATGTCAGACGCGCAGGTGAGTCCATCTTCAACACTCCTCTCTAGATTTCAGACACGCAGGTGATTCCATCTTCAACATTCCTCTCTAGATGTCAGACGCGCAGGTGAGTCCATCTTCAACACTCCTCTCTAGATTTCAGACACGCAGGTGATTCCATCTTCAACATTCCTCTCTAGATGTCAGACGCGCAGGTGATTCCATCTTCAACACTCCTCTATGGATGACAAACGCGCAGGCAAGTCCATCTCAACACTCCTCTATGGATGTCAGACGCGCGGGTGAGTCCATCTTCAACACCTCTCTCTGGATGACAAACGCGCAGGCAAGTCCATCTCAACACTCCTCTATGGATGTCAGACGCGCGGGTGAGTACATCTTCAACACCTCTCTCTGGATGACAAACGCGCAGGCAAGTCCATCTCAACACTCCTCTATGGATGTCAGACGCGCGGGTGAGTCCATCTTCAACACCTCTCTCTGGATGACAGACGCGCAGGTAAGTCCATCTCAACACTCCTCTATGGATGTCAGACGCGCAGGTGAGTCCATCTTCAACACCTCTCTCTGGATGACAGACGCGCAGGCAAGTCCATCTCAACACTCCTCTATGGATGTCACGCAGGTGTGACCATCGGCCGGTGAGTTGTTGAGAAATAGGGGTTCAATGTAACCAAAATGTACCTAGGTAGGTACTTGTCCGTAGCCTTGTCGCCTGAGAGTACGAGGTAGGTACTTTGCGTCAAATCCGGTATGTTTATTTCGATTTTTGACAAAGTTGCGTTCGACGCTTGAGGTCACAAACTGGAATCATTCATCATCTCACAAGTCTGCAAAAAATCAGAACTACCGGATTTGACGCAAACTCTGATGTAAATACAAGGTTACTGGAATGTAGTGTATGTATTTTAGGAAAATTTCTGAAAACGCTGAAAAACGTGAAGTCACGGGGGTCGTGAATTCCTTTATAATCTAAGTAAACGAAGACATCGCGATTGACGAGAGATTGACGATTAACACGAGCCGTCGACAAAGCATAACACTCAAAGTGCGTGCAGTATTGAGGTCGGTGCAAGCGCAGCACTTTCCATAGATCAGCCTTGCGTATAACCTCCCCCCAAAGAACAGCGTCGTAAATTGAGCTGGGGGTTGACCGGAATCAACCCTTCTGGTAACAGGAACAGGAATGGTGTAGACTCCTTGTAGTTCAGCTTGGCTATCTCCAGAAACTTCGTGCGAGTTGATTGTCTTTCCTCGGTAGCGCCGGTAGAGTAGGCCCGCCAGTGTGCAATAGTGTGCATGCACCGAACAGAGTGATGAGGTACATAGGTATTGTAGTATGATATAAACTGTGTCCGGTGTCCTTTTCAAGATTCAATGGCATTTGATGTAGAACTTTCTGGTTTGTTTCGTGAAGATCGTTCAAATTAATTGAGTTTAATTTGAATGCTGGAGCTGAAGATGATGCCCTATAGTTGAAGTTTCTAGGCACGTCCATGATTTTCAGTGCTTGTCCCTTCAAACGATCCTTAGGGCGGCTTGCGTAAGGATCGTATTGAAATTGAAATTAGTTAAATACGATTAGGTACCGACTTAAATACAATTAGCTTAATCCTATTTAGCATTGTCTTGCGCGAGGCTTTCGCAGCGGTCATTTAACTAAGCGCGCTAGTCTATGGATCGTCATGCGTTCCGTTAAAGATTGATCATCAAGCACGATCAAGCCATGATCCAACTGACATAAAACGGAACAGTTTTTGCGTAGAATGGAACATATGACACCAGTGTCAAGTTGGGAAGTTTGTTTAAGCCTCTACCCCACAGCCGCGATCTTGAAGCGCGTCTTGTGTCACGCGATTTGTTGCGATATTTGTTTGCGTACATTTTGTACTAAGACGCATACAATCTTACACACTTCGGCGATAACAGGCTGCATGAGGACCACCCGGTGCTGGCCTAGATATTATTCTAGATCTAGAACCACTAGACCTGTAGGTACACACAAGAGATGACGATGTCGTACATATTCTCTCTGACAGCGCTGCCATACTCAGGGCTCTGGAAGGAAACAGCTGTAACTCCAAGCTCGTGTACGAATGTCACTTAGCATTATAGAGAATATCCATCCACCAAGAATAGGATCATCTTTCAATGGATCAAGGGACATTGCGGATCGCTAGTTAATGAAGCCGTCGATGAATTGGCATGAAGGGGATCGGAAACAATGACAGAAGGTCCATCACCTCTCCTACCTCTGCCATTCTCACTACTCCAGACCTGGACTAGGCTGAGAACTAGAGAGATGCACAACCTTTTTTTGAACATTTTTTACTAGGACGCATGCCTCTTACACACTGCTGCGTCTTGCGTTTTGGGGGCGGCGGCGCGGCGGGGCGGCGCGCGGCGTCTACAAATCGTGCTTACATAAACGCAGCTGTGTGTAAAGAATCGCGCTACAATCGCAACAAATCGCGCGATACAAGACGCGCTTCAAAACGTGGCTGTGGGTAGAGGCTTTATGAAAGATAACAAAAAGTTGATGTTGAATCTATTTTATAATAAATACCACAATTACTTTTGTAATAAATTGATGTTGCTCTTTTATCTCTATTATCAGATAGACTAGTAAACACACAACATGCACACAACAGACTCCACTAAAAAATTTGTTCTCGGAAAAACTTGTCCTGCTTCCAGATTTGTCTTTCCATATTTTGACCTCCAGGTCAAATACTCGGTGATCTCTTCATCATCATCTGATAGGTCCCATAAATCAATTTCTAGTTCGACTCAACAGTAGCAGACACGTAAAGGAATTATCAAGAATACTTTGTAAATAATCAAATATTTACATGAATTTGTCACAACAAAACATTTTTATGAAAACCACTGACAATGATGAGTGATGGATGACAAATCAAACAGCTGTCAGGCGCTAAATACGATTAGCAAAGTTAAATGGCCAATTTCGGGCATTTAAGTTTGACAGATTGCTAAATATGATTAGGAGCTTAATTTTTGTAGTGCAAGACAGGAATCGTACATAAGTCATGAAATTCATTCAGCGTATATTTAAATATTCTTACGCAAGTGGCCCTTAGTGTTGGAGATCGTAAATTCGGCGGTTTTCATGAAGCAATTTTGAGGTATTACAGCAGGATAACTTCCTTGAAGTGTTTTGTAGAGGTCCTCTCCACAGGACAGATGTACTTTTGTAGAAACCGGGAAGCTGATGCTGTAATGTTTCTCGTCGAGTTCTTCGAATGCTGGTTTTTCTAAGGTGATGGTAGTGAGTGTGCAGTTTCGGCTTCGCTGCCGGGTAGAGATGAGATGCTGGAGTCATCTGAAGATCGGCTTTGCAGATTCCTTTTCTCCTTGCAGAGGTACCATTTACTTGTCTTCGGGCATTCTGCCTCTATGTAGTTGAAATCTTTCATATGGATGGCTAGGTACGGGAAAGGAGGAGTAAGGATTTCATGATTTTTATTAGGAACAATGGATAGCTTACACATGTCGTAAGTGGATGGGATGGGAGCACGACGGAAATGTTATATACCTACTATAACTATCTGATTAGGTACCTACCTACATAGTAAGAACCTAACCTAATTATATCGAAGTATTCTCTAATTTGACGACCTCTGTGGCGTGGTGGGCGAAGGTCCGCCTGCGACGTAGGAGGTTGCGGGTTCGATTCCCGCCTCGGGACAAATATTTGTACGATCTGCAGATATTTATTCAGGGTGTTCTGGTCGTTTTCTATGTATAATAAAAAATATCTATCTATGTACTCGTATATTATTATGTATATCAGTTATCTAGTACCCATAACACAAGCTCTGCTTACCCTGGGGCTAGATAATTCTGTGTGAATTGTCCAGCATTATTTATTAAAAAAAAAAAAGTTCTAAGTAAATCTAACACCGAACTGCGAACTGCTATAAAGTATATTCAATTTACGAATAATTTCGCGAATTGCATACAAATTAAGGACCGAATGATGCGTAGTAGAAGCTCTAATAAAGGCTAGGATAGGACATTCTGGACTTCTGGAGGTTAACTAATTCTAGGAAAATCGCATCTACTTGATCTGAGAGTACCTTAGGTACTGGAGCGAATTGTGCATATTTCACTAAATCATAGTCCGGGAAAGCCTCGGCTTGCTCTATCTTACGGATCTTATTCTGATTATCCACGATGCTGTCCAAAATTGTATAATACTGAGAAGTCCCATTTTTAGTTATGCTAACGTGAGTAGGTATCTATTTAATGCAATTGCTAATTTATTTTCATTATTTTCCAAACGGGTTATAGAATCGCGTTATAGGCTTTAGTCATCTTATCCTTGTGGCTAGTCATGTACTGTTGTAATAAATGCGCTGAGAGGTCTACGTCGAAAGCGTCTCGAGGGTCGTGTGTCCTGCTCCTGTAACTACTTCTATCGGTTTGCACTTAGTAAAACTATGAATACTACTATTGTATCGTCATCGCAGTAGTTATTTAAATATTTTACATTCAAATTCTGGCGCCAAGCACTCGTATTCGAATCGATTTTTTTTCGAGCTTTTATTTCGTTATGTTTCTATTTTGAATTGGCACCAATGGGCGGCCTCGGGCCATGCGATTGACCAATCACAAGATTATAGATGGAGCCACATTAAAAACAACGTTGAAAGAACCCGAGAGGACACGTAGTTACCTACCCGCGCCACCGGCCAACGCAACGAGACGCTTGCTTCCCTCTAAGAAACTAAAAGAACTTTTCCTTAATGAAATTACTTAATAATAGATCTATCGATTTTCTTGTGTTTTAAAAAACTAATCAAGCCTTGTGAAAGACGTTTGATTTGAATTGAACTGTGTAAATTGTGCTGAGAAACATCATCGCTGTTCCCCTGGATGGAAGCCATTCGCCAAGCGCCAGAGATTTCTTTGGATCAATTTGTATCTATCCAGAGGTAAATCAATTTATTTAATAGAATGTGTAGCTTAATGATCGCTGCAGTGACGATTCGAATACCTATCTGCCTAAAGTTATTGCCTGATGTGCGAGACGTTGATCCGCGCACAAATAATATTACCTTGCAACTATTATAAGCCAAAAGGGCGTAGGGCAATAAATTAATTACAGATTAGGATTTTTGTCCTAATTTTAAGATACGAAGATGTTCTAATATCGTAGAGTGAAATATTTCAATAATCCCTAGTATTTTATTTTATGCATCTTAACTAATTCCACAACGAGTTGATTTGTAAATTCGGTACCTAAGTACCGTTATCTGTAACCATAGTGCTCGGGATGCCATGATGAGTACAAAAGTTCAATAAGGCCTGCACTACACTTACGGCAGTGCCGTCTCGTAGATAGTAAGCCTGTGCATATTTCGAAAATGAATCGACGATGGTCAAAAACTTTTCACTTTGAATAGTTAATAAATCTACGTGAATTAGCTCGAACGGCTTACTAGCGGGCGGCGCTACCTGGAACTGTTGCTTAATCGGAGACCGGGCATATTTCGCTTGGCCACGATAGTGCATTCATTAAATAAACTTAGCGATTTGTTCTCTCATCTTAGGCCAGTAATATCTATGGGATAACGCTAGGTAACATGCATTGATACCCTGAGATAAAACTGCGCCTATAGCTACATTTGAGGCATCGGTTGTTAGAATAAACTCGCGACTAAAATCAGGGTAGGTACTGTAGGACTGGGTCGTTCGTCAACAGAGTCTTACAGTGTTCGAAACAGTTGATGCGGTGGACTAGATCCTTGCGTCTCTAAGGATAAATCACTACAAAGCGGTCTTATCGCGATGGTCTGCGAAATTATTTACTTGCGCACTTCTTATTCCTTGCCAGTTATCTGGAATTCCGTTCGAATTAATCAATCTTGCCGCGGACCCCGATACTTTTTTTATAATATCATTTATGAGAGCTTGATTTGGAAGCTCACTACCTGGTTCCGTACTAAAATAGGTTAGCACGAGCTGGTCACACAAATTTATAAATCTTGTTAAAATATGGGAGTTGCCGTCAAACTCTGGCACAAGTCCTCAGGACTTGTAGATCATGTCCATCTGGGTGACAAGGATCCGCGCGGCGGCCGGCGGCGTTATCCTCGGACATCGTGTCCTCAAAATCTAATTGTCTACTTTCGTCTATTACACTACCACCTAGTGTCCTACTAAGATTACCTAACCAAGGCTTAAAATTTTTAGAATGAAATTTTTTGAAAAATTAATTAAATCTAACACACACGAAATACATATAATAAGGATAGGATTAGTAATAAGGGAGCATGTAAGGATGAAAGATTCAACTTACCGCATTCGATTTCTGGTACCACTGCACTGAATCTAAGTTCGGATTCAACCGAAGCGCAACACTAATAGGTTCGTTCTAGATAATCTTCTAGAAAAAAGTACCTATACGGGAGACTGCGCCAATTATGTAGGTTACGCTCCGTGACTGTCCTCATAATACATTCAGTCAAAAAAGTATCGGGAATGGATGATTTGTTTATGGTTCCAAATTAAAATTATTGTTTTTTTTGTTGTTGTTAGATTGGCACAACTGTTTTCCATTTTGGCGCGGAGTTGAGTTGCATCTGTTATCTATGTAGGTATAATTAAAATGACATTTATTCACAAGGAAAATTATACTAGTATTTACAATTGAAACAATTGAGCTAACTGCCGACTGTTGCAAACAGTCTACAGATAGCTCAACTGATCCATATCAACACCAGTCGGAAGCGTCCCCAAGACGCTGGCTGCATTGCCACGCTGTATGGCAATGCTGATACGCTGTGCCAGATATTCACCAGCTCTCGGGTCACGCGTCGCTTCGACCAGACGCTCAGATAGTTTTTTGAAAACCCGAAGAGCCTCGGTACCCCACGGACCTAGGGTCTCGACTCCAAGGGAGCAAATGTGTAGGCTCTGTCGAGACCTGCATATTTGCGTCTCTTGAGATCTTCGGCCAAAGGTATAATTAAATACAGTGCTGTTTTTAGTTATATCATATCTAGTGTGTATTGTGAATTTCATAATGGACAAAAACATCGAACAAAGAGATTGTCTTAAATTTTGCATCGCCAATGGAATTTCGTGTTCGGAGTCACTGAAAATGTTACAGAAGGGTTACGGTGAATTTTATCAAAAACACGTGCTTATGAGTGGTACAAAGCATTCAAAAGCGGTCGACATGTGATGGAAGATTTGCCTCGCTCTGGTAGGCCATCAACGTCTGCAACTGAGTTAACATTGCAAAAGTGAAGGAAAAAGTGACTGAAAATCTTCATTCAACTTTAAGAGAGATAGCCGCGGGACTTGTTGTATCTCACGAGTCAATTCAATTCTTGGTATCTCACGAGTCGATCCGTATAAGTACCTTTTTAAATAATCACTTGGGTATGAAACATTTTGCCGCTCGACTAGTCCCAAAAGACCTGAATTTTCAAAGAATTTTCTCCAAAAACTCAATCGCATGAGAGTCGCCGAGGACATGCTAGAACGAGTCAATTCCGACCCAACATTCATGAAACGCATTGTTAGGTACTGGTGACGAGACGTGGGTTTATGAGTTTGACGTGCAAACTAGTCAACAAGCTTCGGAGTGGCGCCTTCCAACTGAACCGAAACCGAAAAAAAAAAATTCGCGGCGAGAATTGAACTCAATTCCGGAAACAGCGTTTAAAAAGTGTTTTGATGATTGGATTATTCGCTGGCGTAAGTGTAGGTATCATTTCTGAAGGAGCATACTTTGAAGGTGATAAAATAAAGTTGGATGAATAACAAACATTTTGTGTATTTTTGATCTTTTCCCGGTATCTTCTTGACAGAGTAGGTAGTATTTTGTTGATATTCGACAAACTTAGTGTGCCCTTATGGAAAAGATGGCACTGTTGGCAGCATCGAGTTCTCTCCGGCTTCCACTGCATCCGCCCAGCCACCGACGGCCTAAGCCTCTGATACCTACGTCTTTTTGAAAGCCCGCTTGTCGTCCATTCTCTCACCATGTGCGAGTAAGCGGAGACGAGAGCTCTCTAACATAATGTTTGAAAGCCCGCTTGTCGTCCATTCTCTCAACATGTGCGAGTAAGCGGAGTCGAGAGCTCTCTAACATAATGTTTGAAAGCCCGCTTGTCGTCCATTCTCTCACCATGTGCGAGTAAGCGGAGACGAGAGCTCTCTAACATAATGTTTGAAAGCCCGCTTGTCGTCCATTCTCTCAACATGTGCGAGTAAGCGGAGACGAGAGCTCCCTAACATAATGTTTGAAAGCCCGCTTGTCGTCCATTCTCTCACCATGTGCGAGTAAGCGGAGACGAGAGCTCTCTAACATAATGTTTGAAAGCCCGCTTGTCGTCCATTCTCTCACCATGTGCGAGTAAGCGGAGACGAGAGCTCTCTAACATAATGTTTGAAAGCCCGCTTGTCGTCCATTCTCTCACCATGTGCGAGTAAGCGGAGACGAGAGCTCTCTAACATAATGTTTGAAAGCCCGCTTGTCGTCCATTCTCTCAACATGTGCGGGTAAGCGGAGACGAGAGCTCTCTAACATAATGTTTGAAAGCCCGCTTGTCGTCCATTCTCTCAACATGTGCGAGTAAGCGGAGACGAGAGCTCTCTAACATAATGTTTGCCTAAAATAATATTTATTTTCCCAGTACAACCAGTTCGGTAAGATAAGCAACGGGCAGCACAACTTCCGCAGCCTGCAGAAACTGAAGCGGCAGCAGGTGTTCATGCCGGTGAAGGCGGGCATCCACACGCCGCAGATGATCATCTTCCTGGAGAGGGTCGTCAAGATCGTCGCCGAGTTCTTCAGCAACGTCACCAGGTCAGTGTCTTAACGACAACTCCATCATTATAGCTACCTCATTTATTCAATAGGTTTTTAGACGGCTTTCGGCAGCCGAACTCATCGAATGAATGGTGTACCTAAGTAGGTAGGAGGTAGGTACGCTTGATTGGTAAGCCACGTTTTGAATTTGTGCTTCCAGTAGGTCTATCTCTTGGTTCAATGGTTCAACGGCTGGTTCAATGGTTCTCTCGTCGCTCTGCATGGCGAGTGTTGTAAGTATCATGGCTTGAGCAGGGATATCATCCATAGTAGGTAGGTATAGGGACGCATGGGAATGCGAGAAGTCAGTGCAGACCGCTGTTCCTCCACACACAATCTGAATTAGGGTTCTTGTTCACACTTGTTGACGGCGCCGTGAACACGTGACACGGCGATTAACCGTAGGTTTTACGGTGAAAAACCGGTGTGTCGGCAAACTCCCATTGTGATCCACACAACACTGGCGACCGTGCCTTCACCTTCACACGGCGAACTAACCGTAGATTTTCAGGGCGAAAAAAACGTGTGTGAACAAAGGCCCTCAAAGTACCTGTGTCTACCTAGGTGGTTGGAGTGGTCATCAACAGAGTTGTCAGAACCGACAACCGGTGGAGTGAACATGTTCTTGAATGCTGACCGCGATTAGGCGAACGTAGTAGGTCCCTTCCCCCTGCCTACCTAAAGGACGCCGATCTAATGGATGTCGATCTGCGCGTAGCCTGCTGCAGCTGACAGATGCTAGATGCGGCAAGCTCAAGATGGAATATTATATTATGGGATGATACCTACCCTACTCAACTCACTCGCTCGCTCAATAACTCGAGTTCATCAACTCTCCCTTGCATTGAGAAGATTTGAACCACAAATCATTTTTTAAATTACCTACCTAAATCAGAAATTATTTGATTAGCGGAAATAGGTACTTTTCCAAAAGGCACCTCTCGCCCAATGCCTTGGATTACGGTTCTAAACTATAAAGATAGAGACTTTAGTTAAAATGGTTTGCAGTTTAAAGTAAAACTGGGTCCAGCTCTCCCGGACTCCCCCTACCTGTTGGTCCTGGTAGGTAGTACCTAGGTACAAACGAGCCGCGAGCGTAGGACATCAATGACTTCTCTGTTCTTTAAGTAGGTGGGTACCTATCTGATGAAGCGATTGATCCCCTGTTCGTATACCTAAGTAAGCAACCCTGTCCCAGTGAGGGTAAGTGAACGGTTGGGGTCCGGCCCGCAGGAGCGGCGCGCGCGCACCCGACACCGACCAGATCACGCAGGTCGTCCTGAACCGCCTCTTTAATACTTCTCAGAAGAGGAACAACGTGCTCCGACGGAAAATATTTTTCACATGACGGGGTATGATATTTCAACTTAGAACACGTCTTGTACAAAATAGCACGATTCTAGAAGAGATAGATAGCTAATTAATATAGTAATAGATAGTAACCAAGCTAATTTTACCAAAAATTAAAATACCGCATTGTGTTCCTTTCGTTTGAGCAGGTGTTCAACCCCCCTCCCTTTTCACCTCATAGGGGTGGAATTTCCAAAAATCCCTTCTTAGCGGCGGAGCTTAGGTTGTGTAATAAAAAGCACCTTCCCTTCAAATGTCAGCTTTTTAGCTTCAGCGGTTTGGGCTGGGCGTTGTTGTTGTTACCAGAAACCCGCTTGTTCGTTTCTAAATTAAGATAACTTCAACCCTCACTTTACCCGTTTTAAATATTATTATAAAAAATCCTGAAACACGTATTTTAAATTTATTGTTTGTCAGTACATACTGAAAATCTCAGGTCATCCCACATTAAAAAGTTACAAACATTTCAATACGGTGGCTCCGTATTTGAATCTCAAACTGTTATAAGTAACCCGTTTTACATTTCTAGGAAAAATTTTAAAAATCCTGAGACACGTAGTCGATAGTTTTATATTTTAGTATTCTGTGTTTCATGCAAATCGGGTCACTGGTTAAGGAGTTACAAAAAACAACAGAAAACGTCAATCCCACTTCTTTTCACCCCCTAAGGGGTGGAATTTCCAAATTTTTTTAGCGGGAGTTGTGTAAAAAAGGTACGCCCCCTCCATATTTGACAGCTTCAGCGGTTTGGGCTGGGCGTTGTTGTTACCAGAAAATCGCTTGTTATATTCAGATTATTATAGGTATTATAAGTTTTGGAATGTGCTCATCAATGGATAAATTCAACTGGATACCTTTATTGTAGGTAGTAGGTACCCTACCTACAATATGGGTATGGGTATTATTAAGGCCGCCGATTGTGCCATATTCTATATAGTTAGTATTAAGTTCTTATTAAATTTTTCTGTGTATTGATGGTGCAATAAAGATATAATCTATCTATCTATCTATCCATCTATTACAGTTGAATTAACCTTAATTAACCATATGTAGGTACCTAAGCACCTAACTGTACATTACATACGAGTAGGTCCTTAGGGGAGAGTTGCATAATACCGCGCGGTTGGCAATTCCGCGCCCGTGCATATCCAGCCAACTACATAATACCGCGCGGTTGGCAATTCCGCGCCCGTGCATATCCAGCCAACTACATAAATAGCAACTGCCTGGAGTGCTGATAGGATCGTAGCAAGGTTTAGAGAAACCTCCAAACGCGGTGATAATCATTATTGATATTGTAGAAATTTGTAAGAGCACGGTATTATCAACCTCGAACACGGTATTATCGTACCAGTTCAATAATTCTGCGTTTTCTGGAATTTTGATAATTTTTTATTTATTTGATTTTAAAGGTTTTGTCACGCTATAGGGATAGCTTAATAAATTTCTTACCAGTAGGTACCTTAAAAAAATATTCCAAGTTAGGCTTTAGGCATTCTCGCTCAGGGGCACAGTAATATCCGACTCCCCTAGTTATGAGTGGGCTACCTGTATAGCACTGCACAGAGTACCGACCGACCTACCGAGGTAATGCTGTCTGCATACCTTGTGGGTTTGTAACCGATAGTTCACTCCGTAGCCGAGGTAGGTACTAGGTGCCAGTAAAGAGACCAGACGGCACCTACGTACCGGCCCCATACTGACCTACTTACTTACCACCTACTTTGCTAAGCTTTTGTACATAATTCCATTTTCAATTGTTTATGACTTGGTTCATTCTTGGTGTCGTGCTCAGTCAGAGACGCCCGGCTGCTCGCGGTGGTGTTACCCCGATGGACGCACACAGTACTACCACCAACATATTTAAAGCAATAATTTGGACATTTGTTGCAGCTTTATGTCAAGAGGCTTCCACACGTGACGTGAGAGCAATCCGAAATGCAGAGAGCGCACCGGATCCACGACAAACCTTCTCACAGGAACTTGGCTACAGAAAACAATAAGTACCTTGTACCTATCCAATTAGGCTGCAGTCTTTGGTCAGAGCACACGGCTCATACCTCAAAGGGCATTCCTAGCGCAGAGGCGTTGTTGCTCTCCTATAGGCAATGGGTCCTTAGTTTGTTCAATCAATTTGTATTATACAAAAAATAAGAGCTATAAACAAATCATTTAGCAGGAAAAGCAGACTTTCTTATAGGTAGGTAGGGGACAGTTGGATAATCCAGCTTACTAAGCATAGCCACTGCCTGGGGTGCAAATAATATCGTAGCGCAAGTCCCCAATACCCTGCGCGCCTCGTCAGCGTCAGCCCGCTCCGTTACCCGGCGCGCCGCGTCAGCGTCAGCCCGCTCCGTTACCCGGCGCGCCGCGTCAGCGTCAGCCCGCTCCGTTACCCGGCGCGCCGCGTCAGCGTCAGCCCGCTCCGTTACCCGGCGCGCCGCGTCAGCGTCAGCCCGCTCCGTTACCCGGCGCGCCGCGTCAGCGTCAGCCCGCTCCGTTACCCGGCGCGCCGCGTCAGCGTCAGCCCGCTCCGTTACCCGGCGCGCCGCGTCAGCGTCAGCCCGCTCCGTTACCCGGCGCGCCGCGTCAGCGTCAGCCCGCTCCGTTACCCGGCGCGCCGCGTCAGCGTCAGCCCGCTCCGTTACCCGGCGCGCCGCGTCAGCGTCAGCCCGCTCCGTTACCCGGCGCGCCGCGTCAGCGTCAGCCCGCTCCGTTACCCGGCGCGCCGCGTCAGCGTCAGCCCGCTCCGTTACCCGGCGCGCCGCGTCAGCGTCAGCCCGCTCCGTTACCCGGCGCGCCGCGTCAGCGTCAGCCCGCTCCGTTACCCGGCGCGCCGCGTCAGCGTCAGCCCGCTCCGTTACCCGGCGCGCCGCATCAGCGTCAGCCCGCTCCGTTACCCGGCGCGCCGCGTCAGCGTCGTTTCGCTTCGGCCAATTGTTGTACCTCACCGAATTGGAATACCTACTCATTTAATCCTGCACAAACAAACGAAACGAAACAATCGATTGCGTCCTACCAACATACTTTACGTAGCCAGGAGCCAGATATCTCACAGCGCTGCAGCGCCTACTCCAACGCATCGCATGGATGGGTACCTAACCTAACCTAACTTCTAGTTTTGGACGTAGGTAAGTATTTGATAAGTACCTAGAATAATATTTGTAAATAATTTTGAATAAAACATTTAATTTTGTAAACATTGCGTTTCATTTAATAATATTAACAGCCAGGTTATCTACACATTTTCATATACACGACTCATTCGCCCACTATCTAAGTTTTGTAGACACATTACATTTAATAACAATTTCTTGTTCTCGTCGGGTCTTATTAAAATATGTAAGTACATAATCTACGAGTACCTAGATCTCGTATCATTAGTGATCTTGCCGGAGTAAATGAACCATTGAGTAAAATTCCTAAAATTTTTTGTGAGAAAAGTAGGTTGATGTTTTTTGGACTCAAAGTAGATTATGCAACAAGCACTCTAGAACAGTAATTGAAGACAGCTTCCGTGTTCCGCGGCTGCGCTACGCCGCCGCCGCGCCCGTGCAGTGCAACAGATGCCGGGCGAGGCCTGCGCCGCGGCCGCGGCCCGTCCGCCCCGGTGCACACCGGCGCGGGGCGCGCGGCGGCCGCGCGGCTGCGCTACGCCGCCGCCGCGCCCGTGCAGTGCAACAGATGCCGGGCGAGGCCTGCGCCGCGGCCGCGGCCCGTCCGCCCCGGTGCACACCGGCGCGGGGCGCGCGGCGGCCGCGCGGCTGCGCTACGCCGCCGCCGCGCCCGTGCAGTGCAACAGATGCCGGGCGAGGCCTGCGCCGCGGCCCGTCCGCCCCGCCTCGTCACACACCGGCGCGGGGCGCGCGGCGGCCGCGCGGCTGCGCTACGCCGCCGCCGCGCCCGTGCAGTGCAACAGATGCCGGGCGAGGCCTGCGCCGCGGCCGCGGCCCGTCCGCCCCGGTGCACACCGGCGCGGGGCGCGCGGCGGCCGCGCGGCTGCGCTACGCCGCCGCCGCGCCCGTGCAGTGCAACAGATGCCGGGCGAGGCCTGCGCCGCGGCCCGTCCGCCCCGCCTCGTCACACACCGGCGCGGGGCGCGCGGCGGCCGCGCGGCTGCGCTACGCCGCCGCCGCGCCCGTGCAGTGCAACAGATGCCGGGCGAGGCCTGCGCCGCGGCCGCGGCCCGTCCGCCCCGGTGCACACCGGCGCGGGGCGCGCGGCGGCCGCGCGGCTGCGCTACGCCGCCGCCGCGCCCGTGCAGTGCAACAGATGCCGGGCGAGGCCTGCGCCGCGGCCCGTCCGCCCCGCCTCGTCACACACCGGCGCGGGGCGCGCGGCGGCCGCGCGGCTGCGCTACGCCGCCGCCGCGCCCGTGCAGTGCAACAGATGCCGGGCGAGGCCTGCGCCGCGGCCCGTCCGCCCCGCCTCGTCACACACCGGCGCGGGGCGCGCGGCGGCCGCGCGGCTGCGCTACGCCGCGCCCGTGCAGTGCAACAGATGCCGGGCGAGGCCTGCGCCGCGGCCCGTCCGCCCCGCCTCGTCACACACCGGCGCGGGGCGCGGGGCGCGCGCTTCAACACGGAATGTGGGTAGGGACATATATTATACTATTCTTGGAAACGGAACAACTGTACAAATGGTTCATTATTTACAAACATACGTACACATAAGGTCATACATAGACCTAGTACTTACCGATACCAAATTTTGTATCCTACTTACAAATGCATTCAATCTCAATACATTTAAAATCGTCCACGATACAAAGCTCTGCAGCCTTTATTGCACTGCGTAAGTGTAAGTAAGTGTATGCGCAGGGCCGGCCGCCGCCGCGCCGCCGCCGCGCCGCCGCGCCGCCGCCCCGCCGCGCCCCGCTGCGGCAGCCAGACCCTCAAATCTTCGCTCAATTAAAATAAAACATACCTAATCACCAAACAAATCCCTACATAGTAATACAAAAACTAATTTAGTACAATAAATACAACTAGGGACAATCACACTGCACCGTGAGGGTACTGCCATGCCGCCGAGACGGGACGCGGCGTGGGGCGGGGCGCCTGCAGACGAGCACATCAGATAGCACCTGCGGGAGGCAACCGCCGGGGGGAGGCTCGCGGCCGGACCAGCCTCACAACTCTGTACATTGAAGTGCTTCGAAGACTCGCCTACGCCGCGAGGACGGCTCGCCGCCGCGCCGGCGCCGCTCGTTCTACACTCTGCAATATTGTTCCTCATCGCAACAATGCCTGCGGCGATTGATGGTCTTATTTTATTTAGTAATATGGCACTAAATATAACAGAATCGACAAGTCCTCTAACGAGTTCGTCATTTCAAAATATTTCACCGCCTTGATTGTCCCATACGTATGTCAACGTGAGTTCCGCTATAACGCGCGGCCGGGCCGGAGTCCCTGGCGCGCGCTCCGCCGCCTGCGCCCTGCGCTCCTTGCCTGCGCCCTACGCGTGCGCTTGGCTGACGAGGCGCCGCATGCGCTGCTCCACGTACTGCACGCGCGCCACTAGCTTGTCCTTGGGGTTGTACTCCGTGTATGGGATGTGTAGAACTTTGAAGCCCTGAACAAAAATTGACATTATTGACGGAGCGAACGAAGTGAGCGAAAGTCTTCGTTTCAAGTCTGCCCAAATTAGACTTTCTGTCAGTATGTACGTACTCCTCTACAGGACGTATTTTACAACCGATCGGTACGAAACTTGGTGTACAGATTCAACGATTTTATATAATTTTTTTGTCATCGGGGTTTTTTGAATAAAGGTGTACTTCCTTCAAAAAAAGCAAAAAGAGGGCTTTAGAATATCTCGGCTTTAAGACATTTGATTTCGATGATTATATTTTTAATTGAAAGGTTTTTGTTTATAATTTTTCTCATAAAAATTTGGTAAAGATCTGATCAGGATTTTTGACATGACGAGCAGAATAGCTCCGCAAGATGCAGTATGATGGAAGATAATATTAACAGTACAGCGCCACCTATTAGAACATCTTTGTAACACTTTGTACTTACCTACTACGTAGCACGGCCACGCATGCTTGCCAGTTTGTGAAATCAATTTAGATAGCGCTAATGCTACTGAACTCTTTTGATTTAATATGAGATTTGATTTCGAAGATTATTTTTATAGATTATTTTTAAAGATACATTAATTTTGCGTAGCCTAGTTGTGGGCACATCGAGTTTATGTTTATTTCTGTTATTAAAATTATGTTTATCGCCCCTAAGTTTATTTCTTTGAATTTATCACGTAGGGATTCTCTGGGACCTATATTATAGATTGCACGAACAGCCCTCTTCTGCAGCACAAATATGGTGTTAATATCTGCAGCGTTCCACAGCAGTATACCATAAGTCCGTAACCTCTTGAAGCCGCGATATAAATAAACCTACCAAGTCAACGCACTCAAAAGTTACAGCCGTTTATGTCCGAGAATTTTGAAATTTCCAAGGGAATCACATGCACACAAAACCTATTGGGTAATTCCCGTAGACCTAGAGCAGCAACGTCTTATAGCACAAATAAAGGGAAAGATCCGAAAACCATATATTTGTAATTTATTCACAAAAATATTACTTTTAATGCTCGCCATGGACCAAAACCTATAGGGTACCCCTAGACCTAGAATTATGAAATTTGGCAAGAAGCAAATCCTTACAGCACAAATAAAGGAAAAAATCCAAAAACAGTAAATTTGTTGTTTATTCACAAAAAAAAATTACTTTTGATTCTCGCCATGGACCAAAACCTATAGGGTACTTCCCGTTGACGTAATAGAATCATTAAATTAAATATGGCAAGAAGCAAGGTCTTATAGCACAAGTAAAGGAAAAAATCCTTAAACCGTAAAATTGTAGTTTATTCATCAAAAAAATCAAAATTTTTGATTCTCTCCCTCGACCACTTCTAATACTTCATGTTGACCTAGAATCATAATATTTGGCAAGGAACACGGTCTTACAGTTAAACGGAACCCTTAGTGCGCGAGTCCGACTCGCACTTGACGTTTTATTTTAAAATATTTTGAAAGTATAAAACCTACAGAAATTTCAAAAACTTTTTGAAATGTAAGTACAAATCACCTTTAATTTGATACCTCACATGACCCTGTAGGCATTTTTTAAAATTTCGACATCTCAATTTGTTGGAAAATGTTCATTTTCATTTTTCTTTTTTTTTTCCATAGAATCTGTACAGGCGCACGAAATGCATTATTATTTTAAATTTCAAGTTGATAGCTGCGGTAGTTTCTGTGTTAGTAAAAAATGAAAGATAAAGCGAGACCTTATGGGTTTCGAAACCGATCGTCGATCTCGAAACCCTATAACTAGGAAAACAGGTTTCAGGAATTTAGCAAAACATGTTACTTCTGTTCTGTATCAAATGTGTACGACACAATGTAATAATTGTTGCGCGACATGTCGTGGTAGTCTAGGCCCAGCACCGCTATCCGGTGTATGCTGCAACATTACCTTCAGCGTGAGTAGCGTCGTGCAGAGCTGCGCGTGCCCCAGCGGCGCCGCCACCTTGCGCGACATGTCGTGGTAGTCTAGGCCCAGCACCGCTATCCGGTGTATGCTGCAACATTACCTTCAGCGTGAGTAGCGTCGTGCAGAGCTGCGCGTGCCCCAGCGGCGCCGCCACCTTGCGCGACATGTCGTGGTAGTCTAGGCCCAGCACCGCTATCCGGTGTATGCTGCAACATTACCTTCAGCGTGAGTAGCGTCGTGCAGAGCTGCGCGTGCCCCAGCGGCGCCGCCACCTTGCGCGACATGTCGTGGTAGTCTAGGCCCAGCACCGCTATCCGGTGTATGCTGCAACATTACCTTCAGCGTGAGTAGCGTCGTGCAGAGCTGCGCGTGCCCCAGCGGCGCCGCCACCTTGCGCGACATGTCGTGGTAGTCTAGGCCCAGCACCGCTATCCGGTGTATGCTGCAACATTACAAGACCGTATGTTACGCACCGATATGTGAAACAATAAAAAACCGACTTTGAATCCCTTTTCAAATAGTTTTTTGCTGGACAAATACTAATCCCTTTCTTTTCCTTTGGAATATACTTTGTATGCTTCGGGAATCGGGATCATCTAATATATAAAAATGAAACCCGTTTTCCTTGGTCACGGCATCACGCGTGAACTGCTGGACCGATTTCGCTAATTCTTTCTTTGTTGTGTTTGTTATTGTCAGGAGAAGGTTCTTATGAAAGAAAAAATTAAGAAAGTTGGAAACATAAATTTCCACGGGGGCGAAGCCGCGGGGCGCAGCTAGTACAAAATAAATTGAAACAGGATGTTTAGGAATTTTTAAGTATGAATGTACATGCAAGCAAATATAAATAAATTTTGACACAGTGCGTATTTCTCTTACCACTCTCACAACAAATAAACAAATAAACTAATGTAATAAATTAATAATGCAGGGAGCCAACGCCCGAAGTTAAGCAGCGTCGTCGTCGTCGTCGTCGTCGTCGTCGTCCGGGCGCGGCCGCGCGGGCGGGCAGTTGGATGGTGACCGCGTCATGTTGACGTTTGGATTTCATGCCATCCATCATCCATCACTAAAGTCAGTTGTTTAGAAATTGTTCTCTACGTAGTGTCAGCGATATTATTTAAAAGCCACATTATTGTATAGATTACTTTTGCCATCTATCATTTTCTTAAATATTTAAAAGACACTGTTTTGTTTCTAGTACTGCATTTGACTTACAAGTACTCACTGTCATAGCGGGGCGGCAATTCTCGACCAATCACAAGCCTCGAACGATCAGGTTGGTGGGCGGTAACAATTTAGCTGAGAGGGTCACATCGACCCGCTCTGACAGTCAGTCGGATTTTGTTCGCCAAAGTGGAAGGCTGTCTTAGGCGCAACGCACACAGAAGGCGGCGAGGCGAGGGTAAGGCGCAGACACGCCGCTCCTCGCCCCCCGCCACGTCGCCCGCAGATGGGATACCGGTAAGGCGGCGTGGCGGGGGGCGAGGAGCGGCGTGTCTGCGCCTTACCCTCGCCTCGCCGCCTTCTGTGTGCGTTGCACCTTACCTACTAAGTTTGTGAAAGTGACCAGACATTTTCAAGTGAGTACCTACTGTTTTATTTGACGTAGAAATTAGCTTGGCAGGCCAAGTCTTGCGTTTCTGTAGGTAGCGTTAACAAATTCAGAAGTGGGATATGATCGCCACGTGCACTTGTAATGGAAATGGGTATGTTTCGTATGGATAAAGTTCATAATAAGCACTATTTCAACAATTTAAACAAAAACCACGTGTTATTTCTCTTTTTTTTCTTTCTTTTACTCTTAATCTCTCGCTTCTTTCACCAAATTGTACAACTTTAACGAGCAGTGAGACTGATGCGTGGTTGAGGCTACTCCTCAATAGCATCGACTCGTTGCGAGTAATTCTACAATAAGACCGATACGTGGTCGAGGCTACTCCTTGATAGCATCTTCTTATTGTGGGTACCTAGGATTCAGTGTTGCTACAATGAAACTGATGCATGGTCGAGGCTACTCCTCGATAGTATCGTCTCATTGCAAGCAGTTCTACAGTAAGACCGAAGCGTGGTCGAAGCTACTCTTCGATAGCATCGCCTTATTGTGGGTAGTTATCTACGGTTTAGCATCTTTTTGTAGCACTTTGCGATGAGACTGATGCGTGGTTAAGGCTACTCCTTAATAGCATCTGCTCATTATAAGCGCCCCCAGAAATTTATAAGCCACATAGCGGTTGGTGAAAGAAGGGATAGCTAATTATCTTTTTTTTACTCATAACTCATTTTTACCGTGTGCAAAAAGAACAAAAGTGGTGATGACGTCAACCAAAGTGGTTTAGGATAATTGGTTATTTTTCGAGTGGGGTAACATAGGGGAATGAAAATTTGGTTATTTTTGACGTATCTCTTTACCGTTTACGAGATAATCGCAAACTGCCCAAAAGTTATTTTTACCTATAGGGTACCTAACCTAACCTAACACAAACCTAAGGCTAACTTAAGGCAAACCTAAGTCTGGCTAACCTAACTTAACCGAAATCTTGAACAGTAACTGTGCTGCGGTCTTTTCATTTATTTGCAGTGGATGTCCTTGAACAAGGAGCCTATTCTCCAGGCCGCCCTACGGAGATAGAACGGTCCTCCGCCGAAATTAATGCCATACGAGGTCTTCTTGCACTTGACCCAGCCCATCAACGCCCACACGGTCGGGCTAGCGGACGCCCCTCGCGCAGTCGGGTCAGCTACAGGACACGCCGCTCGCGGTCCCGCAGTCTCCGCGCGCACAGTCGGGCCAGATGCCTTCCAAGCAGCCGTACTCGCCGCCTGCAGCCACGCAGTCGTCGCTCGCCCCCTGCAGCCACGCAGTCGTCGCTCGTCGCCCGCAGCCACGCAGTCGTCGCTCGCCGCCCGCAGCCACGCAGTCGTCGCTCGCCGCCCGCAGCCACGCAGTCGTCGCTCGCCGCCCGCAGCCACGCAGTCGTCGCTCGCCGCCCGCAGCCACGCAGTCGTCGCTTGCCGCCCGCAGCCACGCAGTCGTCGCTCGCCGCCCGCAGCCACGCAGTCGTCGCTCGCCACCGCCGTCCACGCAGTCGAGACGGCCGCCGTCGTCAACGCAGTCGAGACGGCCGCCACCGTTAACGCAGTCGAGTCAGTCGTCGGAAGAGTCGGGCAAGAGGTGAACCCCTTACCTCTAAAAACTTTTGTTAATTTACTAGATGCTATAAAATGTAATCGTTCTGAGTCTCAAGATAAGTTAGGCAGTATACATAACACAGTACCTGAATTCGACGGTCAAGATGCAGTATAATGCAAGAGAATATTAACAGTACAGCGCCACCTATTAGAACATCTTTGTAACACTTTGTACTTGCCTATTACGTAGTACGGCCACGCATGCTTGCCAGTTTGTGCAAGTAAATCAATTTTATAGATGGCGCTAGCTAATGCTACCGAACTAAAATGTACCTACCTGACTATTTTACAAGGTGTCGCAAGTTTCATTTCCTTCCACTCTCTGATCGCCGGCAAATTGCTGACCTAGCATACCTAATAAACATCTGCAATGGCAACGTAGACTGTCCTGAGCTTCTTGAGCAATTAGGGTGGCGTACAAATACTGCTGCATTGAGAAAACCGAGTATTCTTTACGTTCCTACGGTAAAAACGAATTATAGACAAAACGCATTCTTAATACGAGCTAGCAAATCGTTCAACTCATTGGTCAAGAAAAACACTGATGTTGATTTATTTATCACACCTGCAAGTAAGCTTGCTTAGCGATGAATTCTTTTGAGATAATTTTTGATTTTGTTCTTGTTTTTTCTTAAAGACATTCACTGTGCGTCATTTATTATTCTATATAAATATCTGCGGAAACTTTTTATTGGCCCTCAGCACACATGCGCTGGCCTGTACCGGCATGTATTATGTAAATAACTATTAAGACCTAGCTGTAAGTTTTCCTAAAATTTTGAAAATAAAAATAAAATAAAAAATGTAGAAAACACGGTCACGAAACGAACCAGTGTTACTCCAAGCAGGCATCTTCATCTGATAAAACTGCAGAAGGAAAAGTTAATGGCTCTGCTCAATAACTAAAGGGAATGTTTTGCCCCCTGTCTGCCCGAGTTAGGCACACCACTGCTGATAAAATGTCTATAACATTAAAAAGTGACGAGTCAGTAGTCTATAGGCCTTACACAGGCTCTCAATCAAATAAAAGCAATCAAATCAAATATTCTTTTTTTTTCCATAAATACAATAAAGGAACACTTAGGTCCAAAAGGTCAATTTATAAAATTAAACACTGACACGGAAATAAAGTGATTATTATTTGATTTCTGTCGCTTCGGTATGTAGACTAAAGTAAAGAAGCGGCGAGGAAACATTTAGCCTGATAGTTGTTCTTTTTAAATTTTTGCACAGTCTGGTTTTGACAATTTGTTTGAATTTATTTACTGATAATTTTTGCAATTTCAAGCTGAAGGGAGAAAAAAAAAACTTTCCAGAGTTACGCCAGATGGTGATAGGTGGGTAGTGCCCAAAGGAGTCCGCTGGTAGGTGGTTAAGGTTGGACCACGACAATGTTGGGCATTTTCCAGTTGACAAGAATGGTCAAATCATCGTACTAACTCCTCGGCAGAGGAAACATAAATAAATGTAAAGAAAAATATAGTTTTTCTTTAAGTAATTTAAATGTTCCCGCACATCTGACTTTACTTAACTGTCAAAGTCATCAATGACAGACACACAATCACTTAGTAATCTGTGGTCAAAGGAAGCGTCTCGAATCTGTCGTAGCATTACGAGGGAAAATCCTGTTGCTGAAAATAAATTGAAAATTTGGAACCGATATTGTGAATAATAGCATTAAATGTCGTTTCTTTCATTACAGGTAAAATTTGTTTGCTAAACGCTTTTCTATGTGAACTTGATAATGTGAAACTAACATAATAAAACTTTCATTACAGAGAAACTCAATTGTGTTTTAGTTCACAATTCAACCAACAAATCACATCTTATAAAACGACATTTATTGTCAGAAAATGGAGAGCAAGAAGGAAAAGTTGAAATTTACCTTTCAAGCAAAACCAACAGTCGACGGAAAGTCAAACTTTATTGCCATAACCTCAATTGCAACACAAGATGACAAAGTATTCCTGATTCCCGAGGAGTATCAAGCAGTGTCATTTCACAAACATATCCAAGCCTCAAAAGCTTTTTCTACAGTAAAAAATACATTGAAAAAGAGGCATCAAACTAGAAATGTCTGGATAAAAATCACCGATGGTATGTTACAAACATACTATGATGAGGATGGTAACTTGATATTTGAGGATCAATTCCTCGAGGAAATTACCCAAGATCAATTGAATATTGCCAATAAATTAGACTCAGAAAATTCCATAGTGAAAATTTTGGAGAAATTGATTGAAGTTCAAAACAATGGAAACCAAAGTATAAAAAGTTGACCGACAGGTTTGTGATTGAAAAATTTGACGGAACAAATGCAAGTGCATACCACTGGATGGAAGTATTTGAGAAAGAATGTGCAAGATTTAATTTGGTAAAAGATGAGGAAAAAATAGAAATCTTCAGATTATTTCTAGGAAAATCATGCACTGATTGGTATTCTTCTATGATGATCAAACTTAGTCTGCAATCAGAGTGGTCGGAATGGAAATCAGACTTTTTGCAAACCTATGCTCATAAAGGTTGGACTACTAGCAGGTATGCTTTATCTTTTAAGTATCAGTCGGGATCTTTATTAGAATATGCCATTAGAAAAGAAAAACTTTTATTGGAAATGAGGAAGACAATTGATCACGGGACCCTGATTGATATAATCGCTGCTGGCTTACCAGACTTTATAACAGATAGAATCAACAAAGAGGAAGTGGTGCACACAAAAGACCTGTTTAATGAACTAGGCAAGTTAGAACATTTAGCTACAAAAAGGAAGCTTATAAAAAAAAAAGATGAGACCAAGCCGATGAAGGAAAAATGTAGCATTTGTGAAAAACTAAAGAAAGGAGTGCGCTATCATTCTGAAGATTCCTGTTGGTTCAATACAAAAACAAATAATGAAAAAGAAAGAGAGAGAAAACAAATAAAGCTTATCAACAATTCAGAATTGGAATGTGAACTGGAATGTGTAGACCAAAAAAACTAATAGTGCCGCCATTAATTAAAGTAAAGCTACTTTTAAATAAAAAAGTTGAAGTATTTGGAATCTATGACTCGGGCTCTAACGTGTCATTGATAAATTCAAGGTTATTGAAGATAAACAATAAGGAATTGAGTTATTCCAACAATACTAACTTAAAAACAATTAATGGCGTTAAAAAAGCTACTGGCATGATAACACTCCATATAAAGATTTTAAACATGGAGAAAAAAATGAATGTTTTTGTAATTGAGCAAGAAAACTTCGATTATGACTTCTTAATTGGACTGGATTGTATAAAAATGTTTCACTTGATTCAAAATGAAAACTTAGAGATCAATCAGATAATTCCTACACAAAGAAGGGAATTAGTTTCTAATGAAACAAATAAATCTGAAACAAACATTTCTAAGGATATAAAATCTGATATGGCCTTCACTGAAAATCAGCGCTGGGTGGACACATCAGTGTGCATCCAGCACTACGCTGAGCGAAGGGCCATATTTGCCTTTAACGCTGCTACGCACAAAACAAATCTTTTTCTTTTTGTAACTATTTGGTAGTCTTAAGGTTAATTGTGTATAGTAGTTTTTAAGGTAAATAAAAATATTTTCTTTCTTTCTTTCTTCTTTCTGATAACTTAATAAACTTCAATGAGAATTTCAGTGAAGAAAACTTCAAAATTTCAGTTAATCATCTAGACTGTCAAAAACAAGCAGTAATTGATGATCTAATATTGAGAAATAAATCTGTATTTGCAAAGGACAAATATGATGTTGGAACAGTAACGGATTATGAAGCACACATCGATCTGTTAGAAGAAAAATATTGCAGTAAAAGGCCGTATCGTTGCACAATTGACGATAAAAAGGAAATTGAAAAGCAGATTGCAAAATTATTGGAAAAAAAATTGATAGAAGAATCGTATAGCCCATTTGCGGCCCCAGTTACGTTGGCTTATAAAAGAGATGAAAATAGAAAATCAAGACTGTGCATAGATTTTAGAGACCTCAATAAAATTGTTGTCCCTCAATCACAACCATTCCCACTTATTGAGGACCTCATAGTAAAAACAAGAGATTGCAAATTTTTCTCAACGCTCGATCTGAATTCAGCATTTTGGTCAATACCTTTGCGTATCACAGACAGACACAAGAGTGCATTTGTGACACAAGAATCTCACTATCAATGGACATGTTTACCATTTGGTTTGAAGACCTCTCCAGCCATATTTCAGAGAATAATGTGTAACATAATACGAAAACACAAACTCGGAGAGTTCACCGTTAGCTACATTGATGACATTCTATTATTCTCAAAGTCATTTGAAGACCATATCAGACATCTCAAACAGCTATTTCAAGCAATCAAGAGCGAAGGGCTAAGACTAAAATTTTCTAAATGCATGTTTGCAGCTGACTCAGTTAAATACCTGGGCCACATAATACAGAATAACGCAATTAGACCTCTAAAAGACAACCTAATATCAATAAAAAACTTCCCTACTCCAAGAACGCAAAAAAATGTACGACAATTTTTAGGGAAAATAAACTTTTATCATAAGTATGTGCCAAAAATTGCAATAAGATTAGACCCATTGCATAACCTTTTGAGAAAAGGACAAATCTTTAACTGGACCAATGCATGCCAAGAATCATTTGATGAAATGAAAAAAATATTATGTTCTCAACCAATATTCACTATTTTTAATCCTAACTTGCCTATTCACATATACACAGATGCCAGTATACTGGGAGTAGGAGCAGTCTTAAAACAGCCACAAGAGAACAATGAAGAAAAACCAGTAGCTTACTTCTCAAAAAAATTGAATGAAGTTCAAAAACGGAAGAAAGCTATATACCTTGAATGCCTAGCAATTAAAGAATGCGTAAAGTACTGGCAGCATCTGCTGATAGGTAGGAAGTTCACTGTCTTCTCAGATCACAAACCATTGGAGAATATGAACATAAAGTCAAGAACGGATGAAGAATTAGGAGAACTAACCTACTACCTGTCGCAATATGATTTTCAAATTAAATATTCTCCAGGAAAATACAACATTGAAGCGGATTGCTTAAGCAGAAACCCGGTCTTAGAAGCTAATGAAAACCTGGATGAACAATTAAAAATAGTCAACATAATAAAACTTGAAGACATTTTAAAAGATCAAATAGATAATGAAGACATACAGCGTAGAAAAGACAAGTTAATAATAAAAAACAACGTTCATTATAAGAAAGTAAAGAAAAAGGAAAAAATTATACTATCAGAGACATTCAGTATAGAGTTCATCAAAAAGATTCACACAGACCTAGGTCATATAGGAAAGACACAAATGCAGAGAATGATTAGCTCAGTGTACACTGCGAAAAACTTGATAAAAAACATAAAAATAATTTGTGAAAATTGTATAATATGCATGAAGAACAAATCAAGAAGAAAAAAGAAATATGGATTGATGTCTCACTTGGGCCCCGCCACAAAACCTTTTGAGATATGTTCTATTGCTACCATCGGAGGCTTTGGTGGTTCAAGGTCAACAAAAAGGTACTTGCACCTGCTATCAGACCATTTTACAAGGTATGCAGCTATTATAACTTCAAGTACTCAAAATGCAAGTGATTTCATCAAACTAGTAAAAAGCTGTACAGAAACTTATGACATTGGTATGATTCTCTCAGACCAATACCCAGGTATTAATTCTAAAGAATTTAAAAAATTTTTGGATGAAAAGAATATTCCTATAGTTTTTACTGCAGTGGACTCTCCTTTCTCAAATGGCTTAAATGAAAGATTAAACCAAACATTGGTCAATAAAATCCGATGCAAGATGAACGAAAGCAACACAAAAGTAGCATGGACAACTATAGCACAAAACTGTGTAAAAACCTACAATGAAACAGAGCACACAGTCACTGGATTTGCCCCGAAGTATCTACTTAACGGCACAGATGTTACCATATTGCCAAACGAGCTGAAACTCAAGAAAACCGAGTATGATTTGACCCAAGACAGGAAAAAAGCTCTGGAAAATACCATCATATCACATAATTACAATAAAACAATTTATGATAAAAATAGATTACATGCAGTTTTCAAAGTTGGTGATACTGTTTTTGTGGACAATGGAAACAAGTTAAATAGGAAAAAGCTCGACGAATTGAGAATCGGACCCTACAAAATCATAGAAAAGATATCGGACTCAATTTATAAGATAAACACTGACCACAAGAAAACAGAATCAAACTTTTTCCATATCTCGAAACTAACTCCCGCCTCTGGATTTGAATAACTATGAAGAGGATACAGTGTGATCCGGTTGTTTTATCTTCTCTGGGAGGGAAGATGTAAAGAAAAATATAGTTTTTCTTTAAGTAATTTAAATGTTCCCGCACATCTGACTTTACTTAACTGTCAAAGTCATCAATGACAGACACACAATCACTTAGTAATCTGTGGTCAAAGGAAGCGTCTCGAATCTGTCGTAGCATTACGAGGGAAAATCCTGTTGCTGAAAATAAATTGTAAATTTGGAACCGATATTGTGAATAATAGCATTAAATGTCGTTTCTTTCATTACAGGTAAAATTTGTTTGCTAAACGCTTTTCTATGTGAACTTGATAATGTGAAACTAACATAATAAAACTTTCATTACAGAGAAACTCAATTGTGTTTTAGTTCACAATTCAACCAACAAATCACATCTTATATAAATATATAGATTGCAATAAAAGTACCTCTATCAAATCGTAGCAAAAGGATACCCCTGCTCCTTGTTGTCTAGTTGTATAAGGATACCCCCGGTCCTTGTAATCTAGTTGTAAAAGGATACCCCTGGTCCTTGTAGTCTAGTAGTAAAAGGATACCCCTGGTCCTTGTAATTTAGTAGCAAAAGGATACCCCTGGTCCTTGTTGTCTAGTAGTATAAGGATACCCCTGGTCCTTGTAATCTAGTAGTAAAAGGATACCCCTGGTCCTTGTTGTCTAGTAGTATAAGGATACCCCTGGTCCTTGTAATCTAGTAGTAAAAGGATACCCCTGGTCCTTGTTGTCTAGTAGTATAAGGATACCCCTGGTCCTTGTAATCTAGTAGTAAAAGGATACCCCTGGTCCTTGTAGTCAAGTAAGAGACATCCCTGGTCTCATAACAATTATATAAATTATAAGTAGCTTTAAGATTTAAATGGCATGTTGTTGCCAGTAAATAAATAATTAGATAAATTTAATTGTTAAGTGTGAGTGTCTAATATGTTTTTATTTGATTGGTCACTAACTTTTGATTTAGTTTTCTATTCGTTGATGAAAATTTGATTGTTAGTATATAATACAGGTATTAATAGTTCTTGATTGTTTAATTCTTACGTTAATTAAAGTATATATTACAAAAATAATGTAACAACAAAATTCCTGTACCTCCCGTCCGAGGGCGTACGTTATAATAAGGATGGCCGACTATCAGCGATATTATTTAAAAGCCACATTATTGTATAGATTACTTTTGCCATCTATCATTTTCTTAAATATTTAAAAGACACTGTTTTGTTTCTAGTACTGCATTTGACTTACAAGTACTCACTGTCATAGCGGGGCGGCAATTCTCGACCAATCACAAGCCTCGAACGATCAGGTTGGTGGGCGGTAACAATTTAGCTGAGAGGGTCACATCGACCCGCTCTGACAGTCAGTCGGATTTTGTTCGCCAAAGTGGAAGGCTGTCTTACCTACTAAGTTTGTGAAAGTGACCATTATACATTTTCAAGTGAGTACCTACTGTTTTATTTGACGTAGAAATTAGCTTGGCAGGCCAAGTCTTGCGTTTCTGTAGGTAGCGTTAACAGTAGGTACAGAGTCCGCGTGTGCGAGTTGACTCACGCGCGGCCGGTTTATATGTTTCATTTTGGTTGTTTTATGTTACTGTAAGGATGAGACTAAAACACGACTAGATATTGCGTTCCGGACACTATTTGGTTCAAATCTTTGAAGGTTAAATTGATCCAGTAAATATTTTAAATGACGTGACCTGCCTTTAACCTGCGCTGAAAACCAGCGACCAGCTCGTGTGTCTGCCAGCCAGCTGGGCAGACGCACAAGTGTGTACCCAGCACAATGCTGAGTGTAGGCCATATTTGCCCTCTTCGGGCGCGAGGCCTGGGGAAAGGCCTCTGCCGCTCGAAGAGGAGAGGGGTCGTCGCCGTATCGGTGCCCCGGCAGTGCCCGGCGGCGCGGGGGCGCGGCGGCGGCGCCGTGAGGAGGGTTAGATGTGACGACGTATGAGAGGGGCGTGTAGCCATAAGGTTTTGTGATAGTGAAAGGTGACGGATGGCATGAGAGTCGCGGGACGCAACCTGCGATGCTCGTGCACAGGTGTGGGACACGCGGGGCAGTGATGCGCGCGCTTGCTTTAGCTGAGTGTGCGCGGCACATGCTGTGTGCCCGCGGGACGAGAACAAATGGTTTGCGTGAGAGTGTGAGTGTTGTGTGTAAATGTGAGACCCACACCTGGTAGTAGTATGGGGCGACAATGCCCATCTGGGCACAGAGGTGGACATTCGCGGTTCCAACTGTGTCTGTCCCATCTGTGTCCTAATCGGGGGGAGGAAAGGCGACGGAAGAATGTGGTCGGCGAGTGCGTGGATCGGTGGGCTCGCCGGCCAGGTATAGGAGGAAGAGGGGACGCCAGTTGGGCCGCGGATGTTTAAATATTCCCGTGGTTCAGCGAAAATGGCGAGAGAGCGACACCGGAGAGGTTTTAGTGGGTAGTACGACCTTCTCAGGGACTTAACCCACATAATTCTGGTCCTCCCGAGACCTGTTTATTCGTTAATGAATTTCCTCGCCGAATAAAAGAAGGCCATATTTGCCCTAAACCCTGCTAAATAAAATTATTTTCTTTCTGTGACTGCGAAAATTCATGGAAGACAAAATAAAGTGAAGAGGAAAGATACCTTTTGTCTTTAGCGGCTTTTTCTAAGGGAACAGGATGGCATTTTGAATCTACCGCGAATTCTGCATCTGTGAAAGAACCCACACAAATATTAATACAAGGATACATTTTGAATTGCAAATAAAGTTTTATTTCGTTCGAGAAAAATGATACTATTCAATTAAACATTTTGTCTCAATAACCAAAGGTGTACTAGCTGACATACTATCGCCTACAGATTAAGTTAGTATGTAAGTAACTAGGTAGGTACCTAATCACGACATAGACCTATTTTATTTAAGTTTATTTGACGTTGTAAATACCTATGTCATTAACAATTAGTACCTACACAAAAAGCGTGCCTACCCCTTGTGACACTTTTTTATTACCTACCTAGACATAGATTGCATTGATATAACTTGACTATTCCAAATCCGACGTTAATTTGCGATCGTTCTATTAAATTGAAAACCTGATCTTATTCAATTCAATTATTATCTATTCTTACTTTTTATAATTACTTACTACTTATTTTATAAATGACATTGATAAATTATCTAATTCCATAAATACGAAGTATCAAAGTTATCAATGTAACAAAAGCGAACCCAAAATACCTGCCTAACTGTAGCGCCCTGACAGGGATGCATTGTGTACCCACCACCCACTACCCACCTGGACTACCTACACCTAGGAACAACACCTGTATGCATAAATCATATGAATAAGATATGAAAAAAAAGTTTTGAATTAATATTAGGTTCTAATGACATTTAAAATGTCTTTGGTATACACAATACATATTCTAATTTTTAGCTACACTATTTATATTTTATGTTATTTAATACATATTACTAATGGTAATCTAGATTTATGTGACTCTTACAAAGTATGTACTACCTTAACAACTTTCAGTTAACGAGCAGGCAAACGACTTTAAACCGAGTGCTCTCATTTAATTACAGACCACTTTGGAAAGTAAAATGTTATTCAAAAGTAGACAATTTCATGAAAGATAAACTTTTTCTCGTTAGTAATGTTCGTAAACATTTTGACATACTCTTAGATGCTCGACGCTCGGTAGCAGTAGTATTCAAACTAAATAAACAAAATTGCAAAAATTGCCATTTCCTTTCATTTTCAATAGGGCATTTTTTCCAATGGTTGATCAAGATTGGTCCTAATCTGCAGCAAAATCATTTTTTTTTCACAGCAATCTTAAGAGAAAATCAAAACCTCACCGTACAAAAAGCCCATCCCGCTGTTGACGTCCTTCTTCAGGAAGGCCTCCGCGGAGACCAGGCTTTTGAAGGTGTCCATGATGCTCTGCACGTACAGCTGCTTCTCCTTGGTGTGCAGCACGGGCACGCCCACCGTCACGTCCTCCGCCAGCCGCGGCGTCTCCGAGGGCAGCGTGAGCGCCGCGTACGCGTCGATCATCATCAGCTTGCGGCGCGCCGGGATCCCGATCTCTGCGGGCAGACAGCGTCCATGACAGCGTACCTATGTACCTGCGCCAGCCAGCCACCAGCCACCAGCCGGGCGGACACTCACCTCCCACGGTCAGCAGCCTGTCGATGAACTCGGGCTGCAGCGTGGACAGCAGGTGCCTCGGCTCGGCGCGGCGCAGCGTCAGCAGCGAGAACACCAGGTCCAGCCACGCGGTCGCGCGCACCAGCTCCTCCTCGCGCAGGCCCAGCGCCGCCTGCAGGGCGACCGTGCGTTAGTAGCGTCGGCCACAACGTGTCCCGCGCGGCCCCGGCCCCGGCCTCCACTCACCTCGATCAGGTCGTCGGTGTGCGCCGGCTGGTAGTGCAGCGTGGCGAGCGTGACCACGGCGGAGGCGAGGTCCCCCGCGCGGCAGACGGCGCGGCGCCGCGTCAGCCACAGCGTGATGGCGGACAGCACGGGCTCGTGCCGGTACTTCATAAGTCCGAGCGAGATCACGATCGAGTTCACGACGGCCGGCTTGTCTTCGTTCGAGGGCAGGCATTCGATCACGTCACTGGAATCATACAAATACTTAGTCAACAAAACGGGTCCGTTAGACTCGCATCTACTCGTGCCTACACCTGACCGCCGCGTCGGCTCCCCTCACTGGGAGGCTCGACCGACGTCCACCGCGTGCATTCACAAGTGGACTCAGTTCCTTGCGGCGCAGCCGTGGGAAGTGCGGGGGGGGGGGGGGGGGGCTCGGGGGGGGGGGGGGGGCTCGGGGGGGAGCACACTATCTTCTTTAGTTTCCGGGGGGTCATATCATACAACATCCCAGAAGGTGCCGTGAGGCGTGAGGTTCGCACAACAAGGCCCTCTCCATTAACTTGAGGAAGTGTTCAGCGCGGGACGTAACCTCGTTTGAAGGGGTGCCTTGCCGCCTACTGCGGATTGTGACTGATCAGAGACCGCTTGCTTGCAAGCAACACATCTTTACTCCAGCCAAATTCGGTGTGAAATATTTGTAAACAAACCACAACAAGCTATAATTCACATGAGTGGCGTTGAGTTTCAGTTTTAATTATTAGCATTTTAAATAGAAGTAAATGCATGTGAGTTGCGTATACAAATAGACGGCAAGAAAGTGAACGTTAGGTTGAGTGTGGGGTGTTGGGGTGTTGGGGTGGTGGCACGCACTTGCATATCCTGTCGAGCAGCACGGGGTCGGGGAAGTTGAGAGAGGCCATGCAGTAGAGCAGGTCGGCCGACTTCTTCAGGTCGATGCGCTCGCCCTGCCGCGTGATGCTGTGCGACAGCGCGCGCAGCAGCGGCGTGCTGCGCCGCCCCTTCGCCTGCAGCGCCTTCATCACCTGCAATGCCCGCACGGGGAGGACATATTGAAGTTTGAGATTCGTAGTACCTAGACATGGAACGAGTAGTGATTCGCCGAGTACTCGGCCTGGATTGGGCCGAGTACTCGGCCGAATACTCGGCTTTCAAGAAAACGCGGTATGAGTATTCACGTAGCACAGGTTACGCTCGTGTGTTTAATTAATTATTTTATGTGGAAAACGCGCAACGCGCCGCAAAACTAGTGTTTTTACATCACAATCTTCCTCTCTTACATTTTAAATATTAGTTATAAGTACCTAATAATTTCTATTAAAGATTCTTAAGTACGTTTTCAATACTTCTGCCAAGGCTTCATTTTTCCTGCAATTTAATTAAGGCCGAGTACTCGGTACTCGGCCGTTAATACTCGGTGTTCGGCCGAATCTTAAAAAGCCGAATCCGCCGAGTACCGAATCCAAACCGAGTACTCGTTCCATGTCTAATTCGTAGTACGTTGGTACTGTTTTTTCGACGACCTCTGTGGCGCAGCAAGCGAAGGTCCACCTGCGCAGCAAACATTTGTCCCGCCTCGGGACAAATGTTTGGATCTGCAGATATTTGTTCAGGGTGTTCTGGATGTTATATACGTATTATAAAAAAAATTGGTTGTCTGTAAAGTCGGTTTACTGACGATAGTTGAACGTGACAACGCAGACGCATCGCTCACTCAAGTAGGAGAGAGACGGATGTCGAGCGCTCTCGCTTGCACTTCAAGCCTTACATGGAACGCCTCAGAGCGAGGTAACGCCGCATGACGTCATGTTGAGGTAACGCCGCATGACGTCATGTTTTTTCGTGCGTGCAGCCGGCTCTATCGAATTATAAGACGTTGTCACGTCAAAAATATCTATCTATGTACCTAGTGTACTAAGTATATCAATTATCTAGTACCCATAACACAAGCTCTGCTTAGCTTGGGGCTAGATAATGCTGTGTGAATTATCCAGCATTATTTATTTATTATTATTTCACCAGTAAAATGGCTATTTTAACACAAAATAATTTATAAATCGATGGATATACCTATACCTATATGATACGCCTTCTTGCATATTATAAAGGACAATTTAATTTAGACAATATAAGAGAATGGTGGGTACCTTAATCATTTGGGGCAGCTCCAGGTTGGTGATGAGCCGCGCGGCCTCGTCGTCCCCCGTGATGGCCAGCACCGTGCTGAGGTCCTCCGCCAGCGCGCCCCCCGGGGGCGGCGCCAGGGGGGCGGCCGGCGTGCGCGCCAGGATGCGGCACAGCTTCAGGAAGCGAGGGTCCTTCTCGAACTCCGCCAGCTTCACCTTGTTGCTGCTCGACCACTCCGACAGCGTCGACACCATCTACACATGTGTCTCGATGTGTAGATGACTCATCCACATTATACGGGAAAAACGTATTTAATTCACTAAACAATTAAAGCAACATTTTCTGGCTGAAGAGCGGAATAGTTTAAAAGAACAATCACTTGAAGGGAATAATTAAAATAATACGTGATTTTAGATTTCCCACATTATTTATTTAGGCTTATACAAAATATTTTTTATTTTTTTATTTAAAGAATACGTACTTCGAATTGACAGAGATAGAACCTTCACGCGGTTTGAGATTTTTTAGTGAAACTTTTTTCACATGGTACTTACCTGGTCTATGTATGATTCGTCTTTTAAAAAATTAATGTGCAACATTCGATTATCGTTGTTAGCGAGGGCCTTATTTACGAGGAACATCGATCAAAAATTTCCGGCCGGCCCCCCTTAGATGCACAATGCGCACCCTGAAAACGTCAGTATCAAAAGGTATCCCATTTGCCATTTTGGGATACCTTTTCAACTAGTGTCATTTTAGTTCTCGGACCGAAAGCATGGTCAAGTGCTCGTATAAAAAATGCAATAATCGACCGACCAAGCAACAGAAAAAGGATGGAATTTCTTATTTTCAGTAAGTTTAAATGTAATTTTTACCTGTGTATTGTGATTATGAGCCAATTGAGCCTTATATACTTGAGAAATCAGCATTAAATATTGATGTTCTGTTTGCCTATGTAAAATTATTTATTTTGTTCTAAGTTGATGAATGGAGCGGCTATTGTTTCTAATTTTTTTTATTTATTTGTGGTAAGTTGTAAGTGATAAAAAATTTTTCATGAAAAGACATTTAAAATAACTGGTTGAGGTTTATGAAATAACTACATAGCTGACCCGCCCTCAATTTTATTTCGCGTCGCTAATTTATAGTTGTATCAATAAATGATTCGTTATCTTTACCTTAATTCTGTTGATTTTTTTATTCCTTATAAAAATAAACAGTGTACCTATAAATTATTTTTAGGTACCTTCCTACCTACTTACAAAATAAAATAAAATAAATTCGAATCCACTAATCTCTGGTTCCGCATGCAAAAAACTTGACAGGCTCTGCGCAAACTGTCTGCGTCAAAACAAAACGTGGACACTTTTGAGTGTCATTCTTGTAAGTTTCTAGGTATCTTCGGGGGAGGCCGCAAGGCCGCATACTTGATCGATGACGAGGAACCATAATTATGCCACCCTGGGATGTTTTATCGCCCTCGCGAAAGTAGAGAATATGGCCCGAGTCTAAAGTTACGGGGTTATTCCCATCTGATCATATGATCAGTTTGTGGTTGCATCTGATCAAACAAAAAGTTCCCGATGGATCATTGATCCGTTGCAACGGCTTTATTGAAATAAATTTTGTGTCAACGGATCATAATATACAGGGTGTTCGGTGGATGGTCCGACAAAAAAAAAGACAGTTAGCCGAGGTTATTTGCAACACTTTTTCAATATAAACTGTTTGCCTAAGACAACACTTTTATATGATTTTTTTATTATAGGAAAAAAATATCAAACACCTCAACTTGCCAGCAGCTTAAAAAATAATTAAAGCTGCTTATAAATATCAAATGCTTTTAAAAAGTGCTCTACTAAATGCTCTTTGTAATGATATACATATAACATGCCTCCCAAAACTCAAAATGCCTGACCAAATTTGCCGATAAGCTGTCGTAAGGGCGTAATTTCATTTTGCAACTAATCAATGATCAGATAGGAATAACCTGACTTACGGTGTCCTCCCCCTCTCTACGGTCTTCACATATGCCCAGACCATGCCATTTAATGTTCTCTAATTCTACTTCCAACTGCGCTAGATGATGGTCAAGTCTGTGAATGGTAGCTTAATGTAGCCCGGAGATTCCAGCACCCCTGCCCCGCCGTTACCGTGTCCGCTACCATGGCCAGGAATAGCGAGGCAGCCGGGAACTGGGAGCCATTTCTTTTTGGCTGTATTTATTGGGGGGTTAGTGTCCATAATCCCCACGCTGGGCAAGCGGGTTGGGGATCACAGTTCCGTGGTGGAGTTGGTTACGCAGGGGGCGCTGCTGCCCGCCCCCCGGTGTATGTCCCTTAGTCACCTCTTACATCACCTACGGGAAGAGTTGGGGTGGTACAAATTCTAGGCCACCATGACACGGCATGGATATGGAAACTTGTTGTACACTCATAAAAATATTTATTGGTTCTCTAAAGATAGTGGATAAACATAATTTTAAGACCAGAAATAAACATAAACTCGATGTGCCCACAACTAGGCTACACAAAATTAATGTATCTTTTAAAGGGCAATGTGTAGGCTTCTACAACAAAATTCCCTAGTGAATTGCAAAAATTATTAAGTAAAAATGAAAATGAAGAAATATTTATTTAGCAGCAAATACTTAACCGAATCTTAACCGAAAACTTATTTATAGTAAGTAAACAAATTCAAACAAATTGTCAAAACCTTCCTGTGCAAAAAGGCTTAAGTACTAAAAAATATCAGATTATCTGTATCTCTGACATTAAAAAATAACAACTAACAGGCTAAAGGTTTCTTTGTCACTTCTTCACTTTAATCTACATACAGAAGCAACAGAAATAAAAAATCACATATATTTATTTTTGGAAATAAAGAGGTTTGAGATTTAACATCTTGTTGTTTTTGCCTATTGGTCTATTGACTTTGCCCGTGTACAATTCGCAATTACATAAGTTTAATTTTTGTTAAGTACTTAAAAACCAGCCCCTTTTCTAAAATAATGATAACCTGTAGTAAGTTACCCGCTGTAACATGAGCTATCTGCCAATGAGTCTGTGAGTGTTGCTCACAATCCCCACGCTGCAGCGCCGGGCATGCGGGTTAGGGATCGCAGTTTGGTGGAGTTTTTCTGCAGGGGTTAATTAGTATACCTAGATGTATAGATTTGGAGGTTTATTTACTTAATCATAGAAGTTAAAAAACCTACTTAAATGTTATATACCAACAAATGGCTTTATTTTCACAGAAAATGTAGATAAATATACTTACTTTTAAAGCATGCTTCCTGGACACTACGGGCATCTCAGCCACCGCCAGCAGGCTGTTGACGTCCCCGGCCCGCGCTATCTGGCTGTCCACCTGCTGCAGTCGCGACTGCTTCACCGACTTGGGGCTCGGCGTCTTGCTGCTGCTTCCACCTTCGGGGGAGTTCAGGCTCGCAAACGCAGCTGCTACTAGGCCTACAACACTCATCTTAATTATTTCATACTCTAGTTGTAGGTTCAACAATGCTGTCACTACTACCTAGCTAGATTAATATGGAACTTTCAAACTACTTATTGCCGGAGTGTACCGTCCCACAAACTACTCTTATAAAGACACTGATAAAGTGCTATTTGAAACAATGTTGAAAGCAGATACAAGTAACACCGTCCTCATAATGGGAGATTTCAACTTACCAAGCATTAAGTGGCCCCTTACAGACACGGATGGGTATGACCAATTACATGAAAAATTTATTGAAATGTTTCTTGAAAGTAACCTGCACCAATTAGTAACAGGAATAACTAGACAAAGAAATGAGCAAAAATCCCTGTTAGACCTTATTCTATGTAACGAAGAAAACTTATGCACTATGATTGAACATCTTCCTAACATTGGCAAAAGTGATCACCAAGTACTTTTTGCAACCCTACAACTACCTGCACAGAACCAACGGCATAAACCTACTTCACTCCCCAGACATAACTTTTTCCAAGCAGACTACACCGCTATCAAAGAAGACTTTGTTAATTCAGAATATGAAATAACAGACTGTACTCCAGTTGAATCTGCATGGAACTGCTTCAAATCTTTAACACAGAATATTATAAAATTGCACATACCCCTCCAAAGAATAAAAACTAAGAAGAGGCAAGACAAACCCTGGATAGGACCAGAAATCCTTAAACAATCTACTGAAAAAGCTCATGCTTGGAAATCATACCAGCTCATCACTACTCAGAGCAATTATGAAAAGTACCGTAAAATTAACAACAGGCTAACATCTGAAGTAAGAAAAGCAAGAATAAAGTTTGAAACTGAGGTGGTCCACAGTGGACCCAAGTCCTTCTATGGATACATCCGCCAACAACTGAAATCCAAAGTATCAGTGCCGCCATCCCTATTGGACGACGAAACTGGTACTGTGACAACAGACCACAAAGAAGTCGCGGAAATATTTGCCAAACAATTTGATAGGTCATATGTCAGAGAACCGCCTCACATACCAATCCCACAAATCCAAGGACAAAGAATAACAGAATCCATAGAGACGGTTGTTTTTTCATCGAACTCAGTCAGAAAAGCCATCCTGACCTTTAAAGATGAGACTGCCATGGGCCCTGATGAGATCCCAGCTATTCTGCTGAAGAGATGCAGTGAAGCTATTTGTACTAGGCTGGCGACTATCATGACAATCTCATTCGATCAAGGTGAACTCCCTCAAGACTGGAAAGAAGCTATCGTGACACCCATCTATAAGAAAGGAAACAAGCGAACCGCAGCCAACTACCGCCCTATAAGCCTTACCTGTCTGATCTGCAAAACAATGGAGAAGATAATAGCCACAGAAATTAGAAGCTTTCTATCTCAGGAAAAGGTACTATCAGAGAAACAACATGGCTTCATACCAGGTCGCTCAACTGTTACCAACCTACTCAGCTGCATAGACATGTGGACCCAAGCCTGGGACAAACAACAGCCAACTGATATAATATACCTAGACTATGAAAAAGCCTTCGATAGAGTCCCAATAAAAAGGCTAATTTTCAAGCTGGAACATTTTGGCATAAGAGGTAAACTCTTGAAGTGGATAGAAGGGTTCCTTTCAAATAGAACTTTCAGAGTACGCGTGGGAGAAGCTCAGTCGGAACCTCACAATGTAAGCAGTGGAGTCCCACAAGGGTCTGTGCTTGGACCAATCCTTTTTGGGATATTTTTAACAGACCTAGATCAGCACATTGAATCCCAATTATCACTGTTTGCTGATGACACCAAAATCATGGGAAATCCACTGATCGCTCACAACATCCTGCAAAAAGACCTAGACAGAATATACCAGTGGACCCAAGACTGGCTAATCACACTCAACGAAAAGAAGTGCACAGTGTTGCATGTTGGAAGAAAAAACCCAAAATGCAACTACTCAATTAACGGTAGCCCCCTGGAAAAAGTAGAAAAACAGAGAGACCTCGGAGTACTCATCACATGCAACCTAAAATGGGGAGACCACATTGTAGAGGTAGTGAAAAGAGCAAACTCTATAATGTACATTATAAGAAAGGCCTTCTCATACATCAACAAGGAACTGTTCCTAAAGCTGTACAAGACCTACCTGAGGCCCTTACTGGAGTATGCATTCCAGATATGGAATCCGTACTTCAAGAAAGACAGTCACCTTCTCGAACGTGTGCAGCGGAGGGCAACAAAAATGGTCCCTAGTCTTAAAGAACTTCCATATGAAGAGCGATTGCTAGAACTAGGGCTAACCACCCTTCAGAAACGTAGAGAGCGCGGAGACCTTATAGAGACCTTCAAAATCCTCACCAACAGATATAGTATACCAAATTTATCAAAGACACTGTATACTATGAACAAAAACACAAACCTGAGAGGACACTCTCTGAAGCTGCAATGCGGGCCAAGTACCAGCAAACCCAGAGAGCACATACTGCCGAATCGCATAGTGAAAACTTGGAACCGGTTACCAGAATCAGTGATCAGTGCCCCCTCAGTGAACTCTTTCAAAAATAGACTGGACAAATATTTAAAGTGCATTGACAAAGACTCAGATATACACGTATCAGCTTAACAGCTGCCTGTGTATCACAAATAAATAAATAAATAAAAATAAAAGATAGATACTAGTCCTACTACCACATATATATTTAAAATTTTTAGTGATCACACTTAGGTAGCTTATTATAATTCTATTAGTGAATGCCTATTATTAGCTTTCTGTGTCTATTTTAATTTCTATTGTAATTAGATAAGCTGATGGCAATCCGAATTAAATAAATAAATAAATAAATATATACAACTTGAAACTTTGTGATCATGTGAAGTCGGAATTATATCTTGCTAGGTACTATGCATAGAGCAGGTATTTGCTCTATGGTACTATGGTTTATCGTTCTGTGGTCTTTAACTTTATTTTCATAATATGTTAGCCACAAAATTTGATCTATGTGATTACCTGGGCTGTCATTGCTTTCGTCCGTTTTCTCGCCCGCGTCGGCCGCGCCCCGCGCAAGCTCCAGTTTGTCTCGGGCGGCCGCCGCGGCTCCGGGGCCGGAGTACTGGCGGAGGGAGCCTCTCGTACCTAACCTCCAAATTATTGATCCGCTAAATTTAAACATCTAGAACAATAAATAATGAGTTACCTTCTATAAACTCATCATCACACTCACGACGAGGTTCACAAGTCATAAAGTGTACGTTTTTTAGCTTGATACCAATAAGACCTTGTCTACACAAAATACCGTGTCTTACATCACTGCTGAAAATGGAAAGGTAATTTGAATTGAACTCTGGTTTAATAGGTAAAAACACAATTTTGATAAGATTTATTACCTTTCTAAAATTTCTCCAAGTTATTTTATCAAAATTTATGTTCTTTACCATTTACAAAACTAGAAATTATTCTATTTATCTTTTTGACAGCAGCTTATCCAGACAATGACAAGTTTTGTGACATTGACACCTTTCAACACTTTGCATTTTTTGACTTAAACAAATGATTTTCTTTGTCCGAGGCTTAGAAGTAGCCGAGAAATCAGCAAGGAAACGCTATTGTTTGCACCGAACACAACAACCTCTCAGATTTTGTAGCGGGAGGGGAGGTAAACACGTACCGCTCACAGCACAGATAGAGGCGGTATTACGCTCACATTCGCAAAAATCTTGTGTTTAATTTAAACCATGAACCTATATCTAACGGACTGTCATGTGCACGTGTTTCATAAAACGAGCCGAGTGAGAGGCCCCAAAGTGGTAGTTAATCTCTTTAAAATAGGTATAATAGATGCTAAATATATAGTGTTATTCATTTTCATATTATCTCTTTAAATAATAAAATATAACATATTTTATTAATTAATAATGGTTTTAGGACAATTTAGAATGCTGATGGGACTGCCGCGCTTCTGTAGTGGTCATTCCAGATCGCTACGACCTGCCAGTAATGAAAGCCTTTATTCGGGTCCTGAGAAGTAGTAAGTCTCGCTTGAGACAGCTTTGTAGTGACACAGTTTACTTAAGAGCTTATTAGACCATCCTAAATATCGGATATCCTAATTAGTCAATCCTGAATTCAGAGAAGTTTAATCGCATTTAGGAAGGTAGCATCCTAATTAGGCTCCAATTTAGGACAAGAATGGCTTCCGACGTCCTAAATCTATTTTTAGCGTCTGCTTCAGTGTTGCCGGCAGTCAAAATAAAAAAGAAAAGAGTTATCTTTATTTGCTCTGTACACCGGGAAAACCTGCGGGCCAGCATATTACCTCTAACTGCCACCGCCCTACGCTCCCTTTCAATGTCAGCGTCATCTTTGAGGCTGTCGGCAATGATATGTCCAAGATATCTAAATGTATTCACTCTTCTTACGTTCATTCCATTAAGGGTAATATTATAGGTATTCTTATCTGGACCATTATTGCCGGCAGCCTCAAAGACCATGTACTCAGTTTTTTTGACATTATATGTCAACCCATGTTCATCAGCGTATTGCTCACAGACCCCCAGCAGTTCCTGTAGGCCACCCGCCGTGGGGCAGAGCAGCACCATGTCGTCCGCATAGCTAATATTATTAATGCTTACGCCATCTATCCGACATCCGACACGCATGCTGCTCAGCCTCACGATGAGATCGTCAACGTATATGTTGAAGAGCAGGGGAGATGTCAGCCCCCCTTGTCTTACACCGCTCTCCAACACATATGCCTCAGATAGTGAGTCAGCCCACTTTACAAAATTGGTTTGGTATGCATACCAATACCTAAACATATTCAGTATTTCCGCCGGCACACCCCTGTCTCTCAACTTTCTCCAAAGAACGTCATATGACACTAAGTCAAAGGCTTTAGATAGGTCAAGAAAACAGGCGTGGACCGACGTCTTACGATCTGTATAGTACTGGACAGTATGCTTAAGACTCACTATGGCGCTTTCTGTTGACAATCCGGATCGAAATCCGAACTGTGCGTCATGTAGGTGTGTAAATTCTTCTAAGTAATTGTTAAGCACACTGTCCAGTACCTTACCTATAGTTGTCGCCAATGAGATAGGACGGTAATTCCCCTTATCCGAGATATCTCCGGTTCTGTCCTTGACAATGGGCACTACGATGGTTTTCATTAAGTCGTGAGGTAAGTGTGAGTGACTTATGCACATTGAGAGGAACAGAGCCAGGACTCTCGGAAGGTGAACACCCGCATGTCTCAGATGCTCTACACTGATTCCATCATGCCCGGGAGATTTGCCACCGCTCATTTTCCTTAGGGCTTTTCGTACCTGCTTTGCAGTAATGCAAATTAGTTGCCTCTCTCCCTGACATTCCGGGTCATTTGAGTCGAGGGGTGCAGACGATGGACCTAATGCGGAATGTACCTTAAAATGGTCCCTAAACAAATTGGAAATCTGCTCCGGCTCACTCTTACCATCTATACTCACGGGGAGGCCAGGCCTAACATCGAACTTCCCGGTCGACTTCCAAAATTTACCAAAATTTTTTGCTACTCTATGTTTAGCTAAGATGTCCATTCTAAGTTGTTCCTGATTATTTTGGCACCATTTCAAGCGGCTTTTGAATATCTTACGAGTTTCATTCATTTGTTCAAAAATTTTACCCGATGTCGGCCTATTGTGCAAAACCCAAGTTTTGAAATTAAGCCTGGCCACCCTATGAGCATCAGAGACATGCTTATTCCATCCACAAAGATGCCTACCTTTGCTTGCTATGCCTAGGCCGCTCACAAGTCTTAGTTGCTGCGTTACATAAGACAGTAACTATGCTGTTATAGAGCGTATCGAGCACCAATTTATGCTCGGCCAAACTGCATGATCCGCGACCACATTCAATGAACTCAGACGGAAAATCGATTTTACGTAGCCTTTCGTGACACAGTTCATGGTACTTAGCTATTTGACTTTCATCTCTTTCTCCCCATATTACCTGGTTCTGTTGCCGGTCGCTGATCACGCACTTTGGCCTTACAAAGCTTAGGTCACACTTAATAACTAGCGGCAGATGATCGGCCACGAAGACATCTTCCAAGACATTTACTTCCACTAGCGTCTGCCATGCCGAAGCAGAGACTACGCAGTGGTCCAGCCATCGCCGGCAGCCGTGAGATTCACTAACGTATGTATAAACATTAGACTGAAGGCCTAATTTTTGTGTGTCCGCACAAGTCCAACACTGATCCGAGCAGAAGCTGGTAAGTTCATCGTGGAATGGCTCTTGTGGGTGAGCATTAAAATCTCCTACTATAAATATACTAGCCACATCCTCACTACCTACTATCGCGCTAACTTCACCCAATACCTCCGTAAAGATAGGTAGGTTGTCCGATGAGTCTGTGGGCATATAGACTGAGAATATTAATATAGTGCTCATTCCTACAGTTGCTCGAACAGCTATTAGCCGGTCACTAGTACATTTAATTAAACTAACGCTGTCAAAAATAGCTTTTCTCCAAAGAATGGCCACTCCCCCATGCGGTCTTCCCCTTAACATCCCTACTGACGTGTCCACAGCGGACTTACCGGTGTACTCAAAGTCACTTGAGATAGTACTGAGTAATGGTATATCATGGGGGAGTAGCCATGTCTCTTGGAGAGCCACTACATCCGCTACTTTACATAAATTTTGCAAGTCATTAAACGACCTTTTAACCGACTTGCAATTAAAGCTAATCAATCTTAGGTATTGGTTAGAATTTAAAACCATACAAACAAATTAAGATGCTATAACTAAACCCGGTTTAGTATTGTACAGGAAGTGTACAAAACGCCTAAAAGTTATACCACTGGGCCATAAGTTATCACTTAAAAATAAGCCTAGCTTTTGCTTCGAAACGTACACTTAAATGAATTATACATTTTCGTTCTACGCATATTTATCATTTTTAAGGACACAATTTCACCAGTTTTATCTTTTATGTACATATTAATGTCATTTTCGGTTACTTCCTTACTAACATTAGAAATCAAAAGGGGCGCTTTAGTGTCCGCCGCCTTAAATTTACTGTTTAGTTCAGTAGGAGCACAGCCTCTTTGTCCAATTAGGTAACTTATATATAACGCTTAGCAGATTTATTACGCACTATCTGCCACTCTGAGTCCCTTACCACTTGATCATATTTCGCACTCAAGTCCGGCGCAAGTAATCCACCACGAACATCGAGTCGCGTAGCGGCCGGGCAGGCATTCGACCGCGACCGCGCGTGATAGATTCATGGCCTTTACCTACCTATAAAATGATCTTATTTCGATAGAATCATGGAATACCTACCTTACAATGCAACTTCACAATTTAGGAATTGGAAATAATGAAATCAGAAGTCAGAAGTCAATAACTTTATTCCTTTAGGCTCACAAGATAAACACATAGACAAGTCTACCCATCAATTACTATCAAATAAGAAATAAAGTGTTATTGAAATTCTCTTCACTTCAATCTTTTGTCCACTAGTGGAAGAAGTGAAAAAGAAACCACCAGCACATTTATAACAATCACATATTAAGTGTATTATACTTACAATGTTCGTTATTAAACCAAAAGCATTAGATCATATGAATAGAAACATTATAAAAGAATAGATAACCTTATAATTTAATCTTGACCTTCAATAATTTCAATGCTAAAACAAACTAGGGCACAATATCTAGAAAAAGGTTCTACAATGTAAAATATCTTACCATAATGAGAGACGCTTTCAGCTTACAGGGCCATCAAAGAGTGTCAGAGCCAGCCCACCATCTTTTTTAAATATCTTTAGTTCCACGAACCGTTGGCTGTCGTTATACCTTGAGCCATTCCGTCAAAACATCGGCAAAATGGTTTGTTATATCATTTCACAACTAAATACATTGCAATATCTTCTAATATGCTATAATATCCATGACAAATGTTCTTAAATATAAATTAACATTTAAGATACCTAGTATATTCAATATAATGCAATATGAAATAGTTTAATTATTAAATGAAACTGATTTGTCCTAGAATTTGAATTTGAGCGGGGAAAACAAGTAGGAAATCAGGCCTGTTACATTTTAGTTTTGAATATCTTTTGAAACCTGATTGTTTACCACTATATATACTTGTTATATTATATATTAATTATTAAATAAATTACAATATCTTACACTGCCATTCTGACAAATGCTTCGTTCTCGAAGCATGTAATTTTTACGTTTTATTACACATTCATTTCTAATTTCAAGTTTATTGATGAATGTTAATAATAATGCTATTATTTTATGAGAAGACAACCTGTTGAACAATTTACAAGTATGTAGTTCACAAGACCAACTATGTTAGTACCTACACATTTTGTAAATGTTTCTTATTCTAATTCTTATTAAACTACTTATATCTAAAGGAAACAGAACCATCAAGCACATTATTATGTAGGTACCTTCATTGATTTTATTTTTTAAAGTTATTTATTAGTATTTTTCATTTAAGTTTTTTATAGTCCAACATCTGGACACGCATCATTATATCTGTATAGTTATATTAAAAGTTAGTCGTAGAAAGTGAAGTCACAAGTCTGTTTTCCTCTGACCGAGGGACCTCGACATGTATACTCGCTATACCCGCTGCTAATATCCAAAGTATACATCAAGTCCGTGGGCCGCCAGCGGAAGGACCTAATTCATTAAGCATTTTATGTTTTCCTCTTACCGTACACCTCGGCCACATACTCGCTATACCCGCTATCAATATCCAAAGTATACGCTAAGTGTACGGTCGACTAGCGGGAGGAACTATTTTTATTTCGAATCCAGTAATTTTGTCCTCGTATTCCTCTGATCGATAGACCAAGTCAACGATCGCCAGCGGAATTTATTTCGTATTTTTGTTTTCGTTTTATTAAAATTTACTGAGTTTTATTTTCTTTTTATTCTCAATTCTTATTATCACTTTCAACATAGGTACCTACTTAAAACCAACCTTTTTGTCATAAGGACACATAAATGTTTAATAATTAAGACTAACTAAAACTAATAACTTAGTCTAAGATAATGTTACCTATATAAGTACATCATCCGTAACAGATCGAGCATCTATCTGTGGATCTAGGCGAGTATCACCAAGTACGTCATTTATTCTAGTAGTACCCAGTAGGTATGTTTATTAGCCTCAACTTCCATATAAAAAGTAATCAGAGTGGGGTAAATCCAGGATAATTATTTCGTATGGTTGTATTTATTGGTTACTGAACCTTCCACAAATCGCTCGGCCAAGCTGACTACACAAAAATAAAACTATTTTGATCAAATTAAAATAGCTTACTAATTTATTGAATTGGCCTTCAAATTATATTTTTTTATGCAAATATGTTTATTTTGACAGTGTCCCCATAATTGAGCATAGTACAAAATATTGCTAGTTGATGTGTGAGTTGGCCAGTGTAATGAAATGTATGTGCATTATTTTAATTTAATTTATTTCATGTAATTTAATTTCACTTCATTTTACTTCATTCTAATTTAATTTTAATTTCATTTAATTTCATTTAATTTTATTTTATTTCATTTAATTGCATTTAATTTAATTTTATTTTATTTAATACGTATAATTTCTTTAATTTCATTTTATTTTATTTTAATTTTATTTTAATTTTAAATAGGTATAACATTAAATATATTTTGTTTCAGACCCATTGAAATTCATTGCACAATTTTTTTTCTTCTTTTGTTCTTTTAATTACCGTCCAATCATCAATAGTAATATTAGTGACCATGTGAAAAGCCTTTTACTTTAGATTCCTGTAGATTGTTTGCAACAGTCAGCAATTAGCTCAATTGTTTTAATTGTAAATAGATACAAGTTCCAATTTATTTCTATAATTTACCTTGTAAACACATTGAATAACCATTTTGTGTAGTACGCACATGTTGGCTCACATCAGCCCATACAAAAATTTACGACGCGAGGTCAAGTCTATTGTGTGTTCGTGTGACGTTCACTAACTACTTAAAAATAAATCAGGTTATTAGTATTTCTACAAACTGAATTTTAGCAAAAAGTTAGGTAGGTACTTTATATTACAACGGAATAATCTGCGTTTTTTTTTTTCGCTTACTCGCAGCTGTTTTCTGCAGATTTCTCTTAAGAATTAGGTAAATTCACTTACAGAGACACTTATAACAATAAGTATTAAACATTTTGGTAGGGCTAATCGTACAGAAGTAAAAAAAGCTTCAAAAATTATTAACAGCCGGTAGTTAGAAATAACGTCAACAACTCGAATTCCCGAACAATAGGCTGGTTAGCAAGAAACATGGATCAAACGTTACTAGAACTGGCAAATTTTGTTTCATATTTCTTTAGTGTTGTGTAGGTTTTTACGAATTAGAAAATAGAATATGAAAACATCTTATTGAACAGGTTTCTTTTAAGGATACAATAAAAGTTTTTTGCTATAAAGAAATTTCGTTAGTATCGTCCAACGTTAGGATTCCACGTGGTCGTACCAAGTTTACGAACCCTTAGGAAACTTTGTTACTGCGACGCTGCTCCTTTGTCCAAATTTCGTTGATGAGCATCTCAATGTGGTCGCACCAAATAGCAGCGACGTCGTCGTGGGATCGGACATTGGTAGCATCACGTCACCATCTTGTCGCAGATTGGAAGACACAGCGTCAGTCAGAAATCGCCTTGATCAGACCTTCGTACTCGAAAGTCTGCTGCGGGATCCAGTCTGAAACTTGTACAAGAATGTATTAGAATTTTGAAACAGTTTCAGGCTATCCCACTTCTGATGATAGATTCATGGCCTTTACCTACCTATAAAATGATCTTATTTCGATAGAATCATGGAATACCTACCTTACAATGCAACCTCACAATTTAGGAATTGGAAATAATGAAATCAGAAGTCAGAAGTCAATAACTTTATTCCTTTAGGCTCACAAGATAAACACATAGACAAGTCTACCCATCAATTACTATCAAATAAGAAATAAAGTGTTATTGAAATTCTCTTCACTTCAATCTTTTGTCCACTAGTGGAAGAAGTGAAAAAGAAACCACCAGCACATTTATAACAATCACATATTAACCCTTAATTCGACATTGTGTAGTATACATCCCGTTGAATGAAAAAAAATCTACATAAAAAAATAGACCATGTATGTCAAACCTAAGTGCTATAAGAGCATCCTTAACTATCTACCGACGTTGTCAAAAATCATCAAGGCCTACACAACGACGGGACGTGAGCAGTCGCCGGAGAGATGGCGGGGAGGAAGGACGCGCTGCGCGGGCTCTCGGTAAGTTGTATTTCATTAATTGTTTCACGGCTTATTTCTTTGTACTTTTACTAAATGCTAAAGATAACATACCCGCGGAGCTATTCATAATATTTTGATTGTTTTATTGAGTTTTATTTAGTTGTTACAACGCCCACAACTTGTATGTCCAGTATATTTCCCGTCATCGAATTACTAGTAAAGTTACCGCTAAATACTATGTCCAGTATTCTTCCCATTGTCAAATTGATAGAAAACTTAATATAAAAACTTATGTCTTGTATTCTTCCCGTTACCGTATTATTAGAAAATTAATTTTATTATTTTACCTATTATATATTTAGAGATCCGCAGATAAAATGTTTTATACCTTATCACTTCTTGTTTTTCAGAGCTTCAAGTCTAGAGGACATCGGTTAGTAGCATTGGTGCCACCTGAAAATACTCCTTCGGATGTCGATATCTGTTCTGAACATGAGAATGAAGAGGAAATAAATGTTGTTCATGGAGCTGAGGAGCTGTCCTCTTCACCATGTCCGTCTGTTGACTCGTATATATTGCGCATGAATCTATTAAACAGCCCTGAAAATGATAAACAAAACAATACTCCAATCGACAGTAATGATAATGAGACATAAGCTAGGTTCACATTGCTGTGTCGGGGTGTGTCGTGGCGCGCCAGAACGCAATCGGTTACGTTCATTACCTATGACTAGATTCACATTAGTAGGTTGTGTTGGGGTACCCCAACACAAGCTACTAATGTGAACCTAGGAGGACACAGCAGGAGGATACAGCGATGTGAACCTAGCTTTATGCTGATATCATCATCGATACAGAGAATGACAATCGACAAAAATAGGACCGCTCTAGAGTCAGCGACAGTGAGAACAACCCTGTTTTGGAAGTTGAAGATAACTTGCATCATGAGCGGCTTCCGATAACACCTGTAATTAACAACGTGCTACCACCGACTGGCGAAATAAATTACGATGCTTTGCTACAAATGGAGAAAAGGACAATTTAGACACAAAGTTGATATTGCATCAAACGACTTCGTGTTTGATTTACCGGATACTGACTCTCCATTAGAATTTTTTCATCTCTTCTTCTCTCCAGATATATTTGTCGATAACACAAATCTGTACTCAATCCAAAGAACTGGCAAATGTATGCAAATAACTATCGAGGAGTTGAAAGACTTCCTAGCGATTCTTCTTATCATGGATATAGTAAAAATGCCTTCTTATTTGGACTATTGGTCAACAGAATTCAGATATGCCCAAATAGCTGACGTTATGCCACTGAAACGATTCGAGCAGATTCGACGCAACATTCACTTCGTGGATAACGCCTATTCTGATGAGAATAGATATCATAAGATTCGGCCATTTATTGAAAAAATAAGGAGGAATTGCCTTGCAACGGAAGAAGAAACTAAGTACAGCATAGATGAGATGACTATATCCTATAAGGGTTCTATTCTAAAGCAGGAAAAAATATGAGCGAGTTTTGATACTTTTAAGTTTTTAGAGTTCCTACTAGTGTTTTAACCCTAAGAAAATGTAACGATGAGATTATTTGTCTAAAATATATTGAATATTTTTAAATGAACTCGCTGTTTCTTTTAATCATTATCTTCGACAATGGGAAATATACTGCACATGGTTAGAGTGTATTTGTTTCTTGTGAACTTGATGATGTCCAGTATAATAGACGTAGGCTTTTCAGGAAACTGAAATGGGTAGATTTTTTTGTATATATTTTTAAGGGTGCCCTATAAACTAAAAACCTAAATCTATACCGATTTTACATATTTAGGTAAAAAAAAAATCCGTCAAATTAAGGGTTAAGTGTATTATACTTACAATGTTCGTTATTAAACCAAAAGCATTAGATCATATGAATAGAAACATTATAAAAGAATAGATAACCTTATAATTTAATCTTGACCTTCAATAATTTCAATGCTAAAACAAACTAGGGCACAATATCTAGAAAAAGGTTCTACAATGTAAAATATCTTACCATAATGAGAGACGCTTTCAGCTTACAGGGCCATCAAAGAGTGTCAGAGCCAGCCCACCATCTTTTTTAAATATCTTTAGTTCCACGAACCGTTGGCTGTCGTTATACCTTGAGCCATTCCGTCAAAACATCGGCAAAATGGTTTGTTATATCATTTCACAACTAAATACATTGCAATATCTTCTAATATGCTATAATATCCATGACAAATGTTCTTAAATATAAATTAACATTTAAGATACCTAGTATATTCAATATAATGCAATATGAAATAGTTTAATTATTAAATGAAACTGATTTGTCCTAGAATTTGAATTTGAGCGGGGAAAACAAGTAGGAAATCAGGCCTGTTACATTTTAGTTTTGAATATCTTTTGAAACCTGATTGTTTACCACTATATATACTTGTTATATTATATATTAATTATTAAATAAATTACAATATCTTACACGCGCGTGCGCAGGCGCCGCCGCCACCTCCTGATGCGCTGTCGCGCTCACACCTGCAGTAGATTCGCTGCACTCTCGTGCGTGCTCCACCGTCACCTGATGCGTTGTCTCGTTCACACCTGCACAAGATCCGCCACACTGGAGCCCTACATGGGAACAGGGCTCACTCGATACCGACCATATGTAATTCTGCGATATTGACGGGATCGTGGTATGGGCCTCAATGTTCTCAGTTGCATTCGTTATTTCATTTGGCAAAAACGAAACGGAGGTAGGTACATTCGTTTACGATTCTTTTGTATCTGACTGCCTCAATGTTGACACTCGTTCATTGACCTCAGAAACAGCTGCTGCCTGAGGTAGGTTTATAGAAACGAATTCAGGCACATACTGAAGTCCTAAGGGTCCACTGTCCAATTCAAAGCTGTTCTGTAGGCAGGCATGCTCCTCTTCTTTTATTAACGTTTACACTAGACGTACGTGTGAAGTCATTTGACGATTTAGATGTTCGTGTAAAATCATTCAGTAAGGATGCATGTTTTATATTTTCCACCTCCTGTTGAAGTCGGCTAAACTGTTCTGTAGTCACTGCTTTTTCCTCCAGTAGCTGTACTTGATTTTTTAACAAAAGGATTTCATTAGTAAAGCGGGTAACATCAATATGGTCAAAAGTAACCGGTGGAAGCCGATGAAGGTCTCTAGCCACAAAAATGGGAAACAGCTCGCGATTTGCACTTTTCAAAGACAATTATAAGTATCATTTATGTCTCGTGACATTTTCTTCTTGCCCTGTTTTCGTCGAAGGGGCATTTTCTTAGCGTTGGGCACTGAATTAAAAAGAAGATTTTTTGCCTCCACAATATCCTCATCAGAGAAGGACGTTACACAAAGCTGGTGAATACTATCCTCGTCCATATAGTCCATTAAATTCCGCACAAAACTTAGGAGCTCGTTTATTACGATGTTGCAATTAGAGCGCTTTAGATTATTCGAAGTCATTTTTCTCCGCAATGAGTCACCGACCAAACGATTTCAACGCGTCCGCGTAATTCCGCGCACAGCGTGAGACTGAATGAAATGGTAACATTGTTGCAATTTATATTTTATAATAAAAGAAAAGAGATTTTATAAAACAAAAAAAAAGTTTTTCTTAACATTTTTTTTTAAATTATTAGCTTTTTCATAAAATCGAAACTGTCAAGCTACATGTTTTTTGTTACTGAACGATAGTACAGAATGTGTGCTTCAAAATAAGTCTTGCATCTTAGCCCTAAGTAAGATAGTTTAGAAGTTATGACGATTTAAAAATGGTAGGTGTCTCTAAATCCTGAAGTCCACAAAATAAATCGATTAGGTACTTTAATGGTTTGTCTATCAAAATCAATACAAAGGCTACAGCCACGATTCAAAATGTCCTCCGTGGTATTGCAAACAAGCTGTTGCTCTAATTGACACATGTTGTGTAGCGCGTCGTATCAGAGCGAGATATTCAAGCTTTCAATGGTCATAATTCAAACCGTCATAACTTCTAAACTATCTTACTTATGGCTAAGATGCAAGACTTATAAAGCACACATTCTATACTATCGTTCAGTAACATTGCTTGGAAGACGGAGGCGTTGTCTCTCAATCAATTGGGTAAGCTAATCACTACCAGATGAATGCTGTTCTTCTCACACACGAGGTCCAATTGAAATCCGACCAGCCCTCTCAGAGGGAACCTCACCTAGGTCTTCGGACGCCCCAAGTGCACTCATACCTCAATCAACGCGGGCGGAGCGTCCGAGTGAAGAACCTCTTGACACCCTGGAACAGGTTGACCGAATGTTGGAGACAGTAGACATCCCGCGCCCAGAGACACCCAATAGCGATGCCGAGTCTTCGATCGTATCATCGATCATTGGGGATGCGGAAAGGCGGGTGAGCGTCCTCTATACAACCCCGAAGAGGAAAACGCGCGTAGAAACCGACTCGGCCAGCAAGCTTGCCAATCACCACTTACAGAAGGGGAAATCAGCACTGGAAGCAGCTGGCAACATGAAGCGAGAATGCAAATTTATCGCTCTGGACTGCATGCAATCCCTATATGAGATCGTTTTGTCTCTGTCCGAGTCAAGGGCTAGACATCTCAATAACCTTGAGAAGGAGCGCACACAACACGCTGTGGAACTGGTTCGTGTCGAGAGGGCCCACTCAAAGGAGCTCAAGAGGATGTGGGAGCACTCATATTCAGAGCTTGCCCTCGCTCGCACTGACATAGGGGGGACTCTAGAGGAAGCTAAGGCCATTCGATTATGGCTTGGCTACGAGACCGAGACGCAATTCAGGGAAATTAGAGAAGTAGGGCAGGCTATCAAAGAGTTGAATAAAACTCGGAAGTTCTATTTCAGAAGGTAAATCACTGGCACCCTGAAATGGGATGCAATCAAGTCCGAAATCACGAAGCTGAACTCTCTTATCGGAAGCGTCTCATCACAGCTGGACGCACTGGACGCACTAACTAACGTTCCTTCGCAGTGAAAAGTTTATACTCCTACCCCTAGCTTTACCAGGGACCTGGTTTGCACTACCCATACATTCAATTTCTCTCTTTAATGCTGCTCGCACTTTCGTTCTTCATACTTTATTTTTCTGTTAGTCTTCTCCTTTCATACATTTTCTACTCTACTTTATTTTTTACTTATTACAGGGTCAATTAGAAACACTCTTGTATATTCTTTATTGTCTTACAAATATGTACAATACATTATTTATATTATATAACAATGCGTTTTTATTTCTTACATCTATGCTTTTATATTAATAATATTCAATACACAGGGTGTAAGCGTAAACAGTCTTATCCTTGAAACCACGTATGTACACCCCTAAAATAAGACGATACAAGTTATTTTTAAAAATAAAAGTCAATTAGTTTCGATGGAATTTCATAATTCATTTCTCTGCTATCCTACGTGATTTTATGGACACCCTAGTGACCTTATCACGCCGCGCCGCCCGCTCTCGCCTGTAGCCGGCCGGTGGTGTAGGTATCGAATCGTAGATACCTACAACTTGTGATGGAACTTTCCCTTCATACTTTTCCTGGCTTAGGACAGGCAAAAATAGCTACTCTAACACATTTTCCAGTAAGTAGGCTAAAGTAGGTAGGTACTTTTGGCGTATTTAAAAAGTTCATCATCAATCAAGTTTTATGTACAATTCAATTAAAATTTACAGCTTTATGTACAGTTTGATTTACTCCCGTTAGGCATAAAATGTTTTCATGACTTGTGCATGACTAGGCACGGTGAACTGGCCGTAGGCACGTAGCCTTTGTGTAGCCGCTAGGATCGTTTCCCGGCTTGGCACACGTTGTTCTGGGAACCGCTCTGCGTACATCGTACGAGCCAAGTTCATGTTGTCACCAGCGATGGCATAAAGTCGCACCATTTCAGTCCACTGTTCATTTGTGAACGACATCGTCACTTCTCTACTTAACACAATACGCGAACAAATCGGCACATCACAAATTAGCACGGAACGCGTCGTGACGTGCTCACTACCTAGCAGACGGGCCGCGACTGACGAGCGCGCGAGCGGCGTCTTTGTTTGATACCGACAAAGCAGGCGAGCGGCGCGGACGCGGACGTAGGTGTGTAGGCGGCGGTGCCTTTGTCGGCGCGCGAGCGGGTCTTTGTTTGACGCCGCCTGCTTTGTCGGTTAAAGCAGGCGGCGTAGGTATAAATGTAGGGTGAAATGCTTTTATGATGTATGAGGATATTTTTTTCAAAATTATGTTAAAAAAAAGTTTAGTTTTTTCATCGGTTTTGGACTCTGCTCATGATTCTGAACTTCTGGTTTCAAGAATAAGACTGTTTAGCCTTCCACCCTGTATTTATTAGAATAGTTGTTCCATCTTTGTTTCTCTTCATTACCTTCTTCACAATTTTGTATAGGGTCTTATATAATAAATACATTATTTCTACTTATTGCCTTACTTGCTATTTTTATACATAAATTTATAAACTTTTCTCTTATATATTTATCTGAAATTAAATGACTTAAGTTACTAAATGCAATCTTTTCTCCTGATTCTTGTTCGAACTCAAATCGTTCGGGACCGTAGGCAGGGCACTCTAATAGTGATGTGCCGAGTACGGCTTGACTCGAGTCAGACTCGATTCCTGCTTAGGACTCGCCTACTCGAATACCAATTTATTATGATTCGAGTACGCCGGACTCGATTCCGGTACTCAGGTCATACGAGTATTATGCGAGTCTAACTGACTCGAGTCTTATATTCGAGTTAGGTTGACTCGTTCATATCATCTCTTTTTACCTAAGCAATGAAGTAACGCCTTTTGATACAAGTTTGAACCTGCAACTTTTAAGGCCTCCACAGTTCCACACACAGACGCCGCCGGAGAAGACGTGGAGGAGGCGGAGGCGTGCGAGTTGGATCTGCTATTGTATCATATGAAAGACTACCACGCGAATGCTAAGCGGTGCACGGCCGTGAACTCGAGTCCAGGACCCGAGTCTTGGACTCGAGTCTAGAAATTCGAGTCAACATTCGAATACCAACCAATAGAACTCGAGTACTTGGCTCGAATACCGGAATCGAGTCATGATTCGAATACCGCTTAAACCGACTCGAGTCGACTCGATTCACCAAAACAGCGACTCGGCACATCACTACACTCTATCAATATATGTGGTACCGTCTCGTACTTCTCAGGTTCGCAAATACACGAGGGGCTGTCCCTGCACTTGAATCTGTTCAAGTAAGGTTAAGTCGCCTAAGATCGGATGTGACATAAGATCGGATGCATGGAATAACTCGCAAACTAGGCAATATTTTCCACTGCTGGTGACACTACTAGATCCGCCATTTTATTCTACCCTTCTCCTCACAATGCGGCCGGCCAGCGACCAGACGGGACGTGCCACAGAAATCTGAATAACAGTGCCTTGTTATTAAGATTTCTGTGGGACGTGCACACAGGTGATTCGGCAGAAAAGGTGTATTTTGTGGGAAAAATCGTTGATCCGATCTTACCTACAAAACTTTGATGGCTCATTGTGGTGAATACTTTCATTGAATTAATGTAATTAATTATTTTGGGGCAGAATTAGCGAATAATCTTTCGATCTGTATACTTTGATTACGCCTAGGACGTTTATAATCCAAGATCCGGTCTTCCCTCCCAATGCCGAAGATCGGATATAGCGGTGTCCGTTCATGGATGTCAAAAAATGATCAGTGGTTTTCAAGTGTTCATGCCCACTAACGACGCTATGATGGCGCTTAGACGACGCTATGACTATCAGATCTTAGGTACCTTTTCATTATTAAGTCCTAGGACACGAAGGATAAAAGTTTGTGAAACTTATTTAGGATGAGGAGGGAAGACCGGACTATGAAAACGCAAAAATAAAGAAAAATCGTATCTGTCAAATCTTTTGAGGAATTTCCTGACGGGATCATTGACATTTAATAAATGGACGAATTCCGGATGTTTTCCTAATGTGTACTTTATCATTAAACGAATAGAAGTGAACATACTACATAGTCCGATCTTCGGTCTAAATGATATTTTCTTCACTATGATAAGTTGAAAAAAGTCTGTTATTTAAGCTCTTAATTTGCTTAGATAGATAGCTTAGAAGCAAACCAAAAAATTAGGGGTTAACCAATATTTCATTGTCTTCAATTTACAGTAGACCGCAACCGAAAAACGACATTGAATCATGAGAAAAAAATTAAAAATGCAGTACGTCCACAATTTTCGGCAAATGCGTCCGATCTTAGGCGACCTAACCTTACATGGCAAATCCACCGTGCCCCGTCAGAACTTGTGTAAGTACGCCCGTGTGTTCAGCTCTCTTACCACTTTAAAATAATGCCGAGACCACATCCGGAAAGAACAGTTTTGTTGTGGACGCCGTGAAACCAGAGCTGTACCTCCGATTCCATTCGCATACCGAGGTCCTACGAATTTCTCGCTTTACAAAGGAAGATCGGAACTATGTCGTATGCAGGCTTCGTTTTCTTTAATGCCGCCTCCTTGGCCAGTTTGTCTGCTCTCTCGTTCCCCTCCAGTCCTGCATGTGGTTTGATCCAAAAAAGCTCAACTTTTTTAGCGTCTTGTTCGCACATTCTTAAATTTTCTCTGATTTTGACGGCGAGGGGATTGAGAGCTAACGTTTACTACCGCTTCCAGAGACGACCTGGAGTCGCTGATAATTCCGAAACTCGTTTGCGGACTTTTGAGCACCTCCTCAGTTGCTTTACATATGGCCAGCAATTCAGCCTGGTAGACCGTGCAGTGAGACGACAGCTTTAATTTTTGGCTTTTAGTTTCGGCACCAGTGGTCCAGAGAGACAATAATGCTCCAACTTTGTTATCAATTTTGCTGCCGTCTGTGTAAATTTGGACTGCTTGACCACTGTTCCATTCCAGGCTCATATGGAGCGCTAGGTGAGGAGTATCGGCAAACGTTGTCATTCGCTCGATCTCTCCTTCTTTCAATACTGGGGTTAGGTTAGGTTAGGTTAGGTAACTTTATTAAGGGAGTAAATTTATTGGTATTTATTTTAAATATTTGATCAGCTGGAAAAGTCAGCTTAAAAACTACTTGAGCAGCATTTTAAGATTTGATCGGCTGTAAAATAAAAATCACCAGCAACACTTGGTCGGTAACAAAATAATTTTTGGTCAGAAAATAAATAGCTGTTTGATCGGCAAAATTAATGTTTTGATCAGCAGAATTAATTATATGATCTGCAGGATTGTACAATTATTTTTGATCAGCCAAAAAGTGATTTTTTTGAGCAGCCAAATTAATGTTTTGGTCAGCCGAATAAGAAAATCCTTAAGTTGAGAAAAAATATAAGCCATAATCAATGGGTTTGCTTATTAAATGTATGGTCAACTAAAATTTATATTACTGCGATTTTATTGAAAAAGAGCATTAGCATTAGCATTAGTCGGTTAAAGAAGGCGGGGTTTTGATACTCGAGTCGATGTCGATACAGAGGCACGTAGGAGGTAGGTAGGTAGGTACCTGTTTCTACCTTACCTAGCGTTGTTGTTTTTGTAAGAAGGTATCAAGGAGCTAAAGGACCCTTGTTCGTTGTTGGTCATGTCTGTCTTGTATTTGTGACACCGGCACGGCAGTGAAATACAAACGCACGTAGGAGATAGGTAGGTAGGTACCTACCTTACCTCGCGTTGTTGTTAGCAACTGAAGGAACCCTTGATTGTTATTGGTCATGTCTGTCCGTGTGTGACACCGGTAGTGGCATAGGTACGTACAAACGAACGTATAAGATAGGTAAGGTACCTTATCTACATAGGTACCTATTACCTACGTGCAAATCTACATAAATGAACTCTCGGAAGTAGGTACCTACGCGCGTGGCTGCGCAGTGTACCTTATTTTAATGGGTCAAAGGGACGCGGAAGCACGGTAATATCATATCTAATATTACCGTGGCGGAAGGGTGCGCAGGCGACGAGCACACGTTTGCTGTAAGTTAGTGTGAGTGCTCGTCGCCGCAGTAGTGTGGTCGTTCTTTCCTACACCAAATAGGTAGGTACTTACTTACATGCGTGTTCTGAGTGCCGAGTGCGAGTTTCACAAAAAATTTCGAATGACTTTACTTTCTTGTAAATCGAGTTAACGACAATCGAATCGAATGTCGAAGTCATGCGAGTGCGAGTCTCAATCGACGCCAACTAATCGAACGCGTTTACTCACCGTGAACACGGTTTATTATTTTTGTTAGGGTGGTAGGACGCCGGCAGCGTGAGATTATCCGACCAAATGCAGAATGATATTTTTATTAGTATTTTGTTTAGAAGCAGCAGTCTATCAAAAATGCTGTGGTTAATTTGCCAACCATGTTTTAGGTTAGGTTAGGTTAGGTTAGGTTAGGTTAGGTTAGGTTAGGTTAGGTTAGGTTAGGTTAGGTTAGGTTAGGTTAGGTTAGGTTAGGTTAGGTTAGGTTAGGTTAGGTTAGGTTAGGTTAGGTTAGGTTAGGTTAGGTTAGGTTAGGTTAGGTTAGGTTAGGTTAGGTTAGGTTAGGTTAGGTTTTTTTTTTTTTTTTTTTTTTTTTTTCTCCTTTCTTTTATCGCCACTATTTATTTTGTGGCGTTTTAGTCTGTTTTTTTTTTACAATACTTTATATTTTATTCATTTTGCACGAATTTTCTCGGCTCAGTCCGCGCCCAAAATTGATTGCATGCAAAATCATTAATTTTCTACACATTTCTTTTAATTAATTGCTAAACATTTTTATTTTTATTATTGTCCATGCATTAAATTGACATTAATTAATTAAAATAAGTATGTATTAATATTATAATAATTACTAACCTAAAATTATTCCATAAATTCAATTGAACTTTCTTTACATTTCATTTCTTTTCTACCCGCTTTTGTTGGCTTTTTTTTCTCGAAAATTTTATGAATTTTTTCGGAAATCAAAATAAGAATAAAAATTATCATAAAATTAGTCTGCATTATTGTTATTTTCTTAAATTACATAAAATTATTATTCAAATTATTTGAACAATTCAACAATTCCATTAACAAAGTTAACAACGAGATTGATTCAATAATTATATAAAACTTAAATTCAACAAAATAATAAAATTAAATTTTACAAATAATAATTAGGAATTATGTCATGCAATTGTCGACCCATTCGCCTTTGCTGCTTGTCTCAAAATACGTTCCGCAAAAGCCAGAAAATGGGTCCGGCGGTTGTCATCGTCAATGGCTATACCTACGTTTCCTTTTGTTATATCTAATTCCATTTTGCACTCGCAATTATATCGTTCCAGACCATATTTTGGACAGTGGAACAGAATGTGCTCTATGGTTTCGGGGCTGATATTATCGCAAGTACAAAATGGATCATTGGCTAATTTAAACCTATGCAGATACGCTTTGATTCCTGTGTGTCCACTTAGCAGCTGTGTCCTGAGGGCAGTTGATTCCATTCCGGACAAGATCTTATATGCTCTTTTAACACTGGAAAAGAACATCCTCGTTACTCCACCGGTCGTTGCGTCGCTATATCGATTCTGCCATGCTTCAAGTGTTCTGTCCCTGATGGAGCGCTTTGCGAAGGACAACGGGAACGCCTCGTACGCTGGAGCTGCTTTGAGCTTTGTGGCAGCCTTTGCAAGTTCGTCGGCTCGCTCATTGCCCGCAATTCCAACGTGTGCGCGTATCCAGAAAAACTTTACCCCATTAACCATTCTGGCTAACTTTTGAATTTCTCGCGCAACAGGATTCTCCGTGCAAGGGTCTGAGATAGCTTCCAAAGCCGAACGAGAGTCTGAAATTATATTTCCCTGAGCCTTACTGTCCTTCAGGTAGGAAACAGCTTTCAGAATGGCAACCATCTCGGCCTGGAAGACCGTGCAGTAGTTGGCTAGTTTTATCTTGAAGGTCTTCATTTCATTGCCATCTTTCCAGACTGTTACAGCGGCGCCCACTTTTTCTTCCAGTTTGCTTCCATCGGTGTAGATTTTAAGCCACTCGTTCCCTATTTGATCGGCGTCCTCTTGTTCATTAATAATGCCGAACTCTCCGTGTTTTCTTTCTGAGGGGTGAGGCAGATCGTGCGGTGAGGCTCTGTTCTCTAGGGGTCGTCCTGGAAGTGCTTCAAGTGGCTTGCCTCTTTTAACCTCGAACAACTTCGCTTGCTCAGTTAGCCTCAAGTCGAGCGGTAGAATCCGCGACAGCAATACACTAGAAGTAAATGAGGTGGTGCGATGAGCTCTGCAGATCTTCAGGGCAAAAATCCTTGTCATTTGGTCCAATCTTTGCTTTACAAACTTCTTGTCTGCAGCAGGAGCCCAGGCACTGGCAGCATACAAGACCACAGGCTCGACAGTCACCAGGTACAGCAGTCTCGTGATTTCTGAGTTTAGACCCCACTGGGTTTTTACCACCCTGGACATCATCTTAAAGATGTTGATGATTTTCCTGTATATGTTGTCCAGGTGCTCCTTGAAATTCAGTGTTTTGTCTATAGTAAGGCCTAAAACTTTAAGACTGTTTGATAGTTCTAATATCTTTCCGTTCAGTGCAAATTGTGGTAAGTCGTATTTTAGTTTTTTGGTCAACACGACTGCCTGGGTCTTGTGTGCCGCGAATCGCATCTTGTAAGCCGCTCCCCAATCAGAGACCATCCTCAGTGCCTCGTTTACCTTTGCCTCCAGCTGAGCTGTGGTCTTTGCGCTGGCCACTATAAGAAGGTCATCTGCAAAGGCCTGGATGTGGGCTTCAAGCAATCCGGTTGTTTCCAGGAGTGGGTTCAGTTGTATGTTCCATAGTAAAGGTCCACAGATTGATCCTTGAACGCACCCCTTATTGGTCGCCCTGTGTACGGTTTCGCCCATGTATCCGAGATTCACGCTTCTTTCAGAGAGGTAGCTCACTGCTAGTCGAAAGGTAGACGCATCAATCCCTTTTGCATGAAGCTGCTTTAGAATTCCAGGCCACCAGCAGTTATCGAACGCACCCTCGATATCTAAGGAGATGATGGCGACTATCTCCTTGCTTCTCACTGCCTGCCTCACCATTCCAACAGCATCGTATAGTGCGTCCTCTGTACCCTTTTGCGGCGTGAAGCCATACTGGCGACTGTTAAGGAGTGAATTGCTGCCAAGGTGCCAGGCTATCCGGGATGCAAACAACTTCTCCAAGACTTTGCCCAATACAGAGAGAAGACCTATGGGTCTGTATGACTTAGGGTGCGAGTAATCGTCTTTTCCAGGTTTAGGGATTACTTTTATCCTCGCCGTCTTCCATAATCTTGGAAAGTAGCCGCATCTGAGGCAAATATTAAACAAGGATAACTGGATCGACGGCGCCGCTTCAAAGCTGTTCTGACAGATGTCTGAAGTCAAACCATCTTCACCAGGAGACTTCTTCGGGCTCATTCTTGCGTATACCATCTTAATTTCCTCCAGCGTGAATTTCGGACAGTCAAATTTAGAATTCAGATCCTGATTATGGGTAAGTTCTTCAATAACTTCTTTCATTTCCGCTCTGACTCCTGCTTGCTCTGCATTGTCCGTCGATTCTTCGTCAAGTGGGTAGAATGTTTCAGCCAGGAGCTCTGCAGAAGCCAGTGGATTCATTGGGTTGGAGTTCGGGTCCCGACGCAGTGTCTTCTCAAATGAGATTCCTTCACAGAGTTTCAGTACCCGGTAAGACCTCTGCCAGACAGTCTCCTTCTTCTCTCCTGTACAGAATTCTTTCCAGCTGTTATTTATTGCCATTTGCATTAGCTCTTTGTACTCCTCCCGCGCCTTCCTGTATTCCTCTATTACCATTCCTTTCCTTATAGTGCTCGCCCTCCTTATCCGGTCCCTTCGCCTTAGTACATCTTTCTTTTTTTCCGTCAATTCCTTTGTCCACCACACTAATTTTTTCCCTTTCTTTTTCACAGGTATTTGCGGCATCGTCTTCGTGCACACATCGAGGATGGCACCAGTATATCTGCTGACTACGCTGTCCACTCCCGCTCTGTCAGTCACGGCTTCAATTTTTTCTGCACTGAGGTCTGCATTGGTAAGTTCTGTCGGTAGCACTTTCTTAAAGGCCTTCCAGTCTGCGCGGTCTGTCCTGAAGATCCTGGTTCCAGTCCGCATTGCCTCCTGCGCAGGTTTGTCTAAATTAACTTCAAAGTTTATCTGCCTATGGTCTGATAGAGTGACTGAAGTGGTGTCCACGTGCCAGTTTCTGCATCTATTCAATAGTCCAGTTGATGATGCCGTTACGTCTACGATACTGGAGTATACTCTATCTCCACGGTAAGTATGGAAGGTCGGCGTGGTCCCTTCATTCAGGATATGGAGGTCAAGCTGTGTCACAAACTCCATGTACTTGGCGCCCCGACTGTCCTCCTCTTGGCAACCCCACCAAGGACTCGCTGCATTGATGTCTCCAGCAACGAGGATGTTCGGTGTTTGCATCTTCGAGATGATGTTCTGAATCGTACGTAAGTCTTCCTCAATATCTACAGTTTTATCTAAGTAAACATTAATGATTCCTATCCTAGTCTGCCCTACTCTAATAATAACACCCACAATAGATTCAAACATTAAATCTGAATTTTCAATAATATCAAGATTCTGATCAACGATGACAACCGCCGCGCGAACTGGTTTGGATTTGTCACAAGTCTTTTTCTGAATAACTCTAAAATCTGAAGAGACATGAGCCTTAGCACCTACGTATGGTTCCTGCAGAATGAGGAGTGATAGTTTATTTAGGGTAGCAGCCCGTAAACATTCCTTCATGGCTGAGAACCCGCGCCCCAGGTTGGCTTGGCCTATCTTGAGTGTCATCTGGGTGCCATCGGCTAGCAATTGTAGCAGGTAACGCTACGCGCCAATCTGTCCCATCTCCTCCACTCAGGACACTCCGATGCGTACGCTGGATGATTACTGTCCTTAGACTGGTTTGACTGGGCGCAGTGCACGCAACGGGGCACAGAGCCCCTGTTCCGGCACTCTCGCGTGTCATGCTCCTCGGAGCAGTATCCACATTGGACCTTCTCCTGACACTCCCGAGCTATATGACCGAAGGCCAGGCATCGGTAGCATTGAACCACCGGAGACTGATCAACGGCTTGGATCGTTTGGTATCCAATGCGGAGCTGCTTGTCTCTCAGACAGTTCCACAGGCTTGGACTGACCTCACATATTACATTGGCTCTTGATTTGTTACCAACCTGGCTGCGGCGTACTACCCTGACTGTTGAAGTATCTGGCATCGGATGAGGCAGAAGTTTACGATTCTGAGAAATTAGAGCCTCCTCTAGTTTGACGTTGCTCAGATCGTTAGCAACTCCCAGAAGTTTCAGAAGTGGAAGCTTTACCGCTGGCTGAGTCACCGTGAACCGTCCCGATGACCTCTGGATCGCTTCCTGCAGTGCCTTTCTGTCCGTCTCGGAGTCGCAGTTTATGACCACCTTCTGGTTCCGAACTTTCCTGAGACCGCTCACTCCTACTCCCAGTTGGATCACGTCAACCTTCTCCTTCAAGCTCTGCACTACGTCAGAACTAGAATGGAGAGGGTCCGCTGACTCGACCATAATCGGGTATCGTGGCCTCAGCAGTGCTTCTTTATAGGAAGCGCCAAGAGGCCCGACTCCCGAGTTGGCCACGGGAGAAGAAGAGAGCGGTTGTTGGGGTCTAGATGTGCCCGGTTCCTGAATGAGATCCCGAGACATGACCTCCTGCCTCAAACTCTCCACCGCCAGTCTAATTGGAGACGTGGTTTCCACTGCAGCATCCTTAAGTTCAGAAAGGTCGCGTTTAATATCGTCCATCTTTGAGGACAGTGCTTCGGTTATTTCCTTTGTGTCAGAGAAGGCCCTAAGGTCCTTAAGCTCATTGGTAATCAAATGGACCGACGCCTGAGTGTCTCCACAAAGTTCCATGATCGGTTCCAGCTCCTGTCTTCTCCGTGCTCCAGATTCCAAAATTTCCTTCTGAATAACAGTGCGGATATTGACTTCGTCCAGAAGCTGCTGAGTTTGGGCCTCCGGTTTGAACTCAATAGCCGTTGATGCCCTCTCAAGCAAGCCATCAACAGTCCTCCGAAGTGCGTCAAGTTGGGCTGACACGTTGCCAATGTTGGTGGTCAACTTAGAGATTTCAGATCGGATGGCATCCCACTTTGGGCTTTCATCCGATCCACCTTCCCTGGAGCTGGACATTCCCCGCTGGACACTTCGATCAAGATCCTTGATGGCTTGCCCAACCTCCGTTATCCCTCTGAAAGGCTTCTCCGTCTCATATCCCAACCACAGCCTGATCTCCTTTGCTTCCTTTAGAGTTCCGCTGATGTCTGTGCGGGCTAGGTTGAGCTCCGAAACCGAGTGCTCCCACATCCTCTTAAGCTCCTTCGAGTGCGCTCTCTCGACACGGACGAGTTCTATAGCGTGTCGTGTGCGTTCCTTTTCGAGGTTGTTCATGTGCCTAGCCCGCGACTCAGCTAGTGATAGGATGGTCTCATATAGGAAGTGCATAGAGTCCAAGGCGGTCAGCTTACATTCCCTCTTCATATTACCCGCCGCTTCCAACGCTGCTTTCCCCTTCTGCAAATGGAGGTTTGCCTGCTTACTAGCCGAGTTGGTTTCCACTATCGTATTCCTCTTTGGTGTCGTGTAGAGGGTGCTCACCCTCCTTTCTGCGTCTTCGATAATCGAAGAGACAATAGATGTCTCCGGATCATCAACGACGCTAGTGGGGGTATTCGAGCGTGGAATGTCAATCGACTCTAGCATACGGTCGGCCAGGTCCATCGCATCAAGAGGCTCCCTGTCTGGCTCCGTGTGCGATGACAGCGGTGATGATGTTGCGGGGACATCCAAAAGAGTGGGTGCAGTGCTCTCGTCTGGACAAGACGCTGATGATCGCGTCTCAGTCCCTGCATCCAGAGTTGATCCTGACGGCCCGTCCGGCAGGGGTCCAGGCAATACCGCAGTAAGCTTCGACAGAACCTTTTCCCTAAGGGATTTGCTAGGTTTCATCGCTGCAATGGAAGGCTTTTTGTCCCTTGCCGTTTTGGCAGCTTGCGTCTTTGCCGAAGATTTGCTGCTACCAGACATGGCTATTTAGGTACGTTAAACGTGGAAGGAGCGTCGCAGCCGCAAGGAAAACCCCGTCTGCCAGAAAATAGAGTTGACTTGACCTTGAGTTGATATGGCAAATGACTATGACTCTATATATTTTTCCAGGGTTCAACAAGCCACGCCAAAGCTGACAAAGAAAACCGCACGCTTCTAGGATAAATACTTTTCGCGCAAATCAACTTTAAAGATTTCCAAAATGGCCGTCAAGATGGCCGACCCCGTATAGTTTGCCTAATCTCTCGAGAACGAAGAGTCGCAGATTGCTCGCGTTTGGACTGTGGGCATCAGCCGGACTAAGAGGTTCTATTACCAGATTAAAAGTTTGAAAGGTGCTCTACTAAAAATGGTCCCTGGATGACACAAAATATTAAAATATTGGGGTGTGCCGAAGCCAGAAAAGAAAACCGCACACTTCTACGACTTCTACTTTCCTCACAAAACAACTTTGAAATTTTCCAAAATGGCGGCAAAGATGGCTGACTACAAATTAAATGCCTTATATCTCTGGAATGGAAGGTCGGAAAATTTTCGCGTAAAGAATGTGGACTTTTTCTCAATAAGAAGATCCTGATTCCAACATAAAAAGTGAATGACTGACTCTACCTAGAGTCGCTTTAATAAAGTGGCAAATAAGAAGGTCTTGGATTTCCCCGTATCAACAAAGAAAACCCCGCTTCTCTACGACAAACGGTTTGCCCATAAATCACTTTTAAAAAATACAAGATGGCGGCCAAGATGGCTGACTATTTTTGGTTTTGGGCTATCTCCGGAACCAGACGTCGTAGAAGATCCGTGTTTGGGCTTAAAACGTTGGTCTTGTAAAGTGCTATACAACCATATAGTAGCGAGAATATTTCACCTGAAAATTTCAGCTGAAAATTGTAAAATACACTAAATCTGGCATAGCTCCGGGACCAGTTCACCAAATTTGGATCTGAAAATGCCTCTGATATCAGGATAACAATGTGCCTCAATCTGCATCCAAATATGTTTCATTAGCCTCCGCTAGAGGGTGCCACGTGCCACGTGGTTTTCAGAAAAATTGTGATAACTCTGAAACCGGTTACCTTAAAAATCTGAAACTGCACGAATGTGTTGGTTTCTAGGCGTTCTATATATGGACAAAAAATAAGAATAGGTTGTCGCTGAAGAATTAAAATTAACTGAGTTTAAAAGTTAGAAAAAATACTAAATTTTGAAAAAATGATTAAATCTTGCGCAAATGTTATCGAATCTGAAAAATTCAAAATGCCTTCTTTAATATCTTAATGAAATGCATAAAATCGCAGTTTCAGATTCTCAAAATCATGAGGCGCCACAGAGCACGTGGCCACGTGGTTTTTAGAAAAATCTCAATAACTTTGTAACCGAGTGTCAGAAAAATACAATGAAAAGTGCGATTGGTGGACCTTGCTAGGGCCGTCAAAATAGCAAAATAAAAAGTGGGTGTTATCGCTGTAGATTTTGCAGCGTTTGCAAAAAACAACCAAAATTTTAACCTTTTTGGTGAAAAATATGTTTTTCCGCTCCAGAACTTGTCTCTGGTATACGTCCGGTAAAAAACACTGCATCCAAAAGATATAACCCCACAAAATGCACAATTTGACACAAAAACCACCAAAATCGGAGCACTTTTACTATTTTTACGGATTTTTCGACACGGGAGCGGTTTCTAAGAGCTGCGCGCTCGGCGGAGGGTGGGCGCGGACTGGGTTAGGTTAGGTTAGGTTAGGTTAGGTTAGGTTAGGTTAGGTTAGGTTAGGTTAGGTTAGGTTAGGTTAGGTTAGGTTAGGTTAGGTTAGGTTAGGTTAGGTTAGGTTTTTTTTTTTTTTTTTTTTTTTTTTTTTTTTTTTTTTTTTTTTCTCGTTTCCTCTGACAAGTGTCAGAGTCTTTTGTCCCTCTTCTTTCACTCATTATGCTTCTTTCTAGAGCTGTAGCAAACCGTATGTATTCGGTACTGAGTAACGGGTGCGCCATCGAGTACCGAGTAACGAAACGTTACACACGAATGCATTTCGTTACTCGCATCTTTCGTACTTTGGGTACCTACGCTGTTTCAGTTCGCGCAAGTACCGTTGATGCGTGTATTGAAATGTTCGTATGTTTTACGCATGCGCGCGCTTATTCGGTGAATTTAAAAACGTTCGGTACAAAGAACGATGCTTGATCGAAGAAAATAATTTTCCGAGTAGATCAGATGTATGATATTGAACGAATCATGTGATATAATGGAAAAAAAAACACGGGGCATAGACGTTTGTGTTTAGAACACGTTGGGGGCCATTCATTTGTTACGTAAGACGATGTTCGCTCATTTTACCCCTCCCCCCCTATTATAAGAAAAAATAAGAATAGGCCGACCCCCTCCCCCCTGTTTGGTATTTATTACGTAAGAATCCAAAGGAAAATATGCACGTTTGGTTTGTTCTAATGTTTATTTTCAAAGTACCTAACAATTTTTAGAAATTTTTATTTGTAGGTCCCTAGGTACTTACAAAAGTACTGATAATTTTTAAATAGCAGTAATGAGTGTTGTTTACGTAAACAAGTGACTAGTAGTCCACAAGCGGGGAGTTCCCGGGAGGCGCAGTGCGACTAGTGCGAGTGGCGCGGGCCCGTTGCCATGGAAATGGAAATCATTTACCTATTACGCGTCCGAGCGAACGTCGGCACTCGCGCGGTTGCCCGCGCTTTATCAAAGTATACCTAATAATAATTTTAATTGTGCGCATTTTTGTGATCTTACGTAAGAACTATCGAGTCTCCCTCCCACCCCCTTATAAGAAAAAATAAGACATGGTCGACCCCCTTCCCCCCTAAATCGTCTTACGTAATAAGTGAATAGCCCCTTGTGACGTCATGAGAATGGTGGCCCTGTACGCGTACGTAATACGACTCGATTCGATGATCTAACATAGCATGTTATGATGAGGTATCAGAAGTAACGAGTAACGATACGATAGTAACGAGTACTAATACATAAAGTAACGAATACATACGGGTACGCATTTTTTCGTTACTTTTACACCTCTACTTCTTTCATTCTTTTGCACCTACTTTATTTGGATTTGGGTAGTGGATATGGGAAGCATTTATTTTTCTTTAATTTATTTCGGGATGGGGTTTGGGTTTTCATATTATATTTGACATTTCTTATAGTCTACTTAGCTTACATATCATTAATATCTTTATTGCTTACACTATTCTACTTATTTCTTTTTCTTGTTCTTAATCCTGAGATGTACAGTGCATGTTTCTTTATTTATTACTAGCTTACATATGTATGCTTCTATATATAATTATTATATATATTCATCATATTTTGCTTAAACTTTTTTATTTCTTATAATTGCTCTATTTGCCACATTCTCACAAAAGTTTAGAAATAGTGGTCGGTTAATCTTGTCCTTCATTATATGTTTTACATTTTCTGCGGTAATCGTTACTTCTATTAGCTGTTCTAGTTCATATCTCTCAAAACCATACACCGGGCACTCAAGTATTAAATGGACTGCCGTTTCGTCTTTACCGGGTTCGCATATACATGATGGGCTCTCCTTACGCTTAAATCGATTAAGGTATTCGGAGAACCCACCGTGTCCCGTCATTACCTGTGTCGTGACGCTGGTAGGCTCAAGCTTCCTCGTTATGTTATACGCCTCGATGGCGTCCGGAAAATATATTTTTGTCACAGCGGCTGTTTCGCCTGACCTGTATCTTCGGTTCCATTCGTCAAGCGAATTCGCACGGATTTGTCGCTTGACGAATGATACCGGGCATTGGTCGTAGTCTGGTCTGGTTTTAGATTTAAGTGCGGCATCCTTTGCTAGCTGGTCTGCGCGCTCATTTCCCTCCAGCCCTGCATGTGCTTTGATCCAAAATAAGGTTATTTCCTTATTTTGGAGTCTACAGTTCTTTATGTTTTGTCGTGTTCGCATTGCTAGAGGGTTAAGAGAGCCCTGGTTTGTGATTGTCTCCAGAGCAGACCTTGAGTCGCTGTAAATACCGAAAGTGGATTCCGAACGCTTGATGATGAGCTCCGTTGCTCTGCATATGGCTAAGAGTTCCGCCTGGTATACCGTGCAGTGGGATGATAGCTTGATTTTGAGGGCTTTGGTTTCAGTCGCGCTATTCCAAAAGGATAGCGCTGCTCCAACCTTGCCCTCAATCTTGCTACCATCGGTGAAGATCCGGACTGCTTGCTTGTTATTGTCTTCCACTTGCTGTTGGTCTACCAGGCTCACGAACTCAAGGCTCATATGTTCTGCTGGGTGCTCTAATGTGGTGTACCTTACCACTCGTTCTACCTCTCTGTCACCAAGCGCCAGCTCCGGCCGAGATATCCCTCTTTTGGACTCATACAGGGCGGCTGCCTCTTGAATCCTTATGTCGAGAGGCAGTATCCCAGCCAGAACCAGCGCCGAGTTTAAGGAAACTGTTCGGTATGCTCTCGTCAGCTTCTGAGCGAAACCCCTCTGCACGGCGTTCAGTTGCTTCTGCACCCCTAGCTTCTTCGTCGCCTGTGCCCATGCGCATGCCGCATACATAATGACCGGCTCCACCGTTGCCGTGTAGATCAGCCTAATCACCTCTGGATGCAGTCCCCAGCTGACTTTGGCTGCTCTGGACAGCTGCTTGTGTATGTTGAGGGCTTTTCTGCAGACCTCGCCAACGTGCTGCTTAAACGACAGCTTGTGGTCGATGGTGAGTCCTAAGATTTTAATTTCGGAAGACATGCCAACGTTGATTCCACCCATCTTCAGCAATGGTGTGTCAAACTTCAACTTTCTTGTTAAAAGCATTGCCTTGGTTTTGTGTGGCGCAAATGTCAGTTTATTTTTGTCACCCCACTCCTGAACATGGACGAGAGCGGCGTTGGCCTGTCTTTGGACCTCTTGTGCTGTATCACCATCGAAAATTAGTACAACGTCGTCGGCGAAGGCCTGGCAGTAATCACCCCGTGCTACTAATTGCTTCAGCAGAGGATCCAGCAGTAAGTTCCACAGGATTGGTCCTCCGATTGATCCCTGCACGCAGCCTTTATTCGTGCTTCGTGTGTGCTCTTCCCCTGCGTATCTCACCTTTACCTTTCTGTCTTGCAGGTAACTATCGACTATCCTCCTGAGATTGACCGGGCACTCCTCCTCAGCAAGTCTTGCTCTGATGGCAGGCCACCATGCACTGTCGAAGGCTCCCTCTATGTCCAGTGAGATCATCGTAACTAATTTTTTCGCTTCAAGTTTTCCGCGTATATAGTTAATCAGGTCATAGAGAGAGTCTTCAGTACTCCTTTGGGGCATAAAGCCATATTGCCGGGAGCTTGTCCTAGGGGTAAGGTGCCATTTCAGCCTCCTCACGATCATTTTCTCGAAGAGCTTTCCCATGACTGACAGCAGACCTATTGGCCTGTATGATTTGGGGTTCGTGTAAGTCTCTCTCCCGGGCTTTCTGAGTACCACCACCGTGGCTTCTTTCCAGATCTCCGGGAATAGGCTCAGCTCCAGGCACTTGTTTATGATCGCGAGGTTCAGGTCTAGGTCACAGAGCACTACACGGCTGCAGATGTCAGCCGTGAATCCATCCGATCCCGGGGCCTTCTTTGGGTTGAAGGTCGATACTGCAGCTCTTAGCTCTTCCTTGGTAAACGGTGGGTCATGTTTTTCATCATGGGCCCAACCGTTTATTCGGTTGGCCGTTTCCCTGGTCTGCTTATGTTCTGCGTCTTCCCCTTCATCTGTATCCTCCGGGTAGAAGGTCTCGGCCAACATCCTACATGACTCCTTTGGGTCGAGTACTTTTCCTTCCTTAACCAATGGCAGGTCCTCTGCCCTCTTGGTGGTTCTGCCGATCACTCTGTAAATACCCTCCCAGAGACCCTCTTTGTCCTGCTTCTCACAAAACCTTTTCCAACTTCCTATCTGTGCCCTCTTGGCTTCGCTCTCATATTTTTCTTTTGCCTGCAGGTACTCTTCGACGACCATTGCTCTCCGGACCGGCGCTGCACATCGGATTCTACGCTTCCTCGTGGTGACTTCCTTCTTCATCACAGCGAGTTCTTCGGACCACCACGGCAGGGTAAGTTTTTCATTTAATTTCTTTTTTGGTATGGTTTCATTGCATGCTTGTTTTATTACTGTCATATATTTATTCACTATTTGCTCTAGATTTTCTTTAATGTTTATTTTGTCTACCTTTATTTTGCTTATTTCATTATCGGTTTTTAATTGGTCCAGTTTCTCATGAAACTGGCTCCAGTTAGCTTTTTTAGTATTGTATACTCTAGTTGTTCTCTCTACCTTTGTTCCGTTAGCCTTTGTGAGTCTAATTTTAAAAGTTATGGCGTTGTGGTCCGAACTCACCAGGTCGTCTTCTACTCTCCAGTCCTCCACCAGGTTGAGCATGTCTTCCGTGCAGGCCGTTACATCAACATGACTTTGATATTCTTTGTTACCCCTTATCGTGTCGAAGGTAGGGGTATCGCCCTCGTTGAGCACCTGCAGGCTCATTTCTTCCAAAGCTCCAGCCATTTCTATACCCCTGTTATCAACCTTCCTACTGCCCCACCAGGTGCTCTTTGCATTGGTGTCTCCGCCCATTATAAGCTTTGTAGGTTTAAGCTCCTCTTCTATCCTCTTAAGCTGCTCCAGGTACGGCTCTATGGGTTCATCCGGCTCAAAGTAGAATGAAACTAGCGCTATCTCCCAGGCACTGGTTAGGATTTTCACCACCGTGATGTTGTAAGTGGTGAGTTTCGGGCACTGTATTACGTCAACGTTATTGTCAAAGACAGCTATTGCTGCCTTGACGTGTCCTTCTCCTTGCTCAGTGCTTTGGTAGATTCGCGTCCCTCTGTAGCTCTTCATACATTTTGCCCCTCCCACATAGGGTTCCTGGAGCAGCGCAAAAGCAATCTTCCTTTCGTGGGCTTTTATCATCAGCTCGTTCGTTGCTAGTTCTTTCCTCTGGAGATTTGCTTGAGCGACCAGGTAGGGTCTTCTGTTGGTTGCTATGCTGTTGTTGGTTGCTCTATAAGTGCCCTCAGCAGTACGCTATGGTGGCCCGAGCCAGCGCGTCCCACTTGCGCCTCACTACGCATTGCTCACTAAAGGCGCAGTGGTCGGTCACCTCAAGTTTCGCGTGTGCGCAGTTGCAGCACTTCGGGGCTACACCATCAAGCCAGTCATTGCACTGCGACTTCATATGGGGTCCCCCACAGTGGCTGCATTTCTCCACTGTCTGTTTGCAGAAACGTCTGCTGTGTCCGTAGCCCAGGCAGAGAGAGCATTGGACTAGCGGTGACTGGTCTATAACTCTGACTCTCTGCAGGTCAATATGGACGGCTCCCGCCTCTATAGCTCTCGTCCATATGATGGGGGACACCCTCATGACGATGTGGCATGTTTGAGGGTTCCTTGTCTTCTTCCTATACCTGACCTCCATCCTATCATCCTGTTTGCCCAGGTTCTTAAACACACCTCCATTTTGGTTTCTGAGTGCGTTCAGGACGTCTTCGTTACTGTTGTACTCGAAGACGTCCTTGAGCAGAAGGAGGGGGTCCTTATTTTTTATTTCTTCAACGTGTAGGTGCTCTTCTGCTGATCTTAACCTTTCTTTGACCTTCTGCCTTTCTTTTTCTGTCCTGCAACCTACAATGACTTTCCTGTCCTTGGCTTTTCTTACTCTGTCCACCATTATTCCTCCTTCTTTCGCGTTTATAACGCTTCTTATCCTGCTTAGAACCTGTTCCCCTGTTTCCTTTTCATCTCTGGACGTAATGAATGGAAATTGACAGTGGACATATTATATCTTACGCAGACGATACTGCAATAGTTTTCACTGGAACCTCGTGGGATGACGTTAAGAAAAGCGCTGAAAAAGGCCTACAAAAAGTATCAAAATGGTTGCAAACAAATCTTCTAACACTTAATGTATCAAAGACTAGCTATATATGTTTTACTATGTACCATAGTTCACAACCTGATACTAACTTCAATATTAAAATACACGACTGCAATAACAGTCCATCCTGTAATTGCCCAAGCTTAGATAAAGTAGAATCCATAAAATACCTGGGGATCGTAATAGATCAACGATTATCATGGCATGCCCATCTAGAGTTGCTTATGAATAGAGTCAGAAAGCTTAAGTATATATTTAAGACCTTACGACATGTAGCATCACCAAAACTTTTAATACAAATTTATGTTGCACTTGCCCAATCAGTTTTAACATACTGTATTCCTATTTGGGGAGGGGCTACAAAGATGAAATTTCTAGACCTAGAACGTACTCAAAGGACTTTACTTAAATTATTGCTGTTTAAACCTTATAGGTATCCTACCGAGATGCTTTACTCCAGTTCAGAAGTTCTGACAGTTCGAAAACTATACGTGCTATATACTACACTAAAACTACATAAAACCCTGGAATACGATCCCACCAAACTAACAAAACGTAGATACAAAATTGTAACGAATAAAGTCCAATTTAACTCAGAGTTCGCAAAGCGGCAGTACATAAGCCAATCCGTACACTTGTATAACAAAATTAATCAAATATTATGCATGTACCCCCTTAACAGCTACAAATGTAAAGCATCCCTATCCACTTGGCTACAAACATTAAGTTATGACGAGACTGAAGCCCTTTTGGAAAGATTGACATAATATAAACATACATATAACAATCTATGGCAAATCTCATTCGCACTCACACGCACTGTTCTCCTGTTGCCCAGACTCTTATGAGACTGGTGCCTCAGGAGAGCAAACTACACACATACACATACCCTCTCATTCACACACATACACCACACACTCACATTATACACAAAATGGTCTCCTGTTGCCCAGACTCTTATGAGACTGGTGCCTCAGGAGAGCAAAACACATACACACACGCTTCACAAGCACACACACACACATACCACACACCGCATGGTATGAGCGATTGATTGATTGAATTGATTTTAATCTTAATTTAATTCGAACTTTATTTTAAACAAATTAATATTTTAGAATTAATTATAGTTTGCAATGTTTCATGTTATTTTTATACCATAAATAATTTACCAATTTATACAATTACAAATTTCTTACCATTCATACATTTTCTTACCTTGGACCATACACTAAAAGTTAAAATGTATTGTTACGAGACATCTGTTAATTTTTGTGTCCTACCCCCAACTTTTTTGTTATCATACTTTAATTCACTTGGAATCACTATAATTGTATTGTATTGTAATGTTTTTAAAAAAGTGTAACGCCTTTAAAATGTATAAGTACATAATTTAAAACGTGGAAGAGCGAAAGCACCTATCACAAGTATTTCCAAAATACTTAAAAGGTGTTTTCATCTATTAATAAGACTATGTATCTTTTATTACCGAATAAAAACATTATTATTATTAAGGTTTTTTGTTATTATAGTGCGTAACCCCACACTAAGGGTAATTTTATTTAATTATTATTATTATTATTATTATTAATGACGACCGAGTGAAGCGCCGCCCGGGTAGGCGGCTGCGATTTAGTAGGGCATGCCGTCACACTAGCATAAGTCATCCCTTCCAGGGTACTCTGTTGCTTTGCCATTTCCTCCCTCAGCCTCTCCATCTTTTCCGTGTTCTCCTTCATGAGCTTACTGTGCTCCTCTATTTTCCTCAACAGCTCCACTTCCATTCCAGTCTCAGGCTTCCTTCCAGGCGAAGAAGGGAGGGGAGAAGGCAGGGCCACTGACTCTACCTCCTTCCCCCCTCCACTCTGTCCTAGCTCTCGTTCCTTACTCTGAACCTTGGTATACTTCACCAGTTCTCCTTCCTTCACCAGCTGGTATAACCGTTCTATCGACAGCGTGACCTCAGTTTTTATTTCGGTTTTTAAGTTTCTGGCACTATTTAGCTGTAGCTTTGCCTTGTGTAGGCAGGCTCGTGCTTCCGCTGTCCTATTAGAGTACTTGGGTGGTGGCACAATCTTCTTGGTGGTGGTTGGGGACTTTGATTGGTTGTCCGTTTTCCCCGTCTCCCATTCTCCTATGCTGCGCCTCACTTTGGAGGGTTCGGTCGGTTCATGAGAAGGCCCTGCTTTCTCCGTCAATTTGGGGGATTTCTTGGGAGCGAGCTCCGAATTGCTCGTCTTTGGGTTGTCGGGGGTACGGAAACCGAACATAATTATAAAAATGTGCTAGGGGACACGTCAAAATCAAATATAAATCTATACAGAGACCTAAAATTAAAGTTTGTAAAAGTTGTAAAAATAAATTATAGTAATAAAAGTAAATAGTTGTGTACTAATTCTATGCTTTTTTGTTTCAGATTGCGGAGGGAGCGTCAGCCAAGTCGCGTCACAACTAGGCAACCACGACTGTTTATCATTTACCTTAGTTTTAAGTCCGTTTTTGATGTAGAACCCTATGCTCTACCAGTCTTGGTTTGGTTAGGTTAGGTTAGGTTAGGTTAGGTTAGGTTAGGTTAGGTTAGGTTAGGTTAGGTTAGGTTAGGTTAGGTTAGGTTAGGTTAGGTTAGGTTAGGTTAGGTTAGGTTAGGTTAGGTTAGGTTAGGTTAGGTTAGGTTAGGTTAGGTTAGGTTAGGTTAGGTTAGGTTAGGTTAGGTTAGGTTAGGTTAGGTTAGGTTAGGTTAGGTTAGGTTAGGTTAGGTTAGGTTAGGTTAGGTTAGGTTAGGTTAGGTTAGGTTAGGTTAGGTTAGGTTAGGTTAGGTTAGGTTAGGTTAGGTTAGGTTAGGTTAGGTTAGGTTAGGTTAGGTTAGGTTAGGTTAGGTTAGGTTAGGTTAGGTTAGGTTAGGTTAGGTTAGGTTAGGTTAGGTTAGGTTAGGTTAGGTTAGGTTAGGTTAGGTTAGGTTAGGTTAGGTTAGGTTAGGTTAGGTTAGGTTAGGTTAGGTTAGGTTAGGTTAGGTTAGGTTAGGTTAGGTTAGGTTAGGTTAGGTTAGGTTAGGTTAGGTTAGGTTAGGTTAGGTTAGGTTAGGTTAGGTTAGGTTAGGTTAGGTTAGGTTAGGTTAGGTTAGGTTAGGTTAGGTTAGGTTAGGTTAGGTTAGGTTAGGTTAGGTTAGGTTAGGTTAGGTTAGGTTAGGTTAGGTTAGGTTAGGTTAGGTTAGGTTAGGTTAGGTTAGGTTAGGTTAGGTTAGGTTAGGTTAGGTTAGGTTAGGTTAGGTTAGGTTAGGTTAGGTTAGGTTAGGTTAGGTTAGGTTAGGTTAGGTTAGGTTAGGTTAGGTTAGGTTAGGTTAGGTTAGGTTAGGTTAGGTTAGGTTA